>CM062212.1:14645833-15869166 GCA_031216445.1 Lateolabrax maculatus | reverse complement strand
GTGGTGTGTTCGCAGCGTAATCCCGTGTCCATGGGCCACTGATCAAAGCAGCCGCGCCGACAGCCTTCCAGCTGGAGTAGGCCTCATTAAAGAGCCGCAAACGGATCCAGGATCTGTGATTAAAACACACATCCATTCAGACTAAAGCCTTCTTGATCAAGGTTGTCTCTTTGTTATAAAAGAAAAACACATTACATGAAAAACTGTAGTCAACGTCCCACAGGACAGAGAACTTTACACATCAAACACTCGAGGAATACTTAACTGCTCAAAAAACTCCCATACAGTCACTTAAAGGCAATTTTTTTAAATATTTTTTTTTTCACTGGAGCCAATGACCTTCATCAGGTGTTTTGCCTAATTTAAGCAAGCACACAGGTGTCTACTTCCTTCACTTTACTTTCACTTTCTCATCTGACACACCTGTCAAAGACCTCCAGGTGTGCAAAGGTATTTTTGTCAGCCTATGGATGCTTTGCTGCTGCAACTCCTGTGGGATTTGAAGTCAGACTGACTTCAAATGACACCTGGAAGTGCAGGTTGCGTCCACCTTCCTGTGAGAAGGGCATTAGATAAAGTGCGAGAGGAGACAGGTGAATTAGCCTTTGGGAATATTCTCTTTAGGGGTCCGATAATGTTCTTGGCAACAGCTGCTGAGGAGATGGGTTTAAATCGACTGGCAGCCTGAGAAAGTGGTGCCACAGAAGACACTCTTGGAAAGGTGGACTCGAAACACTCAGAGTGCCAATTAGCACTGTTTAAACAAGGACACACACACACACACACACACAAGCATGGAGTTGAGTAACTGAGCCCTGCTGAGATGGAAGGACTAACACGTGTCTCATTCCCTGGCAGATGTAATTACCCCTCGGACCACATCGGGGGCGGTTCATAAATTTAAGGGCCAGGCTCTGCTGAGTGAAGCTGATTACGTGATAGACAAAAGGCCAACAGGACTACTGCAAACAGCTGGTCATGATGAGAAAAGATAAACCAAAACAATCCAAAACACTCAATTCTTCACAACAAATACAGCATATTTACTGTTAAAGTTAACTGTGAAATATGAGAGAGATGTTACTGTTTTTCTGCCTATTCTAAGTAAGCAACAAAGTTAAAGCTGCAGTAATCAATATTTTTATATTAACAATGGATCAAATTACAACGTGTAATGTAAAAGGTGTCGCTCGAAGTGATGAATCTGCCGAGAATTATCAGCCGACTCTGCAGTTCCCTCAGCTTTGTGGGGCTTTTTAAGGCACTTTAGCTCATTATTTTAATTTCACGGCCCGCAACCGCACTGTTTTAGTTCACACTCGCTGCTCTCATCAACCTTGTTTCAGGACGGGGAAAGCAGCTGCTTTTAGTGAAACAAACAGGAGTATGTGCTACCTGACATCAGTTTTTTTTTCCCCCAACCCAGTCTGGCCCACTTCAAAGCAGTGAGAAAAGCAGACACAAAACATAAAATCTCTCACGCAAAATTCCCGTTATCCCGGCATCACATTGTCAGGCAGTAGCATGGTCAAAAGTGAGACCTCAGCTCTTCTAGTAAGAAGCTGATAAAGAAAATAGGTTTTAGGGGCCGTTAATGTAAACATGGCACAGTTATCATGCAGTCAAAGCGACAGGAGCTCTGATAAAGAGGAACATGTGCAGGTCAGAAGAAACTGTATCTCAGACGGACTCAGAGGTCACGAATCTGATTGAATTCATTACACGTGTGATTCACCATCAAGCATTTAATCTGAACCGTGACATTAGGACTGACACTAAAAAGATTCTCAGAGTGGGTGTATATGGTTCGTTTATATCTCCAAGGCAGAGGAGATGGAGGGACGAGAGAGGCAGAAAAAAAACCACCGAGTTTATTACAAAAACAAAGAATGTATCTCTCCTGCTCTCTCCTCTGAAGCTCTCAGTCAGACAGAAAAGGCAGTTAGAGCTTTTTCATTGACACTGAGACATTGTAGGAGTTTATCCATCAACATGTTTAGCACTGCATCGACCATTTTTTTTTTTTTCCAAAAAAGTGTTTATACACAAAGACCGATCACCGCATGAAACCATGCAATCGGCTGTAGCTCCCGACGAGTATTGTTTCATCACGCAGGGAAAATCATCTTGAAAATGAGGCTGCAGGGTTAAACATTACAAACAATGTAAGAATGTGTTTTTTTTTATGTAACGGGGGATTACAGGAAGAAAGACTGATAGGAAGGCTAGACAGAGATTGTGAATGAAAGAAAGAGGCCAGACTTTCAACTATGTTTGCCTCTGAATATGTTCTCTGGATAAAGAAAAACACAATAATGCTCGCAGCGTGCACTGCGACTGACATGTCAACAAATCAGAATTATAATGTGATGTCAGCCAGGTGTAAAAGTTACCTCGGCAGTGTGATTGTGTTGGTGAAAGAGGGCCAGCTAATGATTCTCTGGCCTTTTTCCCCCACTGACCCGTCTGGATTAGAACCGTACTGTTTGACAGCAACAGGTAAAATTGGACAGTTGCCGTGGAAATGTACAGTCACACTTGCCATGTTTGTTTGTGTTGACAGCAGACGGAATTGCCAGCCCCCTCACCTGCCTGCTTGCTCTGCATAGTGCACATGAAGGATTAGATCCAACCTTAATATTTACCGTCTATAGGTTACATTATGGAGAAAGTATGTACAGTAAATACCAGGTGTTAATACAAGGGCGGGGGTGTATTCTGTATTTTTTTCTTTTTTTTAATTGTCACCAAATCCCACGAAATGTCCAAAACCAACAATGTGTTAGCCCATCTGGGTTTTGAGACCTACCCTCTCTGGCCTTTCCTTTTTTAAAAAGCCAAGTCATTTTCTTAATTAGCTGGGCACTGTTGTTTTTAACAAATGTTGCTCAAACAAGAGCAAATGGTGCATTTGTTGAGAACTACTTTTGGTGGTGGATTAATATATGTACTATAGTGCGTATTTACAGCAGCAGGACAGTTCATGTGGGGTTTACTCAAACTAAACTACAATGAAGTAACTTGTTACCCAGTTCAACAGTGTGGGCCATAAAACAGGTTTTGGACAACAATGAAGGTCTATGGAACAGATCAATTAATTGTTAGTTTTGTTTTTTTCATGGGTTTTCTTGACAATTATACAGAATATGGCCAGCCTAATCGTTTAAAGCCATTAGAGGTCAGGCTCTTGACTATATTTTTGTCCTCTTCAAAAGAACTGGAACATGTGTCTGACGTGATAGCGGATTCCAGAGAACGTTCCACATCAGCAGCACCCGTCTTGGAAAAGGCGCTCCCCTGTCAGTCATTGTATCAAACTCGCCACATATTAAATAAACTGCTGTGATTGGCCTGACCAATTCCAGGATGGGTGGAAATCTGTCTGAATGGGAGGGGGGCCAGACGCATCTGCCAGAGCAAATAAAACATGAGCTTGCAGATTCGTCTGGTTCCTAGGCTATCACTTTGTAACATTAACTAGGAAACGTGCATCTAAGTCAAAGACCATTAAAATTAATGGATGCAGTAAACTGTTAGCCGTTATGTAGCCTTCCATTGGATTTGGTCGATAGCATTACACATTTAAAAGCCTTGTGTGTGTGCCATCTGGTTTTTCTCTCTTTCTGGAGCAGCTGCGATGGAGCCACATCAAGATGCCATGGAAAAGAGGAATACATATGAAAAGCATGAATCTGTAGGCGTGACATATTATCATACAGGAGTTAAACATAGCAAAATAAAAACAATGGCTGCACTTGCATTTGATGATTAAGAGGATAGAAACCACGGGTAAGGACAAATTTACAAGATGTTGGACAGCGCCTGCCTCTTGAAGCTGACCTCATATCCTCCAGCTCTCTCACCAAAACTATCTAGTCACGTAGAGGGTGTCCAAGGCGTCACAGTCAATTCACTAACATGGTTTCCTGCAGGGGAGTGCGGATGACGAGCCACGCTTTTCCCCTTACCCCTCTGTCTCTCTCTTTCACACACAAACACACACACACACACACACACACACACACACACACACACACACACACACACACGCGCGATAAACCATAATAGATGGGCTGCCAGTCTCTGAGATACTGACACGTATCCATTTCCCCTGAGATACAAACTACAGCATATATAGAGTGAGAAACGAGAGTGGGGAGTTAGAAGGAGGAATGAAAAAAACGCCTCACTCAGATAACAAAACCGCACGGGCTCCGTACACCTCGACGCTGACAAAAAGATCCATTAAGAGGCAGAGGAGTGCATCATGCTGCAGTTACAGCCACATTGGAATGGCATACAAACACTGGCTGCTTTACAATAGCTACAGTGCCCCCACACTAGTTATTAAAAGCTAAACAGCTCGTAGTGGAATATACAAAAAGGACGCACTAACAAAACCTACGCTTAAACCACACAGGTCCACAACAACAGCATTGTAACCTTTAAAAAGTGTGTGCGTGCACAGGAATGCAATGGAAGTAAAGCAATGCAATAATCGCCTGCAGAGAGAAGCTCGTGCTTTAGATTCTATCGAGCAAGAACTCATGCCCTTAAGTTACAAATTCACATTAATCCCTGCAACACCCCAGCTATCTATCTCCCTCGCATGAACACTATCTCCCTGTCTATCTTGGATTCTCTTCCTGCTGCCCACGTGCACCCTCAGATGCATATGCACACTTCATTATGGTTCGCTAAAGATGTGTTAGTCATGTGTGTAAATTTGCTTTGTTTGCTAAAGGAAAAAGCTCAGTTTTTCAGCCAGATCAATCCCATCAGTGTCACATTTGGTTTGAACTAGTTGAAATGTTCGCACGGACATGTTCACTGCACTGACTGTATTTTTAGCCGGCGGCGTGGCTCGAGCGACGGATTGGATGTCAGTTGGTACTGTAGGTCCACCACTTGGTCCAGGCTGAGCATCTCAACAGCTATTGGATGGAATGTCATGACATTTTGTACAGACGTTCATGGTCCTCAGGGGATGAAGAGGTTGACATTTCGGGTTTTTAGTGAAATGTCTCTACAACTACCGGATGCATTGCCATGAAATTTGGTATCGACCTTCGTGTCCCCCTCAGGATGTATTCTAATAAGATTGGTAATCCCTCAACCTTACAGCATCTAACGCCACCGTCAGTTCAAAATTTGAAATATTGATTTACGACCAAATACTTGCAAAACTACAGACATTCTCATCAGCATCAGCTGCGCTTATTTTTTAGCATTTATCACAAAATATTAGCATGCTGACATACTAAACTAAGATGGTCAACATAGTAAACACACCTGCTAAACATCCGCATGTTAACATTATCATTGTGAGCATCTGAGCATGTTTATGTTTGCATTTACCTCTAAGCACTGCTGTGCCTCGCAGTGCCTCTAGCATGTCTGCAGACTTTAAGTCGTGTTATGTGTGTTTCTCTTTTCAATCAGGGACTGTAAACGCCTGACTGTCTTCTTTTATTTTACAATTAACCCCCAAGTTTGCAAGCTCCCCCATCTGGTGTCGAGTGCCATTAAACCCGAAGACCTCAATATACAGAAGACATTTGCATGCAGCCCCATGTTCGACAGTAGTTTGATTTGGTTTTTATACAGACATTGGAACAGGCACAAGAAGAGCTGGAGTGTATGCGAGTGCATCAATCCCTCATAGTCCTCTGTTTCCTGTCAGAACTAATGAACTGAGAGGTTGTGATTTGGCTTGAGGAAAACAGGGCTACTGTGTGAATCAGCTCCGGCCTGGAGGGCATTCAAAACAATTTGCACACAAATATAGGCGTCATTTGCTTACATTAACATCTTTCACATTTGCCGAGAATGTCCATTAGCAGCTAGGTGGGGGTAAATCTTGACAGCATGACATAAACTACTCTATAAAGTAGAAAAATGCAAGTTGGAATTGTCCGCTGAACTTTTTGACAAAGGAAGCTGCTGATAGTGCCTGTGGATGTTCATTTGAAATCATTCAACTGTGACATCCTGCCTCTCTGCATATTTGCTAGAATCTCTTCCAAAATGCCTAACTCATACCTGGGCAAGATCACTGAGAGGATGAGGACGGCAGAAAGAAATGGGGTAAAGACGGGAAATGTGAAGAAGGAGAGGAGGTAAAGAAGAGTGGTGATAATATTTTTTGCATTACTTTGAATGTCTATCAAGTCAGGCAATAGATAGAAGCACATACAGTGAAGGCGAACAGGAGAGAGAACATCCATTTTGGAGAGGAGGAGGAGGAGTGAGAGTGGGTGCGAGAGGACATGAGTGAGAGTCTATCTGTGTTGTGTCAGCTGCCATCTGTGTGTCAGAGCACATCACAGAAACTGTGAGGCCTGTGCCCACACCTCCACTATCACCCTGCTGTCTGCTGGGCACCAACATTCACACATATATGTCTCCAAACCACCCATGTCACTGTTTTTCTCAGATCGGCACATTTTTGGTTCCATTTTGCCAGCACTTGGACACTTGCACACATACAGTAGCACAACATTGCTTTCGATCCGCACTTGGTGTATGGACAGAAGTGAACCCTGCGCATGCATTTTGGTCTACTGAGGCCGCTTGTTGTTCGAAAAATCTGTATTTATGCATGAGGCAGGAGAAAGAAACCCACCTTTTGCTACGCTCTACTTTACAAACAACACCTTTACGTAAATTGTCAGAGATGAAAACAAAAACAACAGCTTTGTGACATCTAATTTGAACTCGTTTGTATGCAACTCTGTTCCCCATGTTGATTTTCTCTGCATGTGACAGCTGTTTCTACCTGTGTTCCCGGGGTTGCTAATCAATGTCTGATGGTGAAATCCACCGAGCCCTACCTTGTATTTCCTTGCTCAGAAATGTTAATGTTTTTGTATTTGCATCCTGCATCATTTTTCTGACATGCTTGCAACTTCATCTGGGGAACTGTAAAGAAGACTTAACTTGACTCTTAATTTTAAACACAACATGAATGACCAGTGCTGTACTTTCTTTGGATCCTGTTAGCACTAGCTATTTGTAAATTCATTAGATTGGAATTGAATGCTGGAAAACATTCCTAGAACTGTCCAATCAAAAGCAATCAACTTTGTAAACAGGAAGTCACTGTAACACCTCAAGCTTACTGCCAACTACCAGTTTTAGCGGGGCAAGTAAATATAACTTTTAATCTTTTGTAGATATAGATAAATATATATATATATATATATATATGAGGTTTTTTTTTAAAATCTAATTTTCAAAGGAGTGAAGAAGTAAAAGTATCCAGTGTTTTGCAAAAACAGCAACATTGTCCCTTAAATTTGATCCCTTTAATCATGTGACCCGTCAGATTTAACTTGGGGCCCCTAGAGGGGTCTTGACCCAAGGTTGGGAGCCACTGACCTCTGACTTGCGTATACATTTATGGACTCCCAACACCCCTGCCCCCCCCCCCCCCCCTCGAAAGCAAAGCTTCTTTGCTTGTTACTTGCTCATAGAGCACACTTCTGACAGATTGTGTATGATGACATCTGGGGATCTGATGGAGTCCTGCTCTCCGTATGGACGGCCTCACAGTGTGTTCATCTGACAGACTGAAGTCAAGGTCAGCCAAAAGACACACACACACTCCACTGCCATCACTGCAGGACAACACGCACACACAACTCATTAACTCTGATGGATTACAGCACATTTCAGGCTAATAACACAGACATACGTGTACACACCATGCATAAATGCCCCCCCACACACACCAGAGTATGGCAGCATATACAAACACAGATGGACACAGACCTGTTACCTCGGTGTCACCTTCAGCTAATCCTTGCGAGACAGAGAGCAATCCATCCACTGGCCACACAGATTTACCCATAATCCCTGTGAATGAACTCATTCAGAGCAGAAGTCTGCTTCCGCAATGTGTGAGAACACAAATCCGTCCATGTACTCATACCTACACACATGTTCTGTATGTATATAAACTGCATATAGGCTGTAGAACAACTTAAAAAGGCACCTTGAAAGACTATCAAGAAGAGAACTTATGGGAGCCTTGATAATGGTGAGTGTGTGCTCCTTTAGTGTCTCTGTGTGAGTGTGTGTGGATGTGTGTGTAGACGCAGATTTAATTGGATGGGAATGTCACGTAGGACAGGGGACATGAGTGCTGCCGGTGGTGTAGGTCGTACACCAATTACTGCTTCGCGCTCTTCAAAACTAGACGGGAGATGGAAGACTGAGACCCCACTTCATTACCAAAGTAAGCCCCTGTGTTGATAGCAGCCATGTAGGGCAGCACTGTGGGGTGTGGGGTGGTGGTGGTGGGAGGGGGGGAGGTTAAAATTAAAATTGACACCCAAATTGCTGGAGAAAACATGGCTGCAGCCAAAGCTCGGGGTTTTGATTGCTTGTTTGTGGGTTCTCTTGTGTGTTTTCAAGAAGCTACGAGCTGTGTCATGCTGCTGTTGTCTATTGCAAGAAATGGTGTGAGCCACTGCTGGCTGGTCTGTACACAGTGGCACTAAATGAAAAGGTTTCATTAAGAATGGTTAATTAAGGTACTTCATAGAAGTTTGGGCTGTAAGAAACAAAACTAAGAATCTGCAGCCACGCTAGCAGCGTAATAACAAGAACGTAAGAACAAATACAAAAAGAAAAAAAGGGAAAGATCTAGGGCAAGCAGCTTTGAGGGAAGGATGGGCCTAAATCAAGTCTGTCACAAGGAATTCAAGAAAAGTGAAAAACTATAAGCAGTTACACATCAATAAATAAATGAGTTAAGAAAATATTAGAAAGAAAAAAGAAGGTATTTGGCAAGATGGGTTCCTACTGGCTGCCCTGAATTGGACCCATTAATAAATGATTCCCATTTTGTACCATTTAAAATAAATGAAATTGTTTGGTGTGCGCACAAACACAAACACACACACACACTAAGAAGACCTGTACAAAAGTTGAAAATTGCCCTTTGTCCGTATGTGTCTCACGTTGATGTGAGCACCTTCACCTTGGGCGTACACACAAACACCCACACAGGACAAATCTATATATAACAAGCAACCCTCCCACCTCTACTGTCGATCCCTCCCTGGGTGCCGGCGAGGTGCGGTGTCTGGATATTGCGATGGTTTGCCTGGGCTTTGCTTTCTAAAGGTCAGTTGTTGCTTCCTCCTGTGGGGGGGGACGGCGAACTGACTGCCAACCATCTCGGAGGCATCTGTCACATCCTAACCACTGATAATTAGCCAGCAACATACTGCTGCAACCTGACTGAGCGACTGAGCGACTGGGTGGCAGCCTGATATGAGAGAGAAAGAGGGGGATACAAGGGGAATGTACTTTTTATGTGTGTGTGCCTGTGTGTTTTTGACAGAGAGAGATGGAAGGTGAAGGAGAGAAACAGAGGAAAGAAAAAAGGCACAGAGGCAGAAAGAAGGTGAGAGAAAAATGACTTGCCTGTTGGTAAAGGCTGGAAATTGTCCGAATTGCCAGCCCATCATTTATCAACGAGGCGGAAGCACATACAGCTCGTACTACTCATTACCTGCAGCCTCTCTCTGCCTTTCCCTAATACCATCCTTGGGCACACCTGCCGCTGCTCCACAATGTTTCTCTACAATTGTCACGCACACGCGCGCACGTGCTCTCTGCATCATCTACCTCCATGTCTCTGAGACCTCAGCGCCCCATTAGAGGACGATGAAGAGGAGACACTGTCTTTGCTCGAGCATGTCAGACAGATTCAACATCACCGGCCTCGCAGGCCCCAAATACACCCATCATCTCCTGCCCACCTAATCAGCGCTGTGAAGAGACAGAGGGAGCAATGGGACAGAAGGTACAGGAGAGGTTGGAGATTGTGGTTAAAAGAAGAAACCAGGGGGGAGGATGGAGGGAAGCGAGGAGGCATGGAGAGAGAAATATGAGAGAGATGTGATGATCTGCCTGATTTGGGGCCCACTCACTTTCAGCCCTGGAGCCTCAAAATCAGTGAGAGACTCAGTAGCTCCTACATGGAGCTGGGAAACGACCGTGCATGAACATACAGTACACAAAACATGAGAAAAGGCTTCTCTCTGTCAACACGCTACATAAAAGCAGACATTCATGAAGGCCTGTGTATGCGAGACATGTCTTAACATTTAAAATCAAGTCTTATAAACACAGCTGTACTTGCTGTAGGTATGACAATAATAAATGCTGGTTCTCAGGTGGAACGTGGTTGCTTTAGGAGGCTCTCACATCAGGGACCTGGGCCCGGATCAGAGTACATTTGACCCCAAAGTCCAGTTCGATTGATTAGTGTGAACACTGTGCCCAGTCAAGGAGACCAGAGCGCCGTCAAGGACCATAACACAGAGTGTGTTAGCAAGAGTTTCCTAACAGAGACTCATATTGTCGTTGGAAAATTTCCAACTGTTCCACAGTTTGAAAAATGGTTACATGTGACGTAAACAGGATTTTTTTTCGAATGATAACATGCAAATGAAAAGACAGAGAGAGACGTGGAAACAGAGACATGAGAGTCAACACTGACATTTCAGAAAGGAGAGGGGTAATGAGGGGTATGTGAATGCGAATGCAGGGGAGGGGATGGTGGGTGGTGGCGGCTGGGGTAGAGTTGGAGGGTGAACCGGTGCCTTGACAGCGCAGTAGGGGCCAGCGCTGTGAAGTTGGTTAATCCTGAGGAGCAGGGGATTAGCTCGGCAGGGGGGAACCGCCTCAACAGGGGGGCTCTGGGAGCCCGTTGTCCTCGACCACAGTGCCATGCTGTGGGGATATTGGGGCCGGCTGCCTCCCCCCGCCACCCCATCCCACCCCCCTCCAAATCTAGCTCCGGGCTCCGTCTGACCTAGTACGTGGAAACAGATCCACACAGTCACACACACACATAGACATATAAAAGACATGCACAACAACTCATCAGTTCATTATTGCTGTAGAGAGGCTGGCAGAGAAGAGCGAGGGTGTCTTCACATGAGCCCACTGGTTCCAGTGTGACTGATGGTGCAGAGCCCACAGGCCCACCTGGGGGCTGCTGCATCCACACACTCCTCTCATCTTCTCCCGTCGGCTCTGCGCTGCTAAACAATTCTTGGCTTGCGCCTCTTCTCTTCTTCTTCCCTCCTTCACTGCAGGGTACCGAACACCCGGGGCAGCGCAGTGGCGGGGCGCTCTGCCGTTCATTAGCATCATCGCCCTGCTGATTATTTCCCCACCGTCTCCAAAAGAGAGTGCTGTTGGGCAGAGGGAGCCGAAATGGACAAAAAAAAAAAAAAAAAGGACCCCCATCTCCAATTCATTGTGTTATGTATGTGTGAGAGGGCTGCCTGTGTACGTGTATGTGTGTTTAAAATGCATCTGCTTTCATGGAGTGAGATCTGGAGGTGGATGGCATTATGTGTGAGCTCAGTAATTTTGAATGGACCGGACTGCCGTGATCACCTCTCTCTGGCTGCATGACAACTTCCTTTTGCCTGCAGACAAAGGAGCAGATCCCCGTCAGAGCGCGCTCATGCGGGCAGCCAGGAGGCAAACCGTACCCCGCTACAACTCAAAGAGCAGCTGTAGCCTCTTCCTTCTACGAGTGCGACGTGGGGTCTCTCCCACCGCTGGTGTCCCCCAGAAGGGGACCTTTCTCTGGGTGACTGGCAACCCAGCGTGCACGCCACCCGCGGCCATCAAGTACTTAAGGACTTGTCAGTTCACGGGGCAGCCCACAGAAGACTTTCACTGTGTGCAAGCGTGAGCCTCGCTGAAACCTCCCGCCGGAATTTTACATCTTGCCGTATCTTCCCGGTCATGGTTGACTCGGTGAAATTTGCCAGGAGCCATTCGACGCTCCTCTGCAAGGTCTGCGAGTCATTACAATTGCGTCAGACTAAGCCAACGTTCTTGAAACGGCCCATTGCGCTGGTCAAAAGTATAACGCCACTTAATGGAAAAAGTAAAACTCGAGAACTAGATAGAGGAGGGTTGTGTTAAGCGAAGGATAAAGGCATTGGTTAAGTCAGAGCAAGGCTGACCGCTCTATAGGAGCTCAACAGAGAGGGAAAAAACAGCAATAAACGAAATACAGCACTAGCCAACGGCGAATACTAATGCCTAAAAGAAACTATACACAGTGGTAAAGTACGGAGATACTAATACAGCAACTAGAATAAAACTGTGTTAATTGACTTGAAAAACAACACATGAACAATGGAGCTTTTGCCACAGATTTTACAGGCACATATTTATGCACAGCAATTTAAAGGTAGTTTTAGTTTTAAAAAGCCATAAAAATGCTTGAGAACATGATCTTTGCAAATCCCCTCCTCCAGACTTGTTAGCCAAACAGCACCACATCCCTGATGAGAAAAGCTCGTTGCTGTACTCAGTGTCATGTTGCTAACAGTCTTCATGCAATATTAACTTGCAATAGAGCTTGGAGGACGCACAAACCTGTGCATAGTGCGCAATAAATAAAACAAAACCATCGGTGATTGACACATCATTAGACACCTATGAATTATTCAATATCTGCAATCATATTGGTTTGCCAACGGATCAACATGCTGAGGAGCATGCAGGCCCAGGGTACCTGATTGCAAGTTAAAAGCCTCCCGAACTCGACTGCTCCCATCCCTAAAAATCTGTCAGTCATTAGTGTAGAGAGCGAAGACGGGAATAAGTCTGCTCAGTCCTCTGAGTCTTGATTTGGACCTCCTGCCGTTCCCAAAGAAAGGCTGCATCCTACTAGCTTTGAGATGGCTCTGATTGAAGACATAATTGTGAATGTGGGTGAATTTCACGGTTAGGAGCGTGAAACCCTCAGTGAGATGGATGGAGAGATGGGGAGCGAGGGAAGCAGGAAAGACTGCAAATTAGGAGTCAGGGTGCTGAGAGCGGGAGCTGGGAGGTGAGAAACCTTGGCTGAGGCCTGGCTGATATATGCTGACACACAGACGGACACACATATAAACAAAGGAGTGTGCACGGAGGCATACACGTGTACATATACTCAAGGAACAATGACTACGGCACAGAAATGCATACGCATCAGAAAGAAAAAGATTGGCTGTGTGCAAACAATCGCCGCATCAATCACTCTATGAGCGGAGCAAATCAACTCTGGCTGTCGCACCGTTTCGTGCCATTCCCCAGCCTTCAGATACAATCCCCACCAGCCATCTGCATATCAAACAAGGCAGCCATTCACATACACTGACTAATGATTTCTGAATGTTATTAGCCCTCTACATTACAACTGCACTTCAGACCTGTGCCGTTCTTTCTTCTTGTGCAGAGGCCACAAAAGAGGCCTGAGTAACAGTTCCCTTATCTCCACTGGCCAGGGTTTAGTCCTGCTGTGGACTGGCTGCCACCCTGTTGGAGTCTCTACTGTCTTTAGAGTTTTGGCCCAGCAATATTGAGCTGCAGTCGAGCCAACTGTGTCTCACAGCAGAGCCACACCTGCCAAATCCGGTGGTTAGCTACAAAATAAAGGATCAGCAGTTAATGGGGCTCATTTATCAAAGCGTGCCTTCAAAAATGGCCTGAAAGTGATCTTGAAAATCTGCACCTGTTTTTTTCTTCTTCTTCTTTTTTTAGCTATGAGATCTACGTAATAATTTGAAAAATGTATAGTCTTCTTCAACTAAAATATGAAATTGTAAGGTAAAAAAATGGCTTTCAGTGTATGCAGAAGCAAACTACATGCCCTTGTGCGTAGGAGCGGGATAAATGCCAAGGTTATAAAATAAGCTTTTTTATGGTTACATAACTATTTATATGAAAAAAAAGTTAAAAACTCAAGAAGAACATACATCAGTTTGACAGTTTGTACCAGAAAAATTGTTCTCAAGTTGGATAAGATTTTTAATCTAATTATCTAATTGTGCATTTGCGCTGTGTCTTGTTACAAAAAAAAAAAAAACTCCAGAGGAAATAAATAAACCCCTGTTTATAAGTCTTATGAAATAAACTGCTGTGGTTAATCTGTCAAGCTCTTCCCCAAGCTGTTGAGATTGTATATGATTTATAGCACCTGTCTTTTGAGTTGATTTGACAGACCAGCTGCCTGTTGTTCACAAATTTCCAGTAGTGTCACAAATCCTCCTTAAGCTTTGAAATTGCTCATTATTCCTTTGCAAAACAAACAGTTCACAAATTTCAGGTGCAACACTTGCCAGTATTAAGAACCCCGTCCACCAGTTTCCAAATACATTCAGTAGGGGGCATGGTATCTGTTACCCAAACAATTCTTAAGCATCCTCACTTTTTGATAAACATTTCAAACCCATGCAGCATCAAGCAGATGAGATTTACGCAACAGTGATGTAATTATTTCTGAACAGTGGAAACTATGGCATAGTAGTAAATGCTAAAATGTAGCATAACATTAGTAGTAGAAGTACAAAAGAGTATACAGTAATGTATGTTATATATATCAATATCTGTATATAGTTTGCTAACATTAGTTACCAAGAGCTGCTGGTCACACCTGACCAAGTAAGGCTGCAAAACACCTGAGTGTAGTGTATTGAAGTGAGTAAGGGTCCATGTAGCTGCTGATTAATTCAACTTTTCATTTGTGCAAGAAAAAGTCAGCTTCTTTTAAAAGTTAGGCTACATAATCTTGCTTTATCGTAACAATGTTGTTTTTTAAAAGTTGTATGTAAAGTTGCCCTCATCCTGAGCTGTAATGATCATTGATGTGAGGTCTTGCTTCAGGTTGCATGGAGGATTTATGTGTCATTGTTGTTGGTAAGTGGGATTATTCAGGTGTCAGTCAGACTCACTGATGTATTTTTTGTAGTCCGTGACAAAGACGAGCGTTTACGGTGTCTTTGTTGTCACCTAATTCCTTCATTGCTTTACATTACAACAGAGATAAATAACACTTAAAGGAACCGGTGTTACCCGGATTTGCCAGCAAAACTCCACAGTTAACACAGGTGGACTTCCTCCAGAGCAGGCAGTATGGCGGTAAGGTAAGCAGATGGGCATTTGCATACACTACCAACATTGTAATGATACAAAGATGGTTGAAAATTGGCTAAGTATCCATTTAAGAAGTGATGAAGGGTTCTTAAACATCTTTTCCACTCAAACTTTTTAAAAAGGAGGGCTTCTTAAAGTGGTAGGAATATCACTCAAGGGTGTACAGTAAATGTGCATAATGGCTTGAAAATGGGCATTTCTGCTTGTCGAACAGTTGGACATATTGTCTTTTAGTCTTAATGAATACCACGTTTTTAAAAATAGGTAGTAAATTCTCCACAAAACATTTATTGTAAATTATGCATAACCCACCACATTAGTTTTGCTTCACAGACTCAAAGAAAAGATGTACTTTCTCTTCAGAGGGATATAGACTGTTATCTGAATGTCTAACCTGGCTACAAGCATAAAACGTGTTTCTTATTAGATAAGATATTATTAAAAAGCATGTAATGTAATTAATTTCTTCCTCCCAATCTAAACAGTAGGGTGAAGTATGTTTGCAGAGAATATTGCAGATATAAGACAGGTTTTATCTGCTGGTTGCAAAATATTTCCAACCTTTAGAGTACCTTTTTTTATTCCCCAGTAACAGCTCTCACCTTCTTCTCATTAACTATAGCACACAGCTCACACTTCCAGCATTTGTTGATGAATTGTAGATTAATCAACTGGCAAAGTCGATGTTAAAGGCATTCACAGCAGGTCAACACATCATATCAGAAAAAGGAAGGCAAGGTTTCAAATAACCCATTTTAAATGGAAATCTGAACCAATGAATTATGTATTTGTAATCATTATCATAGACAAAATATTTTTGAATTTCAAAAAAACACATCAGCAGGCATACCAGTTATACGAATGTCAGATATAAATCCCTTGTGCTTGCCCTCCCTAAAAGCAAAAATTCCATGTATTTATCTATTTCCTGAATAGTGAGTGTTTGAGAAACAAAGTTTCTGAAAAAGACAAAATAAAAGCCTGTGTTGCTTAGAAACAGGCTCGTTGACTTTTCCGTCAATTTTCCCAAACAGCTTGAGGGACCTGTTAGCTTTTAAATGATAAGACCGGTGAATATGACCCTGACCTCGTGTTACAAATGGTTTGCTTCAGCCCGGGCACCGCGCATTTTCTTCCTAACTCGCAACAGTTCAAATATTTTGTTCGGTGTGTGGGTTATCCCTCCCTAGCCGTTGCAACCTTTGAGAGTGCAGCGCTAGGGCAGTAATAGCAAGCAGAAGAGGCCTCTGGCAGTTCTTGGAGAGAGGCAAAGTAGGTTAAAGTTTTACGGTGTTGATAATTGAGTCCAGTTGCTGAGGGCCTCGGAGAAGCTTCATGATTGCACCAAAACGCACACAAGGGCACAGACAGAGATACACATACAAACACATCACGCGACAAAACGCTGATTTCTTTGGAGCCGTGAATGCCCCAGATGCACCGGCAGCGCTCAAATTAAGCAGCTCAGAGACAGAGGAATCAAATGCGTTTCCATTATGGGGCAAATATTCCATCTACCCCCTGTCATAACGACACTGTATGGCAGCATTATGGGGAAATATCAAATTAGGCTGTTTCATTTGGAGGACTGTTGTGCATTGCGAACAGCTTTGGAGATCAATTGAGCTGCTAGGTAATGAGCGGCAGCGGCCTGCTCTAATATACTCAGTAATGTTCTTTTGATTGCTTTGGTTAATCTGGCTCTGCCGTGCAGGGGAGGTAGCCCCCTCTCTCTGCTGAAACTCGCTCCTCAAGCCCAGGTTAGAGCGAAAAATAAGAAATGGGGAGCCGCGTTACAAAAGTCAAGCGATATGAATCAGATTATTAAATCCGGACAAACCCTGTTCGTGTTTTATGCCACCAGGAATTCATTACACTCCATGAGGACCCAGTCTGTCTGGTTTTATGCTGAAGAGTTGCAGCGACATAAGAAGACCCAGCTGAAAAGGCCACGGTGGACAACCTTCAAATGAAGTGTTGGTGATGTGTCGATGCTGAAGTGGATGGAATCAGACACAGTACACCACTCTGCTCTGTGGAAGCAAATCCTCTCACTCACACGCCACTCACAAACAAGTAAGAGGCGCTCTGTCGCTCCACAACAACACTCACAGCTGTGACCATTTAATATTCTCCGGCTCAGATTCATTCCTCTGCACCTTTCCTTCTCACAGAAAATGCTAACAAACCTGTCCAACCACTTTTGCAATATGCTGCACCACACTACTGCATGCCACACCATCTGCCACGTTTCGCTGCGCAGTGTGAATATTTATTTGCTCAAACTGGATTGCTCAGCATCCACCTACTTTTGCAGAATTGTCCCGCATGCGCTCTCTGAGATGGCTGTCAAATGGGGGTTGGAGCTGTGTGGGACTGTTCAGTCGCCAGCTGGGAGCCGCTGGAGGTGTCAGCCGTTCGGAGACGGGCTGCTGTTGATTTTGCGTGACTCTTACCTCTCCACGTGGTCCAGGTTCCCTGATACGCAGAGTCCTCCGATGGTGTAGAGTTTGCCGTCGTACACCAGGCTGTTGTGTCTGCAGCGAGCCACCGTCATCCGAGACACCAGGTTCCAGTTGTCCAGCAGGGACATGTAGCACCATACATCAGCCACCATCACACCAGACTCCGTGCCGCCTGAAATATATAGGATAATGGTTATTAAACTGGGTATGTAGAGTGATTATAACAGTGTTTCCACCGCAGGAACTTTCCCAGGGAACCAGGTGAAGTACTTTCCAATGGTTCAGGAACTATCAGGGCACAGTATTTAGGGCTGATCGGTCAAACACAAATGCTGTGGCGGATTCAAACTGTGAACTGCTTCATTTACATAGCTAATAATTTAATCATGGCATATGTTCTAAAACACTCAGCAGATCATCTACTTTGGAGTCATGCAGTCATGTCACATTAAATACAAAAAACTACAGGGTTATTGTGTTTCTTTGTGCGTTTCAATTACCGCCTTCATTTTTTAATCCATCATCGGTTTTTCAGATGTGGTGGAAACACAAACATGAGTGCACAAAAAAAAACTAGCAACTAAAAAAACTTTTAATTACTTTAGCTCCTTAGTTCCTGGAACTATTTGGTTGAAAAGGGATGTATGACATTTTTTTTTTTTTTTAATGGTACATAGCAGGGAGCTTATGCATACATGCAAAACTTTGGCATCAAGTTCTAAGATGATAATTCAAACATGAAACATATTCATTTTGCTTTCTTTCTTCAAATGGCTTCCTATTCAATATTGAAATCTCCAAACTCCATAAATATATATGGAGTTTTTTTTTCTAGAAGTTTAAAAAGAAAAAAAAAGTGACAGACTTGGACAACTTAAACTGACTGAAAGTTGTTTGCTGTTGGCTGTTGACTAGTCATTCAGCCAACCATCAAAACTGTTCTCGTTACAGCTCTTTTCAATGCAGCCGTGTTATCTGTGTAGTTTGACATGTAACACCAGCCGTGACTCAGTGACCCCGCTCCGAGTGTCAGGAAGGTTGCAGACCGGAGCCCGTTGATTGGCTAGCTAGAACACCTCTGATTTCTCCACTGGCTGTCTGACTCCCAGTGGACACAAGCAGACCTGTTCCAATGCCCAAACACAAATTTACATTTATATGAAAAGAGGGAGAGGAAAGGTACACGCAGGACAAATCCTGCTGCATTTCCACGGTGCAATGTCAAGGTCTGAGTACCGTGCAGGATTCTTGCACAAATGGACCGTGGAGGGAGAAATTCAGTCTACCCTCCTAGGAGCAACTTAAAGGTGTCTCATAGAGGGAGTCACAGAGTGCACAGTGTGCCACTACGGAACAAAATAAACTGCAGAACACTGCAGCGACTGTAAAGCCAGACAGAGAGAAAAAAGTCAAGTTACAAAAAAAAAAACCCACAGAAGGTAAATAAAAGAGACATTCAATAAAAAAAAAAGGACTCTTCTGAAAAGGAAGATATTAAAGTTGTCTGCAGTGTTGGGCCGACCCAAGTTTTCAAAGCAACAGATGGGTAAGCTTCGGGGGCAGCCACGCTTTCAAAACTCTAGCTGATTCACAAAAGGTCACAAGAAGTTGGCAATGGCCTGGGTAGCTTCACTCTGCTAAATCATATCTGAAAATGTCCTCACTAAGAGATCATGAATGTCAAGTGTGGAGACCTTTGTGAGGACTCATTATGATGAAAGTGACTTTACCAGAAGAGGCCAAGAGACCAGAAATGCCATGGTTTGCTTTTTCTTGATCTCAAACCATGATGTAGTTTTACCCTCAATAAAATGTATCAAGAAATTGTTCCCATGATAAAACCAGGAGAGGAAATTTCTGTTCATCACGACTTCATGTCAAGTCTGAAAACTTTTTAGAATTAAGTTTTGTTTTGATGTTTAGCAGATTAATGTTGTCCATGTTAACATGCCAACATTTACTAATTACCAAAAACAAGTACAGCTGATGTCATTAAGTTTTGCAGGTAATTAGTCATAAACAAAATCAAATTGGGGGATTATTCATTTAATATAATGTTAGATTATTATAATCCATCCCGATGTCTGTCTCAGCAATCCATCTAATAATTTTTGGATAAATGTAGACTCAATTTTTAGGTCAATGAGAGTGTTTACAGTATTCATTAGAACCAATATTATGATGATGTGCTTAAATTGCATTTAAGTTTTTTTACTTTCAAATATTTCAAAATGTTTTACGTGAAAAGGTTCCTGGATGCAGGGACAACTTTCACTACTCCAGTGTGATAAACTGATAGCATCTTCAGTACTGCCCTCCTGCTCTGTGCCGCTGAGTGACTGCAACAGGGAAGCTACAATTGCGCTGCTGCAGTGGGCGATTTAGCTCACCTGACAGGTAGATGTTGTCTCCCGCCGAGATGACACTGAAGAACTCGCGGTCGTAGAAGGGCAGGCTGGCCAGCGGGTACCACTTACTGTTCTGGGGGTTAAAACAGGTGACTGCTGTCAGGGAGCGCTGGTTCATCCCGATCGCCTGACGCCCTCCCACCAGAACTATCACCTCCGCTACACCTAGAGGACAAAGGAACAGGAGGAGCGTGGAAGAAGAGGGTGATTGGGGTGGACAAAGGAAGGAATGAGATGGGAGAAAGCAGGCCATCAGGGAAGGTTTCCAGCAGTAAATAGAACCCATGATTTAATCAAAGCCTCTTTGAGAGACCCCAGTGCTGCAGCAACTCGCAGGCATAATGTTTTGTGGCATGTTGCCTGATGTATTTATATATGACTTTCAAGAGCAAGGTGAACATTTTTATACAGTCAATAATGGCACCATTAATGGCAAAGCCTTTTGTTTTCAGACACGAACCTTGAGAGGCTGCGTGAAAACCGACTAACACAACCAGCCATATATTCAGCTGTTTTGAATTCAGCAGGCCTTGGCTGTCCCTGAGTCAATAAGCTTGTCTGGAAATGCAAAACAAAATGCAAAATAGAAAAGTTTCCTCTTGGTCACAGGAAACTACTGAGTTAAATGGGAAAGTATAACTCAATTATCAAGACTGATGGGGCTGCCATCCCTTTGGTTTCCGCCCAGCTCTCTTATTCTCCCTTCCTACACATAATACAAACACTAACATACACACTCACTTGTCCACACACTCACAATGAAACATACACTGTTTGGGCATGGCATAAGAGAGTCGCAAAATCAATAGGTGAGAATCAATTTGTGTACATTCGTACGTGGAGATGTGTCCTGTCTCATATACACACATGAGCTGAAGACCTCGGTGTGATTAAGAAGATACTTGAAACACACTCAGCCACTCATCCCTACACTACTCCTCGCCCGATCTCTGCTCTCCGACACGCATGCACAAACACACACACACGGAGCTGCTGGATAAAGACACCAGTGATCCAAAACACACAAACAGGTTGGCAGGCTGCCACATGCGTGTCTCAGGTCCTCTCAGACTTCGGCAGCAGGCTCCAGTGAGCAGGCAAGACGACGAGCCGCCAGACAGAAATGAGCTGTGTGTTTGTAAGCAGCAGGCAGGCGGGCAGAGGGAGGCGAGCCAGAGAGGGAGAGGAAGGGCGATAGGGAGAGATAGAGACAGTGTGAGAAGAAAGGGAGCAGGAGTTGGGGGGGGGGGGGAGAGAGAGAGAGGGGGGGGGGGGGGGATGAAACAGAGGGAGGGGTGGGAAAGCTCATCTTCATACACTCCAAACCAAGGCTAACCGCTGGTTCATCTGCTTGGATCAATACTATTCCACACAGACACTCTGCTGACAAGCACATCCATAGGTGACTGTCTTTTCCTTCTGCTGCTTTCTCTTAAAAAACTATTTCCTTATATTTTTTTTCTTAAGCTTCTTTTTATTTCAAAGCGGGTAAAAACAGAGCTTTTCTCGAGGAAGAAGGAAAAGGGGTAAAAGAGGAGAAAAAGATACATAAACTACAATGGGCTTTGCTGAGGCTGAGCAAACAGACAGAGCAGTAAGCACCGCCTCAGACATATCGTGGACATACAGCTTAGACTTAGTGGACAGCTTAAAGCCGGCTGGCCTTTTTCCTCTGTGAGATTTTGAGAATGTGTTCCTGCGCGTGGGACGAAAAAGAAAGTGATGGCTCAAGGAGAAATTGTGACAGTGTCGCTGCGAAGATGAAGGTTTGGTACACAAGCTAAAAAAAGGACAATCATGGGAAAATGGGGGGGAGGGCGTAGGAGTCGCGCGGTTTCCCGCCCTTTCTGGCAGCGTGTAAAAGACGTGTGCGAATTTGGAGCGATGCTGAAAAAGGTTCTGAGTTGAATCCATTCCCATCATGGGCCCATTTTCACAGCTTCATGGCATCACGGCCCAGACTGCAAGCTTCAAACGGCCCTAAAGACCTCCAACAGACCTTGGATACACGGTTAATAAATGGGAGTGTAGTTTTATAGGACAGTCGCAGCTACAGCGGCTGTTCTTTGAAAAAAAAATTAGGTGAAAACAGGCTCTTTGTCTTCCCTCTCATGAGCCTCCAACCATACCTACAGACACATTAATTATACTGACTTTGTTCTGCTATTGTTCTTCCTCATGATTAGTTTGCTGCTATTGCTGTACTTGTTTGTTCTCTTTATCACACGCTATTTTTCAACTTTATTGGATTTTAAAAGTTTGATGCCTTTCTATGCCTTCATAGGATTACATTTTTCATCTCTTTTCATCCCCTTTTCCTTTCATCCTATTAGCTCTTTCAGTTTGTTGATATTGACAGCCTCAATTAACTTGGCAAAGTTCCTGTGTCTATGTCTGAGCCAATTTGAGAATTTCCCGTTTTCAGTGTGCACATCAATCAATACTACTGTTTAAAGTTTGTTTTAATATCTGTAATAGGTCCATATTGTTCAAGATGAAATATCAAATTCAATTCCATCTTAAAACGTGGTGGACTGATGAGCAAATCCTACATTTTCTGATGGCACATGTTTGTGAGATTTTTTTTTTAATTTAGTCCAACAATGAAAACACAAGAAGACTGACTGGAAAAAAAGTGTAATATCTTTAGTTGTTTTTCTACATAGAATTTTTCTTTATCAAACCAACTTGAACCCCCACCAGTGTCTAATTAGGCCAACTTAACCAATTCTGCATGCTGCTTCAACGTGCCGAATTGTCTGTGCACATGCAGGTCTTTATCACCTAGTGCACATGGGCAGGGTTGTTCTCGGCGCTTTCCGCTTGGCCAGACACGTCAGGGAGAGTCCACATCTGGGCGTTGAGGCTGCTGCGCGGCTCTGACCCTTGAAGCCCTGAACACATTCACAAGCTAACACAACCCAACACCGGCCTGTCAGAACGCAACAAAACAGGAGAGCGGCGCCGCTGACGGGGAGTCACGGCATCGGATCAGATGGTTGCGTGGGTGTGTGTATATATGTGAGTTTTTTCTCAGAAAACTAAGCCTCACAGGGATGTCTGTCAGTCAGTCGGAGGTTTGATGGGAGTTGGGTAGAGGGATGAAGGGATGGGGAATCGAAGGATGGAGACGAGCTGTTGGGGATGAAGGGATAACCAAGTCTTGACAGTTCTTGTTTTTTTTCCTGGCGGAGTTTATACCCATGGCAGCTTGGGGAGAAAATGTCTTATTTTCCTGATTGTTACTGACCTTTTGTTATATTTTTAACCTTTCTATATTCAGGAAGAATCAACTGAGCACAAGTTTTAAGCAACACTGCATAAAAGAAACATATATAACCCAATATATAAATTCTTAGATACAACCACTCTGCCTTGTTTGTAACTTTGGGCTGCCACAGTTTAACTTTATTTGTACTTTTATTCAAGTGCTGGATTTATTTTCCCTGCATGCAGACTTAACTAAAATTAGAAATAAAAACAAACTAACCCGTTGATGCAGGTTACATACAAAACTGGGCTGCGTTTCTAAGATTGGCCGATCTGAGATTGGTGGGAGTTGGGTGATAATTCTCTGTGCGTTTGTCACCACAAGCAATAGTAATAGAAAAAATATACATTATGCCTGAAATGTTTAATTCAAACAGCAACAAGCAAGTCTTCAGTGAGACAGGAGAACAGTGAAGCAGTAAGGCAGCGTGCATAAGCGTAAACAGAGACTACAACGGTAACATCTGGACAGAGGCCAGCGTTAAATCCTTCAGAAGGACGTTGACCGGAACGTTTGTCTTCTGAGGGACGGGCCAGCTTGTGTAAGAGCTGAATCTCAAAGTGAAGTTGATGCCCACCCACAGAGCGTGACGCGCACACACACACACACACACACACACACACACACACACACACACGGCCCCTGACAGTTACTGCGTATTGCTTCCACCCAACTCCACTTCAACTAAATGAAACCTATCTGTGACAGGAGCACGCCGCTTTACCCCGTTCTGGAACAAGCTGGATCCTCACTATGGACACACACATGGACATACAGTCACTCCAGGATAAGAGAGGTTGATGGAAAGATGAAGACAGAGTGGAGAGATTCTCCCGCCTCCTCTTCCTGCTGCCACACTGGGTCTTATCTCACCTGGTTTTATGTTTCTTTGCTCTCTGCCCCATGCTGTGACCCTGCTATCCTTATTCCTTATTCTTTTTATTATTTTTTTTTACCCGTGGCTAACACCGCCCTCCTTCTCTATCTCTCTCTCTTTCTCAACCCACGGGAGACTTTCTCTCTCTCTCTTCAAGTCGTTCTCTCTAAAACCCCAGGAGTCTTTGCTCGTTCTCCAACTATATTCTCCATTTCATCTTCCTTCCCTGCAACCTGTCCTTTCACCCCGTGGACCTTTTACCTGTGTTTCAGACATCTGTGACCTTACTTAACCAGCCATACTTTCTGCAGGTACTGCGCAATCAAAGGCTTGGTGGGGTTAGGTTTGGTGAAGTTGCGCACACAAATATGCCCCTTTCAGTAACTTCTGCGACTCTTTTTCATCTCTGCCAGCCACAAATTCCATCCACCTCTGTTCACGCAGCGCTCAACTTCGTTCCAAATTAGTCGGTGTTGAGTTTCAAAGAGAGACTGAAGTAAAAGATATAAAAAATGAACCACGGTAACATTGTCACTGGCCTCCATGGTGCTTTCTAATGTAACCCTGTTTTACTGTGCGTAAGTGATGTTGAATGTGACACACCAGCAGTAACACAGAAAGGCAAACTGGCAATAGGAAAGGAGACAATTGCCTGTTTTTGGCGGGTTTACCGCAAAGACCGTATAAAAGAAAATAATGCATAAGTGCTAATTTTGGTGTAAAGAGTGTTTAAGTAACTGTTCTTGAGCTTTCAATCATATCATATGATCTTCATCAATGCTGTTCCCAATGTCTAAAATTAACTTTACATCTCAACTTTCTCTGTCATAATGTGGTTGAAAATAAAGGAAGTTTGACCATCCACAATTTCCATCTGGCCAAAGTCCATCTGCTGATGAAAATCAAGTGATATCACTGAAAGTGCCGCAGTACCTACATGGACCTTGATACTGAATATAAATAAGAATAAATAAGACACTGTTTCCTTGCAAGTTTCCTTCAGCTTGAGGATATGGCTTTAAATATTTGTTCCTTCATGTGCCAAACATCTCTAATGCACAGTAGACAGAAAGTACAAAATAAAGGTGGTATCTAAATTGTAAATTGCAGCTTGTTTTGCAGAATTCACATCTGAAATTGTCTCAGCGATGAAAAAGTCCTTCTCCAGCTTCTTTTCTTTTATTTACTGTACATCTCCTTCTTTATGACTAGTCCAGATTTAAACAGAGAAATCCACAAGGGATTGAACTCTCCAGTGTACTTTATGAAGGAGTACATAGCTCAAACAATTGTTCAAACAGTCACATTATGGGGGTTTGAACTCGGCTTTTCATCTCCATCTTTAGCTTCATTATTCTCCTGAAGGAAATTTGGTTGGTTTGCAGTTGGGCATAAAAACACATAAATCACAGGAATACACGGATGACAATGAAAAACAACCATCTAGTCTAGTCTGATGAGAAAAGAAATTTGTCTGCGTTTTAATAAATGTGTCACATGTATAAATATATATGTGCAAATATATTCTTATGGTGTACAACTGGCGAAAACTGGAAGTGTGCAGACTTTTATTACTGGGTATCACAGCCACAGTGATACTCGCAGACACACTCAGAGCTCAGAGCCATTTATATCTCACTGCTGGTCCATAACCATTTCTTCTTATCTCAGCCGCTTCTCTATAATCTCTCTCTTTTGCTTCTTTTCCTTCCTAATCCTATGATTTCTCTCCCAGGGTGTTAATTTGCTATGGTGAGGATAAGGGGCCAAAAGGCTCCCAAATAATGTCAGGGTCCAGGGAGGTGCAATGCGTATGTATGTGCACGATTTGAAGCGTGTGTGTGTGTGTGTGTGTGTGTGTGTGTATGTATTTTTGGCTGTTTGTTGTTTGTCTGGTGGGCATCTGTTAAGCAAAAATATGTACTTCAGTGATTGGCTGGTGTACCTGGAGTTGAAGGCAAACCTTTTTCATGGCACCAAGTGTCCATAAACTATGTTTAAAGGGTCAGTTCACTCAAATGACTTAAATTGTTTTAGTGGTATTTATTTGCCCAGGTTTTGAGATATCCTTGACTGTGATCTTCACCCCATTACAATGAACTGAATGTATTTGGGGTGGGTGCTCGCAGCATTGCAAAACTACATAATAAAAACCTCAACAGCCTTGTGTCTTTCCAGAAATAGTTTTTGGTGGAACTACTTCCTACCAAAGAGGTAGTCCCCATGGAAACTGTTCAGAGTTTGTTCTGCGGATATCCCAGAGTAACTGGGACAGTGTCACTGGAAAGCGATGTTCCTGATGAATTTTTTAAATGTAATGTTTCAATGCTATGAGCAGCACACATGAAATTGCCCCTCCATGTATTGTATTGGGAAGACGACACAAATCACAACGGATACCTTAAAACCTGGGCAAATAAAACCATCTGCATGGCTAGACATAACTAGAGGAAAGTGAGAAAATGTTTTCTTGTAATTGAGATGAATGACCCATTTAACTTTTCAGTATTTTAATCTCATACATTATGAATTGATGGATGCACATGCACCCACAGTCCAAACAACCAAATCTGCACCATCGGCACATGCAGTGATACAGCTCTAACCAGATTCACTCTGTCTGCTGAATATTGGATGAGGCTGAAGCAGCCTTCCTGCCTTGCAGCAGGTATAGCAGGTCAAAGCGCCAGATGTGGCATGAGCGATGCCGGGGCTGATCCATGCTCTTGTAAATACTGCTTGCTTCGGGTCTGAGCACGAATTGCAGATCTAGGAATAGAATGAGTCAAGTTTTCAGGCTACAGCCGAGGCGATTGTTCACACGTCTCCCCCTCCCTCTCTCCCTTTCCCTCCTCGTCGGTAGCTCCGGCTGACACTAGTCACTAGCCAAAAGGTCAAGCGGATGGAACCTTAATTTTGGTTGCAGCCCCTGAAGACATTCAGACCAGAGGTTATCTAATCTGGATTTACTGCCTCCATGTTGCATTTATGAGCTGAGATAGATGTGTTTGCTCGAAATTTCACCGATAAGCCACAGGAATATCAAAAAGTCATACTCCAATTCTCCAGTGAATAGCTGCATCCAACTTTCTCTCTCCTGCTCGCTCACTCTTTCTCTCTCCCTCCCTCAAATACCACCTCAGACTCAAGAAATAAAATCGGAAGAGGATCCGCTGAAGGGCACTCTTCACATAGAGCGATTAAGACATTTCTGGCACACTCGCCTGCATCCTGCTTTTCCAGTTTGAGAGGTGAAACAGAGTAATCTCACGCTGCATTGCCTCTAAAAGACAAACCAGGCTGAATAATTACACAGAGCGGGACAATAATCAACAAAGTCTTGACATTAAAAAAAATAAAAAATAACGCAAAGCTTATAATTGTCTTTCCAAACTGCTGACAGCTTCCCCGTTGTGTTCGCCTTGCTTAATGGTTAGCGTTGAAGCTGTGCAGCCAGAGAGAAAGATGACAAATAAATTCAATTATTCCATGAAAAAGAGCTACTGTCAATGTTGATGAGGAACAGTTGAGGAAACGACGAGGCGATCAGCGAGACGGAGTGTTAATCGGGCCGGAGCCAGAAGCAGTATGTGGCAGACTTCAGAGGGAAGTCTTCTGATAATCTTTTATGCCATCCGTACAAGGTGTGATTCTTGTTCTCCTTTCTTTGCGGTGGCGGCGCACTACGGCCACTCTCCAAGGAACTGCTGGCTGGCGGAGGTGTGAATGAGTAGATGAATGTCACGCCTACGGGCTCCGGACCTAACAGAACAGCCTGCTTTTATTGTCTCTAAACTGTGGATGCAAGCCAAGCTATTTTGAGGGCTGATCTAATGCAATCCAGCCATTTCAGACCACCACAAAACCAGCATTTTTTTAATCTAGCTTTATGCTGTAGGAATGTAAAATGGTTATTAACGTTTAATATTTACATTTCCAGAGTAATTTAGGGAGCAGCTCAAATCCTGCTGCAACACATGCCAGGGTTCTGATCTCAGTTTTGAAAAATCTTGTTCTAGGGAGCTTTAAACTGAGTAATCTAGTATAAGGAATGATCACAGAGATAAAACGCTTGAGCAGAAATGCTGGAGTGAACCTGCTGCATACTCAAACTCTTATCTCAGTTGCCCTGCTACTGCTGCTGCTGCTACTGCTGCTGCTGCTATGTGTTACTGAGGGTCTTAACTTTTCCGCCTTTAGATACATAAATGCTTGATTACAGATGATGAAGTGGACAGAGAGAAAGACATGCTGGGAAAAAGTGGAGCTACTGTTTAAGGATTCCCTCCTACAGTGAATGTATTTAAAGGTTCAACAATCTGTGTGTGTGTGTGTGTGCGTGTGTGTGTGAGCGAGACAGAGAAACAGTGTGAGCCGAGCTGGACCCCTGCGTCTCCTAGTCATTACAGCTCATTTGTCTGAGTGCTATTCCACTTGGCTGGGTTGAGTTAACAGTTTGCCCAGGCGCACTACACCCTCCTCTGAGCCGAGCACAGTGTCACATGTGGGGAGAAGGAAATGGGAAGGTAATGTATGGTTTTTGTTGTTCATGTATATGTATACACACACACACACACACACACACACACACACACACACACACACACACACACACACACACACACAGCATGTGTACCAAAACTTTTTCTTGCTACTTAATAGTGCACCAACGCAATTATAGATGGAACAAATCAGAGTGCATTTTATGACTTAAGACAAAATGGTTTGTGAGTAAACTCCCAGCACCGGCGGCTGTTTAATCCCCCCGATCCCCCGGAAAGTCTAATGACAGCTAATCAGATGCACATCCACACTCAAATTAACCAATTAGTCGCTAATGGATACACATACAATGCGCAAAACACCGTGGATTCATTATCAGACACTCGTAGTTTTCACTCTAGACTCTTTTCTGGCCAAATGAGGAAGAGAAGAGGCTGTTAACAAAAGACATCAGCTACATGCCCCCTGCCTTTCTATAAAGTTCACTGCTTCAGCAAAAATTTGAGCTATAGAAAGACAGACACAAGGTAAAAATAAAATGAGTGGGCATATTATGTAAAAAAGAAAAAAAGATAGAATAATGCCATCTGCATGCACACATTCACACAAAAACTAAACCCAAGCCAGCTCCTTTTATGCTTAAATTGTGCTTGTATTTGATGATCACGGAAAATTTCTATGCTGAATATTTTGGTTCCTTAATCTAGGAATTTAACTGAGTAGGTGATCTGCACATTAATTTTATTAAACAATCCAGAATGCAAAATAGGTTCAAGGTGTCCCATTTTCAGACAGCAAGGCAAATCAAAAACTAAACTTTACATCATATTGTTATTCAGACTTTTATGACTTGAGCCTTGTCGTGATTCTGAGAGAAAGAGTTTTGTCCAAATGTTTTCCAGAATTGTTTTACATATATTTTTGTTTTGAACTAGTTTCATTAACTCTGCACAGTTGCATGCCGAGTGAACCCAACAACATGCCACGACCTGTCTGAGTGACAAATATAAAAATAAACCATCAATAAAAACTGAGCTATTAAGTAAAGAAATAAATTACAACAATGTTGCACAGCAGGACTCTAAATAAAGAAAAACCTGGAAAAACAAGACAATTAAAGGGTGTGTGGAAACCATCTGGCTGGTTAGAATAGAGGCTGCAATAGAAATAACTTTTTTAGAGCTTACAGCTAATGGAGCAAGTAGCCTACTCATTAAGATGTCGTCCTTTTTGTTAAACTCGGAAAAAGTTCATGCTATTCAATCTTACAAACACAATGTGTTTCTTCATAGTCCATTAATATTCATATTAATGGGTTTCTTATCCTTGACATGATATATGAGCTTCATTTGAAAAACTGGTAAATAAAGTATATTAGTGATCTTGCAAGCACATTTTACATTTTATGTCCTGTAACTTTACTGTTCCAAATTCATCAGTGTTGCTTCGGGCCACAGCCGGCAGTTGTTTTCAGCAAAAAAACTCTGATGTCGTACCTGCACCAAACAGTAGACAGACAAAAATAGTGACTACTACCTAGTAATCATACTGACAAATATTTGCCTCAAAAGTTGGTGGAGACAAAACAAAGCTAAAAAGGAGATTGAACCTTAAATTAGTTGGACAGAACACAACTCAAATGAATGCCAACTTTGAGCTCTGTCTGCTGAATGTGTAGGTTAAGTACGACGACTGTAGGTCAATTATGAGTCAGTTCTTTGTTTACGGTTTGTAGTGCTGCCCATCTTGTCATAAATATTGGATTAATCAACAAGACATAACAGTGCAGAAATACCAACAGTATTTTTGGTAATTTATAAACAGTCACTGTTACATAGTTTGTCCACCAGAGAGAAATGAAAAGTTTTAACTTTTCAAAAAACTACATGTCCTGCACTCTTTGAACACAACTCCTTATCCCTCCTTAATCCCAAGAGCGAAAAAAGTTAGACCTTTTGGGAAATACACTTATTCCTTTTTCTGGGGTAGAGTTATATGAGAAGACTGATACAACTCTCGCTTTAGCCAGCCTTTGACAAAACCTGGAAGCAAAAAAAAAAGAAAAGCAGGCCTGGCTCTGTGCGAATGTAAGAGAATCTGCCTACTAGCACCTCTAAAGCTCACTAATTAACTCTCTTATGTGTGTCATCCCTAAAAATGTCAAACTATTGACATCCTAATAAAAATAAGCTTGCCTATGTCATATGTTTATGTTAAAATCCTGTTTTTACTCTCAAATATTGATATTGGCCTGTCTGTATTGGTTTTGGTTGGGCTCTACCAATTCATAATAAGGGAACACCTGCACTGTGAGTTTATATATAACCTCTATCATCAGATTCACAGAAGTTTAGATGTGAAAGGATGGTAATTGAAAATCTGCCTGGCATGGGTAAATTATCTCTAGTAAAAATACTGCATGTGTGAGGCACTCAGACATGTGTCCTTGCGCACACACACACACACACACACACACACACACACACACACACACAGTATGAACACAAACCCACCCACTTTAATACACCCTCATATGCACGGGACTCACAAGTTCACAGATTGACTGCGCTCAGCAAGAAGTGCTTCACGGATGGCAGTTTTCCTTTCTTTTTCCGCTTGACAGACTTATCAACCGAGCTCAGGTGGTGCCCCATCTGCTTGTGCACATTTAAAATACACACACAAACCCACAACCTCACTTACTGCTTACACAAGTAGACACATGCTCAAGGAATAAACTCAATCAAATGTCTGCCCTTCAAATTTCCTTCTGATCCCCCTGGCTCCTTCTCTGCCTCCCTCTCTCTGACCACATCCCGACCTCTCCTCCTGTTCTCCCACGTCTCTTCACTTTCTTGTCCTCTGTGTGCCAACCACAATCATCAACAACCTCAAACTCTCCTTCCAGTCTTTTCTTTATCTTTCTCGCCGTCCTGCGTGTACACGTGCTAGTCCCCACATCTACCCCGCAATCCCAGTGACCATGCACCCTGCTGTGCAGAGCCCACCCCGTCCAACGCAGCAGATGGCTGAGTGGTACATGCATGCACACAAACAATCACAGCCACTGGCACACACGCTCAGGCATAAAAAACACACTCAGGCCTACAAGAATATACACAGAACTACGCAAACTGTCAACATACATTAGCATTTATCTGTACACCAAGTGCAGTGCATCAAGACAAAGTTTTTCACAGTTTTCTTTCTGAACCACGAACAGACTGGTAGAATTCTCACAATAAATCAGTCACAATAAGAACTTCAGCTTCAGAGGAGTTCAAAACTTGATCTGGAGAACTTACATATATTTCTCATTCACAAAGCCATCGGGGAATAATGCATCATGAATGTATTCATCCCAGCAGCATTTATGCATTTATGTAATTCTGTTGTACAGAGCCACGAGCTGCTGTGAATCAATACACATTTCAGCCTGCATAATGGGGCTGTAGGACGCATAAGATATGCACATACCAAACACTAAAAATGAGCCTTGACAGAAAATGCTTCAAGAAACTGCTGAGAACCATGAGAAACTGCTGGATTGAGGATTTTTTCAAGGGTCAAATCATTTTTTATAAAGCCTCATGTGACTGCATTACAGACCATTAAAGATGCAAAAATACGAACCAAATGCAATTCCCCTAATGTATGTTTACTGGCAAATAAATACGCTGGCTGGACAACAGTGTTGGCTAGTAAACAGATCTCTCCATAAAGTGCCATTTGTTAGGCAATTATCTTTATCCTACCAAGCAGAAAATAACTTGTGCCGAACTGTAAGGTGTGCTGGTGCGAAGCTCATAATACCATGCAGACACTATAATTAGGCAGCTCTTTACAGGGGGAAAGAGTGGGGTCCTGGCCGACCTGAGGGAAAAATCTAACGGCCAGAAGCAATTTGCAGGCGCCTTCCAATTTCCATGAATGATTCTTTGATTTTAACGATGTAAACAAACACGGCCTTCAATGGCCTGGACATCGGTGGTGGTCGGACAGTCAATGGTTGGGTTTGCTGTAAAAGAACCTGGGTTCGGTAGCCTGCAAAACCCTGGGAAGCCGTTACGGTTGCCCACTTTCAACTTTTCATGGTAACCTCAATCAGGCTTGGCTCCAGTATTGATTTGTTTGATTGTGGAAAGAAAAAAAACCTTTGCTGACATTTGGAAATATGAACTGTTGCCCGCATATACTTTTAGTATTTACAGTAGTTGTGTGGAAAACATTATGATGCACTAAAATCATTGCTTTCCTGTTGTGGGATAAATATAAGTGGCAAGTCAAAGTCTCCTTGTGGAGACCTGACCTCGTTGTCATCATGTTGCAATAAAGTATGACTAGTGGCTGTGTATGTGTGGGTGCATAGATTCTGGCAATGTGCTCTGGGTTAATTACACTCGTGGGTGGCCAGTTGTGTCACTGCCACCTTGTTCTGAGGTCATCCGGGCCGAGGATGATGCACATCAGTTTAACTCTGCGTATGTGTGTGAGTTTGAGCGTACCAGCGGAGAGCCTCGGCCGAGTCCTTGGCGTCTGCATCTCTTGCCGTGCATGGGGCAGCATGTGATAGCGCTTGGCCTCGTTGACCAGATCGCGGCACGCCTCCGAGGATTTGATCAGCTCCTCGTTGTCCACCACGTTCAGCAGGTAGGACGGGTGGATGAAGGGAAGACGCACCACCGCCAACAGCTCCGACAAATTCTGAGGAGACACAGAAAAAGGAATGGAGAGAAAGATGGATTAGAGGTTGAAAGCTGCAATCTGTGAGTGACGCTTAAATAACTTAACATAGGCAAAAATAACGAACAAAAGCAAACACTAATAAAACAGAATTTACAGACAGTGAAACTTCCAAGGATGATCAGAGAGGTTTTATATGAACAACATAAAACAAATAGCACACTAAGAACACTGGAACACAGTCAGTAAACATAGACACTCACATCTTTCACAAAGAACAGCTGGATTAACACCCAAACTCAATATGAATATTTTTGTTGCTATACAAATAAAACATTTTAATAATATCATAACAGAGATAGTTACTTTTCCTATAATGTTTGATAAAAACTTAGAGTGAGGAAACCTGATGGTAGTGAGACAATTAGATGAGTTCCTGTCAGCGTCAGCCCCCCCGTGTCAGTTTTCTATTTCTATACTTCTGTAGGACAAAATGCCCTGTCAAGGATGAAAAGACATGTCTTTTTTTTTCATGAGGCATATTCACTCTTGTACATTTCCAAACCTAAGAACAACTCTATAGAGTTCTAATTCAGTCATTCAAAGTTGTTCATCATTGAACAAGAAACCGCAAATAACATTTTGCTAAGTTTCCAGTAAGATCCGCTCACCATCTCAGCTGGTAACGCAGCGAGTGGCAGAACAAGGCATTAAGGGGTATTCTTACCACTTCCACATTCTGCTTCAGAGTTTTCTGTCTCCGAATTAAAGCCTTCAACAGAGAGCTAATGTTCATGCTGCATGTACAGTACCATCGGCTAAAGTTTTTAGGATCAAACGAAAAAATGAAGATTGATTTTACACGATTAGGGCATATTATTGACACCTTTGTCTTTGGAGGTCAGGGTTTGAGCATGATGATTAGGCTTTTAGGAGATTTAATGTTGTGGAGTGAATCGAAATGTCTCAACTGAAAACATAAACATTTGTTTTTGTGTGCATGTTTGTTCCATTACTGAGTGTGCATACATTTATGTGTGATTATACTGTATAGGTGTTCAACACAAAGGCAGGACTGACTGTTGCCATGGCAACCTTGTCTATAGTGCTGGCTGGTGAATGTTTTTTTTTTTCCCCTTTCTCCAGTGTGTGTGTGTGTGTGTGTGTAAAATACATGTGTGCTGGTCCGTACTCCCCATGGGAGTCTTATGTATGCCGACAGTAAAAGCTGTGAACAAGCTTGGACGGAGCGACAGAGAGCTGGGTGGAGATTGACCCCGTTGACCCTTCGTCTCAGAGCGACTTGTCCGAGCCGTGAGGGGAGCGCGACAAAACAACAGACTCAGAGAAACATCATTCAGGGGAGAACAAATAATAAGCTGACACTCTGCCTAAGCATCTCCCCCTCCCACCTGAGGCCCTTTCACTCTGGCATGTGTCCCATTTGTTTTCTACTGATGTCCTGGGACCAGAAAGGAGGAAATAAGACAACAGACACAGTGAAAGATTGGATGGGACAAAAAAAGAGAAGACAAGTAGGAGGAGGATAGGAGGAAGAAGAGCAGGACAAGAAAAGAGAAAAGACAAGATGAGCACATTACAGTGAATAGAAGAGAAAACAAGACGACGGGAGAGAGGATGTGACGGTTCCACGGCAGTCAGAGAAATCTGCTGATGACATTTCCTCTCTCGCTCGAAGCGAAACGCCGTCCTGCAGATGGGACTGTCTGTTCCCCTACTTTATGAGCGTACACAGCTTACCCAACAGTTTATCAAACAAACAGCTCAATACCCACATAAACACTGGCCATCGCTCTCAGCTCAAATGCATTATGAAGGTAATGTCAAAGCAAGCTACTTAGCATACTGAGAGATATTCTTCAGGGAGGAATCACCAGCTCAGGAGAATCTACTACTTCCAATTAAAGTGCCCCCATAGTGGGAGATTTGCCCCAGTAGTTACTGAGTCATGTCACACTCAAATGGAGGTGACTTATGCTTCAGGCTTACTGCTCTGCTTTTCTATTACAAGTTACATTTCTCCAAGTCTGTCACAACCTTACCTCCTTTGGTCTTATGACATTGTATAATTAATGCCAGTAATCGGATGTGAAGAAATTTTAAACACTTATTTGACACTAAATCCTTTCGACAAATATCCTTTAAAAGGAGTACAATCTGAGGAGGAATTAACTCAGTCTTTATGTATTTGAAGTCCATTTTGGCTCATACTGTAGATCATACATGTGCATCTGCAGGTCGTCTGAAATAGGTCCAGAACTGACCGTTGTGACCCTCAGAGCTAAATTAAAGCTGTATATGGGGCAGTTTCAGCCAGGTGGTGCCCTTAGTAGCACAGCAGAAATAAATGTGCTAAAATTTCTGGGGGTGCATGTGGAAATCTTGCTCCTATTTGGAACAACGGGTGGACAGGCTTGAATTTTGTTTTTGGTCTTCTCTGGCGGGGAGTTTGCATGTTGCGTGGGTTTAATCCAAATATTCTGGTCCAAAAACCTGCAGCTCAGGTGGACTCTGCCCATAACTGTGAATGCATCTGTGTGTATAACTATGCAATACAGTCATGACCTGTCACATACCTGCCTCTCATGCAATGCATGCTGGGATGGATATTATTGACCTTGAATAGGAATAAGCAAGACTAGAAAATGGGTCATCCGGGGGCTCTTTCCAAAACAAGCTGCTTTAAGAATTCGTAGAGCAGATGAATTCAAAGCACAACCAGTCAACAGGTCGAGAGTTCAAGGCATGACGGACAGACTAAGCCACATTTGAGCTCCGTGTACATGTGTTCTCATTAGCAGTATTGTCTTGGCACACTGTACACCACACACGCATCAATATTCGGGGGCACACACACACACACACACACACACATATGTATAAGCCAAGTTAAGTTTTCTTTCCCTGTGGAAAATGAAGTAAAGAAAAACAAGCATCCTACTGTGCCATCTGCAAATCTTGAGCTCCACACAAACCCACATCTGTTGTAGCCTCTTTTCACTTGCCAAACATCTTTAAAATGGCAGTAAAACTACCTCAAAGAGAAAGCGTCTGGTCTCTGAAAAAAGGTGAGGACTGCTACCACACAGATATCCACCCAAAAACACACCCACATAGAGTACACACGTGGAGATTAGCACATGAAAATGCAGAGAGAGACAGATGGATACGCTTCAGCAGTAAGGGCTGTAGGATGATTGTACTGTATTATAATCATGTGTTGTTTATGGTCATAGTTGTTGTTAATCTGGTTGGTGCATTCAGTCTGATGAATGATTTGGCAGAAAATCTTGTTGAAAAGATTAAGGCAATGTAAAGTCACTGAGGCTGACCTCTGATTAAATAAACATGGATTCAACTGTACTGTAAACAAAGTGGGCTATCCCCTGAGTATGTGTGTGTGTGGAAGGATGTGTGTGTTGGAGAGTGGGGGGGGGGGGGGGGGTAAATGCCTGACTGTTTTTCCTCTACTTTAATTCCGCTCCCTTCCTCCATCTCTCCCTCTGTCCTTCTATTTGTGGAGAAAAAAGAAGAAAAAGAAAGAATTACTCTTCATCTCTAATTCTAACTAACTCGCTCTCTCTCCTACTTTTCTTCACTTTCTGTCTCTCTGCACCTCCATTCCCGCTCCTCGCTCTTCCTCCCACACACGCATATATCGGCATGGAAATGAGGGAGAGTTGCACACTTGCTGCTAATATTCAAATGGAAAGTGTCAGCCCCACAGAAAAAGAAGCCCTGCTTCGTGCCAGCCATTGAAACTACTTCAACAGGAATTATTGCAGATACTGTTAACTCATGGTACTTGTTTATCTTTTAAAATACAGAAACCTTCATACTGATACGCAGTCATGTCTTCACTTGACTTTTTCATTATTTTGGGGCAGGATTTTATGAGCACCTATTTCTTGCATTTTAACTTTTTTTTGCACTGCAGTCTGTCATACTGTACCTTGTGGTCACTGAATCACTCATGGAGGTTGAATGTACGGTTTGTGCTTGTCCAACATACACCGTACAGCCTGCATTCCAGTGTGATCAGTGGTGGTACCAACTTGTCTAATTACACACACTTTTATGCAAATCTAATTCAAATGTAGTCCATGTAAGCTGTAGCACTCCGAAACTGACTATTTATTTATTAATTTGTTAATTACTATGTTATCTCCTTTTCAACCACTTGACACTTAATAAATACACTTAAATAATTAATCTGGAGGAGGATTTAATTTACATTTTTTTGTTGCACAGCTTTTTAATGTCAGTGTACACCTGTGTATACCTGTGTCTATGCTACCAGTCAGTTCATGGATTATAGGTATAAAATGCAAAAGGCGCCATTCTTCTGTACCAGGAGAGCTTGTTAGTCATGGCAACGGCGGCCTGTCAGTTCACCACTTGGGTCCTGATTGAAATATCTCAAGTACTATTGGACAGACTGCCATAACATTTTTTTTCCCCCACTCACTGTTTGTAAAATTGTTGAGTACAGGCTGAGCAAAACTGATGAACATGGTTAACGTTATACCTGCATGTTAGTTTTGTCATTGTGAGTATGTTACCACGCTGAGGCTAGCATTCAGCTCAAAGCACTGCTGTGCACACATACAGTTGAGCCTCATAGAGCTGCCAGCATGTCGACTCTAAAACCTTTTCAGACGCGGATCTTATGTTTTGAAAGAATGAAATGATAAGTCAGGATTTTGGGTTGAAGTTTCATTTAAAGGCATATCTTTCTTTGACAAATTAGCAACAGAGCTGCCCCATGATAATCCTTTACTCCGATCCCTTTGTTGAAATATTATGATAAAAATCTACAACCAGCTCTAAAAGGGTTCAACCCATTCATTCCCCCCATCTTCCCCACGTCTGAACTTTCCCTTTTTATCAAAACTCAAACTGCCAAAATTCTTTTCACATATTATGTTTGTCGATGAAATCTCCTCTTTCTGTGGCAGATTTACTCATGGTATTACACTGATGCGGCCAATGTGTGCCTTCCTGGTGAACTGAGGCTTAATTTGTCAATGTGGGAAATTAAATTACCGAGTTCTTGTGCTCTATGTCTACCTGGATAAGTTAAGATTTTATTTACATGTCTGAAATTGAATTTAAGGCCGATTTTTCACTATCTCACAAGCTAATCCATCAGGTAAGAAGAGGATATTAATATGTTTGATATTTAAATAGACTTGAACCTTCCTTGAGTTAAATCTGGTAAATATTGATGAAAGCTAAGGCATGCAGACTTTTACCATCCTCTCTGGAAGCATGGTGAGTGAAGACCATATGAACTGTGTACTAAAAGGGTTGGATTTTTGTCTATGCATGTGCATGTGTGTGACATAAACCAGGTATTTGAAAGTTCTCATGACACTCAGACCAATGAGTGATGCCCTTGCACTCAGCAGGAGAGAGCGGGCGGCGTGTATCCGACTCGCATTTCTCTCCATCTCCAACAACCTCTCGAGCAATCACTCTCTCATGCACAGGCACGCAGAGCGAATGTGAGAGCCGTCCCGCAAGGCGAAATGGTGTGACCTGTCATTTTCATCTTCTCGCCTACTCATGCAAGCAATCCTTGAATGCTTCTAAACAGAGATGGCATCTAATGGATGCAAATCATAATAGCTACTGTGCCAACTGAAAGATACCAAGCCTACTGTGCATTTAAAGCAAATGATCTTTTGTTACACTCTTAATAAGGAGGTTCAGTGTTTTTTAACAAGTGAACATATGGAAAGTATCCACTGGAGTCTGAGGACATATGGAGACGCTACTTTTAGCTTGTCCGCCCACACACATTTTTTTCCTCGCTTCCATTTTCCTTGGACAAGGATCATTTATGGAGGAGCCCATATGCTTAGCCACTTGTATTCTGATATGCAACCCACATAGCACCTTGTGACTTCACCTCTCTAATGGTCTCTATCTTGCACACATTGACCCAGTGCATAAAAACACCAGGTCAACATTCTCAGTGCCAGCGGATGCACATGTCCTGCAGCCCCGTCAGAATGCATTTACTGCTAGACCTGCAAGGAAAATGCTGCAGCACAACCTAGCTCCAAGAAAACTCACTTTTTTATTATTCACACACACACACACACACACACACACATATTCTGGCAGGTGGACAGAGGATGTGAATGGGTTGAGCCTGGTGAAAGGCAGGGATAATGTGTCTAACAGGGAGCCTCTCAGATCTGTCAGAGGCAGCAGAGAAGCAGCCGGGAAGCCGCCATCCGCTAACACAGATGACAAATGTCCACTGAGCATTTCCCATTCCACTACTGTCAGGGAGGACTAACGCCTCTTACTATATGTGTGTGTGTGTGTGTGTGTGTGTGTATGTGAAATGATTCAGTGCCACGGTGGCGTCAAATAAATGACACATGAATGTTTATATCTGTTTTCTTTGCTCTGTGGAGATAGGAGTATGCATCTGCATAAGTGTAAAAAATGGACAACCCGATGTTTAAAACCCACCTCTGTATGAAAAAAAAAAACAAAGAAAAAAGAACCAAACACACACACACACACACACGTGTTCAATAGAGCGCATGCCCATGTTTAGCCTCACAGCGCTAACAAAACCACTCAGCTGAAATGACCACAGCTCAGTGTCCTTTTGAGTATGTGCAGGTTTATGTGTTTTATGTGCTTTCTCTTCTGGTAGCACATAATGGATGAGTAAAATATGCTCTTGCAAATGGCACTTCATTTGGGTTCAAGAGATGCGTTGCTGAGCGTGTTTGTGTGTTTTTGCGACTGCATGACTATGTGGGCATTTCAGCCGGAAGGACGGATGGGGAGGTGGAGGGAGACGCAGCAGACGGCAGACGATGACTGCTGCCCTGAGCAACTACTGACAGGTGCAATGTGTTCTCCTCTGAGGCCTATTTCAGCATGACTTCATTCATTCAAAAAAAAAAAAAGAAGCTTTCTTCCGCTCATTTAATTCAAAACATATTCGTATGAATGACTGCTTGCTGTATATTAACATAAAACTTTCTGGCTTGTTTCTCAACTTAGTGAATCACCTTTAACATCGAGTGGTATCTAGCAATTTCTGTATTTCCCCCTCCCTGATACAGTGTGGTACATTTCTATTATTCCTCATGAATCTTGGTTGCTTCCTTGTACAGATAGTGTAATTTGTTTGTTCTGTATGCGTCGTATCGCTCATGCAACTCTTGTCTGTTTATAAGAGAGCCCAGTGGAAATGAGAAGCCTTTGACTTGCTCTGGATATGCAGCCGCCGTGGTTGAGTGACTGCGGTTCAACTGACTGCACACATCAGGACTGAGCGCGCTCGGGGACGACAAAGGACACAGATGAGAATGGAGGTCCGGAGTTCAGTGGCTTGCATCAGATCCCGTCCACTCTCTAATACGCGAGTCGCACCAGGGCCGATATACAAGTGATTTCCAGTCTTGTGTGAACGTTTGAGCACAGGACTGGGATATGAACAGTGGCGTCCTGTGCATTTTGTGTAAATCCTTGCGTGCGTGTGTGTGTGTACAAGCAGGAATGTGTTTGTCTGAGTTGGAGGGAAAAAGAAAAAAAAAAAAAAGAGGAAAGGAAGCAGAAAGGCAGAAGAAAAAGCAAAGATTGCCTGCTGCATCAATCTCCATTGCCCTGTTACGTCTCCTCAAGAGTGTGTATTTGTCACAGATTATGCAGGTGATGGCCTACACAATCATTTTGGCTCACTCTACAACTGTTTCCTCTTCAAGGATGATTTGTTGTCACACTAAGCTCCTCATCTCAAAAAACACAATTAACCTTTTCCTACACGCATAATATGTAATTTCAGCCACTAGCGATCTCTCAATCAAAACAATAACGAAAGACGTAGTTTGATGATGTTGTGAATTAGCGTTTCTGATTCTGACTCCGGCAGAAATCATGTTATGTGGCGAATTCAAAACAATCATGCTAAATATAACTTTGAGCCTGTTCAACATTGTTGTAATGTTATAACGTTACTGTACACATTAGCTTGGTGGCTGGCATGAGCCACTTCTCTTAATAACACTTTGTAGTAAGAGAGATCGATTTTGAAACATCTTATCAATAAATTAGGATTACTCTACTGGTTTAGTGTTAATGGGTTTGCAATTCATGGATTACTGTGTTGCAAAATGGCATGCAATTAATGAAAAATGATGCTGTGTGGCAGAATAAATGCAACACTGTTAATGAGTATAATTCTGTGACATTGTATGATGACGCCATTGACATGTGACCAAATGAAACGCACCATTACCTTGAATAATTAAGGATTTCTCTGGGTTTGAACATTGTTGGAAACATTTGGGATAATGTAAGTACATGACTCAACAAAATATGTATAACATAGGTCCCTTCGTTTTTAGATATTTTAATGCAGAAATGTTACATATTATACCTTTACGGGGTGTTTGATGATGAAAAGTTTCCATTTTGAACTTGGAGTTTAAAAAGAATCACTAAATTAAAAGTGATGCTTGTGGTGAAAGGGTCATTTGTAGTTTTTAAGGTAAATGAATCGTAAAACAGTGAGGAAAACTCAATTTATATCCTTACACACCCTCAAAGCATTTGTGTCCTTTGATAATTTTATACCCTGACTTCTTAATGATAGCATCATTTGTTCTGGGAAAATGATTTTTTTTTGTCTTCTTAATGAGTGCTGGAGGCAATAAAAAGAAATCTCATCACTACATTACCAGTCAATTGTATAAAATCCCCAAAATAATAACTAGTAACTTATAAGCATATGAAGTAATACCTTTAACTTTATTAATTTGGCTCGGGAACTGCAAATGTCAGGGCCGGCCATTGTTATTTCTGATGAGTGGACAGCAGGTCCTTGCTAATGGCAAGGCTGGCCTTTTTTTTATCATGAAAATACACCATTAACTGTCCTTTTTAGCTATTACATTAGTTGGCCACTTTCCAAAGAGCCAATTAATCAGCCTCTTTTGTCAGGTTGAGTCACCTGGCAAGATAGGATCCTTTATAAAATATGTTGAAGTGGGGCGTAATGGAGGTCCTATTCAGGGATTTGGCAGAGTCTGGCCTGTTATAATTGGAGCCATGTGTCTGTGGTCGTCCCACAAAAGACTGCTGGGTGAAAGGAAGGACAGGTCTCTCTCTGTCAGCACCTTCACAGAGGAAACACGACTCATGCCGCTTGTTTATGGAACTTATGGAACCAGCGTCCTGCAGCCTGAACGTGGAAGCGAATTAAGTTCTCAGATATACTGTTTTACAATCATTCAGTCAGGTCTGACTGCATTTAGGTGTGCACACTTTATTCTTGAGCTGCAGCTAATGACTACTTTCATGAATCAAATTCAATTAATCTGTACAAAGTCTTAAAACTGCCTGTTTTGTCTGACCCAAACATATTCAATTTACAATCATACAAAACCAAAAATTCCATTAAAAGAACATTCTGACATTTGTGGAAATGCTATTCGCTTAAATGTAATTAACACCAATCTCATATCTGTCGGTTAAATATGAAACTATAACTAGGATTAACTTAGCATAAAAGACTTGAAACAGCAAGCCATGTCCAAAGGTATAAAACAAATTCATCTCACAGACAGATAGGTGGTGGTAACAATCTTCTCTGCTTGACAACAAATAAGCGTGTTTCAAAAAATGTCTATTCATTTAAAGATAATCTACATTTTTGACGATGAATTGAAAGCAATAAATTCTTCCAAATGCTCCTCTGTTGCGAGGGAGAGTCTTTGTAACTCTCTTTTTTCACTAAAATATACAAACAGACATATACAGACACTTGCGGGCCGGCACACCTTAAATAATACTCTGAAACAGCTCTCTTCTTTTCATTCAGGCTTTGTGTCTCATAGCCAACCATTATTAACGCTCAAATGCTCTCCCTCTGTCTCTAAGCGATGTCCGGACCCCGTTTCCTGGTGCCATCGGATGTTAGTGACAGCATAGCGGAGAGAGAAAATTGCATATTATTTACCCAGCGCCTTCAATATGCCACTTTTCCACTCTATAGCCTGGAGCTTACAACCCACAGCACATGCACAGACACACAGGCGTACAAAGACACACATACGCGCGCTCAGATGAACGCAAACGCACACAAACTTAGCTCAAGGCTTAGAGCTTTTTCCCTCCCCTTGCCTGAGTTTTTCAGCAGTGCTGTGACATTCCGCCCTGACATGCCATTAAAAAGTGTCACACGTTCTGGGGGAGTGATTTCCGCCGCTCTCTGCACTCCAAACGGGCACAAGGGACGGAGGGAAGGGAGGCTGGCTATGATGAGCTGGTGCTGGACCATGCGTGTAAACTCAGCCCTCAGGGTCACATAACCTTCTCCCGTGGCATGATGGAAGCAGCCTATTCCCCGTCCCGTCCTCTCCGCAGGCACCAAGCTTGCTAGTTGTTTTTTCCCGGTCACACATGGGCAGGAGATTTGAGCTTGACCGAGAGCTCAATCACATCTCTGCTGCCTGGATGTCATGGCTGTGCGCAGAGGCACAAACCGTTGGATATCAGATAAGAACACAGGGGCTTTTTTTTTTTTTTCCCCCACTCCCCTTTTTCAGTTTCTCACCATCTCTTTCTCTTTTCTCAATCGTTGCTCGGCCGTTTCGGTCTTTCTGTCTTGCTCTGCTTCTTTCTCTCACTCCAGCTCTCTTCCCTCCCCTCCTTCTCGTCTCCTTCTCTCTTTCGGAGACGGGGTGACCCGGGTGTCTCGTCTAAGGAACCGGCGCGCTGGGTTGTTCAGACAACCGGGAAAATGTTCCATTTCTTTTTTCTTCTACTTCATCTGAGTAACTCACCTCTGCACCTCTCCATTAGAGTGTGAGATTGCAGGAGTCCGCCGGACTGAACTGGCTGGAGGATTTCGATGCAGATGACATGATCTGTGTTCTCCTATAAACTGTGCACCACCCTTGTTGTGGCTCCTATTGAATTTGCAGGCCCACAGAGTCAAATTTCCGTCACCCATAAATTCCAATTTTAGTGGATTTATCAGTAGCGGTATTCAATACCGTGTCATTAAAACTTCTTCTTTTATATTTCACTCTTAGCACCTATGCTAACAACTAACGAGCATCACCATCTGCTTTCAGCGGTTTGCTTTATGTTGCACTCAGCGCTCTAAAATCCTCCGCTACCGAAGACTCAGTAGGCCTGATGGATTTCACTATGATCTCAGAGTGCCACATATCAAAAGATAAATGCTAAATGTTTAATCCAAAAGGTGAAAAATTCAAATATTGACGTATGTGCCTCATAAAAGTGGGTGCCAATAAAGTAACATTGATTACGGAGGTCTGGACCGAATCTGATCCAGCTGATATAAGGCAATTCTCCCTCTTGCTGGTTGATGAGAAGACATTACTCTGAATGAATGACTCTTCCACAGATGGGCCGGTGTAATTTATCTGATAATAATCTCACCTCCATTTTTAAACCGCTATAAAATACTTTTAAATCATCAACTTTAAATTCATGGTTTTGTGACTGAATCCATAAAAATCTCATGACCCGAGGTTTTTACCCGTTGGATGGATATCCATCTACAGTGCAGTCTATTTACCTTTTTATGAACGTGGGCTGATGCTGTGACCTTGATGCTTATCGATTCCATGTTTGTTAACATTGAAACCACTGTACCTCCCTGCCAATACCCATCTGATCTTGGTTATGATTGATTATGATCTATCTTGATCATGATTAACAGCCTCTGGGAATAAATCAGACACCTGTTAGACGAAGAGAAAAAAGGACTGCGGCTGTCTGTTTTTGTTGGGTTTTTTTCATGCCTTACAGTGTCTTACAAACAAATGAACTGTAACTAAGAATAGAGCACATTCTGAGGGCAAAGCACTCCTGGGATTGTGAACAACTGCTGTGTTAGGCTGCATCTGAAGTACAAAGTTGATGAACACTACCAAGAGAGAACGAGGAGTCACTTGTCTGTTTTTTTTTTATTCTGTGTATCCTTCGGAGCAGACAGGGATAGTCGATAGAGCACCACCACTAATATGGCTCTGCAGACATACAGTATCTGTATTGTCAGTGGTAACAAGGGTTTTATATCTTGCTGCTCTGTTTCATGATACAAATACATGTGTGCTCATTTTGGTAAAGTACACCGCAGTGTCACAGCAGAAACGGACACAGACTTCACAAACACACTCTTCTTTTTTAGTACCTGCACTCTGGAGTTGGGCTCTTGTTTGATCCATTTGATGACCGTCTCATAGACCAGCTCCTCAGCCTTGGTGTTGAGACTGTCGTTGGACAGATAGGCCACCAGATCCTCCTTGGACACGCTCAAAATCTCTTCCTGTCCTGCCACCTGAAGAGTTATGAAATAAACTACTCAATCTCCTTTTATGACACATAGATGGTATACAAACATGTGTAATAAAACAAATTCCAGTGATATCGAACACTGCCAGTTGTGCTGGCAACCTCATAGTAACGATGACACATAGTGTTTTAGTTACTGAACTTTAAAAGTGCACATAAGCATACTGTTGAGCATTGGGCAGAACCAGGCTAGCTGTTTCCAAGAAAAGCGAATGAGTGCATATTGCCAAAATGTAGATATTTGCCTTTAACATTTCACAAATGGTTCTTGAAGAATAGCTGTATCTAGCACCAAGCCCCATGGTGCAGCAAAGCTATTTATCTATCCTATGTGATTTTGTGTGATTCACCCTGTTCTTACGGTACATGAAAGCTGAGATCTCTTTGAATTTCTGTTTTTTTTGTGTGTGTTTCAAGAACAATGTTTCAATTTTAACGTCAAGTTTTCTAACAGCTGCTTGGTAACAAGCACATACTATAGTACAGAACATTGTGCTCCTACAGTAAATTGCATCCTTTGTTGTAAAAGCCTGAAAAGAGGTAGAAATCTGAAAGTTTTATTGCTTTATCAAGTCCACATTGTGAAGGAATTTTCCTTCTTGTATGTTAAACTTCCCTCTTGTAGGTTAAAGGTAACTTAAGACAGTGCTTCACAGGTCAGGTCAACTGTCTGTCTCTGTTTGCCTGACTCACTCAGTGTGTCTGATAGGGCCGAGCTGGCTCTGGCCTCTGGTAGACCAAGGTCTGCTAGATATCTTCTGTTTTCAGTGTTAGACACAACAGACTGGCACCTGGTTGCTGACGCTGGATAAGAGAGACTGTAGAGAGGCTATGCTGCTGCTAGGACAGCAGTGGTTGACGTCTTTCCTTGTTTGGATCTGATATCCAATAGTCATCACACATGCCAGGCTGAGTTAGGAATAACCCTATTTGGATATAGCGGAACTTATCAGTTCTGGGGAAGGTTAAATACTGAGCTTCAGGACACCATCTTCAGATTTGGGTAGCAGTACGCTGTGATTCACACGTGGTGTTTCCCTTTTCCCCCTCCTCGATCGAGCTTCAATAAATATTCCTGTGTAAGACATCCCGGTCTCCTGAAACTTCTTGTTAGAGTGAACCAGCTCTAAGATTTCCATCACACACATGATATCTGCTAGTTTAAATTATATTATGGTCATGATTTCAATTAGATTGTATTGCTGTTTGCTAATAGTTTTATTGGCTTTTATCCTCTCTGAACTAGTGTGTAACTTTGTTCCACAGGAATCAATGAGAGGACTGTTTGTAAAGATGATTAATCTCTACCCACCTCAGGGAAGTTCTGCAGTGCAAACGCTTTGGCCATGTTGTGCAGCTCTGTGCAGCTCATGGCTTCAGCCATAGCCAGCACTCCCAGACAGTTAGCTGCGGTCAACTGTTTCTCTGGAGTCAGTAAACAAGGTCGGGGAGATGTGTGGAGACAGACAGAGAAAACCAAAACAAGAGGGAAACAAAGACACAGGCAGATTGATCAAAAAGGAGAAAAGAGTACATCATTCAGACATCCATAAAAAGATCACAGACGCGGAAAGCTACAGAGACGGAAAAGGCGGCTTCATGTAGCACAGAGCCATAGCCTATCGGGGGTGTGTATCTGCCTGAGACTAAGGGAGAACAAGTATAATAACTCAAAACAGCTCCGAGGACAAACAACGAGGGGAAATCGATCGCTTACAGCCCAGGCAGGAGGTGGTGGATGGCAGGGAGTGGGATTTGGGATTAGCTGGGCCACTTTAAAGAAGTCCTGTCAGATGTCAGAGTGTACCACACACACAAACACACACACACAAAAAAAAACTACCCTGATAGCCAGGCCAGCGGGGAGAAAGCTTATGCCATACTATGGTGGGGTGCCTGTAATTCTATTTTTTTAAACACACATCACCATCTATCACAAGAGAGGGAACTGTGTTGGTGGTGTAGTGCACACACACAGGCAGGCAAACGCATGGATCAACTGGGTCAGTGGCCACTGAAAGAGGCCTGATTAAACAATAGCCATCAAAGGAAAGCAACGCCAGGCCTTTTATCACTAAAGACAGAATCGGAGAGTCTTTCCTAAACAAATATCAGCCAGTAAAGGTCACCTAACATCTGCTAAATCACAGCTAAACAAAAGCCAAACCAAAGACCAAAAGAATCTGGCCTCGTGCTGCATCAGAGTGGGGGTTAGGGGCTAAACAAAAGGCTTAAAAAGGTCCCTCTTTTATGCCATTTGAGCAGATGAAGTGTTATTTCACTGTGTATGCTTACATATTCAGAACATTTTGGATACTCCTTTCATCAGTTTCTTGAATGCTATACAGCCAGGTTTCCAGTTTAATGCTCTGCATAAAGTGTGCCTGCAAAATCATTTTAGTTTAGACAATGTGAAAATACTTGAAAACCGCTCCCATCATGGCCTAGTTGACACTAGATGCTAAATCACTTTAAATCTTCTGATAATAAAAGTCAGGATTTCTCACAGAGTACACACTAAGCGACTTAGTTTTTATTTGCTTGAATCTGAAGTTCTGTGAATAAAAGTCAAAGTGGTAAGTAGGTCGAGAAGATGTTGCCATTTCCCCTCAGTGTATTTGTGACAAACTTCAATAATATCTGACACAGTATCAATTTCTTTTTGCTCAAGGACGCGCGCTTGTGCCTATATTTCTCCCCTTCAAATGTGCTGAAATGTCATGAATCTTTTGTCAAGGAAGAATGGATTGACGTCTCGCTGGCAATGAAGTCTACAAATGGCTTCCCAGTTTTCCCCGTTCTTTTGCCGAACTCGAGAAAAACAAATCAATAACATGGGCGGCTGGTTCTCTTTTACTTTTTTTTCCACTCCATTCCTGACGCTGACCTTTTTGCTAACATGCACTTCCCTTGTGTTACCGATACCCAAAACAGTTTATTAAATGGAATGCAAAACCTGACATTTGCAGCTTTTTGGTTGCCTTTTTGGTTGGTTACCCACTAACATCTGGAACATGCCATTTGCTTTTCATGTGGCCCCCTTGGGCTCCCCAAAGCCCCGCCCCCTCTTCCATACCTTGTCTAAGTATCAATCTGTTTTGGTATTTTTTCGATTCCATCGTGGTTCAGGCCAGAGAATTTGACATTTAAGTGACAATTGTTCCCTGACCTTTTTATAAATCTGCCCCCGTGCTTGGTCTTACCCACTGGGACTTGATCAGAGGCACCGTGCCCGACTGAGAGCGTTAGCAGGCAAAATTCTCACACGGCTGCTAGCTTTGGAAACATGACAAAAAGAAACGCGATGTGCGGTAGCAGTCGGGGGGGGATTTTAAGCTCTGCACAAGGCATTCTCTATGATTGTGCATAGTGATGAAGCATGACAAAGTATGAAAATACGCAAGGCTCTAGGTATTGCATGTAGCAGGAAAAGCCACATAGGGATACCTGATATAATGAGCATGCACACTTGCTAATATAAGCATATAACACACACACACACACACACACACACACACACACACACACACACACACACACACCCCTCCTGTTTTCTGAGCTGTTCCTACCTAGGAAGGAGACACAGACTTTACAGAAGGTGTTGAACTGGAACTTGTTGGCGGCCTCCAGCAGTGTCTTGGCGTTGGCCGAATCGATGACCAGCGATCCCGTGTAGACGAACTCGAGCAGCAGCTCCAGCACGTCGGCGCTGATGTTGCTCATGTTCAGCTCCAGCACATCCCCGCTCCGCGTCTCCCCCGTTGACCTGATCAACCAATCACGGCAGAGAGAGGCGAGTTAGGGATGCTCTGAGAGGAAAAGCGAAGAAGCAAAAAAAACAAAAACAGGATAGGGACACAGATATGTGTATGCTACACACGACACCCATAACACACCTGGGCCAGTACGATAGTGGGGAGAAAATAAGAGAATCATTACACAATAAGATAACAACGTAAAGTGAAAAGGGGACAGAAACAGAACTTTGGATGGTTTCTACTTTTCTATGGGGCTAGCAGATTTGCAACTATATTGCTGCATCTGAAACAAAATGTCCTTTCTGAACAAAGATTAGGCAAACAAAAGTTAATATTGCTTTGTTTCAACAGGCATGCTTATCACATGTGTTTTCATGTATGCATAGCTTTAGATATGGACATGCATACATGGTAGGGTACATATGAGCTATCAGACAGAAGACAGAAAGAACATGACAGCACAGTTCATACACTGACATATGACAGAATGTAAAGTATGCTGGTTAAAGCATGTTGTGTCGGAGAGCTCTTGCTGTTAGTGAGCCTACACCGCTGCCGTGTGCGTGTTGGATACCAAAGCAGAGTATCCAGTCCTACTGGCATGGTGTAAGAAGTGCCAGGGAGTGCTTGGTTGAGCAAATTAAATAGAATATGATATCTCTTCGTAATGCAGAGCCTGAGATGTAAGGGGAGTGTTTGTGTGTGTGTGTGTGTGTGTATGTGTGTGGGGGGGCTGCTTTCAGAACTGGGCCACGTCGTGACTTCACCGGGATCAAATGGCAGAGATTAGTTCACATGCAGGATCCCCCCCCCGGGAGGTATGAGAGAGTTAAATAACACCTCACCACCCGTGTTTAATGTCCCATGTGAAACAATAATCCACTCAAGGGCAGAATAAATGGAATCAAAGCTCTGCAGAACGCATGCCCCAGCTACTATGTCTCTCTTCCTGCGGCTACAGACATCAACAATATGAAAAGTAGCCTACATTAAGATTGATGGAGGCTGTTTTCTTCTGTCAGTCATGGTAGCACAATAATAACGCTCTGTCTGTTTCTGTGCCTGTTTGTTCATGTGTGTCTCTTTTCCTTTTCTGTTGGAACCAGTTTGTTGGATTAGAAATCATGGCAAACAGTCAGCATTTAGTGAGACACAGACAGCAAAACAAATAAGATGAGACAGGTAGACGAAATGGTTAGAGTGAAGATGAGAGAGGAGAGGGTTGGTGGAGGGGGGGTCGATGAGGAGGAAGCAAAAGGAAGGGAAGCAGGGTGAGACGGTTCTTCCACAGGGAGCCAGCAGCCATCCTTCTGAGGGAGGGGTTGGGTTGTTCCATGACTGTGCCTTGGTCTTTTAAATAAGAGATATCCCTGCCCACCCCCGAAAAAAATCCACCATCACACCTAAACAGAGCCTTTGTTCCCGCTGCAATAATCATCAGTAGCCTGTAGTGTATGAACTGAGACATTAGTCGTCATTTAAAGCGCACTCAGGATGTGAGGGGGGAGAAGGACATCCAAAAATAAAATAAAATAAAAGACAATGGCATTTGTCTCTGGATGGACATTGGCTGGAAAAACCAAGGTAGTTACTCTTTTTCCTCCTGCAAAGCAAAAAGCCACATAGTGTTATTGCCCTTTTTCCGCACAAAGCCCTGCCGTGGGGGCAGGTAGTAAGACAGAAAGAAGGGAAGGGGAGTGTCGTTCAGGGTTAAAGTGATGGGGGGAGGTCGGGAAGAAAAGAGGGGGGAAAAAGAGCTAAAAATAAAAGAAGAGCATGCTCATCAACCTGCTCAATTAGTGCAATAGGAACCAGCTCGAGTGGCAGTTTGTTTTGTCTGAGCACTTATGTTATGGAAATGACTTTTCCGGAGCTTCTAAAAGAGGTGGATATTTATGCTGTGTCTGATTGCAGACTTGAATTTAAATAGTGAAAGAAGGAGGCAGGGAGGACAGGAGAGACAGAGGAGGAGAGATAGGGCGAGGGGGGGAAAAAAGATGGGCACACTCAGGCAAAGAAATTTGTTTGTGAAAAATGCACCACTTATTCAAGAGGAACTCTTAAAATCAGCAGAGACTGTCAAAATGGTGGTGAGCAAAGGCAGAGAGGAAGGAGGGGAGCTGCAACACACACACACACACACACACACGTAATACATCCCTCAACCTAAAAAAAGCTCATTTTACAGGGAATACATTTAGCTTGTTCTTACAAGACCATCTATTCCGTGGAAGTACATACCCTACCAAGTTATCTTAAGATAGAAGCTTATTCAGATGCAAAGCCTATACTGTCTGAGCTAAAAATGGCTTGCATTTACATGTTCTGTCACAACATAAATCAAAAATAAATTATAAAAATAAACAAACATAATGTGGTAGCTTTATCAGTGTTGGGATTCCTGTTGTATTGAGGCCATTGTATTCCATCTATAACATCAGGTATAATACGGGAGACTGGAACAAGTCCAGTTTGTGTCAGATGCTCTAAAGGACAAAAAGGACAGGGTGACAGGTGGAGAGTTTATGAGCTCCGTCCAAGTGTGAACGCGGCCATCCGCAAGATATGAAAAACTGAACGTGGACATTGGACTGACAGAACCTTTGATACAAAATTTAAAGTTTAAAGTTTATTTTGTGGAGTGATGACAGAAAAAAAAAAAAAAAAAAAAAAAAAGGCCCAGGTTTTAAGGATTCCATCTCTTAAAATTTCTGCCATTACCCAAATACAATGAAATCTCATTTGTGGTGCTCACAACAAGATATTTAAAATGTTCCAGAGCAACATATATTTCCAGATGTAATGTCCTGGTTATTTTGGGTAATCCACATCACCGTGATCAGTTTTCATTAAAATTACTTTCTACCAAACAAATTAAAACTGGAACCACTCATACAAACAGATTTGTTCTAAACTTGCTTATACAACTGCTCACAACTTCATCGCATTCACCAATGTTTCTCACATTTAGAACTTTTTGAAGGTACAAATGAAATTCACAAGTAGTCCAGACCTTTTATACAAGTCATGAACATATCTGTCTTTCTTTACACAAGTGTGACTTCTAATGAATTATAATATAATTGATTTTGGAGTTAAAATGTGTTATAATAAACTTAAATTAAAAAAAAGCACAAAATTATTATTCTGTTCACCATATCATCCTCTTCATGGCCTGCCATTTTACTGAGAGACAATGATTTTTGATGACATGCCATTGGCATATGTATTAATATTTTCACGGCTCCCCTAATACCATGCTACATTTTTTATCTTTTTATTCTGCCGATTTCTGACAGCAGGACATGAAGCTCTGCAGTGTGAAATTCTTACTTTTATTCTTGGATGACATCTTTGTGAATTATAACTACAGGTAGCCTTATATGGTAATTTGGGGGCGTTAATTCTGCAAATGATGAAATGTCACAAACGCTCACCTACTCATGAACAGCTGGCCTTCATCAGGTTGACATCTGAAATTTACGGCAAGTTTGCGCAGTTAAGAGAGTTTTTTCGTATGAATAAACCTCACAGAACAAAGTAAGAGATTTAAGATAATGAATGACAGAAACGTCAGTGCATGAGGCCCACTGTTACTGGAATGAACATTTTTCAATGCTGTGAGCACTACAAAGAGGAGCGCATTCACCTTCGTTGAATACATGGGTAGCACCAGAAATAGGCAGACACATATCTCAAAACAAAAAAGACCCCAACACTATATGCATGGTTAGATATTACTAGTGGTAAGTGAAACAATATGATCTGTAATTTGTAACTTCTCAGTGAACTGATCCTTAAAATACAGCAAGTCAGAACAATGGAGCTAATTAAAATTTGAGGGGAGTATTACAGTGTCCTATCTTCCCCTCAGGCTGAATGGAGCAGCAGAGGGCTGAACGGTGCACTCAGGGCTCAGCTGCAGTGTTCACGCAGGTCCGACACTGCAATGGGCTTTAACACTGCTCTCTACCCATCTCATAGTCATAACACTCTCTGACTCACAAGCATAGAAAACTCATGGGTCGACAGAGAGAGAAGAAGTGAGAGAAACAAATGGCATGAAAGCATGTGTCAGAACTGCTCAGAGATTCTTGAGCTTTTTACATTACTGTGGTGCGGAGAAGCAGTGGCTATAAATTAAATGCCTGCAGAGCACACTTATTGGAAAATCCCGAGGGGTAAAATGGAATTACCGGAGATGATCTGTGTCCCTGCTCAGTGCATCGGCCCTTTAAAGGGTAGGGTAATAGGTTTTTGGGTGGGGGAGAGGGCAGACGTGTGCGTACATTTTGGAGCAGCATTACATCCTTCAGGTATCATGGGGTAAGATGGCAGGTTGAATGGACACATAGTGCAGGGCAGGCCTGAATACTCTAGGTTAGGATGGGCAGTGGAGCAAACTGGAAAGAGGGAAAAATACATTTTAGGGTTTTGTTGAAAATTGAGAATTTGAAAAGATATGAAATTTGCAAGCTAGAAAGCACCATTTTAAAATGCTTTTGAAAACTCAAGCCTAATGTGGGGACTGTTGAGTATCTCCCAAAAAGAACATTTAAGTTTTTCAAATACATTTACACATGATCACTTTGCCATTCCATGCTGCTAAATTTCAGCTCTCTGTCAATTTATCCTTCAATTTCTTAAATGAGTCATTGGGTTGGCATGTTTGTGTGTGTGTGTGTGTATGTATGTGTGTGTGGGTAGGCCAGTGAAAATAAGTGTGATGTGCACTCCCTCACCCTCCAGTATTACATCTCTACTTTCTCTGAGTAATGGCAGCCTGCCTGGATAACACACAAGAATTATATCTTTGCGTCCTACGCACGCACACGCACACACACACACACACTAAATCATGCAGTAAAAACACGTGTACACCCTTCATGTCAAGTACATTTGCGCACACACACACACACACACACACACACACACACGCGATTTTAAGCACATAATGTACGCACATTATGAGGTGGTTTACAGCGAGCTGACGGGGGGTCTGAACGGCAGTCAATGCCTTCTTAATGCGATGGGCGACGGAAGGTGGGCGGGATAGAGAGCATATAAGGAAATGAAGTCTCTCTCCCTCTCTCTCGCTCGCTCTCATTTGACCTTGTAAACCTGGACAGTAGTGAGCCACGTGTAGCCTCAGCATAATTCCAGCTGCACTGAACAAGTGACCTAAGCTGCACATGGGAGGCTGTAACTCAATGACAGACAGGCCTTTGGCTCTCTTTGCTACTCTCTGACCGAGCTTGCGACACTGTGCCTGGCTGCTCACACCTCTTCGCTACGAGCAAAATGGTCTCCTTCTCTCCACACTCTCTGCTCGATCTCCCTTTCATTTGTTTGTTTCTTCTCCCTTTCTGTCCTTCTCTTGTCAAAATTGTCACCGCTCTCCTGTTCTCATTGCAGCTCTCATTTTCATAAAGTCAAGGCGCCACATGCCTTATAAAATCAACAGTCACTGTCGCGGGTGTCTTGTTAGCATAATGCTGGCGACCATGGCTTCATTACATCAAACCAAAGACGTCTCACAAAATTAACAATTAGTATAACAAATTCATTAGATATTCTCTCATGTGACGTCAAATGAGAAGATTTCTATTTTAGACATAATCTCATGAAAAATTATAGTGTTATGACAATAAATCAAAGTAGTTTTACAATTAATTAAGCAATTAATGGGAATGTGCTCTATTAAACTGTCAAATTAAACAAGAAAAATCTGACAGTGTAGGCAGCAGCAAGCTTGAGGATGAGCTTGATGAAATTCAGCCTGCTCCGCTCCAGCGGGAGCCCTGGTGTCTTTCAGGGGCCCCGTCTTTACGCATAAATGATTCGGCTTTGTCCCGGATAAGAGGCACAGACGAGACAATTTGATAGACGGGTTGACCAGCATGGGGGCTCACAGTCACTTCAGTCGCTCAGAAAGATTCTCTGCTATTGTCAAGGTCAAAGGAAGACTCAGTGTCTCTTTTTTATTCATGGGGTGTGTACGAGTGTAGGCTTGTCATGGAGATGAGTGGTCCTAGTACAGACGCGGCTGTGTGGCTTCTCTACCTCTGCTCTCTCTGGTCTTCCTCACTCCATTTCCATTCAGGGGGGGAACAAGTGTATCGGTGGCGAGCGAGGAGGCCGCGGCAGCTGATAAGCGGCGCTCCGCTCTCTGATGAGCTCGCAGTGGAGGCAGCGCGGCTGCGGGGCAAAAGTGGCAAACTTCCCTAAGGCATTCCGGCTACCGCTAGTGACTGTGTGTGTGTGTGTGTGTCTTTCTGTTTGTCTTTGTTCAGCACTTCATCTCTAGCCATGCAAGTGGGGACAAACACACACACACACATACGCACACGCACACACACACACACACACACACACACACACACACACACGCACCAAGGCGGCAAAACAACTTTGGGTCCAGGGGACTCTCAATCAAGCCGAAAACACCTGCAAGGATTTGAAGTAAGGATGAGGACATTAGGGAATTATGGTATTCCTCCCCGGAAAACAAGGCAGATAAAGGCACACTTGCGCTATCAGACTTACCCAGTCATACTCAAATGCGTACACACATATCTAGAGACACTAAAAAGGTTTGTAGCTGACACACACAAACACACACTTGTATGCAGGCAGGCACCCACGGAAACAAAACAGCCCGTGAAGACAAAAAAAATATTGAGTATGAAGGGCAGAATACTAGGGGAATACTTAGATCCACATCAAATGAATACATTAGTGAAGGGTGGTGTTAACCTGTGAAAGTGGTGGTTCAGTAAGCTTCCTTAGATGTGCTTTTGTTCTGTCCTTTGTTTATGACTCTGAAATGTCTTTTTTTTATTATACTAACCAAGATTTATTAGCATATGAAAAGGCTGTTTTGCAGCAAAAACTCAAGAATTAGCAACAGAAAAATAAAGTAGCTTGGGAGGCAAAAATCCCTCTGCCCATAGAAGACAGCGTGGCTTTCGCGAATTACCTCCCAAAGTGTAGAATGTATGATTCTTTTGTTTTGGCCCTTTGGTGAGTTTTAAAACATCCCCAGTCATGGAACATTTTCACTGTTCATTAAAATGGAAATGTGGTTAAATTGCCCTACATGGGGAGGAAAGGTAATGACGAGGGTTGACCTTTTGTCTCCAGTTTCAGATACATTCATTTGAGCGGGAAGAGGAAGGAATGGCTGCTGGCCCTGTGCTAGGAACCAAAGTCTTCACACACCTGCAAGAGAGAGAGGGGAAGGGAAAAAAAAAAAAAAAGCGACACAAATGCGCCCTATGAAAAGAACAGATTGGATCAACAGCTGGTGGGAGGGGAAGCGAAGGCAAACCTTTTCACCAGGTCCTTGAAATACAAGCTGCAGGAAGCTAGAACATTTTGGTGGACTTCAAACTCTTTGCCTTCAACAATAATTTTCAGGTCTGTAAACTCTTTCGCTCTGCGTTGTTGGTTCAACTCCTTCAACATCTCTGTAGAACAAGAAAAAGAAACAGACAATGCCACATTTGTGTTTAGAATTTTGTCTCTTCCATACATATATGAACAATAATAGCATGACAACAAGAAACAGAACAAAATGTTGAAAAGTGCAGATTGTGGAACACAATATTGCTGGCCAGTCTTAAGAAACAATGTTCATTATATGATAGAGAAGAAATGACATGTACAGATTTGATCAAACATTTCAGCAAAGGCATAATGATATGTGTATATAAATATGTAGCATAGAAGGGTGAATGTAAAAAAGGAAATTCTCTCATATTCTACACTGTACTGAGGAAAATGCAATACCCAAAGCATGCTAGTTGATAACATGACTAGGAATCAAAGGATCAAAAACTATCATTATGAGAAAAGACACTTGTACAACGGTATTTGACCTCTGTAAATTTACAATGCAGCACTAGAAGTTCACTGAAGGGAAGCTGAATGAGATTAAAAAGCATCTAAAAGAGATGTGGGCTGAAAACAGAGACACTGTCAATGCATTATTCATATTGAAATAAAATTCTTTGGCTTCTCGCAAGTGCCCTACTCGGTGAAGAGTTGACCTTCAAACGTCGCTCAATGAGAAAACAACTGCTCATCCCAAAACCCCAACACTCGCTTCTCTCGCTCTCTCTCCCTCTTACAAAAATACCCCCCCCCCCCCCCCATCTTATTCTCTGGAGAGGAAAAAACAACGAGAAAAACAGGGACGAAACACAATCTGAGAAAACATGCTCGGAGCAAACCAATGTGCTGTCGAAGGCCACAGAACACAATGAGTTGTATAATCTGGTGTAGTAGTGCCATGTTGGGACTGGCCTTACTGGAGCGTTGGGTCGGAGGCACTTGTTTCTCTGTGTCTTAATGAGGCACCATGAGGGGATGCTGAGAGTGAAAATCAGCGGGAGACTGGCAACTTATTCTACAGCCTTAGGAGGGATAACCAACACCGCAGCGCTGTTAATCTCCGATCGAGAATGGCACTAAAAGAGAGCACTAAGAGATTCACATAGTAAGCTACACACACGATAATGTGGTACATTATGATTATAGAGGGAGCCAGCTTCCATACTGTCATCTTAGAATTAACAGTGCATTTCATTGAGGCTGCAGGCTGTGATGCACGGTAAACATCTATTACAAAAGATGCACAGAGCGCAATAGGCTTTGTATAAAAAAGGCACATAAGGCACAAATTTTCTCTTGATCGGCAAAAAGGGTTACTTTTCCTGGAACTACGTTATAATTCTTGCTTAGACTCGGTAATCCTAACGGTGACTTGTTGTCAGTAATGTCACGTGTTACAAGCAAAATGTGCAGGTGTGTGGGGATGAATATGTGCTTAACACAGCCGTCCAACCATTAAATGTGGGAAACTGATCAGACTTGTGATTGTATTGGTGACACCCAAGCTGGAATAAAAGAGTTTCTTTATCATCCTGAAAGAGGTCTGTGTTCACGCCAGACTCAAAGCAGGGATTTAATTAACCTGGAATGACACTCGCCCCTCTATTTGGCTGGAATATCCACTCATTTAGCTGCTTCCATTCTCCTGACTGACACTGGGAGCTCAGCTCTGAATTAATTCGGAAGATGAAATTATACAGTATAAAGACACATGACAAATAAGGTGCAATTCAGAGGCTCGCTTTGGTAAAAGCCTTTTCTCTGAGCGGCGCATCCTTCAGTGTTATCGCATCAAGAAATTAATGGCCAGAAAGAAAATGACCTGGTTATTAAACATGCTGAATACAAAATATGGGAAGGAATAATAGATCCAATTTTTGACAATATGTCTGGTGTACTTTGACTAGATGCACAGCTGCATGGTTAGAGAGAGCCATGCACACGCAAACACAAAGGGCTGGCGTTCGCCTTGTCTTTCATCCATCTCTCTCCACTCTCCACATTCCACTCCACTGCTGCTTGTCAGTTGGCCAGCTATCTGATTACTGTGTGGGCATGGACTGTGAATAGTGAATACACAGTAGTTTTGAGTTTGCATTAGTGAATCTCCAGCGACCGATATGGCTCTCACCTCCAATCAGCCACACCGCATACCACCCATTTGCCCCGAGAATAGAGAAAGTGAGAGGGGTAGACAGAGAACTCCACTTGTCAGCAAACAATGGCCGCCTCCCTCGGAGCCGTGCAGACACACCTGAATGCCCGATGGAAAAGCTAATTATGGCGTCTTGGGGGTGGATTGGTGAGGCCCCAGAACACCTCATCACCACCGGGGACCATGAAACTGCACATGACATCTCCATTCTCAGCTTTGGCATGGAGTGTGGTGAGGCACAGCCATGTTCAATGGGACCACAGCGGCTTTGAAACACCAAACGTCTCAATATGCTCAAAAGGGGAAAATCCCTTGAGGAGAGTCCAGATGGATAAAATAGTGCAAAGGGTTGTTTTGTGGGGAGTACAGAGAAATTCTCATAGGGGTATACTGCGCCACAGTTCTCTAGTATATCATGGACTGCAAACCGTGATAAAATGTGCTAGCGTAGTTTCCTGCCCCTAAGCCGTTCACAATATCAACGTCCTGAACTGGCTTGTCGTGATTGGTCGGCACGCTACACAGGGGGCATGAAAACAGTGCCAACCCTGCTGTTTAACCTAGTAACTCTGCTCTACTGTCAAACATCTCTGAGCGCTGTGGCCAATGGGGTTCCTTGGGTGCGATTTCCAGTAACCTATCAGTGCGCACCATGCCTCCCTACTAAAAAGGCGTAGTAAGTCACTCACTGAGCTGTGATAGGCTACTGTAAAAAAGGGCAATACAGCACACCATTGGTTGCTGAACTTGGAGCCATTTTAGGGTTCTACGTGTGTTTTCCACGTGCCGCTGTAGACCCACCATTTTGTGTTTGCACTACAATTTGTACTTTGAGATCCATCTTAATAAAGCTCATAATATTTTCTGTATATAACTTGCCAGCTTCCCTGAGCTGCTATCTGCAAAATGCTAATAAGTCAAGGGCAAAAATTAAGAAGAAATGTCTTTATCAGAGCAAAATGCATTGGTAAAAAGCAGGGCAGTCATTATATGACAGCATCTACACCTTCGTGAAGATGAACTGAAAAAAGAGCTTTTATTTTCCATTACTGAAAAAAAAAAAGTATAAAATTCATCTCACAAATAAAAATATAAATTTCTGGCAAAACACTGGATTGACTTGAGTTTTCAGATTTTTTAGCTCTTAAAATGTATTACTTTGTAACTACTTCAAAAACGTTATATTTTTATGGCATTATTTCTAATAAATAAGAAAGCAAGCAATGTGTTGATGAAATATAAAATGAGGAGGGGTAAAACAACACAATAATTTCAAAAATTATTTCAGAGTAAGTAGAAGATGATGATGTGGTAGAGAACCCTGTTACCCAAGACAGGCAAGATTCCTTCCTATCTTTCCTGTAAAATCTTGTTTTTCGACAGCACAAGTAAACATATAATCATCCCCATATCTCAATCCAGTTGGATGACATTCTATGTTGCGCAGCAGAAGGGACACCGATGTCTGACCTTTTCGTTTTCTTTTAAACTTTCAACAATCAATTCCCACCAACACTAGCAGCTTAATTATCCAGAACAAACCATGCTAACGGATCAATAATTCAATGTATAACCTTGCCATGATGAGTTTTCTTAAGCTTGGAGAAGACTACAGATGTTTCTGAATATGTGCTTGATTATTTTCCACAACATATGAAAATCGAATGAAATTACTTTTTATCGTTGAGGCGACTAGATGATGAAGCCTTGAAGCTGTTCTTTATTTATATTTTCTTAACCCATAAAATCCTTTAAAATAATTTAGAATAAATAAAAGAATCAAATTTGATTACATAATTTTTAGTTGATTTTAGTTATTTTCTGATTATTTTTCAGTAAAACATGCTGTGTCTGTATTTAATTCAAAACTTATATTTTTGATTACCCAATCACATTAAATATTACAAAGAAATATGAATTAATTGCAGAACCATTCCAATTATATTCTTATACATTTGTTTGTTTTTCATGGTGATGCCACCATGATCAAAATAAAAAAATATTTAATGACAATGACTGTATGTAAAATCACCTCAAACATAAAATGTTTATTTAATGTTAACACTTTTAAAAAAGCTATTTTCCTCAATCATCATTGTTTGCAAAATAATATGCAGAAATTTACCATTTACATGATCACTGTCTAAATAAATTTGACTAAATTTTGCAATATGAAATCAATTAAAAAGGAGTCTGTTTAAAGTTTATTTTAAAGCAACAGAAGCAGCACTGTTGCAGGACTGAAGCAGATTGGATCGAAAAAGTCTGATCAAAATAGGTTTCCTTGTACAAAAGCCTTGTGATAAGTAGGGATGTCTGAAAAATTCCATTTCAAAGGGGAACTTGCAACAGAATATGAAAAGTCGGCCAAAAGCCTGATTCATAGTAAATGCACACAAAAGACCAAGCAAAAAGCTTTCTCAGCTTTGGGCTTAGCAAAAATGTGTTTCCTCTGCAAAGAACAGAGGGCCTGAAACCCCCCAGTAAGACACTATGATAATGTCAGGAGGATTTATGAGGGATATTCCCATGTGAAGTGGCAAACAAATAATAAAACAGAAACGGGATGAATAAATAATCCAATATTAATTATGGGTTCCCTAGTTTTTGTTCCAGAATCCAAAACATTGTAGTGCAAATCTGAGCAATATAGTGATGGATATTTGGAAAAAGCTGCTTTTCCCTGCTGGCTTTGATAAGACAAACACTTTAAATGGTTTCACTGTTTCTAACTGCACACATTAAGTACACCCACATGCAGCATTCACAGGCAGAGAAATGGTCAAAAGTTCACTATCAGCACAAATTGGACAATGTAATCTCTCTATTGTGCAACCTCAGGTCCACAGTACATCAGCTCTGATGCCAAGGAGCAATTTGCACACAAATTCTTTTTCTTTCTCTATTCAGCTAGACCCTGCTTATTTAAAGTCAGGTCATATGATCCTCAGATCATAGTTTTGGAAAAAAAAAAGGAAATATAAAGATTTCTGGATCTCAGATGACAGAGGCTTTTTAGCCAGAGCTGTTTAAATAAAAATGTACACCTCTTGCCTTTTTGTACATGTTAGAACTTTTCTGACAACTGTCAGAAAATATCTATTTAGAATAAAAAGGCAAAAATATGTATTTCTGTTATGTAGAATCACACAGTGTACAAGTTTTTTGTGGAATTCAGTTATTTTAGAATTCCATTAATAGGATTTTGTTAAGATCCAAAGTTGTCTGTATAATCTAAGAGAAACAGGAGGGCAACTTTATGGTAAATAAAAAGAAATCTGAATTCTATTAAATTACATTTACATGTTTAAATCCTCCTACTTCAATTCATCTAACTCAAATCTCCATAATGACAAAAATGTTCTAAATTGAATATGTCTTATAGTCTTTCTATTATATATTATGATTAATTTATATACAGTGGGTGGCTTTAATTATTTGTTGTTGCTAACAAAGATAAAAAAGCTCAGCAACACAATAAATCTCCTCTTGCGCTCATTACGCCTAACTAGAGTCATATATTCAAATTGCTTGTAATACATAAAATAATGACCACATTTAACATTAAGTTCTGTTTAAAACAATTTTGGTATATATTGATTAGACCCCTGGTGCCTGAATAACAAACTGTAAATTTGTACAATATTCAAAGTATAAACCAATAAAATAAAGAGTTATTTTAATCACTTGGGTGTTATGAGGTTTTTACAAAAAAAAAATATTTTTTCAATATATCAGCCCACATTTCATGCAATCAATACTGAATATGAATGAATATAGTTTACTTTGGACTGGCAATTAAGTAGAGCAGATCGGGTTTAACAAAATAGAAATATAACTAGTTTTCTATATTTTTGAAAAGGCTTTCTTTTAGAAAATGTTAGTGTTCATATAATATTCCAAAGAAGGACACAGTACACTGTAAAAATGTATGTCTAATCTTTTAGCACAACAGGAAGCAGGGAGGCAACCACTTTTCAAAAGAAATGTTTCACAAGCCATTATTTTTAACATCACCATCTTCAGCACAGGTAAGTTCATTTCAAAAGCCATGATGGCTAAATGTCAGGCTTTAACAGGTGCAAAATGTCATGAACACTATCAGGGCACTCATCTAGATGCCATCTTCTGAACAAATGATGCTTTACGCTGATAAAAAGCCGACAGATTACATGTGTTACCTAATCTAAACTGGGTCTCTTTAAAAGGTGCAATTACTCCAAACAGTTTCCAAAACATACCTCTAACAATCATCACCATATTCATTTCTGGAGACGTCTCAACAGTTTGTGCCTACTCCCAGCAAATCAGCTCATGCAAGGCATCAGAAAATCCTTGAGACCCCTTGAGTCTCTAGCTGTCCTGATTTCCGTCTGTAAGGGAGCAGTGGCACCATATAGCTTTACAGAATAGTCCATGATGAGGACGCTTTAGTTTTCCCCTGCTTGAATTTGCTGAGCTGAGCTGCTTCAGCACTGCTGTCAAGGAGCCTGGACTGAGCTGGGGCGGGGGGGGGGCACTATGACATAGAAAGGGAATAGAGGAAAAGGAGAGTGAGGAACTTGTGTCCCCCAAAGACAGCGTCTGGGCCTTTGTTGTCTTCTCCAATGGGTGTGCAGGAAAAAACCTGGAGCAGCAAAAAGCACAGTTCTGCTCTGTGTCCTGCACTGCACACTCAAACCTCTATGTATACCCTCTAGTCCAAGGGTCAGATGTATATGCACACACACACACACACACACACACACATGCAAAGAACTTGGTAGAACAAAGACGAGGCAAATGCAAGTACAGGCTCAGAGGAGGAAGAACATAAACAAACAGAGCCCTGGGAGCATCCGTCGGCCTGCTGCAACAGTATGACAGGATGTCATGCAATATTTTCTTTTAGTTCTTTGTGTCTGTGTGTACAGTGAGAAAAAAGGGGCAAGTTCTCTGGTCCCGGCTATTGCGATGGCTTCCTCATTAGCCAGGCATGGGGGACAGTCGGTGACAAGCGGTCACACTCCCTCAAGCGGGTTTTAACAAGAGGATATTCCTGTGGCTAGCAAACAAGATCACAGTCATATATGTTCCTTTCTTCAGGTGCTGCAACGTCTGGTCAAAGTATGAAAAAAAAAAAAAGCTGCAGACTCTTTCAATGTATACTGAAAAGGAAAAAGTTTCCTATGACTGTCGAGACAAATATATAGTGGAAATACGTACTGTATGCATATATTGTAGGTTACAAGTCGGGCTGGTTAAAGTTCACAGGAAGTTAAAATTTACATTCAGTGCTGCTGTTATGACATTACAGCTCAAAGAATCTCCTCCCTGGCTGTTGCAGCTATTTTAAACTGTAGTTCATAGATAAAAAACAAAAAAAAAGATTACTGTAGCAGAGTTACTGCTCCTAAAACTGACTAAATTTAAGAGAGGGAGAGGAGGTTTTTTTTTGGAAAATGGTTGCCTTAGAAACTCTGCAGTGAGCCTGTGCTATTTGTACTTTACTGTGCTTATTTATCTAAATAAATTTAAAAAAACATTTCTGGAATTCCCTATGATGCTAATATCAATAAGCATGTTACTCTTTCAAAAGCAGGTACTCTGTCAGAAAAATGTGGCCACTGACAATATCTTTCAGTGTAATGGTGTTTTTACTGCTGAGGTCTGTCCTGACGCCAGTATAAAGCAGATCAGTCAATCATGACAAGATATAAACATGATTAAGTTTCAGAATGATATGTATCACAGCTAATTCAATATAATCATGTACGTGCACAGGATTTTGTTCATTGTGTCTTTGTAATATCATCGCTGGTGTTAAAACAATTCAAATTTGCTTTTACTTCAGTGCATGCATTTCATGTTTTTGGAAAACCATATAAAATAACACATAACTGGTCATTCAAATATCTGAGCTAAAGCTAAACTTTGAATTCCATGTGTTGAATTGATTTTTTCAATGATATCTTAGATTACATTTCACCCTAGTAAATGACAAAAATAAAAAAAACACTGAAGCGCGCACATCTACCTCTTCTCTTAGCAATCAATGTGAGTCTAACCTACAACAGATGCACCACAGAAATAACTCTACCACAAGAATAACTGGGACATGACTTCTGTTCCAAAATAATTCAAAAGGAGAAGTGTAAAGTTTATTCCAACTGAAAGCATCTTAAACTAAGAAACAAATCAAGTCATGATGCCAGTTTTCACTTCCAATTAAAATGTTCCAAGTGAATCAGAGGCATTCAAAAATCTGCATTACAACATGGCTAGGTACCGTTTTTTTTTTTTTTTTTTTTTTTTAAAACTTAATGCAGGTCTTAATTAGGGTATACAGATGTATTAATGGTTGTGCCGATACCTGTCACCCAGTCAGGTGACATGTCAGGAAAGCCAAGCCCTTAAAGAGGGATTACAAAAGCATAAAAGGTAAATGCATGGACGTCAATGTTGGTAAGATCCAATGACATATCATCAAATATGTGTATAGATTCATATTCTTAGAGACCTATTTTTCTTTCTTTCTGTGAAAATGTGTGTGTGTGTGTGTGTGTGTGTGTGTGTGTGTGTTTGTGTGTGTGGTCCTTTTATAGCTTTCTGGCACATCATTACCAGTGCAGCACTCCTCCTTTGCTGTTTTTAAACCTGTTTTTGGACCTGCTGAAAATGTGAAAGTCAATATGGTGCCAACCTACTAATGTGACAATCCTGACCAAATATACTAACATATCATGCTTGTATTTTTCCATCAAACATCACTGAAATAAAACACCCATTCAAGCACACAGAGACATACAAATGGAAACACTGTTGTCATGTTTAACTCTTTTACAAGTGGAAAAATAGCTTAGTGCTAACTTAATGCTCGCCACCTGTTTTGTCTGAGACGTTGACCAATATCTCAACCCAAGTATATCATGGGACATCCAATATTTTCCACATATCATAGCTGATGACAGCTTCACATAAAGAAGTTGCACGCAACTGCTTAGACTCAGGAATAAAAGACACTTCACATTCAACTTGATGTCTCTCACAAGACAGACACACATTCTCAACAGAATGTTTAAAATGAAAAACATGACTTTAACCAACAACCGATGACAGAAATGTCACATCTCTATAACCTGTACATCACCAAAAATCAAGTTCTCTGACATATTTACCCACTGACTCATATGATCCATGCAATCTCAACTAAACATTCTGATGTTTCTGACAGTGCCTTGGAGGCAGCTTAATGTTAATTTGTTAGGTTGATGTGGTCACAATTCAGTCAGTCCGCCTGGTTTGTCAGCTTTGAATATATAGAAAACGGGAAAATAGCATTTCCAATATAATATCCGTTCACAAAATAAAGGGATTGAGGCAGAAAGAGGGACTAATGAGATGTGATGAACACTGAATTAACTATTAATTATAAACTAATTTGTTAAATGAACTGCTCCGATGATAAGTAGCAGTCGCTTTTCTATTTTTCTGCCTCTGGAAGCTGACAGAGGTGTGCAGTGGGGATAAAAGCTCTGATTGGTCGATTGGCAGCCAATTGCAATGCTGGCCAATGACAGCCAATCACAGAACAGACAACTACAGTATGTACCACCAAAAGGACACAGTGGTTGTGGGTTTTCTTATTGAATGCATTCAATGTAACCATTCTCCATGTCACCTGAATGTTGCTCCTGAACTGCTTCTGTGGTCAACAGAAGTTTTTACATTTACAAGAGGAAGTAGCCAAATTGTTCCATAGCAACAGCCTCTGATTGGACAATTTGTTTCCTCTATCACACTTTATTGTGAAACCAACTTGTTGAAATGAAGCAACTACACAAATAACTAGGAATTCTCCCAAAACTAACAATTTATTTAGAGACATGGGTTTTATAACCACATTGATCTATCTATTAATAAACCACAATGACTCTTAAATGGCTGAATATTGAGATTCCAACATCTTACTGAGGCATTCATTTTTCTATGCTAGAATTCCTTATTAAAAATTGGTCTGAGAAGCTGACAGGAAAATCCAAGAAGTCCTTACTTCTAATAAGAACCACTTTTGGGAACAGAGATAAAATGCTTAAGGAATACAGGCCTGCAAGCTTAAAAAAGACCACTTTTTATTACTCAGGCCAAGCTAAAGCCTGGAATTTGTGGATTGGCTTATTTGTCATGAAGCCAAAGAGGCAAAAATGCCAATATGGAATTATTTTTATTTTTCTAACAGTGTGCCACATGACAATTCTACTGTAAAAGGTGGAGTAGGCCCCACCAGAGATTAGAAAACATTCTGCTTAAGCATTATGGAGGACGTCATTGTCAAACTCAGCTCGGGGTTGAGTAATTCATTCACCCCACAACAGATGACATTGTCATTGTCCAAAAACACACAAGCACTGATGCAAAGAGACACGCGCAGCCATGCATATGCAGAACCAAAACACACTTGCAAATGCGCACACACACACACACACACACACACACACGACTTTAGGCAAGACAATGTCATGAGAGAATAATCCTAATAACAATGTGCTTATGAGGAGACTCTGCCTGGTGTAGATAACATACTGTATGCTTGGAGGGGATTTGAATAGAACTGAGTGGGTGTGCAACACTTCTCCATCTTCCCTTTTAATTAAATTGCTAAGTTACTATTTCATATAAATTACTGCGAAGGCCAGAGTTCTGTCTAACCCACATTATAAACCCCGGTGGAAAAACAGAGCTAATTGAGTGAAATGAATCATCTGGACACAGGTCTTGTGTATCAGTATGAATGCAACCTTTCAGAGAACATCTGTGCAAACTGTATCATTTGTAATTCACCTTGAGAGGGTTGAGTGAGCATCCAAGTTCTTTTGGAGCATTCAGTTGTGCATTTGACCAGCTAAGAGTGTGTCACACTGACTCACATGCAGAACCGAGGGCTGCTCGGTACAAACAAATGCGGGTTTCTGTTAGTCAGTTTTGCTGGACCACTTCTGTTCCAAGCACTCACTGAGAATGAGATTTGACCTTAAACCACAACATCACGACTATACCAAATATCAAACTTGTCTTCAGGCCCACATTCAGGTAGCCTTTACACTTGTCATCCAAAGTCTGAGTTTTTTTTAACCTGACTGGAACTTCTATCACCCCAGGCGGCAGGAAGAAAAACACTCACAACACACAAAATTAAACTTAACCATAATAATATTTAAGCTTTCTGTTGGCATTCTTAGACTGGACGCATAGTTGTAGGGAGCTGAGCCAGTGATTAGAGAGGCATTACCAACATGCCATTAGGAGGTGTACTGTGGGACAGCAGCGCATGCTACTGCCATTACATCAATAATCCAGGTGTTGTGAAGCCAAATGACAGCAACTTGGGTCCAGAGAGTGCTTTGGGTGACCAAAGGTTTGTGAGTGGGACAAAACACACAGACCTCAGTCACTGCTGTTGTTGTGGAGGATGCAATTAAACTGTGCCAGCTCTGTAAGTTATGTTGGCATAAAAACACTTCCCCATTGTTTCAGCTGACATGACAGTGAAACCCTAAGTAAAAATAAACTCCTTAAAAAGGCGACTAGTGCAGGTGCCATTGGGGAAATACAAAGAACGAGTGAACTTTAAATGTTGGAAGTTATGAGCATGCCCCTTTAAGAATAGCTATGAAGTTGTTTTACCTTTCTGAGTATTTAAAGTGCAAATATACATCAAATAAAACAAAGTGCAAACACCACCTAAGTACTTATTAAAAGTTTAAAGTTACTTTCTCCTCCAGCGCCTCCAAGCTCACTGCTGCCCTTCACATTTACGAACCAGGCACATACTAGTGGTCGAGCACAGATGCCAGTGTATGTGTGAGAGAATGTAGATATGCTACCCAGCTTGTCTTACACCTCGACTGTGTTTATGAGTTTGGTTTGTGTACATTCCGTGCGAGCTTTGCGCATTGGGTGATACTTGCCTCTATGGGCTACATTTCCTCCAAGTTAACCCTCAACTGCAGGACAACGCCACTACACACATGGAAGAAGAAGAACAACAACAACAACGATGACAACAACAACAACAAAAAATTCCCATGTCAACAGTGCAGCGTAAGATAAATGTCACATCTCCCCCTGAAGACATTGTGTGTTTACTGGGTAACTTTGTGAAAGTCATAGCAGCCCAAGCAGAAAGGTTGGTGGTGGGGTTAGGTTGTATGTGGGAGTCTTCTCAGCAGACTGCACACCTGAGATGAGCTCCCAGAGCCCACAGTGGAGTCAGGCGAGTAATCTTTGCATTTCATCAGATTTCTTTCTCTCTCTCTCTCTCCTTTCTTTCATTCCTCCTCCTCTCCTCTTTTCCATCTGTTTCTCTCTTTTTCTATCTCTCTCTAGGGATAGAAAACAATCTATTAGACGACTGGACTGCCCCAGATATTCTTTGTGTCTAGATTGTGTCCAGCATGCTCCAATGCTTATGTATCGCAGATGTGTCCTTGTAAAGTTGTAATATAAGTTCAACTCTCTAATACAATACTTTTTAAACCTACACTCCAGCAAGCTGCATTACACGAGAAAACAATGTCTGTATCAGAGAGAGAAGAGTGTGTACAATGGCTACTGTAGAAGAGCTATGATAATAATCAACACTATAATTCAGAGCTGAGGCCTCTAACAACAAAACACCTTCTGTAAACATAATAGGACAATGGCACAATACTGTTACGGTGTCACATTGTGTTCCATCTTACTGCTATGCAGGACTTTAAGCTTACAGAGTGCATCACTAGTCTACAAAGATCTCTTGATTGCTATTCAGGCCATTATCATTTGTCTAAGTCAGAGAAGAATTATATATCTTCACATGCTAAGCCTGTTGCTCCGCTCTAAGTCTGTGCAATAATGAGTTGGAGAGAGGGGCTATTCTTGCTAATGTCTGGTCCTGTCATTAGTATTTATTAGATGCCCTGCATGCATTTAAAAAGTTCCTGGGTAAGGAAAAAGTTTGATTATCCATTTAGATAAGTGAGCATACCGTGAACATTAGCCAGCTAATACTGCTGAACTTTTTCTGTATTTCTTGCTGAGATGTTGCGGCGCATCTGCTGCTGTTTTGGATACTGAGTTCCCTCCCTGTTGCAATTACGCCATCTCATTAGAGAGAAACATCCGCTATTGACTGGCTTCCTGGTAACATCTGCTGTGTTTACACTCGGCCTCATTGATAATGCATTACTGCCTATTTCATGGCTGATATGCGGAATAACACATCAACATTTGACTTGTGGCAATTAATTACGCCATAAAAAGATAGACTCTGACACGGAGTGCATGAGATTCAGACCCATTTGAGGTGTGACCTCCATTCACTTTGACACTACTTTACACACAAATCAATTTGCTCCCACATAACTGAGGGCAGTGGACGTTTCTTGTAGGTAAATGGCACTGTTCCAGTCTGAGAACTCTCCCGAATATTTAATGCAGGATACTACCGCTCTGAGCAACGCAGTGTCACACTTTATCACAAATCCGGGCAACACATTTACTCTGCACTTGTGTTCTATAATCTGGGATGAGACCCAGAAACACATCAGAAGATTAAAATAGAGTTCTACATTTTCCCTCAAAATGCTAAAAACCTGTGGTGGAAGTACATTCTAAAGCACTGTACTATTCATTTTATAAAATATGAATCATGTTTAAGATTAAACTATCAACAGGCTAGCGTCACATGAACTCAAGTACCCCTTCATCAGCACCACCCGTCATGTTCCAAATGTGTTCATTGGGATTGATTTTAAACTGGATGTTATTTAACACTATTAATTATATCAGTGGGGATACTGTCACAAAATGCTTTTCATACTATTTAACTGTCAAGTTTGTAGAGTTGGTTAAATTTGTTACTTTACCACTTGGACAGAAGCTGGACATTTTAACCATTTATCAAATTACTTTTTGCCAACTATTTCACAGTGACTTAACGACAGAGAGAAATACATTTATTGAAAGATTGGCTGAAGAAATAAACTGACCTTAACTTGCAACTCTTACCTGCCACTGCTATAAAGATGAATTGAAGATGAACTGTGAGCTAGACGCGTATCGACTAAAGCAAGCAAACTGAAATTCAAGCATCCAGTATACTGGATGTAACTGGGAAGGCATGAGAATGAAACTCTTATGTCCCGTTCTTTTTTCATTCATCACAGCTTGGACAGACAAACTATGGGAGTGTCTGTGCATGCTGACCGCAAACAATAGCAGACAATTTAAACAAAGAGTAGTAAAGATTTCCCATAAATAATTAAGTGCTTACAAAAAAAGCTCTGGACAAAGAGTGCAGACTTTTTGTGAAGGTAATAAGGCAGAAGAGACAGTCTGATTGGGCGTTTCAAATGAAACCACCATCTGAAACTTGGTCCAGCTGTCAGAGGCAAATGAGCAATCTGGGATGACTGGACGTTTTTTTCCCCTCCTTAATCCTTTCTTCTCTTAAATCTTCCACTGCCACTGTGCCAACTAAGGCATTACCGGGCTTAAAAAAACCCAGGCTTTTAGAGAAATGGCTAACAACTACAGCATAAATGGAGAAAAGAAAGCAGGGAGGTGGAGAAAAAAAGTTAGAGAAGCAAGGAACAGGTGGCAGGTACAGTGAGGAAGGAAGCTGAGAGAGCAAAAAAAAAAAAAAAAGAGAAGGGAGGATGACAAGAAAAGAGAGGAAAGGGGAAAAAAGCAGAGGCTATAAGTAGGTATGGGAAGCAGGTGGATGTTATGATTGTGGGGGGGTGGGGCTGGAGAGGATGGTGAGGGACAACAGCATGGGATGGGGTGACGCCGGGAGTGGGAGTGAGGCTGAGTGAAAGAAACAGACAGACAATTGCAGTGAAGAGGACAGGTGGGGAGGAGGGGAGGAGGAGAGTATAGGTTGAGGAGAGGATGGAGGAGGGAGGGAGGCGTGGAGACGGTGCCCCCTCTAGCGTGGCACAGGAGCCGGGCGGCTGCTCCTCGGCTGCGCTGCATCTGTGATTATGCATGTAGGAGCCGGGCTGTCAGGCTCCAGGTCCTGCGACTGTGCCGCCACTGAGCTTTATCTTGAAATCCCGGTGATTAATGAAGCCGGTGCCGCGTTCTGCATGGAGGAGGTGGACGAGGAATGATCAATCTTAATGAGCTATCCGCCGTCCCTATATTAACTGTGGGGGGATATAATGTATGGGGCTCCTGGCGGGGCTCCTCTCCTTTAAAATACGATAACGAGGGAGAGAAAGAACGAGGGCGAGCAGCTTTCCTTCCTCCGCTCATGACACACTGCCGCTGCTCACCTCACGTTTCCTCTCCTCTACTTTCCTCTCCTCCCCTCCCTCGTCTTTTGGCTCTCTCGTGAGAGAGAGAGCTGTACTAGAAACAGTTAGACATCTCAATGGAAGCCATCCTTAGCAAAGTTAAAGAGACAATGTCAGGGGGCTGCTCAGCTACATCTCAGCAGCAGTCTGCAGACTGTATTCATATGTAGGCCCCATATGGACTTGTGTGCCAAGGTTACTCATAAGCATATCACCATGGTACTGCACATATTCATTTAAAGAAAATTACCTGCACATTCCAGTCCACAGTGATTGGAATAAATTTCAACTTCATTAATAATTTGCAACATTCTCAGCTCTTGTGAATTTCATTTCGATTTCCACAAGAGCTACAAAGAATTAAGGAACGCCATGAGAGATGTAGGGGGGGGGGGGAAAAAAAACACTTTAAAATCCATGCATTTCATTTTTCAAGTTAAGCCTGTTTTGGAATCATAATAACCCCTAGTTCTGCTTTAGCTAATCCTGATGTGGATAGCTTTAAGATAATCGCCCAGCACAACACCGCAGTAACTTTAATTAATTTACCACTGCTTATTCTGCAGACGCTGATCCGAGTCAGCATCTTGGAAACTGAAATTTAAAAAGAAAACCCATACTCTTAGACCAGATTCAGTATTATATTTGTCACAGTGAAAGGCACACTTTGGTATAATTTGCAGTGAGGATGTAGTTGAGATCCTCTATGAAGTAAAAGAGAGACAGAGGGAGAGTAAGGAGAGGGGAGGGCTTAATGAATGTGCTTGCTATGATTAATGGTCTCAGTGCGGCTATCACAAACTGGCTGTGTTTTTAATAACTGGTTTGAACGGCCTGTCATGCTAGCAGTATATTCTTGTGGTTGAATCGAAATGGCTATAATGCATCACTAATAATACCGATAATGCTGTATGCTTTGTGTCTACTTAATCATCAAATCCAGTAACATCATCAACCAGTAACAAGCTAAAACAACCCAATAAAATATTGCGTTGATTCCAAAATAAACTTTGATGAGGTGTGATAAGTGTCGATGAAAAAAGAGGGCAGCTATCTCCCTTAAATAATCAGCACCAGCACACACAGCTTAGCCATGTAAACAGTCACTATCTTACTAGTTTGGTGATCTATAATTTACTCATTTAGTGGTAATATTGTAAAAGTAATGTGCCAAGAACCAATAGTTAAAGTGGACTGTAATGCCACAATGCCAATATGCCTGGTCCAGAAGTAAACAAAAATGAATACATAATTAAAATCTTACTGAAGCCAAAGTTTGAATAAGGCAGATAAGGCAGATGAAACGGTCACAGCAGAGGACAGGTGAGCTGGCACTGGATGTGAGCGAAGCAAAACGCTGATCTTAACTCAGCAAGGCATCTTAATTGCATTCACTAGCAGCTCCAGAGCTGCTTGGTCCGCAGATGATGGCTGATGTGAGCTGACTGGAAGATGAACTTCCTGTGCAGAGATGAGGCTGGGGTGTTGCTGCATGTGTGAGACGGTGGAAGACTGGGTCTGCGTCCCTCTCTTATAGTATAGTGTGCAGGTGTGTGTGTGTGGGTGTGTGTGTGTGTGTGTGTATTTCGTCCTTGTGCGCATTTATGCATGTGACTATCTGTATCTACTAGTGTGCGTATGTGAAAGAGAAATAAAATAAAAGAAGAGGGAGGGAGAGAAAAAGAGACTGGCACCGGTAAATGCCAGTGAGGTGGAAGGAAGCATTAAAAAACATGTTTGACATAAGAACGGAGGCAAGTAGCCGCGCCACATACTCAGTGCAGCAGCAGGTGGCCCGACAGATCTGTCTGTGACCCCAAACTTCAATCTCAACTAAAGCGTCCAACACATTCGCCGGCGGTGCTTCATCTGCTCCTTATTTTTAGGCATTCACCAACACAAAAAAAAACGGCATTGCCTTCACCAATCAGCGTCACAGTGCGCTGCACGACCACAACGCGGATACCAACAGTCGTCTCAGTTCTCAGTTCATGCCAAAACAGGCTCAGATACGTGGAAATAATAACTTCCTTTTGATGTTAATGTGTTTTTGAGTCGTGAGTTGCCTTTTAAATGGTGCTCAATCATGCTTGCAGTCCGTCCCTGCTGAGCTCGGCACTAGCTTCTCCTGGCTGATATTCATCAAGACAGCCAACGATTTTAATGACTTGGTCAATAGACACACACCGACTCTGCTCTCAGCATCTCTCTCTCTCTCTCTCTCTCTCTCTCTCTCTCGTTCACCCTCTCTCTGTATCTCCCTCATCTTCTCTTGCCTACCCTGTGTCCTGGTCTTTTTGTTTATTTTTTAATAGTCCTTTAAAAAAACAATGTCAGTCATCCTGTATTCCCACATTGTACAAAATGTGCAGACAGCTGCGATTGCTGTGGCTCAAGCTACAGATGTGGATAGATTATTTAAGTGCTCGAAAAAAGCTTGGTGAGATTCTGTTTTTCTCCGCAGTTGAGAGAAACAAAGAGAGGTGACAATAAAAAATGAGTGAGGAGTGGGTGTCGGAAAGGAAATTAACAACCCGCAAGAAGGTGTGGAGTTTGATTTGTACACTTTGACAGGCAGATATTATGAAAAGCCCTGCTGTGGATGGAGAAACCAGGTAGGCAGATCACAGCCTGGTGACTGGCATATCTCAGTAGGTGATAAGGTTAAAGCTGCCTTCAAGCTGCTTTGTGTAAATCTTCTCTCTCTCACACACACACACACACACACACACACACACACACACACATATAGCATTTGCACAGACATATACAAGCACACACACACACACGATATACTGTAAACAGAAATACAGACAAATACCTAGACAGACACACATACACCCACAGAGAGAGGAGCACACAGTTGTTGATGTGCCCACTGATGCAGAGCGAAGACAAATTGCTCCCTTTGAAGGCAAAGCCAAATCAAACACGGAGTGTGATTTCTGTCACTGTGGTGTTTGGCTTTAAGGCTGCGAGGCTGACATCTGACAAAACATCCATGCAGTCACACACAGAAAGTTGTGCACGCACGCAACCGCACATGCACAAACACACACACACGCGCACACACACACACACACAGCAGCCTGTTGTGCATCTGGATTAAGGAGGAAGAGCTCTGTCAGCTCCTCCAAGATCCAGGCCTTTGCCATCAAAAAGCCACAAAAACCTCCTCTGCACATCAGCACGCACTAGCATTGTGTCTAGAGGCTCAAGCTTTTCTTTAAATGCAGCAACACAATCACTTAAGTAGTGGCTTTAGTATTTAAACCGTTTGTCCAATAATCACCTCTGAAAACCCTCTGACGTGAGATGCATGATCAGGATTTGACCGTTGCAAGTCAACGCTGCAGCATAGGCTCTCACAATTTAAATGACCACCAGAACGGTCAAGGAGTGAACGCCTAAATTTGCTTGGCATATGTTATTTTTGGGACTTCTGTCAGGATTATAATTCAACAGCTACTCAAGCAAAGTCTTCACATGTCAGTCAGTGGCACAGTGTGTGGCTAATTTATTCCCTTTTTTGGCTCTTACCCCAGAAGCCCTGCCTAGGTTCACCCTGTATGAGTAAATTGGTGTCCAGTTTGTGTGTGTGCCAGTAGTATATGAGTGTTTTTATTGCGCTTTACCAATATAAATCTTCTTGAAGACAAAATAAAGCCTGTGTGTGTGTGTGTGTTTGTGAGAAGCTATAGAACAAGAAATACAGCATGTAGTCTGTCTGTGTGGATGTTATGACTTAATTTGCCACCTATTTTTATGCCAGATGTGTGTGTAACCCACAATGTCTGCCGTGGGATCGGATTTGCCAACCCTCTTATCCTCTCCTCAGCCATTAAGGGATGCTGATACACTGACCTCTAACCTGTAGCTGCCTTCCTTTCTCTTTACAAACTACTACTACTACAAACTAGCTTTTTTTGTCTAAGCAGAGAAAGAAAAATGTGAACAGCAGGTCCAACATAATTGTAAGGGAAGCGAGCCAGAACGCAGGTCGTGAGAGCTTACCTTCCATATTTTACCACTATGTCACTACAGCAGGACAGTGGATACCCTTGCCACATTGGTATGGACTGTTAATTGATTTTAAAAACAGAATGTGTAAGACCTGTGGGAGCTCGGGATTTGTGATCTCTGGGACTGAGCGAGAAAGCAGAGGGAAGGGAGGAATAACAAGAAAATTGACAGATATAATCAGAAAGACAGAAAAAGCACAGACAGAACGACAGCAGTGGGCAGAGGCTGAGGGGCAGAGACTGAAGGCCAGGCCATTGTTGCGTACAGCAAACTTCAGTGTTCCTGTCAGTGGAGCGGTCTGGCTCGCCACTCAGGAGGCTGCTGAAGAGGCTTCACGACCACTAATTTACTGGCACTTACGTTCTACCTATTCAAAATGACCTTATGATGATATTACCCCAATGACGTGCTTGCTAATATCTATTCAATGCCAAGCAGGGATGAAATACAGCTGAAAACGGTTGAGGAGCTGTGAGATTCAAGTGCCTACACAAGATTTCAAGTGTGAACAGTATCTAGAAATGGACACAGGGATGTTTTCCCTTCTGCCTTTGAAATACAGCAGCTCACAAACTGTAACCATACAGCCTGAATATATTAACTTTATCATAACATGAATCACAGCAACAGTGTTTGCATTGCTGAAGTTTTCCTTCGCTGTAAAAATTGATCTGTATATACACTGTAATTCCAATTAAACTCTAGCTTCTTTGGCCTGTTAGAAGAAGGTCAATACATTTTGACATGTACATGTTTAATGGATCGCGACAGCCTATTCAACACAGAAGCTAAGAAGCTCTCATTCAATAGAGACCGGACTAAGCCGACGAGCCCGTCTAATTATCCATTTCCAATTCTACCTGCAGTCTCATTTCAATGTATCGCAGGCAGCCCCCAGAATAATTGCTTTTTTGCAATCTACAAGTTCATTTGCACACATTTTATTGATCAAAATGAGTCAGGAAAAAGAAAACAATCTAAACCTAAATTAAAAGCTTCATTAAATGTGAAAATTGGTCGGGGAATTGTGAACATCTGTTTCTACCACCCTGCGTCATAAACTCCAAGGTTAAACCAAACACCAATTTATGGCTTGCAGACTCAGGCATGAGTCGGAGCTGTGAAGCACCTTCACAAACACAGCACAAGTCAACAAGGCTTCAAACGATTTCGAGAGAGATGTGAGGGAAGGGACTGAAAGCTCTTCCTGCCTTGTGTTTAGTAAGCCTTGTGAGTATTGCAGCTAAGAGCGGTGAAAAGAAAAAACCTGACACACTTTTAACCAATTTCAGAGCCCAACAGTACAGATGCTGCTGTTGTATAGTAGTTTGAGATCAGCACAACATGTTCCTCTTTCCAAAGAATCCACTATAGGCACTATTACAGGTTTTTAGACACAGCCATCTCATTGCTGCTTTAGGTGCACCTCTGTTTTCAGCGACCTTGGAACAGCTTTGAAGTGAATTGGCTCTGGTTGCAAGTTGTATTTTAACAACCCCTTGCTTGAGTGTTTGCGGCCTTGTTTATGCCTGTTGGCATCCGATACTGCTCTGGTATACAGACAGAGGGCAGAGGCCTATGCCTTTCATTCCAGCACACCCCCACATAAGGGGAGGAATGGAGAGCTAAGAGTACATTGATTTAATATCTAACACCTCCCTGGCTCGGATTGGCTTCTGAGCTTAAGTTGCCAGCTGAACAGATCTGCTTTGATTTAGCCTTACAAAGTTAGTCGTGACAGGTTCAATATCTGCAAGAGAGTGATTCTAAAAAACCTAAAAAAAAATATGCCTGTGTCTCTGCTTACCTTTAGGGTGTCCTGGGTCACTGAACTCGTACTTCCCCATCCCAACTGTCCGCAGCATTTGCAGCCCGTTAGGACCATCCTGATTGTCTGCAGCTGCTGCTGCTGCCTGTCCATTGGTCAGAGGCAGGGCAGGGGGCTGGATGAGGCCGGGGTGAGAGGTTAGGTGGCCATTGCCCATCACGCTGTGAGGGTTTGGATGAACCACGTGGTTGGCTTGGGCAGCGAGGGCTGACGGTGTGACCGTAGGCTGAGCGGAGGGGTACGGAGGCTGGCTGGGCATGCTCAGCACCATAGAGGGCGGTTGCTGGGTCGACTGTGGCGTCAGCTGGAAGTGGGCGGTCATGAGAGGGTGTTGCTGGGGTACTGGTGCCTGGATGGATGGGGTTACTCCTATGATTGGTGACTGCGCAGTCACACTGTGGCTGTAGGAGGGCGGTTGGGGGAGGGCGTAGGTGTGGGGCAGGAGGCTGGGCTGACTCACCACTGCAACTGGTGCAGCCCAGGTCGGACCTATAGGCAGACAAACAGAGGGAAGAGCCATATCAAAGAGATTACTTAATTGTACATCCAGCTTTTACAACAAAAAACCACATGAGATGTATTTCTATACTGTAGACTTTTTTGTGGCATTTTGGTAAGCTGCAGACAAAGTCGAAAACAAGGGCAGAGTTATGATTTTAAGTCAGGCATTAGATGAACAAATAGAGACAGAAAACAGCACGAGAAGACAGATTCCAGCTTGAGTCTGTTCCTCTCCACACCACAACTGTCATAAGCTGTACCGCTTCAGTCCAAGTTTGTTTTTGACTTGAGACTTAATATCAAACACAAAACATTTGAAGCAATGTACAGATCCACGCCCAAGATCAATAATAAACTACGATTAAGAGATTTGTTGTGCTACAAGATGAACAAATGCTTTTCTGAATGCATAAGCGTGCATGCTTAGTGCATGTGGCAGTCGACACTATTATCTGTGTAGGAGTCTGTGTTTACTCAGACACTCTGAGCCAATCATTTCTCTACCCTAAGGTGTTAGATGCTGGGGCTGTGCTGGGAAGATGCTGCCATATTGGGCCTGAACGCCGCCTCCCTCCCTCACTCATTCGCTCCTCCTGCCGTGGTCCAAGCTCCAAAAATAGCCTACCAGTCTGCCAAGGGGCCAAAGGCTAAATCACAGCATGCAAAAAGCTAAAGAAAAAACGAAGCCCATATTATTCATGATACTAGCCCTGCTGATATAATAGCCTGGGCGGGAGAGGGATGGAGACGGAGGGGGAGATAAAGACAGACAGCAAGAAGAAAAGAAAGAACGAGAAGAGGGTGGGAACAGAAGACTCCAGAGAAGAGGCCAGTTCCGTTCATAATTCATGTGTCATTGAACTAATTGGCACCAACACTGTATTTCATTTCCCTTCTTTTGTAGCTCATCTTGATAAAAGATTTTTCATCAAACGGGTTTGTATAATAATTCTCCTTCTTATAAAGTTTCAGTGTTTAAATGCAGTGATGGCATTGATAAGAATTTGATACATATAAATTGTATCTGCCCTCCAATTCTATGTCCTTGTCCTTTGCTATTGGTTCAATCTTTAACTACATAACTAATTAAGCAAACAGTTTCATTATAATAACCCAACCCTGACCTACATTCACAGACCTTGCATGTACAATTTAACAAAATTAAGCTACTGCACTAATATTAAATGTATTTAAATGTATTAATATTAATTGTAATTTTCTTAAGTGTAAAGCATGGCCTCAAAAACTATTCAAACTTCATTCAAAGAAACTAAAGTTGAAACAAAACTTATTTTTCAAAGACAAACTTTCTTGAACAGACACAACAGTGAAGTTTCTGTTGAAAGAAACCGTTGATTAATTCTGGCACAGTTGGCAGAGAACTTTCTGGCAACACAGTTCAGTGAAGTGTGGAGAGGAGCTGGCTTCGTTGCAAACGCCAGTCACAGTTTGGAATAGCGCACATACGCAAATCAATATGCAACACTATGCTCGGATTTGAGTGTCATATGCGACAGCGTGCTAGGTCGGTGACATCTCACTCTCCTCACGCTTCACTCCAAGCTGTAGTGTGGGAGCTGCGGTGGTGGGAAGGCCAGGGAGTGAAGCTTCGTTCACTGACACACAATAATAAGACCACACCTAATAAGAGCTTCATGGCCAAATCAGCCGACCCTCAATGCACAGCGGGAGGCTGTGGCCACACAGCATGGGGGCGCACCACCGCAAGAGGCACAAACTGAGCTCCATAAAATCTTATCACAACTACATCCTTCCATCGTAAGATCCCCTCAAATGGTTTCTGCTACAGAAACATTCCTCTTGGGTAACTGATCAAACTGTTAAATAACGAATCCACAAATCAATCTATATGTAAGATATGCAAATTGTAATTAGAACAGGCATTCGCAGTGGATGAAACATGTTTTGAGCATGATGTTTCGCTGATGCTTTGCTACCACAGAGTAGCAGCTGTCTACAATCTGGGTTTGTTGAGCAGGAATTTCCAGTGGAACAAGCTCTATGCCAGTATTATTCTTAAATGAGACACATTTGTGATGAGCAGGAGGCAGAGGCCAGCAGAGCAATGGAAGGAAATTAACTGCTCTAGGGCAGAGCCATTCTGGGTGAGTTCATTACAATAAGAGTAAAAAACTTGGCTTAACTCGTTAATGTTCGGGTGAGCGCACTGTGCTGCAGTGCCACTATTGCCCTGAACACGTTTTAAAGGGGCTTGAACAGAATAAGGTCGACATCTAAATTAGACCTGCTGGAGATCATTTGGAGGACTTTCAGAGTTTCGCTACATAGGTTTAATTTAGACTAAATCAGCTTCAGTTAGTGACACAATAACATTAACAAGGACAATAAAATGAGAGCAGAGTGAAGGTGGTGGGAGACTGGAAGGCTTATGAATATGCAATACGGAATTATACTTTTCGCTCTTTTTTTTAACTTCTTGATATCGCACTGACATTTTCTATATTTATATGCATAATTTATTTATGTAAAGATGGTGTTAGTGGGTGTTAATTATGCATGACTGCGTATGTAAAGTACGCGTGTTGTCAAGGCAAACATGTATTTTATGTAGGGCAAGGCAGCCTAGATGTCTCATTAGCATTGGATGCTAGTGTAGTTGACCAGAGCCATGTTAGGTATAGCACATAAGTGTGTGGGCCGTGTACATGCACGCATCTACTGTGTGCAGGCATACAGATGATGTAAAACTTACATGACTATAAACTCACACCAGGTGGAACCGGTGGATGTGTGAATGTGTCCGCCAGTACGTATGCATGTGTGTATGTAAATGCTGCGCGCGTGTGTGATTCATTACCGGTGGGCTCGCTGTCTCGATGTTGCTTGGCAGGGGGCTCATCTGTATCCCAGGGTGTGAGCTGGTTGATTGGTGTCTGTCCCCACCTCACCCCTGGAGCCAGCAGCAGTCCTGGGGTCTGGCTGTCTCCAGGAGACAGACCGGAGACCTGCAACAACAATGAAAAACAAAATCACTGATTGGAGCCTCATATGAGAAAAAAACAAAAACCCAAAGAAAAGTGCGAGGAATTATAACCTAACCATTCTATGTTCCCTATCTTTGGATCCCATACGGTGCAGCTTGTTTGTAAATGACCATTAAATCTATTTTATCAACAACTATGTTTTAAATACAATATTTCATTTTATAACTTGAATGAAAAATGCAACAAATCATGGCCTGTTTTTTTTAAGTGAGCCATGATGATGGAGCATGGCATACAATTAGCAGTGAGTGAGTGCTGATTACAGCCTATATATAATGGAAACAAGGGAAATTCAACCTTGTTCATGGCCTCAAGACTCTTTGCAGAATGACTAATATTTCTCTTTTTATATACTAATAACAATTAACTTTCTAGTGTGGCTACATTCAAATTCAGATTCTTCCCCCTGAGACGGAAATGTCTTAAATTGGCACCAAATTAAACATTGTGTGCAGTCAAGTGAAATAATAGAATTCTGAACACAAATGCAACAAATAGAGTAAATAGAAATAAATCCTCTTGTAGGGATGAGAGGAAAGAAAAATGTAATTTCAAAAAATAAAATGAATAACTAGGTGACAATGTGTGCATGGGGTAAATCCAATGCAACTTCACCAAACCAAACAAAAAAAAAATCCCCTAAGCCGTTCTTACACCTACATCTCTAATATTTTGCTCTGGTAGGGGGAGTAAGAAATGTTATCAGGCAAGCCCAGGCTGATGAAAACACAGGGTCAATCATCACTGGACCCCTGAGCAATATTCGCCTCTCCCTATCTGCAGTCTGGACGCTCGGTCTAACAACCAGGCAGGGAGAGGGCAGAGCTGAGCCTTTTTCCCCCTGCTCGCCCCAGCCAGCCTCCTGAGTTAATAGAAAAGACCTGGTCACCAGGCCCCTCCTGTGTCCTCCTGGCCGATCCCTCCATCCCTCAATTCCATTATCCTCCCTGACCTGGCGTCTACTTCATCAAGCGCGCCATCATGCATTCCATCAGCTGTGTCGACAGACCCCGACAGAGTGCGGGCTGACCGCACCGCGTCAAAAATGCAATCCAAACAATTCGGTTCACAGTGAATTAAAGTGCAGCTTTACATATCGGATCGATCCCACTTCAGGAAAATTCACCCTCCCTATTTTAAGATGGATTTATTGCAGCTTTACAGGGCATTAAACACTTAAGGACATTACATGGTATTGATGCAGCCCAACATCTGCTCTGTAATAAACAACTTCACAATAGCAGACAAGTTCAATGAGTGTCACTTGCTTGATAAATCCATACTGAAAGTTATCTGACGGTTTGTAAGTGCTCGGGGCAAAAGGAAAAAAAAAACAAACAAAGGGAAACATCTCAAGGCAAAGTAGAAAACAGAGTGATGGACTGAGAGAATGAAGCTGGGTTTAGGGGGGAGACAGACTGTCAGGTCTTTTTGTCCAGCTCAACCTGTCGACTTCAGACAAGAGAAAACTGAAATGGTTTACTCAGAGGATGCCCTAAGCGCTCAATTCCATCCCAGAGCCCTGGAGACTTGGGGAGGGAAAATTTTGACCATTTTCAAGGTGAGGAGTTTCTTTCTGTAGCCCACTATTTGTTTTAATGAGCGTTTTTCCTCCTCCACTCTGTGTGCTTTACTGTATTCCTCTCCAGCCATGCTTTACCTTCCCCTCTATACAGGCAACTCCTCATTAACTTGCAGCATTGACTCTCTTGTTTTCCTTTAGCCCTGCATCTGCCTCATAATATTCTCTCATTAATACTCCCACCAATTTAACAAAAGCAGAGAAGCCCCCACCCCCACCCAAAATAAAAAAAAAAAAAAAAACAGGAGAAATCTCTTCTGCTAAAAGGCAATCCATCTGTCACAGTTTTAGTGCATCAGGGGAAAAAAAGGTTCTTAGTCAGCGCCATCACATTGACAGCATAGCAGCTAGGCTCAGGAACAATCCTGACTTGAAAATGATCAAGGTTAGATAGGAAATACACACAGAGACACATACACACTGGAAACACAAGCGTGTGTGTGTGTGCGCACACGCACACACACACACACACAGCAGGGGAAAATACATGCACGCACACACTCACAGAAGCCAGGAGATATCAGACGGGATGTTTATTAAGACGGCAGACTTGCTGCAGGTAGGCAGGAAGGTACTGCAGGTTCTGGGACAGAGCCTGCCATTTTCTCTCAATTTTATTTGCTCTCCCTCTTTCCAGTCCCCTCCTCCCTGGCCGCCCATTATCACCGGGCAGCAGATGGTTTCCTCTGACTCGACAAAAACCATGCTGGAGAAGAGGAGGGGAGCCAGATAAATAATTTTTGAGTCGTGCCAAGCCATTCTGTGTTTGTTGTCAAGCTGGCTGGGGAAAGGTTATTTTGTACCGTAAGCGACATCCGTGCATATGGACCACATACTGTAAGTGTGGAATGTGGCACAGACACAGACAAAGGTGCATTCACACATGCACACCTATACACATGAATCTGCATATTTAACTGCACGTACACATGAAAAATGCTCTTCTCTATATGAGTTTTATGTCTGCATACAAGCAACTATATGCAGAATAGGGCTTGTTTTTATTATCCATTAATCCTTCAAATCCTCTTTTTAATTGATTGTTTGGTATATGAAAAGTTTGAAAATAGTTATAATAATAATAGTGACTTATTAACAATACTTGCTTTTTCTGGATAAAAAAACAAATATAAAAAAATAAGAATTCTGTACTTAAATATATTCATAATACTACTGCAATACACAAAACTGTGGGAATTTTATTCAATATTGCACTGTGACTCAAACCTTGAAAAAACAACAACAAAAAAACATATGGCCGTCTATTTTCATCCAAGTTGCCCTGTAAAGCTTTTCTCAGAATATGAAGCGGCTATCCATCTGCTCCTCCTGCAAAATCACACATGAGCACACACATGCATGCACAGCAAAGTTAGATGGATCTTTCCCTCTTCTCAAACCTCTGAATGTTGCAGACATGTCAGAATCAGTATACTGAAAATAAAATCAAGGCGCATCAGGCCTGAATATACTTGTTCTCCCCTGTCCGGGCTGCGGAGACAGCAGTCTGATGCTGGCTGGCGTATCAGCCATTTTCTCGGACAAGGCAAACACTGACATCTGTCATTATGTGTGCTCTACTACCTCGCAATAGTAGGCAGCATTAATGTGCCTACCAGGACCTCTTGCCACTGGCCATCATATGCTGTGGGCACATATAGGAGGGACAGCGTGGTGATCTAGGGCTCTGGGCTTTGATTGCTTTGAGTCATCCACAACAATCCAAATCCAAATAAACAGAGAGCGTTTGCTCATGGCTTTGTGTTTGCCTTTGCATTTTGTTTGAGCCAGCCCTGGTCTGTGTGAGGTGTTGCACCAGCTCAATCCTATAATAACACAGGGTAGGACACCAGGCTTCCACAGAAAACTACTACCACAAACATATTATACCTATTGTGCTTTTGGTATGGGCCAGTATACCTATGCCTGAACATATAGTTCTCCCATCCAGTTAAGAGATGGCTTTAGTTTCCCTAGAGAAATTACTTTATTGCTCAACTCTGGGAGAAATAGCAAGATAGAGAGAGAGAGAGAGAGAGAGACGGAGAAAGAGACGGAGAGATTAGTGTGTCTATAACACCCAGGTCCCATTGGGGTAAACAACGCTGCAGTGCACACTGATCAAATCAACTAACTGCTATGAGATTTAATAACAGGTCTGGGTGAAAAAAAGAGGTGTACTGGTTTTAAAGAAAAAAAAAAAGAGAGGGAGGGGTTGAGGGAGGGCTTGAGCTTTAAATGTAGAAACGAACTCACGAAAACACACAAACACACACAAAGAGCAGGTCAGTAACAATACCACAATGAAAAGCTAATCTCGTGAAATGTCATTAGCACAACTGCCAGACACAATGAGATAGCGATGTGCGGGGTGCAGGCCAGTGCTACACCGGTTGATTATGTTCCACCTTTTAAGGTTCAGTGTTCCTCTGGTGGCAAAGCTCTTTAGACACAAGAGGAAAATAACAGACCGCAGGCGAGGAGGAGGTTCACTGTTGTGTGATATCACTCAGCTGGCGTGGTAATCAGGCCTGTTAATGTGCAGTTGTTTTCCTGATAGGCTTATCAGTTAATCTATTCCAAACGGACGGACAAGGAATGTTCCTGGTGGTCCAGTGTGTTGCTGCCATTATGGTTTAATTTAAATCCGTCCGAAAAAAAAATACACCTCCACAATCAGCCGGCTATCTCCGGGGAGATGCCTGTACACAAATTTAATTATAATCAAAATTTCAATAACAGCAGTCACTGCAGCGCCTTGCGATATTGTGTGCACCCGTAAAAAAATATCACATTGTAATTCCACACCATGAACAAATCATAAAAAACACTACGTACGGGCAAGGAAATGAAATTCAACTCCGACAGAATGGCTTTTTCTTCCCTTTGGCCAGGCATGGACAGATACAGCGAATTTGGCTGAAATGTGGAGGTTGATGGAAATAATAGCTTTCCTCAGAGAAAAGAAACAGAAAGAATGGCAGCGAAGGAAGGAGTGAAAGATTGAGAGGCTGAGTAAGACAAACCCATCCATCACATAGCCTTGTGTCATTGCCTTTGACAGATCATTTTCATTTTCTTCTAAAATGAAGAGAGAAAAAAAATCTCCTTTTTCCTCCGCCAAAACCTCCAACCAAGTGTGGTCCGAAACTGACCAGCAGCGCTAAGGAGTGTACAAAAGGGCACGACTCATTTTTTCGAGTTCTTTCAAACATTATTCACTTACTGTATAGTGGTATCTCTTTTCCATGACAACGCGCTGACACTTAAATGCGCAATGGATTTGTTCTGGGCTTCCGTCATAATGGTGCTGAATGCTGGAGCCAAACCGTGGTGCTGCTGTGTCCAATCTATTAGACTGGAACATAGCAGAGCATCTCACGAGTAAACAAAGAGACTACTGCGCCATTTTTGGCAGCCATCTTAAAATGGAGTGGTGCTCCAACATGCCGACCAGCGTGGTGCCAAAGACGGAGACGGTGCGTATTCAGCATGATGGCTGCATACTGAAGAGACAGGGAGGAATCAAGGTAATATTTCTCTAATTGATTCGTTGTATTAAACATAAAAGTGTGACCTGATACTGTGATTAGACATATCCATTTCACCGTGGACGGTATAAAATGCTGCATTTCTTAAGCATTCAAAATGAAATCTTGTGTGGTGTTTACAGACCTGCTGTGAATTGGAGGCTCATATCTTAACTGACACTTTCAAACAGTTAGAGGAATTACTACAGATAAATATCTGTAGCACAGCTCTTATCAAAAACCCCTCTGCTGATCCAGGTTGGTGACTAATTTGAAAGAAATCACCTCTATACATGGTCCCAATTGCAAAAGCAACAATTTAAAATTATGTTGGATCAATACTTTCATACATAATAAGTTTATAACCTTGTGTTTTCTCACTATTATTGTCCATAATAAGAAGGAACAAAGTAAGAAAGAAAGAAAACTGGCTGCTAAATGTTTTCTAACAGCCAAAGCATTTCTGTTGTTAGACGCTTGAAACATTATTTGTTTGTTGTATATTTAAAAAATGTTGATTTTATTTTCCATTATTGAGTCTACTGAACAATGGTTGCCATTTCTTACTCATAACACCTGCTTCTTATTTCAAGTACAGTAATTTTAAAACGTTATATCTGTAGTCACCATCTGCATCAAGGCAATGTCACTTTATACAAGAAAAACGTCGGTCATTACCGGAGGCTGACTGTTCATGACTGGCAGTTTGTGCACTAAAAATTGAAAATACAAACAAAGTGAATCCTTCCAGGCGCCAACACTTAACACTGACCCCAAGCAGCACGACAGACAAACATAATGAAAACACACAACACAAGCGCCTGGTGGGTATATATGCTATTGATGCACCACAGAAAGGGCTATGGATACAGACTCTATAATTTCAAGCCCCGGGCCAAACGACTGAAGGGGAACGGACTTCACTTCCACTGAAATTCCAGCTAAGACACTCCGACAGCTCGGCAAACTCCTGGCTCGACGCACACGTTCCAGAAAAGAAAAGCGTGATCGCAGGGGCGAGGCCGACAAGCTTCAGTGGAAGAGCTGGGCTGGAAACCCCGCCTAATATCCCATGAGTGCTCCGAGGTTGCACCGCTTGCCCTCCAATCCCTACCTCAGCCCTTCCTTTTCTTGTGTTTTCTTTTCTCTCGCAGATAGTGTACAGGGGTTGGGGTGCTGCAGCACCGTGAACATGTTTTATCTGTGGGACTAGGCAGCGGTGGTAAGGCTTCTTAGAGAGGGTGACTAGTGCTTGGACATGTGAGCTGTAGAGACTTCCTTATGTCATGGTAACACATCCCAGAGGAGTGTGTCAGGGGCCATGTAGCCCTCCGTTGGCACTGGCCGGGACAGTGAGAGACATAGGTCTCCAGCAGGCCATGACCCTGCCTGATATGTGGTGAGTGTTTGGGGAACAAAATATCCACTGCCTGTCACAGCAGCAGCCTTGGAGACTCAGAGATGACTGTGTAGTTCTTGTCTGCTGTTGAATTTGAGGCACAATGACTAAATGTGTGGCATTGTGTTTTTATGGTGTGTGGATGTGTGTGTGTGTGTGTGTGTGTGTGTTTGTATGTGTGACCACAGAGTGCATTTGTGGCTGTAATAAATGAGCGTTAACTGGGCAAACAGCCATTTAGCGCTAAAGAATAAATTGAATTTATATCGATATTGCAATATGAAGGGAAACAATATCTACTTTGCCAAGAGTGCAGTGTGGGGAGTTTCTAAATGCATTTTACAATGCATGCGATCTGCTAGCCAAATACAGATAGGCCAAAAACCAAATGACCATATGGCAGGGCTAGAAATAAGGGACAAAATGCAGTGGATGCTTATTGCACAGGTCCACAGTTATATAGCAATTCAAGTTCCAAACAAGCATACTGTCTGAATAAAAGAAATTCATTACCACCATGTTCACACACACTTCCATGGTTCTCTGACATACATGCGCTTCGATGCTGCCAGTGAAGGCAGCATGTTTTGTAAATGTTGTCTTCTTCACTTGAATAGTAGCAATTTTTTGGGTTAATACACAGTATGTACGAAAGGTCCCTACAGTATGTTGTCAGGTGGCTATTGTACGGGCCAAATCGTGTTGATTAAATCTTTCACTCTTCACTTGTCACTGTCAAGGACAAGTTAGCTGCTTGCATTTGACAACTTCGCGGAAATATTTACATTCAGTTTGAGAGAAGAAGCTTTGCAGGTTAATATTGCTTTCTTTCGTCCTCCCTTGTATTGTGTATGCTTGACCATAATCTTACACCTCCACACTGCACACTACCCACACCCCCTCTGCACTTGTTTCTTCTCGACAGTAACTGTCAAAAGGATGTGATGGTGGTGGCGGGGATGGGGGAGGGAGGGAGCTTCACACAGGGCTGAGCGGTTTAATCGAACTCTGTAGAGTTCAGATGGCTTGTAGCTGAGGTCACGTGTCCAACAAGAACAACTAAATGTTTGCACCTCATCTTTAAGGATTATCTTTATAGGACTTCTGCTTGACTTGAAGCATATAAAGAGAGACTAACAAGATGTGGAAAAAAGCTCTAGTAATAGCAGCGATCATCAAAAGCAGGTCTGAAGCATGTCTCATGAGCCAAACAGATACTCATGCTGGGATGCATACACAGAGAGATTATAAAAGTGACAGAGCAGACAGGCAGTTAGATGGATGCTACTATCCCGTGGAGCCTCCTATTGACTTTCTCTGGGCACTGAGAGATTTGGCAGACAAAGAAGCAGCCTTTGGTCAATAGGGAGCGAGTGCAGCGCAATCAGGTTTCTGGCCAACACCCATGCTGGTCTGAAAAAATGAGCCAAATATGAACTCGGAAATAGCTTATTTTGAACCAGATGATATTACAGTGAGCAGGGCTGCATTTTGTTTAACTTCCCATCCACATCCATAGGATTTAGCCAGCTAAAATGCACTTACAGAATCATTTTACAGCGTTACATCACCTCAGCACCTGGAAGGCAAAATCTCTAATCAGACTACAAGTGTGAGTAATTAAACTGAAAATACAGGCACAGCCAATGGCCAGTATTTGCTGCAAATGTGTTTAATTAATGATGCATTGCAGCAACATTACAAGAGCACGTTGACAAAATGCATCAGCTCCGCTCAGATGAACTGTGGACATTGAAATGAATATTCCACTTGGCTACAGAGTGCCTATCACCTTTCCTTGTGGTTCCTAAAAATAGCAGTATTAAATGAGGTACAGCAGAATCTGCATTACAGCGCTGTCAAATCAAAACCCCTCGTGACTCCACTAAGGTATATAATTACCAGTGTGCCTACAAACCCCTTACTATCTGTAATTTTTGTAGCATTTTCAGAGCATTTTCTGGCAAAAAGGAATTAAATGTATTACAGTAGTCAACATTTGAGCCTCACAAGAAAACAAAAATACTAAATGCAGATCAATTTTTTGTAAGTGACATGGCTTGAACGGGGATATGGACTTCTGCCTGAGACTTTATCAGCCAACAAGACAAGCCCACATAAAGCAGTGCACAGGCAGCCACATGTGTAACCTGTGGCAATGTTCCAACCTTTGAGGTTTCAGTCTTGGAGCTCCAGCTCAGCTCCCCTAGGGTTTGAGAGGAGACTGAAAGACTGGTTTATCCCACAAGATGAAGTGGTCAGTGCAGCTCTGTTCTCCTGCAAGCACAGGGGGGAGTCCACACAGCGCACTGCTTGGGGTAAGATATACACTGGAGAGACATGCTGGGATCATTAGAGACCCAAGACTCCTAAAGAAACTGAGAAATAGCCATGAACTACACTGCGGCAGGTGGATAAACAGACCTTCGCTTGAATTATGGGAGGATTTTTTTAAGCCAAGGCTTTTCTGTCTGTTTGGAGCCGCCTTTCAACTGCCTGTGAATGAGTTTCTCTTGATTTGGTCTAATGTTGTTGGTTTTTCATATGCTAATGCCATTCTACACGGATGGCAAAAGTAATTTCAAGGTCCATATCCTGTGTCAAAAGTTACAATTGATAAGTAAAATTAGGATCTTTTTGAGTGGTTGAAGTATCCATGCTTGTTCTACAAACAATTTGGTAAAAAAAAAAACAAACACTCAACACCTAGTTACAAAAGTCTGCAAAAGATCCTTAAGGAAACTATACATCTTGACTTTCATTCAAAATGCACTCCATTCCTTTCACTGTTCAAAGAATAAAATAAATCGATTTAGACCAGCTAGAAAAACCCTGCATCCGCTATGTGCTTGGAAAGTCAGTGTTCTTAAATGCTTTTTCTATGTTTTATAAATATGGAAAAAGCTGTGTAGTCTAAGTTCATATTTTAAGAGGTCAAATTGATGCACTGTGCCTGTCAATGTTGCAGTTCAGACATATTCTCTATTGCTTCTGTTTTGGAGGTGTTCAACTATCTTCAGTAGACTCATATACTGAAGTTATACTTCAGACTAACAACAGTATTCTAGAGAATCAAACAAACAGTAGATGTGTCAAGAATAAATTCCTCTAGCTAGTCTGTCTGTCCTTCCCCATTTTACCTTACAACTTAAGAGAATAACAGTTCAGTATGTATTTCATCAGTCCCAGTGCCAGTGAAATGGGCAGACTTACAAAGATTTGCTTTGGAGCTTTGTAGCAGGTACATGCACACATCCAATTTGTGAAAACCAGGACTTCAAACCCCCCCCCCCCCCCCCCAAAAAAAAAAAGCCATTCTTGAAATGCCTGTTTTAGGCCAATATTTAGTCCCTTTGGCATTTATAAAATTATTTAATTTGTTATTCGATTTGCTTGTTATGTGATAATGTGAGAGATGAAAAATGTGTTTCTGCTTCATGGACACAGACAGACAACATTAATATTCATGAGATAGATGATTAATCACTTACATAGATGAGTCATGTTACTAAAAACTGTTCCTGCAGCCAAATATAAAACTAGAATACCAATGAGCATAAAAGTGAGGCTTAAAACCTGAGGTATCTTCTTTCTTTGTCGTTCTACTTATGTAAGAAGACACGTCACACACCCACTGATCAATAAAATGCAAACAGAGACCATTAATAGTTTATATGCACCTTGGATTCAACAATTCTGGATATCTGCATTTGCTCTAGGATATATTTATGTTCAAAACAAGCATTATGTGCTATTTTACAAATGTGTCTTGAAGAGGAAAAAAATAAAGTCCATGAACAAATAGAGTTTTTTTTTGCTGCAGCTGATGCAGTTTGGTTTTTGAGTAAAAATTTTGGTGACTTTATCTAAATGTCCCCCTTCTTGACCAGGAGTGTGCACAGCCCCTTTACTGTTTCTGAACGAGGTAATGATGCCACTGGAGGCGGGCTTTAAAGACACCTCTGGTGTCAGCAGCAGCACCTGTGCTGTACACAGATTCCTATTTCCCTTACACAATCCTGCACACTGGTTCCCTGTGCACTTGTTGACAGGAGCTTGTAATCTGAAATAGTCTGCAGGGTTGAGCTGTTAAGTCCCTTGTAGGAATGGGATATAGTTATGGTGGGAAAGGGAGGACGAGGAGGAATAAGAGGGAACATCTTCCCTCCAAAGCTTATTGAGCTGTCAGGTTTCAGTCGCTATCAGAGAGCAATGATTTCCTGTCACATATTTGACTGTATGTGCTTTTGCATCAGTCTTTGACATCAATGCTTCTCATAATGGGCCTGCTTTAGTGGTTATGACCACGTCAGGAAGCCCGTCCACATATTGATCTGCGTTGACGCCAAGCATAGCCCTTTATTCAAATTGATCCATAACAGAGTAGCCAAGTGCTGGTCTCACACTCTGATCTTTAATGGAAACTATCAGACTGTACACTGAGCGAGACACAGCAGAGTACTTCACAAGCTGTGACATGGGGGTGACAAAGAGACAGCTAATAGTGCTAATATGTCTGGATGTTGAGACTTACCATTTCCCCTTTGCAATGTAGTCTCTGTGAATTTTGAAGAGCTGACTTGAAATTATATTTTTGCATTAACATTTTAGTGACCTTTCCGGCACTCCATTCAGCTAACAAAAACTTTACTGCTGGGAAGCTATGAACCAAAAGGAGCGGATACACTTAAAAACAACTGACGAAATGGATGCATTTACTAAACGCAAAATTGTTGCCACATAGAGTTGCATGGAAAGTATATACGAAACAAACATATATTTGACTAAACCACAATTTAAAATAAATTATGCTTTAAAATGCTCCAAAAACTGTAACCTGTAAACTGTATAACAGAAGAGCCATGGCATTGCATAAATATTAATCCTAAGCAATGAGAGAAGACAATAAATAGGTTGTGTTTTCCGTAGAGACCAGGCCTCATAATGGAGATGTACAATGTGCATACAGAGGACGTTGGTTGTGAGAGCAGTCACAATCTCGTGGCCATGCCCGGACATTAGTGAGAGTCATTAGGCTCATTTAAATGAGGTCGTTAAGCCGATGAAATGAGGCCATATATTTGAGTGCAGAAACAAAAGAAAGAGCCCGCCATTTCTCATTGGTACGCAATCTCTTGTAAGTCAAGTATGCCATAACTCTGACTGGAGGGAAGGACCTGGGTGAGGCATTTTGGGGGGCCAAAAGTCACCAGCTTCAGACAGTTCAAAACATCCTCTATCACCGTCAAATAAACTTTAATACCAGCAATTGCTGCAAAACAACTTCAACGTACTGTTAGTGTTGTATGCAGGACTTGATAATGCAGCCATTAGATGCTTTAATTAGACTTTCATTTTTCCCCCTAAGCTGATATTTATTAAACCTGAGGTGACTCATCGGAGCCAAACTGAGGTCCTATCTTACCTACAGCACTCTGGCACATATACATGTACTGTATGTGCAGGAAGCCATTCAAATGCATTCAATGCTGATTTTTAAACAGGTGTGCACTATTTCTACATGTGAATTAAATGGGAAGTCTGTGCAAAAGTAGTTTCTAATTGCAGTGACAACAAACAAATGGCAAATGAGCAGACAAGTCTTCTAAATTAAAATACAAAATGTATACACCTCAGCAGGACGACATCATCTGTCAGTGCCCTTAAAAATCATTGCTTCAACAACTGTTTTATTACCTGTATATATATATATATACACACACATACACACACACACACACACACACACACACACACTTGTTTATACTACTGCAGTTAGGGTTTGGTTAGGTTCAGGCACAAATCAACTTGGTTGGGTTTAGGGAGGGACAATGGTTTGGGTTGAAATAAATGGGATGAGTGTAAAACAGGAGGGACAAAAAGATAACACATACACAAGTAATGCCAAGACAATAAGAGGAATAGATGACAAAGACAGAAAGACAAAGGGAGAGAGAGCTCATTGTTCAACATGTATTGTTACACCTCTACTTTGAGGTGCCTAAACACAACAATCACTTGGTTTGGAGACAAATCTTGTCTGCTTGTGCTAGTGCTGATCTGGGATTATGACTCTGATTAAAAACGGTGTTCCTTTTGTCGCTCAAGTCTGATGAATCAGTCAAGGGTGATACAGCCAGAAGATGTGCCCTGGAATTAATCACATCCCACCTCTTTGTTTTTGATCAAAGTGGGCCCTCTTTTCCTGCATTGCCTCATTTTCCGTGCAGAGTACTACGACTGAGGAGGAGCTCACAAAAAACATTCACAGCAAAGGATCTCAAGATGAGATGGATGAATTATTAATTAGCGGTGTCTTTGTAAACTGTAGAAAATATAAAATGATCGTGTTTGTGGTCTATGCAAGGTTTGAATCCTTTTTCTCTCGCAGGTTTTCTCCATTTTTCGCCCATTGCTGCAGCCGGGTGCAGCTCCATTGAAAATCTGGCGTATGGTAAATAGCCCTTAAATTAGGTCCCTGGCCTTCCAGCTTGGTTATCTGTGATGATCGGAACAGTGTGTGCTGCTTGAAAAGACCCATTTTCCCTCTGGCACATCATTTAACATGTCTCATTTACCAGGAAAATATGCAGGTCACACACCAAGAGATCTCTGGTCACATCCTTACCTCGCTCAATACAAATTTAAAGGATTTGAATTAGAACAACTATTACATTTCTTCTTCTCCTTGTGTTTCCACCTGATAAATATTAATGTTTTCTTTTTCTTTGACCACAATAAATTTTAAGTAGGTGCCTTCAGCAGAAAGAGGGGGGAAAAATAGCCTTTTTACTTGGTAATGATAGCTCAACCTAGATCTTTGAGGGCCCGTTAATATAAAATAAGGAACACTGGACACGGTAGAAGGAACATTATGCCAGGAACAGAATGAAAGGAGACAGAATCCCTAAGTCAAGCCATTTAAAATTGTCAGCTTACAGTACAACTTAAAGAGAGAAAAAACTGGAATTGGTCTACTTTATAGACACTTAAAGTCAAAGAGCCACAACAACTTGTCATGTCATGTCTGTGTTTGTATTTAACTCTTTTACCCCGACGAAGGCTTTTGCCAAAATGTATAGATGTCAGCCATTCAGTATTAAAGGTCTCTGTATTTAGATTGGCTTGGTATTTTCTTTCATGTTAGCTGACATTTCTGATTGTTGTTTACGGTCAATTAAGGTCATTAAGACTTTTAATCACAAAAGTCAAAAGGGCAGTAAAGGTAAAATTGTGAAAATTACTGTACAAAACCATAATAAAACAATGCAAAATAAAATAACAATCAAATCAAAAAGTCTAGGGGATAAAAGACAGCCTTGCCTCCAAAGATTGATTTCTGTATAGAGTATCCGGCTTAGAGTATAGAGTATGTAGTCTCAGCGCTATCTATAATGTGTGGAAATGTATGCATTGTACTTTTACTTAAAGTGGCTATAATGGATATTCTCATAATAACAATTTATCAAATGACAATGTGAAAACGATGTGCCAATGTAAAACAGGTCGCTCATAGTGCTGAATCTGCAGCACCCCTCGGCTTTATGGAGCTTTACAGTGAGTTTCAGCTCATTGTTTAGCTGTCTGACCCACAACTTTACTGTTTTGTTCACTCTCACCGCTCTAATAGTATACATTTTGGCTGTAGCAGGCAGTTATTTTCAGTGAAAAGAGCTCTAAAAATAAACTCCCTCAAATGAATAATAATGGTGCTCTGTGTCAGCTGGACATGTAAATAAGCAACTGTTGTGAACAAGTTTGTCGTAGGAACTTAAAAGGTGATGATGCTGTGTGTCATTGTTGTGTTCAACATGTTTCTGCTACACCTGATTGGCCAAAACAATCTGTTGATGCAGGTTTAAGTAAAAGCATAACACAATTTAAAATTGTTACAAGTAAAAGTCCTGCACTTAAAATAACAAGAATAATAGATTAGTTTTATCACTGATGCATTTACATGTAAGCAGAATTGTAATGTTCTAGATGGCTGGGGCAGAACAAACATTTCTCATCTTATATACAGTTTGGTGATTAAATTTACTGTACAGTACTGTATATTGTTTAATTGTAATTTATATTCTCATAAGGTTATTAAAATCTCTATCTGGAAAGTATCTATAAACAGCTGTCAAATAAATATAGTTGAGTAAAAAGTACAATATTTCCCTCAGATATGTGGTAGAGTAAACTTGTAAAGTAGCATAAAATTAAAATCTCAAAGTACCTGGTATTTTAGTACAATACCTGAGTAAATGTACTTAGTAACTGTGTACCAGTGATGAAAACCAAACGTATAGTTACAATACCTTTATCAACTGACATAATGTTGCAAGATTTAAAATCCACTGGAATTTCTTAAACGTTACCAGCTTTTTGTGTAAACAATAGTTTTAATATCTGCACTTGAGGCAGGTTGGCAAGCAGTTTTCTGGGAGTTCAATGCCATTTACCAGGGCAAATAGGCTGCATTCGAAATTTGGTGTGGTTCAAGACATTCACTCCTCAGCCTGCGGTATTTCTATTTCTTTCTTTTGTGTGAGGTTAAGAATCTTGATTTACTTCCGTACTAAACTTATTTCTTTGAAACAATTCAATTTAAGAATTCTGCAATCTTGTAGGGAAAGAAATTCACAAAGCAGCGGCGACCTTGCCGATCCTAGTTTTTTTGCTTCTCTATTTGCGTCAAGCTCATATTGTGAAGGCATCATGGTTCAAATCAGCAGCTGTCATTAAATGAATCGCAGACGGTTTATTTAGCTGCACTTATTCATTTTTAACCTCGTCAAGGTAATCATTCTGCCATGGGAACGCAGACACACCCACATGGTCTTCACTCTGTTTTCATTTTCATGAGAGAGAAAAAAAACACACATAGAAACCCACAATGCTCTGCATAAAATGTTTCATTTCCAAGTTGGCAGACAACATTTGCAGTAACAAGACAATCACCCTCATTTTCAATAATCTTCATTGTGGGTTCCTAAAGCTCAATATAATAATTCAGTCGATTTTTCAATTGGTTTGTTCCGGACTCTTGGTGATTTAATGTGAAGCAGCCTCGACTGCCCTTCAAGAAGGAATTAGAAAATACTTGTAAAGACTTGTCATGGCTGATTGCAAGCCAACAAACAGTCTACTACAAAGCACAAAATACAATGAGCTCTGTGCGCCCTTGGTAGAAGTCCACCCATATTCTGTGTTCATCTGGTATCGGACATGGCTTGCTTGTTGAAATATAATTAAGATTTTGCCCACTGAGTGAACAATACAAGTCCTTAATTGTGTCAAACTCAAAATGCCCTTTCAAGCAGAAATATTAACATCCGTTTCCTGTCAAATCTGTGAGCCAAACCGAATCATGACATACTAGGTCTAATAGTTTGGGAAATGAGGTGAATATTGAGTGCGTTCTGTATTTGACAAGCTCATGTCCTTCATTAATACAAAATATCCTCAGCCACTATCATATAAATGTCATTTGAGGTGCTGGCTGGTGAAAGTGACCTCCCTTTTACTAAAAATGAAAAGTTATGCTAATTATGTTTTCCGATGCTCCTTTTGTGGCATTTCTGAACCTCATTCGGGATGGCATCAAGAGTAGAAAAGAGAAAACCATCAAATCACAACGTCGCTGGTCGGTCATAGATCTGCAATAGTAAACATTTAAACAGCACTGCAAAAAGAAACAAGTCCACAATAAATCCCATCCCTAAAACTAACACATGCAGGCGCTGAATACTGACTGCATTTGGCTCAGGTTTGACAATATTTATTGCCCCTTCAGATGCACGGCACTTCCCATAATGCCTCATGATGAAATGGTTCCAATTTCAATCTGACCTTGAGAGTGTTCTCTTTATGCGCTGTTCAGACATACATCACATCATCAGGAGACACTCAAGATGTGGCGGGACTGCGCAAACAGTCCCCTGAAATCAGCTTCTTAATTGAGATGGCAGCTGGAGGATTTCCAACAACAACAAAAAACAACCTCAACGCAGAAGGGAAGCTGCATTGTGGGACAGAGACATCCTCTATTTTTTGAGCAAAATGGAATTAAGACTTAAACTGGGATGACATTTAGGCTATAGCTCACAGTAATCGCACCAGTAATGGATCAAATGAACAGGGGATGTCATAATGGAAAGGGGGGGGGGAGGCAGCAACACAATAATAACACCTTACACCTCTTTTTCTCTCTCACTCCCCCTCTCTCTCTCTCTCTCTCGACACTGAATCAGACCGCCAAGTCCATTGAAACCGAGACAACAGCACTACACTGATAGATCAGTACATCTTAAACACGACACGGGCAGCACAAGAGGTGTCTCGTACTCCGACACTGATGCTGTGATGATGAGAATCAGGACCCAACGTTGCTCGCACACCTGTATAGTAATTTAAGACATAATCACCCCAGTATGTAAAGAAGCGCTCCACTTCAGCACACCAAGCAATTATAAAGTAATTACTTGATTTAATAAAGCTGTTACACTGACAATGATTGATTATAGTGAAATTAGTTTACTTCTAGTTTGTTGAAAATAACTGTATAGCTGATGTCACTGTTAACTGAGTTAAAAAGTAGAATTGAGCACTGAAAAACTAAAAATTAAATCAATGTTAATTTTAAGTTACTCCAGAGAACAGAACTTCATGTTGTACTGAGAAATATTATTCATACACATCCACTATTCTGTCACCAGTGCCATAATGTGTTACTCACATAGAGGTTTACTTGGAAAACTTCTGTTACATACAGTATTACTGATATGTTACAGTAGTGTAATCCACCAGATTAATCAAATTTAGTAATCATAATCTAATTGCTTTCAATTACTTTTGGATTGCTTTGCCTCTAGATTCAGTAAAATATTATGTTGAACAGACAATTTATTCCATTCCAATTTGCAGACTAATTTGAACAGGGATATTATCCTCCTCTTCAAACATTATCAACTGTTATTTCCCAGAAGTATCTAATCTGATTATGGTTGCAATATAGTTGCAGTGCTGTTATTAGAGCAGAATTACAGAGGAAATACAAACTGTGTGGCCTTTTGTTGATGATTCACATTTTGTTTGCATTTTGTGGCTGCAGAGACTTTCAGAGCACAGGTCAGGGATTAAGACGGACTTAAAGTTGAAGGTAGCTCCGATGGCCAGCTGTTGATTTTCTCTCTCTTGATTTTGGCAGCAAGGAATGTGAAGGCTGGAGTCATAGTACAGTGGAGCAACTGTTGTAAAATAGGATTGGAGAATTGATGCTGAAGCAGTCAAGAGTTGAGGTCTGACGTAATCTTAAATTCCATCAGCACGGCACAACCTGTCTTTATAACAATAATTCAGTAATTCTAAAATATTTGCTGTTTGCTGCCTTAGATTTTAAAATGTGTGTGCAAGACGCATTTAATTTCCCCACAACAGATTTATTGTTTCAATAGTTTCCAAATATGCAGCAGTTTTTTATGGCACACTGGCTAAGCGGTTACCACTGCTGCCACATAGCAAGAAAGTTCCTGGGTTTGCGCTTGTATCTGCACGTGTCCGGGTTGGCTGGTGACTGGTGACCTGTCCAGGGTGTACTCTACCACTGTGATAGCAGTTATTTACATAATTGGCATTGTAATATGTATCATCATGTATCATTTACTGGGGGCATTTTCTTTCTGCAAGAAGAGTACTTTTATTTTGATACTTTAAGAACACGTTGCTGATAATACTTTTGTACATTTACTGAGGTTTTACAGAGAAAAATGTAACTTTAAGAAATAGACCACAGAACAATAGCAACTGTGTCAGTAGTCCTCTGTATTCTACTCTAATATCAGCAACATTAACCTGTTCCTGTTAATAAATTGTGGATCACATCAACCTTTGTTTTACTCATGCCACTAAACACTTAAACTGTGTGGCAACAGTGCTAAAAAAAAAAAGTACATGTAAAAACTCACAGCTACTAAACTGTGCAAAGATGAAACGAAAACATTTACATGGTGTATACAGTGGTTGTGGTTATGGCAGTGGAGTACTTGAGCAGTGTGATGATGCGTGGAGTTCCTAATGAGAAACACCGAGCTCCCAGTAATTTGTTAGCCTGAGTTAAGGTCAAACCACAAATGCTGCATGATTGAGTCACCCCCAAAGTCCCTATTAGAATTTGCATTTAAAATATATCTATTATTTATGTGTGTATTATTAAAATGGCTGGCTGTGGATCCCCTGAGCACAGTGCACAGGGAAGGCCCACAGCAACTGGGCCACAATACTGAGGGCAGACAAATCAAATAATGGACAGGGAGAAATGGAACAATAATGAGAGAGAGAGATAAAAAGTTTTCTGGGGTCTAAAAAAAGTGTCTGTCATAATGATTAATGATTTTAAAAACCACCACAACTTCAAGCACTAAGTAACTTTCTACATCTTTTTTGAATCAACAAGATTTGTTTGTTACCTTTTCATATGACAGGTGGAGAACGTATAATAATGCAGGGAAATTAACAAAAGAATATCTAAACAATGAAACAGTTTAGGAGCAATAATAGTTCAACAAAGCTGTCAATGCCAAAATAACCCATAAAAGGTAGGTACGGTTTTACCTCGGACAACAGTATCTTGCTTAAATTTTGCAATTGCTATAGATACGGTGTGAAAAATTATCATTTCAGAAGATGGGAATGTCATGACTTTTGCAGGTATTTGGTCATAATCCAAAGTATTGGATTAATTAAAGTTTTCACATGACGATGGTGCAGGAGGAAGTGAATCACAAAAGTCATCAGGATACACCATTTGGGCACCATGAATTTTATGGCATTCATCCAATAGTTGTTTTAATACTTCTTTCTGAGTGTTGGACCGGGCAACACACACTGCTATCCCTCAAGCCACATAGGGTAAAAAAGCTTAATTCTCCTGTTCAACAAACTCTGTAGTTCAAGTTGTGTCTTCCTGAATGGAGACACTGAAACTAAACTAAACATGGCCAAGGTCCTTCCCAGCTATCAGCTCGGGGGGGAAAGAGCACAAAGTCAATTGGCTAATAATTTTGTTTCCAAGCATTTTCAGGAAGCCTCTCTTAAGCCTTGCTTATTGTCTCTTGTGTGCATTCAACTGAAAACCTTACCAATTCAACCAAAGAAATTTCAAAGCAAAGCCTGTCAATGTCTATTTACAGTCAAAGAAAGTGCAAGCACTTTTGTCCAGCCTTTTCAAATAGGAATGAAAGAATAAATGTCTTAGTTTTACCAGGAGTCAAGATTCAGCCTCAGGCAGCATCTGAGGGCAATTGTCCATAACTCCTCCTTGTGTAGCCATATTCATTTGCACAAATATAGCCTGGGCAGCGCACCAGCCAAACAGAAAAAAAAAAAAAAAACATCAGTTTCTAGTGTTGCATTTAACTGATGCTGAGAGCACCCGCAGACCTTTATACAAGTGTGAGACAAAGCTGAGAGAAGCGCCAGACATGCTGGAGAGAGATGTATTGTTTACCTATGCATCTTAAACGCTACTCCATCTGCCTCCTCAATGATATCTGATATTCCACATGACATGACTGATGCTTTAAAAGCCTGCATTCACAATCACCTTTCGTATGGTGTTAACCTTAAGGTGGCAGCACTTTGAATGTCAACCCCTCCACATGTGGACCTTTTTAAATGCCACCGCTCTTTATTCTGCAATTGTGGAACAAGACAGACAAAGGGAGAGGGGGGTGGCTATGGAGGAAGGGGAACTAGGCTGGCAGATGAGTTTTTTTTTCCCCCCACCAGAGGAAAGCCAAATGACATACATTCAGCTAGGCTCAACAGGGGGTTCATTTAACACTTGAAGGGGAATATAGGTACTAAGTGTGGGTCTTTGAAGGGCTAGAGAGCCGATACCTTCTTTGGGTTTACTGTTTTATATAAGTAGCCTAAAATGTGCAGCAAATAGATAGACCAACCTGAACGTGGTGTCATAATTTTCCCCAACATTAGTGCTGCATGGCATTAGCATTTACATTGCATTCCTCTGTAAAGATTCTAGATGAAAACCTCTGAATCACAGGTACACTGTTGTACATTAGAGATTAAATGGCTGATTTAAAAGTTGTTTTGGGCTATGTCTTTAAGTGGAAATCATTTGAATATTAAAAAATGATCAAATCCATATACGGCTTAATCATTTCTGAGCTTTGAGGAGGGTGACAGCTGAGAGTGAAAGCAGCGGGTTTAACCATATTTTGAACCACTATTTAAACTGTTTTGCTTTGGAAATTTGCCACAATTACAGACCAATTACTTGAACCAAAGCTAATAAGAACCCGGAATAAACTACAAACTTTTTACATCTACCTTTCAGGCCAATAGAGTGAGTGTTTGATAATCATAAAAGGTAAATTTGAGTGAAGTATCGCATTGTCCTTTGACACAAATCTCTCACCCTCTGATGAGGAAGTGGAGGATTGAGATGTAGTCGTGGCAGCGATGACAAATGATAATGGCAAATCCAAGACGACAGCCAGTATAAATTGCCCAGGGATCAACAATGACCCCTCGAGACTTCAACGAATCGAGCAAATCTGACAACCTTCCACACACTGTAGAGTGCAATGTGCCTGACCACAGCCTCGTGCGTTTCTGTTTGTTGTTCAGCGGGGTTCTCCTTTATGTTGTCATGCGATTTGCTGAGAGCATTTCCAGTCTTGAAGAGATGAGGACTAGAAGTCAAGCATCATCTGTGATCCGTTGATGTCCTGTAACAGCTGTCTCCGGCATCAGAACATGCGGTTGCCGCTATCCCATATTACATCTCTGCCACTCAGCGCCAACGGATCAGCAATCCAATTTCACACAAGCGCGCTCAGGGAGGCAACGCTCGTGCAGGAATGAGGATCTATGCTTCAACAAAGAGAAGAAGATGTTTGCAGAGGCGGGAGGGGTGGTGGTCAGGGAGTAGGAAGAGAGGGGCTGAAGAATTAGAAAGAAACAGTAATGGTAAAGTGTGATGGAGGGGAGATAAAAAGCAGGGGTGATAACGTGGTGAAGGGGTTTCTATGACTCTGTTACTTGCGTTACTTTCATCAATCGAGCTGCTGCAGAGAGCAGAATAAGCTCCTAATTTCCCAACCCATCTCTGTGCCAAAGCAATGGCAAGCACAGAAGATAGACAGACGGACAGACGGAAAGAGCAGGCCTCTGAGACAAATCTCCACTTTGTAAACACACCTTTGTTTGTGGAGTGACGTCCAATGCGCCAGTCTCCGTTCAGTCAAAGACCAGCGAGACAATGATCTCTGTGTACTGCTGTGAGAGCAGATGTACAGTATTGGATGACAACACACTCCTCAGCCCTTTCAATATCACACACTCGTATTGCATAGTCAGTGTGACATAAATAGAGAAGGGGCTTGCATCTCGTCTTTCACAGAGCAGAAAGAGATTTCAATCTGATATCCAATGACTGCTTATTAGATCGAGCCATCAGGCCGTCAGTTTGGAGCCAGACTCATAAGACAGCCAGTGTGTTGAGGAGGCTGCTTTCCAGTCCCACCCACACATAGAAAACACAGCAGAAAAGAGGAGAGCCAGCCCCTTCTGGACTGTCTTCTCTTCTCCTGCCAGAGCCGTGCATGCAGTCTTTTGTAAAGCCCAATGTACCCAACACAAACCCACCACAGAGCCAGGACCCTGAAAGGTCTCCTATTTTGGGATGTCAGTGGTTTTGAAGAACAATAACATGTCTATGCCTCTGTTTTATGTCCTCCAAGAGGATTAAAATACAGCTCAGATGAAGTAGATGCATGAAAAAGCAGAGGCAGACAGAATGAGGACTTGGCCAGTGGTTTGCAAAATTGCGATAGGAAAGACAGGCAGTTGGATGGATAAATGCGGTGTTCCATTGTTGGTACAAAAGGTCAGCTGGGATCCTAGCCCTATAGACAGAAAGACAGACGCAGGAAGACCCATGAGAGGAATATGAATTGGATGAAACCTGTGGAACATCCTGTCACAGTGAGATTGACAAGACAGACAAAGATAGCACTTGCCTTCCCATATTGTTTGACCTATTGCATTGGTTTGGTCCCACATCTGCCAACAGTTTACTTTTGTGTGGATTTTTTTATTAAATCAAGAAGACCGCTGTTAATATTTTCTGTAGACAATAAAAGATGACGATGTCCTGACTGTGTGATGAGGGTGTGAGATTTCTGATAAATCTGTCATCAGATTCATGACTCCCATTTTCCATCCATCCATCCATCCGATTTCAAATGCTGATAACAAAAAATGAAGTCTGACAGTTCCTTTTTTACAGTGTCTTTCCTCTGACAGTTTGACAGTGTGCAGTCCTCATGACTGATGTGTCTATCTGTCTTTCAGTCTCTCTATCTGTCTGTCTGTCTGTCTGTCTGTCTGTCTTGTCTGTCCTTGATTAGCAATCACGGCAGCGTGGCCTGGTCTGATTCCGAGTGGAAAGCTTTAATTCTCCCCACATGGTGCCAAGACATCCAGACCCTGGTGTAAACACACAATCACTGCTTCTCGTTAACACTCAAAAGTTTCCATACATCATCTTAAGGAAAATCACTGCTTAAGCCCCGCTTTGCTCCCTTGAGGTCCACAGTTTCTTAATGAGTCTGTTGTAGACGCCTGACAGCGGATCTGTTTGTCCACAAACATTATGATGATGTTTGTGTTTATGGAAAAAAAGATTAGAAAGAATGAATGCATGACTAATGGAAAGTAAGATAGCAGAGTAGGAAAATTACGGCACTTAGTTCATAAACTGTAAGACCAATTAAAATCAGGTGTATGCATTTCACTAGACAATACATGTATTCTTAGAAACAGCAGGCACACTTTATTGTTCCAGGAATTCAAAACCTGTATTCTGAGTGAGGAAAAGTCCAAAACCAAAGAAAAAAAAAAAAAGGAGTGGCATTTTTAACAGTGGCATGTCTAATACTTGAGGGCAGCTTTCTGCACAGCCACTGAGGGCTGTCTTTATCCAAACTGACGTCTCTGCTCGATGCCAAACAAGCTGACTTTTAGCGCTAAAATATACTCTGACACACACACCACTTAACCACTTACAATGAACAAAACGTGCAACAGACCTCTGGCTCTGCATATTTAAAATTGCATAACTGTTCAAACACTGAAAGTCAGATAAAGAGACACTTGACTCACCTACGAAAAAGCCTTCAGGTTTTACATGATAGCGTATGGATAATAAATGAAAGCTAACGTCGGTGAAATAAAATATTTCTAATCAATCAGTTTGGTCTACTCCTGAAATGTCTTCAGAGAAATGGATTTTGTGACATTTTCCCTGTGAATGCAAATGGCACGCGGCAAACCTGCGATCGGATGACAACACATACAGTAGAGGCTAATAAATCTAATTCAGGCAGGAGAGCGTGAAGATTGTTTACCTTTTTGTCCCTCAGAAAAAGATAAAGGAACCTTGGAAAGCCTGCGCTACTTTGTATTTAGTGGGAATTTTAATTTAGGTTAACAACACAATATCCTCAATCCCTGACAGTCATAGCTCAGCATTAAGATTTCTGGCATAAATATTCTACATTTTATAATCAGAATGGATGCATCATCAATTTATGTTCATCAGTATAAAGTCACAAAGGCAGGCTGGATGACATTACTTCAAGCTGTGAGGCAATCATTTTTCTTCCAGCAATGTTTAGTGTTCTTGGCTTTCCTCATAAGGCAGCAGGGTTTTCTTTAAGACCCCATGGAGAGTCTTGTCTGCTTTGGAAATGTAAAGTTTCATCTTTCCTGGGTGATAGAGTATCACTATTTGATAGAACAATTGTAGTTTCCTCCCCTATCTGAAGCTAATTCAAAAGCTCTCACCTGCCACCCCGCTTCCTTTCCCCCCGTCTCCGCTCCGTCTCCCTCATCCAGCTCCCCCAGCGTGCGCCTTCTTAAACTTTAATCATCTCATATTCAATACATTTCACAGAAACTCGTCACAAGGTTATCCCAGTTTTTCAAAAGAAGCCTTCCACTTTTAGCTTCAACCTCAATAAAGATTCAGTGATTTCAGAATCTTCCAGTCTACTCATTACTGGGCTCCCTGACACAAGAGTGATGTTGACATAGGGAGTTTTTCTTGATGCAGATTTAAAGGCAAGCCCAGCAAAAATAGAAAGCTAAATAAAAGAAATGAAAGAATAAAAGCTAAACCACTGCTAATGCACTACAGAGGTTAGAAATTATATCATAATGATATTCCACAAGCGGTTACTGCCTTAGAAATGTAGAATGTTTCAAAGCTGACAAAATATATTTCATCACAATTTGTTCGCCTTGTCACTGTCAGGAAAGTAACAGAAATGCCTCGATGCATTTGCAGCATAAAAAAATAACAGAAAACACTGAAAAGAGTCATGCTGTTTGTGTGTTTTCTTTCTTTTTTTGATTGTGACAGAGTGAGGCCATGACACCTGCTGTTCTCTGGATACCATGTTGTGTTGGCCACGGTACGGGGTCTGCTTCAATCCATTGGCTAGCTGACCTGGCTAAAATCAATGACACAATGTGTGATTTCGTTTCAAGACGAGCTCAATTGATTGGTGCTGTCAGTGCTTGGAAATTGGGTGGGTTTTTTTTCATGACATTACCTTAGCTAAAAAAAAGAACTTCTGTCACATATCTTAAAATCAACTTTAAAATCAGACAAAAAATAAAATAAAAGAAGTATATAAGTATATAAAATGCATTCAACATGCATACTATTATAGCTTTTAAACATATACATAGAACCACTTATTATAAAACAATCTCTGGCAGGTGGTGCGATCTGTCTTGGGATGCGGTTTGTCTAGAGATGTGCTCAGCAGAACAGAACGCTTAATTTGGCCTTGCTGGGGAAAACCCCTTTAATGGACTGCCAACAGCAGACTCCCTATCAGTGGAAGATCAAACAGCAGTAGGTTTCCTAGCTGAAGCTGGAGAAACATTCCTTCTTGATGACTTTTAATAGATAGAACTAAAGGCAAATATGAAATGTATTCATCTTCATTGCTTACCAAGCTGTTGGCTTATGTGCTACTTTTATTTTCCTGGAAACAGTTCTATGGTCAGACTATGTTTTTCTGTGAAATTAACAAAATGTACAGCAACTACTAAAACACTGTCAATGTTAAAACAAAAAGACAACTGATACCTATTAATATTAAAGCTCCTCATATCTGACTTTTTATCACTGAGAACTATACAAACTTATTCTCAAAAACAATGTATTCCACATTTAATATTTTTTAATTTAAAATTTACTTTTTTCCCCAGCTCTCATATAACAATATGAACTTAATCTAAAGGCTCCTTGTATTGCACTGTAGTGCTACAGCTACCTGACCAGAATAACAGAATCAGAAAACTAACTTACTTAGAGTTTGTTTCCAACAACATTAAACTAATGAGATGGCTACAGGCTAAAGGAATGGATCATTCTGCTGGCTTGAAACTGAACCAAATTCCATCAGCATACATTTCAACAGAGAAATGAATGCGATGTAAACAGAGTGAATCAAAATGCCAATGATAGAATCAACATAAGCCTACGAGCAAAAGCCCCATACTAACAACAGTTATTAGTTTGTGAAAACTCCTTACATCAATGAGTACTGAATCAAGATTCAAAATCACTTTGAATGTCCCTAGGGAAATTTGGACATAAAGACACATTAAAAATACATACAATTATAGTGCAATAACAGATATAAAGTGCATAGCACACATAAGTGTAGACATAGGTGCATTACAGTACATGCAACACAATATTTCAAGTATGACTCCTTAATTTGGGTTCAATAAATGTTTGGAAAAGTAATACATATTCCAGCACTGCTGCTATTAAATATCAGGGGAGGCTAGATTAAAAAAATGTATATTAAAGGATTAGACCATGCAGAAAAATCCACATGTTTCAGTGGGCTATCTGTGGCAAGATACTTTCTGAGTAATGTTAAGTGTTATCAGAAAAAAAAACTCCAGCTTTAGCCCATTCTTAAAGCCTCTATAATCCTAACGAATGCTGAATAATAGGCTGTAACATTAATGCGCAAACATTTAACCAAGCATAGATCTTTCACAAAACCTTTCCCAGGAAGTGAAATTTGTTGTTTCTTTTTTTTTTTTTTTTAAATCAAAAGCCTCTTGTGGATCATTGTTTGAGTCTATCACTGTGATCCCATGTTATCACAATAACAGTACTCTCACTTTAAGTCTAACATTCAGTCAGTCAAAAGAAAATGTCTGTGATATGAAGGGCACTGATGGTCATTTCAACACGTGGAAAGTACAAGCAATAAGACAGCTTAAAGGACGTCTGAAATAAACAGGATGAAAACACTGCACATACAGTAGATGGTGTGAGTTTATAGATTTTATAGTAAAATAATTCTTAAAGCCAGCAACAGCAAAAGACGACTACGGATGTAACATGAATGTTACGACAGTCACTGTCCTCATGTTTCTGTGTGCCTATAATTAATATACATAACAGCTATACCAGTAGGATGGTAAAAAAAAAAACACAGTCCCATCAATCACATCGTGGTGAAATGTTGGTTTATCAACTGTAGATCTGCCTTGTTAATTTAACATTAGCTTGCTTAACTGCTACCATGCTTGCTGGAAAGATGGATTGAAAGAGTTCATTTTTTCAAATCGAATAAGCTACAACATAGGCTATCACTTCATTTGAAAGAAGTCTCTTCAATTATTTTCTCGTAAATTGAGTGGAATTGTTATTCTAAGGATACGGTGCTATGGATCACAGTATCACTTGGAAGAAATGGCATACAAAGTGAAACTGGACTTTCTGCTGACATATACAAGTCCTGTTTATCAGCAGGAGACAGATAAAGTTGTGGTTATTAATAACATGGATTTAGTGTAAGCAGCGACTATACATCCTTGACAACGGCACAAAAATACATAAAAATTAATTAATGTTCCCAGTAGAGTATAATAAAGTATAGCTCTAAATTAACCATAGTTCACTGTTCCGTGTGGTTAGCTTTACATCAGGATGGACAATGAGACCAGATGGTACTTTTCAGCACTCAGCATTTGTCCTAAACGCTACCACACATATGCACACCTGCGCACACTTCCATGTACACATGCGCACACGGACACACACACACACACACACACACACACACACACACACCACTATTATGCCAACCACATGACTATTTACTTGATCATCAAAGCTGATCCAAACCACATAAACAAAGGTTATTTATAAAAGACCACAAAAAACGCTAAAACAAACCTGTTCTTTGTCCCATTTTACATTAAGGGAAATTATTACTCCATTTATGCTTTTATTATAACAGAGTAATGTGTGCAGGAGTATCACTTTCAGGCACATATACACACTCCTGTACATCTCCATTGGACTGTGTCCCCACTTGGGCCGCCTTGTTTAGAAAAAGAGAGTCTCCAAACAGTGGAGATCAATAACGGCCTGTCAGCTTTTTAGTGTAGCCATAGACAGAGCAGAGACACAGGGACCACGGAGAGGGAGCCGTATCCGTCCATCAGATTCTTTGTGACCCCTTACAGCTTTGATCGAAGATGACAGAAAGAGAGAGAGCAAGTGAGGACAGCAGACAGCTAGAGAGGTAGATAGAAAGACAGGCTCCAGTGGTATTGGCCAGCTCTTGAGGGCCCCTGTATCTTTTCTAGGCCATAATTAAAGCAGAGCCCAGACTCTGGGTATTTCCCCTTTTAAATGTTGCTGGTCTCTATTGCCTGCCTGACAAAGGGCTGTCAAAGGGAAGACAAAGAGGTAAGTAAGGTAAAACCCTGAATAAAGCTAACAGAGTGGCATCTAGGGAAGGCTTTGCATTATATCTGCTGCATGAACGCACACACATTCCCACATATACTGTACCGATTTAAACAATCGTGCACTCACATGCAAGGCAATGCACCTAATTGCTCTGGCAGCCATTGAATGATGACAATGGCCACAGTGGGAGTTGGTGAGACTTTGTCCGGATGTATGTAATTATTCAGTCGCACAAAAGGAGGGGCCGATGCGGTGCCAGAGCAGATTTACTGTGTTTCTGGTCAGCGCATTCAGCAGGGCATCTAATGATGTGCACTTACGGGCTAAATTACCCGAGCATTGTTTACCTCTGCTCTTAGAGTGCAGGCCCCACCGAGAGCAAGAGCCCAAGGAGCCGGAGAGGGAAAAAAAGACCAGATGGATCTGCTGAAGTTCAAATTAAAGCAAATGATCTGATAGCGAGGAGGAGTGTTGAGAGAAGATGAATGGTATCCATGGAAGCAGTGGCAGGGGAGAGGCTGAAATGTCTAACTCTTTTTTTGGTAAAGGCCCCTCTCTTCACACGCTGCTGACAGCCAGCTAGCTAGCAAATCCCCGGACGAGGGGGTGGTGAACACAAACTGTATGGCTCTTGACTATACCACTCAGACATTTCCAAGCTGCAGTTTTTCGGTGTAAGTTCTAAACACAAACACAAGTGTGATATATATATATAGTTAAATTAGGAATATATATACAAAAAACACACTCAAATGTCGCTGTCTGTGTCACTTAAGACCTCATTAAAAGTGTTTTTTGGAACAAATGTCATGGTTACTATATGGCCTGTTGATCATTTATACCTAAGATTTATCTATGTTGAGAAAAATGAGGTTTGAAAAGGGAGAAATGTGCAGCTATAAGCGTTCTCTTCTTTAAAATCTATGATATTAACTCAGGGCTTATTTGATGATGTTGTCCTTTTTGTCTGCTTGTTAAGAAAAGCACCACCTCTAACCATCACTTCTGACAGGAGCACCCATCTGAGCCTCTGTCAGAGGTCATTTACATAATGAAAGAAGTAAAATTACCAAGGAGGCAAAGGCAGGACAAGCCTGCCATTTGGCAGAAAGAGAAAATGAAGATGGAAGGAAAATGGTTTGGCACGAATGGGGCATTGGGCATAGAGAGTGCAGAGGGAGCAGCAGAACTGGAGTGAGGGATAAGGGTGCAGAGTGCAGGATGCAGCAGAGAGAGAGAGAGAGAGAGAGAGAGAGAGCGTGGAGGGGCTTGAAGAGCTGAGACAGTTGAACCATGAAGACAGGCATGCCAGTGAATTGGACAGTGCAGAAACATTTGGAGAAAGTGAGAGAGGAGAACTGGAAGAGAGCGAGAAAGAAGGAAGTTGGAAAGCCTCAGAAGCATGGAGAAAGTTGGAGATTATGTCCAGTTGGGAAGTCTTCACAGATTAAAAAGTTGACACAGGCAGAGACAAAGACTAGAAAGAAACTTGACAGAGCAGGAGGAAACACTGAGAGGTTTCCAAGACAAGTCAGAGGGAAGCAGGTGTTTCGGCATCCATTTGGACAAAGCTCTTACCTTGGCCGAGGCTGACACAACTGATCCTGCTGCCGTGATGCCTCGCTTGACCGCTATGTCGCTGCTCGATGTTGTCACGGCAACTGTAACCGGGGTGGGGAGGAGAGAGGGGATGACTGGGAGGGGAAGGAGCCCCGGGCGGTTGTTGCCATTGACAACGGCAGAGGCACAGCTATGATTGGCTCCTCCATTGTGGAGGCCAGAAGGACGGATGTCTCTCCGCTCCCAGTGTCCCCGGTAGTCCCTCTCAAAGCGGTGGTGGTGGCGTGACATCACTTCCTCTTCCTCTCAGAGGGAACAACAGGGGCAGGCCTGCAGGAAATGGAAAGAAAGAGGCTATAGGTCAGGCAGAACTTTTTTATTATATGTGATCAAATTGAAGTAAGAGGCACAGACATGGTTGCAGGGTTTCAAAGATAAGAAAAAGACTGGGGGATATGGAAAGAGTGAGACACCAAGTAAATTGAAAAGAGAAAATGTTGACATGAAGGTGTAAATGCTCACAGCATCTGCTCCCAATGCGCCTGACTGACATGAACATACTGCGGCTCATTTGTTGCTTCTAATTCCTATTCTCCCAGTCATTAATGAGGGCTGCGACAAGAGGGAGAGAAATGAGTACTGCTAAGCAGGTCTATAAAAAAAAAAACACCTTCAGTGCCAACGCCATAAGGAGCTCAATTTGTTATGTGAGGCATCTAGGCTCAACAGTGAGAGGTTAAAACAATAAGGCTGAGCGAGACGCAAACAGGTACCTGTTAGTCAAGTTGTCCCGAGGACAACGCAGCACTATAATGACCTTGTAGTCAAAACTCATTCATCTGAATAGATAAATACCCCTGCAATTACAGCTCATCTCATACATGTAATGGCTGGTTAATTTAATCAGATCGCCCTTGAAGTGCATTTAAGGGTTCTCCCCTTTTCAACCACAGCAGGCTTTGATAGGCTAAGGGGCAACAGTGAGCTAGAATTACATCAGTATGGGGTATGGCACTATTGTGTAGCATGAGCAGCGTATCACTCTATATTATATCATAAATCAAAGCGGTACAGGATCTGAGTACTGAAATCCATCACTGAAGGGATTGCAGCTCATTGTACTCCTCCCCACCAAAGGCACGTTATGCTTCCCAAGCCCTTGATAACAGATGAAATAAATAAATAACAACCTCAAACCAGGTTCAGCAAGCCCCATGCAAAATCCCCTGGTCTGTAAGGAGAGAATGACAGCGGATGATAGGTCTTTATTCTGCACGCTGGGGTCTGTCACGCTGCTTCTTGCCTCACAGAGGAGCGAATGCCTTGAAATGCCGGCTTCTCTGTGTGTATCTCTGTGTGTGTGAGTGTACAAAAGCAGTATATACTACAAGTGACTGTGTGCACATAATATTTTGGCAGGATTTAATGAGAACACACAGATGTCCCAAACTCCAGTGTAGTATGTGGAAGTCTTGGAGCGGGCAGTTGGAAAGGAAAGGTTCTTTAAAAAGCTTTGATGCAAGCGATACACCATGCAGCCTGTGGTGGGAGCACTGGCCCTTCTGTATCTTTAGCTGCTGTGACCATCCATTGATTTACTCGCTAAAACACTCACTCTATTATTTCTTTATGTCTTTCTCCATTGTGCTCTTTTCAATTCTTTTTCTTCATGCAGTTTATTTCCTCTCTTAATCCCCCCTTCAATTATTTTTCTCTCATACAAACTCTGCTCTGTCCCAATGCAGCAAGCTGATACGCGGCGATAGAGCAAGACGGAGAAACTAAAAGCTGCGGGGGACAACACTCTCATGCTCACTCTGCAATAACCTTTCTCCCTCCCTGCAGTAACCTCTTTTAATAACCTCAAATTTTACAATAGAATAAGCTTCTATTATCTCCAAAAATATTTGAGACAGAGAGTAACAAGGTGCTAGTACAGCGGAACAATGGCAGAGTTAGTGCCAGGTAATATTCTCTTATCACTCGAGCTCCATACCTCAGCTGAGAGGGCAGCCAGAAAATTCCTCCACATAAAAACAGGAGGTGGAAAAAAAAAAAATAAGAAAGGGACGTTATCTCCACAAGAGTCAGAATTGCATTCACAATTCTGTACAATTTATTTTTTATCAATCCTTTTCAGATGTGAAGTGGGTACATGCCACTGTGCATTCATTGTGCTCCCTACTCTAGACAGTTTTATGATTCACTGCAGACAGACTAGTTTTTTGTCTTCCTGTACACCTTCAAGAGCAGGGGCACACTGGAGAACAAATCTTTTAGATTATGCAGAAAGGGCATTGAAATAAGTTTGCAGGAGCCCACAAAAGAGAACTTTGTGGAATAACCCTTCAGTGACGCTACAATATACAGCATGGGGAGAAAGGATGGGAAGTAAGTAAAGTAAATGGTATCCCCACTGGAAATGTTCTAAATAAGGGGTAGGCGTGGTGGCTTAGTGGTCTAGGGAATGTTACAGGTAAGAGAATGAGAAGTCTTGGGTTTTAGCCTAAACCATCACCAAACTATTTTTGTATCATCTCCCTCTCATCTCGCCCCTCAGTCTTTCCTATTTATAATTAAGTAAAATATGGATAAAACAGTAAGCAAATTAATAGATTTATAAAAGTTATGCAAAAATCTTCAGCGTCATGTATACTTTTATTTTGGCAGTATTATTCAATGAGTATTTATATTGAAAATTGCATTACCCAGGTTCTACTACATAAATGCCACAATTGGTAGTTGTAGGTGTTTTCTGATCTGCTACTGCTATTTACGATTGAGGTATGGTTAAAGCTAGGCAACTAAAACTACATGTTAAGATCTGGGAAAGATAAAGCTTATAAGCTAAGTTAAAAGTGACCTTAAACAGTTTAGGAGCAACATGCCACCAGTAAAATGTAGAAAGTCAAAAAGAAGTCAACAAAGTGCAAATTTTGGATGTTAACAAGCTTCTGACCTTGTGATAGAGCGATGCATATTGCATAACAACATGTATTTTGCAACATTATGTTAATACGAATAAAGCATCGTATCAGTAATGGACCGGTCTGAGAGGTAACTTTTTTGTGATCTAAATCTTCAAATAAATACTCAAGCAATGTCTCCCCTGCCTCTTGGACTGATTTAATTTGCAAGAAAATGGGATATAATTAAATGGAACATGTTTAATTTCCAAAGGCAGATGTCATGATACATCCTACTTCTTCCTTTGATACTGAGCGTAAATGTGGGTTGTTTTAAGTGCATTTGTCGTGTGTAGCCGACAAATGTTGCTTTTCCTGGAGAGCCTCTCACATTACACATACTTCAAATTATATCACTCACGCAAGTGGCATTTTCAGAACCTTGGAAATTATGTGCACAATCCTGTAAGAGAATTCCTGTCATACTTGCAGCTGATCCCTGCAGGCCGAGTGTCACTGAAACAAATCCCACTACATTCATGGTCCTTTGTAAACAGATAGATTTCAGCTACTAATTAGAAAGATAAATTCCCCTCACAACTATGTTTTGTCGACTCCTTTAAAGTCTGTGTTTGCGCATGCATATGTGTCGGTGGATGAACGCACGTCACCCTGTGGCTGAGAGTGTGTGGTTGTGAGGGTAAGTACGAGAGGGTGATAAAAGAAGAAAATTTCGCTCTCAGAGGTGCCTGTGGAAAGCAACACCCAACACACCTGTGGACTCTGCCAGACCAGATAAACGCTTAAATACATCACATCTACAATGACACTTAGCTCTGCGCTGCACTGCTCTAGGGAGAAGGTGCCAATAAAGATTTGCCCATTTTCTTTCACATTCAATGAAGTCACTGTCAGCCCTGGACCAAACAATGGTCTCTCAGAGAAAAGATGAGAACCTTTGCAGCAAGACTCGCATGTTAAGCCACCTTTTTAGGAGCCTTTTTAATCTCTTTAGAAACTAATGACAGCATTTCATTCATACCGTACAGCAATTAATCAGGCTCTTTAGCTCCTGCAATCCTGTCAGCATGTTAATAATCTTACCTGAAGGTATCCGACTTTCCCACGCCAAACGCTATTGTCTGACTCTGGCTCTTACTTAAAATAACAGCTGATGACTGCGAATCCTTCGCTGAGAGATGAAAATCTAAACAAACGATTAAAATCACTAATCCTCCGGAAGCCCAAATAGCAACAAAAAGGCTCTGGTTTCCAACACGAACAGAAGAGCCGAAAAGGAAAGTGAGAAATACCATGTCAGCAATCAAACCTAATGAGCTGACTGACTGGCTGACTGACTGGCATCTCCATTGTGCTGTCAGTCACGTCATGAGTTAAAAGCAGTCAGCTGCAGAGGAGGCAGAGTGTGTGGTGGTCGCCGGGAGTTTTTTTGACTCCTGTTTGAAAAAAAAAAAAAAAAAAAAAACGGCCACTCCAGCACTGCTGATGCGTCACAATTGAAATTGCACCTAGCACACGATATTCCAAACCTTACGACCGAGACAGAAAAGTGACATGCTGTGGGTGTGGACATGCGTAAGCGAGAGATGCAGATCAGGAGTAGAAGAAGAGGAATGAGTGTGTGTGTGTGTGTGTGTGTGTGTGTGTGTGTGTGTGTGTTTATGTGTGGGCGTTCAAGTGTGCAAGGATGGTTGTGGCAGACAACGTCATGACCTCATTGCTATCACCATGGAGATGCCGCGCATGTTCCTATGTGAGATGTACGTCCACGCAGCGCACATCAGGACTCTTCAATACCTTTCGGTTTCTGAACAGCCGAGTGATTAGACAAAAATAAAAAAAAAGTTGTCTGGCAGGTGGGAACTTGAGATACACACCCTAAAGAACAGCATCTGTCACTCCGAGGCGGCACGCAGCATGTCGGGTGTGTGTGACAGAGCTGCGTTAACAAAGCCATGTGGGAATACGCGGGGAGCCGCAGATAGACGCAAGGAAAGAGGGATGGTAACAGATGGACAAAACGTGGCAGCGACGGAGAGACGGCGAGATAGTGCGAGCGAGCGAGCAAACGAGAAAGTAAACGCAGTAAGGGTGTGTGTCTGTGTAGCCTGAAATAGAGAGAAGGGTGTTAAGGATGGGATCGGGGGGGTTGGGGTGGGGCGGGCTGTGTGTCATACTTCTGTTCCGGGGTGTGATGTTTGCTTTGCTGGCACAATCTGCCCCGCGTTCAATACCCCCAGCTATTCCACCCACTACAGATACTCCCCAAGAGGAAGGGCTCCATTTCCAATCTGTAGTAGTGTTTACGTCTATTGACCCAGCGACAGCCCAGCTTTCACCACACTCACACACTCACACACACACACACACACACACACACACACACAGCCACCTGCTACACTCACAAGTATGTGCTAATGATCAATTCGTCCATCAGCAAGTCTGGATGGTACAAATGAGGGCCGGGGAAAGTGGGTATGCTGTAACTTCACGAGGACAAGATATGGCTGTAAATGAGCGGCCCTGTGGGAGACGCCCACAGACAACCACTAACACACAGACACACACACACACACACACACTCTAACTGTCACAGGCACACACGCTTGCTCACACATACGTCGCATACACACCAATACAATTGCACACTAGTAAATGTGCTGACAGTTCCTCCAGGACAACAGAGGTATTCATCCTGATATTTAAATAATGGGAGAGACTGTTGGTACAGGAATAGCCCGGAGCAACGCGAGCCAGCCAGTCTCAGGGTTTTTAAATTCTCCTCCTCAGCTAGCGTCCGTACCGCCCAAGACACGGCAGATGACGAAGACAAAGTCTGAACTGACGAGGACACAAATCTCAAAGATGGTGCATTTTTCACACATATACATACATGCTTGCTTATACAGGTAAGCGTACACACACACGTGCACCTGCAAGGACAAACAATACAGGCGCCATTAATTAAGTACTGGGACATTCTACATAGGATGGTACAGAGTAAATACTTTCTTTAGTTGGATATTTTTCTTTCCAGCATCTTTAGGAATAGTTTTCCCTTTTGTAAAGTATTGATTGATGAAGCAAACTGATCTGCTTGAAAAGAACCAGGGCTTCCTGGGTATTTTTAACTTTCCCCTCTTGTGAACGTGATACAGGAGAAACCTAATTGATGTTCCAGAAGAAGGAAAAAACACAAAAACAACAGAGCGGAAGCTAGAGGAAAGGCAAACACAGGAAAGGGAAAATTTAGTTTTGTGTCTGTGTATGTGCATGCGTGTGTGTGTGTGTGTGTGTGAGTGTGTGAAGGCGAGGTGTAGGGGGATGCAGAGAGGAAGAGAAAGGGCCATCTTCAGGGATAAGAAGCAGAGATGAATGCAGCTACCTGCTGGCATGGAAACCAACAGGCCTATTGTTGGGATTGATTCTCAGCTTAAGTAGGTCCAACTAATCCCAGTGGTTTGAGGGGAATTAGCACTTTGCCACAATTCGTACACCTCATTAGTGGTCTGAGTGGAATCCAGAGACAATGTGCAGTCAGCAGTGTATCATAAAAACAGATGTCTTAAAACAGAGCCCAACAGCTAGGGCATCATTCAGACCAAAAATAGCAGATTATTAGAAGCATATAGGCTGGTTTTACTTAAACAGCTACTGTACAGGACAACTGGGAAGCATTTGACATGCAAATAAACCTGAACCACAGGGTAGTCACGAGTCATTCTAGCATTAATCTGAATCCTCCTCCTTATCTCATCCGCCTATTAGCATTTCACAGAGGTTTCAGAGGAGATGCTAGTGAGAGATGGCACTTTATACATTAATCTGACACCTTGATGGATGAAACACTGGTGGGTGACATGCACACACCGCCTCATTTTGCCAGAGACAGACGCTTCCTGATCATCTCCTCTTTGATAAAGCATGCAAGCAATGGCCAAATCATTCAAAGAGGATAAAAAAGGGATAAGGTGTATTGGGAAGACACAGAAAGGAGAAATAAAGAGAAACTGAGGCAGAGGGTTATTTTTTCTCAGGATTAAGAAGTATTGCATATACCTGCACCACTCACAGCAAATTTCTCCCTCAGTGTGCATCAGCACATTTATTTTAGCGAAGCGTTAATAAGTAAGACTTTCTTCCAATCTGGGCAGCTGTATGTGTATGCATGCGTACTGCATGTGTGTTTTGTGGGGGATACGACATGATGCAAGGGTTTCCAAGCCGCTTGTTTACTATAGTTTGAACACAGGGGCTCTATTTTCAGTTTTGCATGATGAAAACAGCATGGGCCGACTGTAATTTTTCTGTCTAAAAATGTCAGCTCTCACTGTCACCCACGCGGACAGGACTGACCGTGGCATTATGAAATATTGCAATGACCGAGTTAGTAACACCCTGCCAGTGTTTGGTTGTCAGTATCCCAGCAATGTGATTAGCCTGAGGAACAGAGAAGCACTGCTACCTCCACCACTGCACGCTGCTGCTCAGTTAATTAAAACACCGACTCCCAACAAAACGCCACATTATCACAACGGCAAGATATAAAGCTGGAAGAAAACCCTGGGGCTAGCGTGAACACTCTCCCATCCAGGGTTTCTGCATGCTTTTTCTAAGGGTGTGGGAGCGGCAGATTTCCAGACGCCAATCATGCAGTGTGCGTGTGTGTGTGTGTGTGTGTATTCTCTGTGGCCCATGGCAGCTGTCGCCTTTTCTCTCCCTGCTGCATCCTTTGCGAATTTCTCTGTTCTCTAAATAAAAACCAACAACGGCATCAAAACAAACAGCTCTCACTGCTGATGTCCCACACAGACACACACACACACACACACACACACACACACACACACAGCTACGCCCACAGGCCCATACACATACAAACACACAGTGCAGTTGGAGCATAAAAACTGACATGTTCTATGGGCTGCTGCATTATTGCAACTACTGTGACATGTGTGTTAATTTATCAATATGCATGTGGGCACGTGTGTGTGTGTATGTGTGTAGTTCAGCTTTGGTAGTGGGACACGAGGCAAGTGCAAGAATAGTGACTTAATTATCTAAATGGCTGCTGCGGAGATTACTGAGGGCAGTGAGCATCCATCTCTTTCAACACCACCGGCTTAGAGTGCACGGCCAAGCTGGAGGAAGAGATCAAGAGATATAGACATCAATAACAGAGACAGAGCGGCAATGAGAGAGTGAAAGAGAGACCGGGAGAATTAAACAAGAGCAAAAAGACAGGAAACAATGTGGAAGAGAGCAAAAGGAGTGGATACAGTGACAGTGATCTACAATGGAGAAGTTGGAAAGCTGGCTGGCCAAAAAAAAAAAGCTGCAACGGCATGTGGTTGCATCCTCGGCTACAGAGAGTTAGCCGGCAGCAGGGATCATGACATCACCTCTGTCGCCATGGAGATGGTCCTGTAAGTCTTCGATTTTGCTCTTCCCGTCATTACCACAGAGATGCTCCGGGGCCGGATTGTATCTTGACCCCCTACGAAGCAACAAAGGCTCTACATTTAGGTCTATCCCTCCCTTACACGAGGGCGCATTTTTGACTTTTGCACTGTGTAGTGGTTACAGGGGTCATCCTCGGACTGGAGGGCCTAAAGTTTGATCCCCTCGTGCGCACTTGGTGTTCCAAGAGCCCTTGAGCAAGATATTTAACCCTTACCTGCTCTAGAGGCTCCAGTCCTGCTGATTGACCCTGCACCCCAACCAGGGCAGGAAAAGAATTTCAATTTAGAGGCTGAATAAAATATACTGGATAAAAATAAAGAGATTTATACTGTGAGCATTCATGTGAAGCACCATCCAATATTGTAGCACTAAAAGGCGATTTAACAAAGAACCCAACACCATCCAAGACTCCCTGTTTCTTAGCAGAAATTATTAAATGCCTTTATTAAATTTTTTTCTTGTTAAATCTACATTTTTTGAGGAAATGAGTAGAAAATACAGCCAACATTTCCCTTGTTAGAGCTTTAAGCCTTGCTTCCTGACAGCAGGGACAGTGGTAAAGCAAGGGTGCTTATGACTGGAAAGCTCACTGGTTTGAATCCCCAGACTGTCTGAGGAAACAGAGAGTGAACAAGTAACACTCTGCTTTCAACAGCTACTATCAATGCACCACTGAACAAGATATACTGTACTACAACTTCACTGAGTCATACTTAGTTGTCTCTCTTAGCTTGCCCCCATCCAAGTTCAAGGCCAGCCACTGCTTCAGCGCTTTGCTCAAGAACACCTCAGCAGTGGGAATCTTTGTCAGTGCGGGAATAGATCCCAGGTCCTCCGGGTGAGGGATAGTCTGCACATGCACTGCCTTACTTTCCCCAGGTAGCACCCTAGACGACAGTAACAACCTGGTTGTTCCGTCCAGCTCCCTGGTGAGAACACGTGACCTCCGAGGGGGAAGAAAAACTAAGACTCAACCTTCAATTTGAAAAGCAACACAAAATAAAATGAATTGCTGATAACAGATGAAAAGGCTGACACTTGAAGTGCGCCATTTCAGTAATAAAGCTGATTTATCAGGCATGTAATTGTACACAAATTCCGATTTTAAAAAGGTATTGACTGTTAATGAGTTTTATGTTTCCCCCTGAGCAATGGCATTAAAATGAGATGTTCTCACTTTACTAAAAATGTTTAAAGAAAAGGAAATAATCATTTGAAAACTGTCCAGAGACAGTTTAAGTTTTTTTTTTTTTGTACTTGGATAAACAGAGTCATTCATAGATTAAGTCAAAGTGGAACAGTACAAGGAAATATCTAATAAATCAAAAACCAATGTTTCATTTTTTAGAGAGACAATTACATTAAAACTACAGCTCCAATACTTATGGTGGGTAATGACAGAGCCTCGAGTCAGGCGGTCTTTACTGCCGAGTTTGCTGCATCTATTCATTGCTTTTTCTTACAGGACACACAAGTATCAGTGCACACGTACACGCATTTATGCAGTAAAACACAAAAATTCCCTGACTCCACATCACACAAACACTATCGCAAACTCAGGTACACCCACACACACCCACCCACCCACCCACACACACACACACACAAACACAAACGTACAGCCAGGACAGCACTCTCTCCCTGATTAAGCCAGGCCATCTGCTTGAGTCCCCCGTCACCACTGACGGCTGCTGCGTGTCCAGGCCGGCTCCGGGCGAGCCAGAAATCCCCCAGTGTGATCCAACGGCATATTAATCTCCTCAAATCTCAACCTTTTCAAAAGGGCAGACGCCACGGTAACCTCAGTGCAGTTGTTCAGAGCAACATCATCTCACTCTCTCAAATACATGATTCTGTCACTTTTGCCTTAGATGACAAGTGAAGGAGGGGTGAGTGCATTTTCCTTTTCTCCTCGTATCCTTCTCTTTCTCTCCACTTATCTCATGTCTCTGGGTGCTTTCTCTAAAAGCCATTCTCCGTCTCTGTCCGTCGTTTCATATCTGTATGAACACAGTGGCCTTTCAGAGCGCACAGTGAGTGGCGCCGCAGCCCAGTCTGGCCCAGAGGAGCGGTTGGAGCAGTATAGATTAATGGCCCAAGAGACAGCCTAGGCAAGTGGAATGAACAAATAGAGAGGCCAATGAAATGACCAAAAAGGGGAGAAAAAAAAAGAAAAGAGCGGTAATGATAAGGAAAATGAGGCGTATACTAAATTGTAGGAGAGGTACCAACTGAGGGAATGTGTTCTGTCACAGTATAGTTTTATACCCCTGTCACACTGGCTGAATTAAAACTGAATGGGTAGATGTGCGTCATCCATCATGGATTTGCGACCCTCCTCCCACCTAGGTCGGACGAAGGTCGGGACACTGTCCAGATTTAGTGTACAGTCGTCTCTGTTAGGGATGGCAGCTTCACTCAAAGCTACTGTGGTAAAATTACATTTCTGAACATTTACTTTCTACTCGACCAGTCAAAAAAAAAGAAGTGACACAATGGGAGAAAGACGGAAAAAAGGTGAGAGAAGGAGATCCCGAGGGGGCAGATAAGAGAAAAACCTTATTTGGTTCTTATTTGATGTAACATAATTATGATAATTGTTAGTGATTCTGTGGATTAGCAGTGATGCGTATGGAGCTTCGGTTGCAGACTGAACTGTGACAATCTGTGACAGCAGTCTCATACGGAGGAGGTCAAATGTGACTACAGCTGCAAGAGTTCATCAATTAGTCAACTGGCTTTTGATAAGCAATTAATCATTTTAGTAATTTATTAAGCAACCAGACTAGTGTTTTGAGATAACTGCTTATGTCAGCATGATAACATGTTTAGAAGGTATGTTTTCCATGTTCATCTTAGTTTAGCATGTAAGCATCATAATGCAATTATGTTCACTGCTAATTAGCACTAGCTGAACTACATAAAGAAGAGCTGAGGCTGATGGGAATGACTGGTAAATATCTGTACCAAATTTGACGGCAGAGATATTTCAAATATGAACCTCATGGTGGCGCTACAGGAACATTCAGGAAATAAACAAACTCATGAGGATTTATCTTCTGGGGATAATGAATGCCTGTGCAAAGTATCTTGACAATCCATCCAATAGTTGTTGCAATATCTCAGCCTGGAAAGATGTGGTGGACCGAACAACAGACCAACTCCCATATCAACAGATTGCCATCCATCACGCCACTAGTGTGACTAAACATTGCCAACATTCTCTGGCTCCACAATCTCCAAATGTGAGGAATTGCTGCTTTTGTTGGTTTATATAACTGTAAATGGAATATCTTTGGGATATTGATTGTTGGTCAGACAAAACAAACTATTTGAAGATCATCATTTTGGGCTCGGGGAACATGTGATTGACATTATTTAACTTGAAAAATCTATTGATCAATAGAAATAAAAATAAAAAATAACCCAAAGATTAAATTATAATGAAAATAATTGTTAGGAGCATCTTTAAGTGTGAGTACCATATTCTGTAAAGTCCATTATATATGGCTCTCCTGTATGACAGGGTATTGGAAGGGGTATGTGTAGTATGTGTAGTAAATGTGCAACAAACAAGTAGTGCCCGCATTTCTTGCTTGTGATTATGTGAATGAATGAATTGTACTGCAGCTACAGTAGATAGAATTACAGTGGGAAAGGTTTTTTCTCCTTCTTGCCCTCTTTTTGTCATTTATTTTCACTCTCTTGCTCCCTCCCTCCCTTACCCATGCCTCAGCTGTACTTTCACACACAATCAGCCGAGTCCGGGGCCAACATAGATGAGAGAGAGAGACGGGGAAGTGGTGGAGGTTGTTGGGCAACATCAGAGATAGCGGAAGTGAAGTGAAAGATAAAAGGAGGAGAGAAAGGAGAGAAGGAAAAGCGAGGGGAGGAGGAAAGGCAATGACGGAGAGTAAAAATGAGAAAGCAAAGGCAGATGGGGAAAAGGTGAAACACACACACACACACGCACACACACACACACACACACACACACACACACACACACACAAACATGTTCTTTAATCAATATGGTTGGAATGTGGCCCCATGGTAAATCACTTTCCCGGCAATAACAGAGAGCAGCCACTATCCCTCTTTTTAATATGTTGCCAGAGTGTCAGTGGGTGATACACAGCAATATATAGCGTGGAAGAAGGAAGCGGGAGAAGACAGAAAGTGGGGGAGTCATGGGTGTGTGTGTGTATTGGGGGAGCTGTGATGTATAGGCCTGGACAGTTGGTCTGCACTCAGATAAAAGAGGGGAATCATGATTAGGTTGGGTAAAGTGTCCATGCTGGCCTATTCACAGAAACACACACACACACACACAAAGAAAAGTGTGGCTGGTTGGAGAGCCTGTCCTCTCGCTCTCCCACAACCCTGTTATCGTGTGTCCTTTCTCATGAGCTTTCAATGCATCAAAACCTGCCATCCTCAGAACAAGGATCCACTATAATATGAGAATTTCATTACAGGGGCAAAAACTATCCCTCTGCTCTTCTGGTCACATCGATTTAGGGGATATTAAAGGCCAAGCAACTTTTTCCACCTCAGCCTTACGAATCTGTCTGCCTGTCACCGTCCGGAGAGCCACCAGATTACACAATGCCCTGGCAGGTTGACCTTCACTTAACTATCTGACCGCAGGGCACATCATCCTCCATGTCTTTATTGACTTGATTCCATCTGGCTCAATCTCATCTTTGCCCGCTGTGTTTGAGACCACTCGGCAAATGTTGTTACCGTAAACGAGAGCGGCTTCTCAATTGACTTGGGTCCCCTTTAAAGTGGTGCTAAATAAGTAATGGGGCGTCTCATCTGCTTTGGCTAGCCAGTACCTGGATGGGTTACAGTAAAGGGAGATTAATGGATGGGCAAATGGAGATAAATATATGAGCTCAATAGAGGCGCCCGGCCGGACTATGATGAGACCCAGCGACCTATAATGTCAATGCACAACTGGACAGCTGTCAAAGTGTATGTCGATTCTAGGTGGGGTGCAAGATATGGGTAATCATAGACTCCTTTTAACACTTAGGATATCAGCAAAATCTAAGCCTGAACACGTTTTGTAGAAGTGACAATAAAATGATTAATGGCCGCCAGGACAAACGGTTTCTCAGAAGAAATAGACTGTTACTGCAGGTAGCTAAAATGGCCTGAAATTCAACACCCAAGAGTTTCGTGGTCAGTACAAATTGATGAGAAACTCAGTTACCCCCATCACATTTGGATTAAACTAAACTTTACATCAATGCTCTCCATCACTACTACCATAAGTAAAATCCTAACAAAATTAGAGCTAAAATGACAATTATTTTTTGGTTAGTTTTGTTTCATATTGTGCTTGTAAATTTGTGACTCCTGCTGTTTTTGTGTTTCGTTAAGGTAGTTATTAAAAAAGTGGTTCTGTACATATTTGAATCTTTAGGTATATGCAACTGTTGCCAGAAAAAAAAAAGCCATTTATTGTGATGATTGTATTGCATTGAATTATATGCAGTATTTCAGTCATCTTTCAAACAAAAATACCAAACCTTCTCTGGTTATAGCCTGTTAATTCATGAAGGTCTGTGGCTTTTCATTGCCATATATGATTGAAAACCAAAGCCCTTGGGGGTTTGTACCGTGATTTGGACAAAACAAGCAATTTGAAGACATCACCTTAAACTGGGAAATTATATTTGGATTACTTTACTCTTTTTTGATTTTTTTATTATTTTTATTTTACTCTTTTACGTAAATGGAAAAAATGTTTGGCAGTATTAGTTATCTAACATTTGGACAAATAATTAGTTTGTACAACTATCCTGTCATGGTTTGTGTCTATCTGGGTCCAATCTTGTACGCCAAAGGTCCCCTGGGTAGGCAGAGTCAGCACTTCAAAACAGGATGTGGCACATATACTGGTTAACCCGCTCTAATCTGGCAGCTAAGACAACCTCCAATGAAATATAAACATAACAAAACCACAGGCAAGTGTGAACAAAGACAGATGAGGAAAACGACAGTTCCCTAGAAATAGACACATCAACCTGCTTCTTTAAGATGTGTTGTTGTGAAATGAACAAGCAGCACTGAAGTTCCTTAGCTTCAGCATAATTAATTGTATTCTCTGCGTATCTTTTGTTGTTGTGAAGCGTTGTGATCCTACATTTGGCACTATTTTAGCAACTAACTCCAGCTATGTTGGCTACGCCTGAATCGGTTTTCTACAACTCTGTCAATCCATCTCTGGGTTTTGTTTAATATTTTTGTAGCCTGCAATATTCACCCATATCTTTCATCATCCCTGCATTTCATACAATACTGATACTTCTGACTTCCACAACTTCAGTTCACTTTAGCAAATAGATTCATTTTGAATAAAACAAACTTGTGGTGCTTACACTTGGCATGATTCTTATCACAAACACTGGTCAGGTCTGAGACGCCTACACTCTGGATGGTAGATATAACTGTTGTTGTGTCTGTATGTTATCAATGTAAACGCAGGAAACTGGGATCTGCGTCTAACTATAGCTGAAGTAGTTGATGAGATGTCCTCTTTCTGACAGACAAAGGCTACTCTCATCTCACCGCAGTGCTGCTGCCAAAGCACACGCAGCACAAACGCTCCTACAATCAATTCACTCAATTTAATCTTAATTAGCTGACCACAAAGAGCTGCACATTTCCACTGATGCAGATGAAGCTTCTAGCTTCAATCTGCGTCCCCCTTTAAAGACATTTTTTTATGTTGCTTGAATTTCACACTACACATTTTAATGACATGTGGGTCTTATGATCTGTGTTAAGTCCTAGCCTGACAAACCCATGACACACGGCCAAGACTAGCCATTATGCCTCCATTTCATCGGCATCAAATGAGAGAGACGGCTTATCTTCTGATTGGCATGAAAGGAATTGCCATGGAAAGCACAGGATCTGTCGTGCTCCCTTGTAAGCAAGCTTTTAACCGTCTGCCTCTCACTTCCAATGCAAGATATGAACTGTTTGAACCATGCCTTTTTCATATTCCACAGCTGAAATATGAGCTAATGTATAGTTCTGGTGTAATCTGAAATGCCCCTGGGTCCTGTATAAAGAAATGTGTTTAAATCAGATGGGCTCACGGTAGAAACAGTTTGGGATTCTGTATAACACTCCCCTACCAGTTTCTAGACTCGAGCTTTTTAAAAACTGGAGATAATGGATGTCACAGGCACATGTTCATAAATAAAACAAGCCGAGCTACTCGCCTGGTATTTTTTGCACTTTTCACGTAGAATGGAGAATCGATGCTAATGGGACACATGCAAAGCAAATAGGAACAGTATTGTGGCCTTTTGACCTATGGTGGCAACAACCATGGCTGTGCATGTAGAAAGCAAATTCGCAGAGAAGCCTGCACCTAGAAAGGCATAAATATGTGGATAATATTCCCCGCGCTCAGCAGTGTTGGCGAAAAAAGCTGTGAAATGTAGAATTTGATATGCTGTTAGGGTCAGCCCTAGGTTCTCTGGGAGCGGTGGAAAAGCAGATGAGCCAGAAATGGTGGGGATGGAGTATGTTTATGTACAACAAGCAAAAAAAAAAAACAAAAACACATCAGGCCCTACTATGAATTTATACTCTATGTATGATGGACTGAGACCTGAGCTATGACAACAGTAGCATGGAAAAACATTAATGCGTAAAAGATACACCCGCTGGTCGCGTGGCTGTATACTGTGGAGCTAAATGTTAAGGCTGCAGATATGACACATATGTGATTTGTGTGGGAGGTCTAAAGGAAGAAGGAAACAGAGTGGGATTAGATGGGAGGAAAAGAGTGGCGGTGTGGAGGTGGGGGTGGGGGGGGGGCCTTCAGAGCAGCGCAATAATTTACAGGTATTGTAAAAGCAGGGCTGGCGGGGACGTCAGTAAAACAAAAATGCCAAACCTCTCTCTGGAGGGATCGCGGCTTTATGCATTTCTACAGACATTTTTCATCAGAGGAGAGTGGAACACTTTCTCAAGTAGTCCCTCCAGAACATTCAAGTAGGGCAAAGTGCTTTCTTTGGAGCAATTTTTTTAATTGCCCTGTAAAGATGAATTCAAAAGATAACAAGGAGCGGCGATGGAAATAGATGAATGGTAAAGACAGGAATCTTCAAAATGTGTTATGCACAGTTCAACGTTTCGCCTATAATGATGATCCATTACTTGTATATGACTGTTAGCATTTTGCATCTTTTCCTTTTTTTAAAAAAAAATTCTTCCATTGATGCAGGTGACATTGGTCCACACTTTCCACCCCTCTACAGCTCGTTCCTTCTGAAGCCCGAGCATAGAACGAGGGGTTAGGGGCTTCTATTTCATGCGCTCCCTCAGGCCCCTTCACTTTGATAAAGGTTGCATACCTCCGGGCATTTTCGAGAACATTTTCCGCTCTCTCCTGACACTTCCACCTTGCAACCCCTGTCCCCTCTCAGCACGCCCTTTCCCTCCGGCACAGTGCAGTTTACCGACCGTGACACGGCGTGCCGGCTGGATAATCCCAGCGAGACCCAAGCGCCATTAGGAAAAAAAGAGGCCGCTAAAATGCCAAACCATATTACCAAACTGCTCCTCCTCCTCTACTGGGTTCCCTCACTGTCTCTTTCTCACAGAGGGCACCTCGTACCGCATCTCTTTATTAATGCATGGAGGCGGGGGGGGGACCGTCACACACACACACACACACACACCCCTTATCATTCCCTCACACAGCCACTTATCTATGGTGAAAAGCATGACTACATTGCGGGTGCCCTCTGACAATGAGGGCCAGGGAGGGAGGGGAGGAGGTGTGTGGGGGTGTGTGGGGGTGTGTGTGTGTGTGCGTGTGTGTGTGTGAGACCTCAAAGCAACAGTCTAGTTTAGAGCTAATCATGCTGAAGGTAATGAAGCTACCTAGAGACACTGTCAGCCTGGTAGGTTAATGGAGCACCTGTATGCACACTGTGTAAGAAACGAGAGTGAGAGGCATGATCTGTGTGAATCACTCGAAGTCAATGTGTGGGTTTTTGCAAGCTCATGTGGCTTGTGCATGTGACTGTGCATGTGTACATTATTCACTGGGAGTGCTGTGAGCCTCCAGACGCCGCAGCTCAAAAGGAAACGGTAAAAGAGACGCAACTGAGTGCCGCCACCGCACATATCTTGTCAGCATCACAGAGGAAGAAGCCCTCCAACACGAGCGCATTTTTGAGGGAAAGAGTGGGAGTGTGTGAATACTGTAGCAAACCCTGAAGGTGAGACGAATCAGAGGTACGAAAACTGTAAAGAGAATTAGGTTAACTTGTCAAAGGGAAAATAAAACATTTAACTTTCTGTGTAGCAGATCATTTAGTTTCTTTGAAATCAATGGCATTTTAGAGGCATATTTCTGTAATTCTTGCACCGATCTCTAAACAAATATTCAAATCTGATCAAACAACCCATTATGTTGACAGCTTTCAATTCCATTCAATGACAGAAGCGTCTGCAGGCAACCTTTGAGGAGGAGAAAGCAGGCAGCTAAATTATGCAAATGTCTGTCAATTTAACGAATCAGGGGCAGAGAATTAGCAGGCAGTTAGTCTCTCTTAGACCCGCAAATGCCGCTAATACAGATGAAGGGCTGGAGCCTGATTTCATTATCGTTACTCTGAAAAAGAGAGGAAGGGGGAAGAGAAAGGGAGAGGGGGAATGAGAGAGAAATGAGAGATTGGGAGATGGAGACAAATGTATGTGAAAACACAGGCCTCTATTCAGAGCCCTATCAACTCCAAATATCAAATTAGCCAAATGAATGGTACAAGATAAAGGACAGTACGGGGAGGAGAGCGAGCACGGCAGACGTGCAAATGAAAGGGGCAGAGAGAGAGAGAGGGGAGAAGCTGCGAGGGCGTGTTACGAATGGCGGGGATCGGAGAGTATTTCAATAATCGATAGAGCGTGAAGTGAAGAGAGAGTGGGACACGGAGAAAGAGACGGAGAGAGGCAGGATATCACAGTTCATTAGTCATTGCTGGTGACAACTAGAGACTGTAGCAAGAAGATTGTCACTGGGTCTTAATCAGATGAGAAATGATGGAATGCCAATCGTTAATTCCCACAGCCTTATAGCGTCTATTGTCTGCCTCTGAGGGGGCTTATCGCAATCTCTCTACCTCCGACTGCTGCTGCCCCTCCTGCTGCTACGGCAGCAAACAAGCTGCCAGCCAGCTCACCAGGGAGACTCTAAAGAGCTGGGGAGAGAACTAAACTCTCTCTTTCTGCAAAGTCTCACTCTCTCATGCTCTTTTTCTCTCACAACTCCTGCCTCCCTCTGCTGTCTCTCTCTCTCTCTCCACACACACACACACACACAGGAACTGAAAAACATGTAATGCTACAGTAGCCCTTGGTGCTACACGGAAGCATCTCTGAGGCAGAAACCGGGAAATCAATTCTCTCTTTTTAAGCAACCCATTAAAAGGCGCCAAGGAGAGTTAAAGCACTTTCTCAAGACATACCATTACAGCGTATCATATATTCTGTTCCGAGGCAAACCCTAATGAACACGCACCATTACACACCGCTGCAGAGAAGCTACTATATGTGTACATACAGTACCATTCCATGCATACACTGCACTTGCATAAATTGCAAACACACAAAGATAATAAAATGTCATATTCTCTCTCTTCTTCCCAGCTTCGCCTGTATACAGACACAAATAAATACTGCAACACGCTCCTTAAAATGCACATCTCCACCGTGTCGTCCTCTCCCAGGGTCTGTTCCTGTCAGAACCGTGGCCCAAAACTTTCAGTCAGCCGGCTCAGCTGGGGACGGCCTCTCCGACTCAAACAACTTCCCTGCCTGGCTGGAAGTGTGTTTACTGTATTTGTACCACTACGCTGCACTGCCTGCCTCATTCACCACAACCAAACAAAAACTACGGCAGTCATGCAGCTACAGTATGTGAGCATTGTGTAAATTCAGTCTGCAGCTCCGCCTGGGGTGTGTGCTGGTGTGCATCCTTCTGTGTGTCGCCATACAGGGGGTATAGAGCAAAAGTTGTGTCTTTTTTTTTTTTTTTTTTTTTCTTAATGAAAGAGGAGTCATGCATATAGTGTTAGCAATGATTTATTAGAGTACTCCTTTTGACATATGAAATAATTTTGCAGGTTATTCTGACCAATACATCTGTAATGTAGTTGCATTTGAAACATACCAAACATAGGCCTTTCGTATTACTGGCAAATGCTGCTTACTGTGCGTTTTTTTTTCTTTTCAGATTTAGCTCTGTCTGTTTTCATCATGTGTTTACATAAGTTTGTCTCCGCTCTGGGTGTGTTCCCCTTTGCCCTGAAGTGTAGACTTGACTATTGGTGGATTTTATCTACATGCGTGTAAATGCACCTTCCCTGTCTGACTGTGTAAGAGAGAGTGAGAGAGAGTTTGAGATTGTGTGACTTTATGTGACAATGAAATTCTGTGCTTGGCTGGCTATGACTTTGTGTGAATCTACAAAACTCTGCCAAACTGTGGCTGCGATTCAGTGTGTGTACGTACTGCTGCTGCTGCTTGTCTCTGCTGGTGTGTGTGCACTACAGTATGTGTGAATATATCTGAGATATAGTGTGACTACTCGTGACAAAGTGACTGTGTGTGTGTGTGTGTGCGCATGCAGAGGGGAGTTTGTCAATGAGAAAGACAATGAGAAAGAGAGAGAGAAAGAGAGGGAGAGCGTGAGTATGAGAGAGGGAGAGTGAGAGAGCACGCTTCTGCTTCAGTTGTTTGTCAGCAGTGTTGGTGTTTTACTTGGCTGAAAAGACCAGTCAGGAGGGACCAAAGTACCTCCTCTATGATGACACACTTTTCTCACTGCACTCTCACTGACCTCATACCACACATACACCCACACACAAAAAAAGCGCAAAAGCACACACACTTGAATGCACAGACAAGGACAAAGTATCATAAACACACATACGCTGTACATGTGCACACATGTATGGCCACACGTGATCAGAATCAGGATCCACACATTTACACATGCCGGGACATCCATACGTAAACACATGTAAGCACACATCCCATGTATGAACATGGAAACACACATAAGGATGCAGAACACTTGTAGGTAATTGTAGGTATAAATGTGTGTGGTGTACCTAACGCTTGTGTAGTTACTGTATCCAAGTAACTGAAGTAGGTTTGATCTGGTCAGATTCACAGTGAGCACTGGTATTCAACAAACCATAATAAATGGCCACAGCTGTGGATTGTGGACTGTGTGTGTGTGTGTGTGTGTGTGTGTGTGTGTGTGTCCGTGTGTGTGTCATGACATTGTGTGGTTTTCTGTAGGTTTTTGTGTTTGCTCATCCTTTATCCTGGTGTACAACCAGCCCACTCACTAGGACCCAACTCCATCTACTGTAGATTCAGTCTCTTGCTCTTCATTCCCTTTCTATTGTCCTCTTTAGTTCTAATTTTCTCTCCCACTCATCTCTCCTCTTTAATGATTGTACAAAAAAATGAATGTATGCCTCAGCAATTATTCTGTACAAGGGATTTGGGGTTCGAGGTAGATCTGTATACTCAGCACTGGAAAAGCGGCATACTTTTTTCAGTGTTTTAGAGACAAATTATTCTGGCTTCAGTTATAAACAGGACTCTGATGATGTCTGCTTCATGCACTATTTAGTTCAGTCCACATTAATCTGCTCCACAGTTGGGATGTACAGTATTTAAGGAGGTGATTTGTTATATTATGACACAGCACCTTAAAAACTGGTTATAAATTATTAAAAAATTTATGAAAACTATTTTAAAAATGTTTGATGTTCCAATTAACCATTTGCTAAGCCTGTTCCTACGCCTGTCAAGCTTTTTGTTTTTGCATGGCACATATGCAGTTTACAGTGAGAACGGTAGCAGTTTTAACATTTAAAATCCATAGTAATTTGTGAAACAATGGGTTCTGATTTAAGACAGAGGTACATAAAAGGTCATTCTGCGACTGATTTTTTTTTTATCTTTTATCTTTATCTTATTTTAAAACAAAAACCCTGTAAAAATATATACATATATATATCTTACTGTAAATATGAACTTAATGGTTCCATGCATGAAATCAAGCCTAAAGACTTAAGTCAAGAGATGACATCTAAATAAAGAAACAGTACTTGCATTGCAGTGTAGAGCTAGTTGGTCCTAATTGTTAAATTTATTCTTTACAGTTTTTCTCTTTTGTTTCTAATTTTTTCAAGAGCCAAATAAAAAGACATGGGTAACAGATAGCGACTGATGCACAAAAAATCCTATTGGAGAAACTGGTCGGTTGTCAGGTGTGCAAGTAAGTGAGGGAGGCTAACAGTTTTATTCAAAGATAGTTTAAGTTATCAGTTAGTCAAAGTGGCCAATACACTTTACAAATGCTGGATAAGTCATTTTAAATGGGAATAAACTCCTGGCAGAGTAACAGCAGCAATCCAACTCAAACATAGAAATAATAATAATGATAATAATAACGATAATAATAGATTCAGCACTTTGAACAGGGGGAGGAAATGACACAAAGTTATCTGTTACACAAATCCATCAGCATCAGCAGCTTTGAAATTGGTTTTATCTACAAAGTGACTAATGTGCATTTGGATGAGAAGGCCTGTACAATCAGGAATACGTGTTAAATTTATTAATATATGCACCAAACAAACTCTGCCATCAAAAACAAGGGAGACATTGAATTGGCAACGTTTTCCCAGAGAGCAAAATGCAATTACCAAAGCTGTGTATGGCAAAATAAATAAAGAAAGAAAGAAGTAAAACAGAGCGTATGCATGACAAGATGAATAATTTCCTCCCTGGGTTATGGCATCAACTTACCGCCTCTTCACTGGACTTCACTAAATAACTTCCTTATTTCAAAAGATTTCCATTCTGTCCAGATACAACTCATGGCCAGGGCTGAAAAGGTCAAACTCGGTGCCACTGTGGAGTCTAATTACCATGTATTAAATGGCTCAACCCCTCTTCATTTGCATCCACCTCTGTTCTTCCCCTGCCATTATTTGCTCAGAAGTTTTTATGGGCATGTGTGGCTCCCCAGTGGAAGGTGAGCTCGTGAGAGAATTTGTTACCACCGGTTCTTCCCACCGCCGATGTGTTGCATTCTGATGCAGGCGATCAATGCATTGGAGTCCATAATGCATGCATGGCCAAGAGCGAAAACAGTTTCGACTTGTGTTTATTTTACTGGCTCTCCAAAATCAGAGCTTCACCAAATATGTATAATGTAATTCAACCAAAAATCTCCTCCCAGGTGACTTTATGTATTATACAGCAACATATATACAAAATAGATTACATCATTTCAAGTATGATTTCCAGTCAACATTGGGGTTTAATGGCCAAGCTGAGCCTTACCATTCAAATGTAAGGAGGCCATGTCAAAATCTAAAATAGTATCCAGCTCTCTCTGAGTCAGCTCTGTGTGAATTGGAGCTGTCAGTCAAAATAATGAACATCCTCATAATAGCTCTGCTAACTTGTCACTAAATTGTAATGATACCTTGGCATCCCTTATCATGGGCTGTGTTACATTGCCAATCCCTCCCAAGTACCTGCAATACAAGTAAAATGATATAGTGATGGCTATTGCGAATGACTGAACCTTGGTTGTTTAAAGATTAAAAATCTGTTTGGAGCTGATCAACAGATCAATTTGACACGTGTCTGATCCGTTTGCTACTTAAGTGTGATATTACCAAACAGAGACCACAGACAAAGCATTCTGTGTCAGCACCATCAGCTACTAAAACAATTAGTTTATTCAACCAATTATGTTCAAACTGCTGAGACAGGTTGAAACACGGTGAGGGGTGGAGCCGTGGGGACGAGGTGGAATATGGAGGGGGTCAGCTTGTATAATAAAGTGCATATTCACACAGCATACCACATAGCCAAGAGCCATCTTTAGGGCAATAATGCAATAATGAGGAAATTCAATCAGCAGCGCTGGCAGTGTCTGGACTACATGACTGTTACTCATTTGATATTGTAGGGGAGCCTCTTAGTGGCATTTTTTCCGCATTTATTACTGTAAATGAAAATAAAAAATTTAGCACAGCTTGTCCAGCTAGCATAAGAAATCAAAACCGAGCCCAGAACTACAGTAAATATCAATTTAAAGTATTGATTGCTGCACTGCACAACACACAGCTCTGTTGAGGCTACTTGAGCGGTCCAATGTCTCTTATTGTCCAGAGAGCTGAATATGGGCTTTGATCTAGTAAAACTCTGAGGCTGGCACTGACGCCAGAGCAGCGGAGTGGAAATTAGAAGGGCTCCCTTTAAAATCCCAGAATCACTGCCACCAAATGAAAATACACACGCTGTTTTACATTATTACTTGTGGCACAGAAGCAATAAATGGGAGAGATTTACTATAGGCAAAGTAATACCTACTAATACATTTGTGTTCCATGGGGTCCGGAAAGCTTACTGTGAAAGATCCTCTACGCTTCCAAATGACTGCAGCATGAGCAGTTTGTGGAGCATATTGGATTTAATCAACCATAGAGCAGAAGTGTGAGGGAAATTCTGCATTTGAATAACAAGTTTAAGATCTCACAACCTAGAGTTAGTTTTATTTTAAGGACATTCTAACGTTCATTCTCTGTTAGGGAAACCCTGATGTTCAAAGGGTTTTTTTCTTATAATCAAAGAACTTAATCCTGAGGTAGAGCCGACCTGATCGGAAAAATTCACAGTGGGTGTTAGGCTACACTTGCAGGTTGGATACCCTCAGGCTATTGAACCTATTTTTTTTACTCTGGCTTCATGGTCATTTCTCTAAATGACAGTGAAATATTATCACAGCCCCAGGGATTGACGTTACCTCTGAATACTGAACCCTATCAGCTTTTTGCAGTTACAGCCTGGCTCTCCAGTGTATTGCTGAGAAATGCCTGGCTGAGTTGAACCCCTGCAACATACTGACATTTAAAAGCTGCACATCTTAGGGTTGCTTTGCACGCTCATTATTTTCCTCCACAACTTACACGCGTAAGCAAAAAATGTTAAAATACTAGAAAACGCTACCATTTTTCTTCCACGTCTGTTGAGCCTCAAAGGGATTCTCGTGTTAATTAAAACTGTTACGGTGCCTGCTCCGTGGCTGAACAGCAACTACTGTGGCTGTTTTGTGGCCACAGAGATGGCAAATGAAGAAGAGGGCATTTTTTGTGTATCACACACAAAAAAAAAAAAAAAAAAAGACTGATGAACGGTGGTTCACAGTGTTCATTATTTTTGTTACGGTTTATGAATATCTCAGGAGATGAAAGAAATAAGGCTTGAGGGAGCAGCAGACAGAAAAACTCCATCATATCTCAAGAGGTACAAACACTGACTCTCTCACACACTCGCATATCGAAGTACACAAGCCATGCCCAGGCACAGATACACACAGGATTTTCAATTTGCAATCAGACCCAGTGGGGTGAACTCTCCATGTTCGCCTCCACTGTCCTTTGTATTTGGCATCAAAGTTCCGCCCCGCCATAAAAGCCAAATTCTCTATGACATAGTGGAGATTGCTCTGTCGAAAATGCAATCAGCCAAAGCCGCCTCAAGTGCTGATGAATTACTGTGGCTTAGGAAAAGACAATGACATGTCAGTTTTGCACCGATTGGCTCAGTCGAGGGACAAGCACCATGGGGACCTGAAGAAGTCACCATGTAACTCCTGCATCCTCCAAATCTGAATGGATCAACATTCTTGAATTTCAAGTTAGCGGTGCAGTATGACAACAAAAACAAGCTTTATTTATGTCAGTCAAGATCTAATTTTTCTGTTATATTTATATTGTGGAATGTTATTTGCTCATGAAAACATGCGTTTTATTAGACTTTTTATAACCACTCCAGCTGCCACTGAGGTGGACGTGCTTTCATGTTGTGGTGATTTTATCTTGAGGACAATTCCTTTGAGGAAAAAAAATTATTCCCTAAATTTTCTTACTGCTGCATCCTGTAATTCCCTTACTTTGCTGTTCACCTTTGTCTTAGTTTTTTTCTCAAAATAGCCTTTGGAAAAACAAATGCTCTGTTAATATTATATAGTTTTAATTTTACAGAAACCAGCTTCTTCATTTAGTATGTCTGTGGCTGCAATACTTTGTTTATGATGGCAGATGGGTCCTAAAGTATTATACACATTCATTCATGCATAGTGATACAGAAGAGACATGTTCCTTTGCAAAACACAATGCTCACTTTTTGATGTTTCTATGCTAAAGTGAATGGGAGTTCAATTGCTTGAGGAAATGGCTTAAGTCATTATAAAATCTCTCTACTTTGCAGCATGTAGAAGCTGTCCAGATTAAAATTAAAGGGATGAAAAAGAGATAACTTGAAATGACTGGAGCTGTTTAAAGTGCAAGTAAAATAAAAAAAAATGGGAATCTTTAATAAATATATATGTAATTCAAAAAGAGCTACTGCAAGTAAGTGCAAGTAAAACAAGAGCTAAATCTTTGCTTTTCTGTTTACAATCAAAACTTTGATTTGGCTATGACGCCATTCGCTGACTAACCACATCTGACGCATCTCTTCCTTCATTCTTTCTCTCATCCATTTTTATTTTCCTACTCACTTTCCCTTCTCTCGTCCCCGGTTTCCTCAGTCACCTAAAACATGGTGCTGCAGGCGAAGGTAATAGAAAGTGTGTAGCTGCCCACATAAAATGCAGCTCGAAGACAGTGTAACAAAGAGGCCACATGAAAATATGGCACGTTAACTGTTGCAGAGTCGGCTGCGTCAGTCTAAACCATCAAACACTTGTCCCACAGCTGTAGCAACTGCGATTACTGTTTACTCTCTGCGAATGCACAGTCAATACTCGTCATGGATTTTACTGACTATGGGGAGCCTTTTTAAAATATGTTTTCAAAATAGAAAACATAAAAATAACAACAACAACAACAACAACAACAACAACAACAACAGGAAATTGCCCCTCCATACTGAGGCAAAGGTAGATTACCAGAGCACCACAGTTTGTTCAGTTTATCAATTCTCTGCAACTTATTAAAAAAAAAAAAAAAAGATGATTTGCAGGAACACAATAATTGAGGTGCACATGCTTAGCTAAGTGTCTTAACCTGAATTTAGCTATCTTAGACCACCATGCTGCAGAAATATTGTTTGAATGCCAAAATCCAATTAATCACATAACAAAGAAAGACAAAAGTGGATTGAGACAGTCTCAAAAGAGCGAGCCACATGAAAAGTACAAACTGGATTTCAAACATTTCAGTCAAATACAATGTTCAAACATATTACCACACTCATTGCCATGACAACATTAAAAACCTGTGATGGCCATCTCAGCTGTGCTAAAGGAGCTAATTGTGAAATGCCTTCCTTACTGTTCAACTTCTGTGATTACAACAGACAACCTGCCCTGGTGAACGCTCTGCTTCATAAATAGAAACGCTGTTAGCGATGCACAAGTCCTTTTAAAAATGGATCTTTTTCTGTTACGGCCCATTAAAAATGGACGAGGAAGGGGGTCACCGGGAGTTGGTTTTGATTCAAAGTGCCATTGAACATCAGCTGGAAAATGAAAATAGGCTATATCTACATGGAGCAATAGAAAAATCCTGACTGTTTTGTGACCTCACATTTCCCCTCAGTTAAGAAGAGTACAATCACATCTCATACTCCAGCAGTGAAGTGCTGACTCTCCCATGTTGCCTCTGTCAACATTCATCCATGTTAATTCACAGGGGTATGGGTTCACTCACTGTGGCAGAAGAAAACTCACACTAGCCAGGAGTAGGTGCGTTTCCAGGCCTCTGCCCTGGAAATGGTCATTAAATAGTCATGGGTCCCTGTGCTGAGCTGTGCCATGCCCGGCTGGGCCGGGCTGCTTCAGCCTTAGTGCTCATGTTGTGTCCCTCACCGCAGGGGTCAGGCAGAGTGCAAGGCTGCTCTTCGGTTAGGGAACCAGTTCATCGTTACTACATGTGAGCCTCAGCACACCACCACATTAAAAACTTGCACGGATACACATGCATGTACACCTCACTTTAACCCCGTTGGCTTGTCTGCGTGGAGTGAGGTCGCATCACGGTCACTGAGCAGTTAGACACGTCACAGAAACGCAGGGTGGGCTCTTCCTGCTTTTTTGTCAACGCTGTCTAGTCTTTGTTTTGTGGGCACCCATGTCTTTACATGTTTCTGTCCAAGTGAGTGTGTGTAAGCTGGTTATGTGAAGGTCACCCAGCAAAGCACATGAAAGAGGAATCCACCTTTGAGCTCTTATCGAGCGATAAGAGTGCTGTGTGTGTGTGTTTGGTCAGTCATAACGGAGCAGCCCTTTGCAGTGCTCAACTGTGGAAGCCAATGAAACAGTGTAAGAGAGCTGTTCTTGATGTATGGTTTCCTCCCACACTTTTTATTTTTTATTTGCTGCAGAGTTTACAATAGTAAGCACACATTTTATAGAAAGAAATGTTGCATGTTTCCTCCACAGAGTGGGGGTGGGAATAGTTCAGCTCTTTCGGTCACAGAGCAAAAAAAAAACAAAAATCCCAGCAATCCAACTTGTGTTTTTGTGCTTAAAAACAAATCTAGTTGATCTATAACCATATAGGGTGTCCAATACACCCTATATGACCAAATACTTAAAAAAATGACATTCCCATCAGCCATGATTTGTGTATAGGGGTAATAAGACAAATTCTTAGTCTTGTTTCATTAATAGACTGTAGAATTGTTTGATGAAATGTAATTCATTAGTGAGTAAAGCCCAAGTTGACGCCTTTCATTTTCTTTTGTTGTTTCTCCAGCACTCCAAAACCCAAATATATTAAATCTCCAATGATAAAAAGCAAAGAAAGTTGGAAATCCTCAGATTTGAGGAGCTGATCAGATAATGGTTGGTGTTATTGCACGATTCATCAATTATTAAAACTAGTTATAAAGGCTTTAAATGTTAAGGATAAAAAAAAGGGCCTTCACTCATCCCAAATTCCTACAGCCTGCAGAACCCGGACGATCAATTAAGTCCCTTCCATTACAGCGGTGTGTTTCTTTGCACTAAACGCACCTTCCTAGCACCACCCTCGGGCCCCATGGCAGGCATCTTGCATACTCAACATATAACTGGCGAGAACTGAATCAGTGAAGTGATGAATGACTTCCAACACACTGTGGACTCAGCAAATGTTAAATATTCTCATTAGCTGGTTGAGAGATCACACACACACACACACACACACACACACACACACACACACACACACACACACACACACACTCCGGCAGCACTGCCGCTCTTAACCGTCTGAGCCCGAGGCAGTCCAAAACAACCCCCAACACACTTGTGCTTTCTTCTCCTCCCGCCTTCATCACCCTTGTCTTTTTCTGTCTCAATCCATTGAGTGCGGAGCTTCAGCCGCCACGGTGACAGGCAATACTGGCGTCTGAGCTGTCATACATGTCTCTGTCACAGCAGAAGCAGCGGGGCACTGGAGATGGACAGACACCTGATCTGTTGTAACTGGCGCTCCCCTTTGGGACGACTGATCCGGGTTGTTAGCACGAGAATCAAGATTAACAGAACCAGCTGTCTTTACAAAATGCTGCGACCTGACTTCTGCTCTATCCTTGACTTCTGCTGGATCAACTATCACTACCTGAAGATAATAACTGTAATGACTCAATAAGTCTTGTCTCTTGTCACACTCAGTTGTACTTCACCTTACTATTCAGATAAGCTTTACTTTTTTCAAGTTTCTTTCCACTCCTACCCCTAAAATAAAACAGGCAACAAGACATATTTGACTCTATTTTCTGCAGTATCAAGCTGCCAACAATCGGTCTGTTTAGGAGGAGGGTTTGGGATAAAGAGTGGAGAAGAGCAGGAGAGAGTAGCAAAGCACAAAGCTCAGGGCAGAGGTGGCTCCTGGCCATCCATCTCTGGTTTCAGGATTCAGAGAGTGCTGACAGGTCTGGGTCCCTTGGCGCAGGCCTCTGGGCTGTAACCACGGATACCCAGACAAACTAAGAGCTGTCAATCAAGCAGTACCAGCTAGACAGAGTCACAGGAGATGGGAAAACAGGATAGCGAGACACCAGGAGTGTGTGTATGTGCTTATACCTATGTGTGTGTGTATATTACAAAATACAAGACAGGAGAGCGCAGACAGTCGCTGGTCTAGTGAGATATGATCAGTCACTCTTGGGGCACACACACATACAGAGGACACATGAAAAACAAATTCTTGATACTGAAGACGGTTTGGGGGGAAACTCCAGGCTTAGACAAACACAGACATGCTGATAATAGCAAACTGCCACCTCATGAATTTTGCAGCTGTCTAAATCTCCTTGACATTTTTATAAAAGCGTGCTCTTCCTTTGGCAAGAGCCAGAAGAAGATTGTGAGGCAGACGCAGTTAAACAAAAAGAGCTGGTAATGGAGATTGGTTTAAAACTGTGAGTGATCAGGTTCAATTTTAGGGCAGGCAACTATTTACAAATGAATGCATTCACAGGAAGGGGATTATGAGAGCATACTAACAATATTAAGGGTTTGAAATCAGCCTCCCCTTTCACAATACTGTTCACAACTCTTTCTAAGAAATAAAAAAAAAAAATTGGCTTTTTCCAAAAGCAAAAGTGGGTTTGCATGCTTCATAATACAGCGACCTCTCCAAGGTTTGCACTCACATAGATCTTATCTAACGGATGAGGAAAAAACAAAAAAAAAGAAGAAGAAATCAGCCGAGAAAAAGCATTATGTACAACCGAAAATGTCTGCACATTGACGAATTGTCTACAGCAGTAGAATAACAAATAAATTATTCAAATCTCTACCTTGGTGGAGTCAGAGGGGGTTTTCTCTTTGTTCTACAACCTGGCATTGATTTCTCCCAGTGGCGAAGAGTGGGATGCCTGAAGGTTAGACACACACACTATGTAGATAAATGACTCCTGAGCTCTGGAGTTTGATCCAAATGAAGCAATGATGTAGCTCACTGGCCCGCTCCCACATTGAAGTAAAGTGTGTGCTCTAGTAAAATGTGTTCTCGGTGAGTCAGAGTGTGTGTGTGTGTGTGTGTGTGTGGATGGGAGTGCTACACTCCCTCCAGTAAGGTAGTGGCGAGGTAGAGAGAAAACAAGAGTGGGGGGACCTGACTGTATATGTTGTAATGACCAGATCTTTTTCTCATGGCCAAATTATTCTACTAAACCAGACACAAGACGTCAGAACTCACACAGCTGTTGCCAAACAACTTATGCACTACTAAATATGTGTATTTACTTCTGTATTTGTGTCCAGATGTGCCTCCATTATGTTAGTACTTTACCCGTTTTTATACCAATCCAACACTCAATAATGTTTGTAAATGCATGTGTGACAGATCGCTAGTGTGCGTGTGTACATGCGTGTGATGTTAGTGATGTTTATGTTTTTTTCTTTTCTCTCAACCCAATGCCCTGCGGTGTTCCTGGCTGTGCAGCGCTGCAAAATTGGCCTGAGAGGTTTGGGAACATTTCCCCCTTACAAACAGGGGCAAATCAATACCGTCTCGGTTGAGGGAGCCACTCTCCATATGAAGGTGAGCTGACTCAGCAGTACCAGCAGCCGAAGGGAGGGAGCGAGAGAGGGATGTGGGGATGGAAATGATTGCTTTACAAGCGGGAAAATGCACGGCGGTGTTGAGAACCCTCTGTGGACACTTCGCTGCACGCCTTCTCAATCCTCTGGTGGAGGGGCAGGATGGAGGGGAGAGGAGAGCGCGCACATACATGCTTGGCTTGTAAATACAATAGGTTGCTCTCTCTTGTGCAGCGAGTGCAATCAGGCTCTCTTGGTTTCTCTTTTTCTTACTCATACTTGCGCTCTGTCAATTTATTGCAATACAGTAGTCTGGCAAGTCCAGATTTAGCCTCTGCCAAGTCTATCAGAGCTCTACAATAGCACGATGGAGCCAGAGACCGTAGGAAATGTCCTATCTTTACCTTCTCTCTAGTCTATTTATTCTTTCAGGTCTCAGCAGCTATCACTGTGCTGATTAAATGTGGGAGTTCACTAATTACAGGGTGATCGAGCAGGAGGAAGGGCGAGGAGAGGGTGGACAACGCAGGGTGCTCCGACGCCCTTCAGGCACAGCAGGGAATCTGCAGCAGCAGTTATTGGCAGTGGAGAGGAGAAGATGGCATAATTTCTCATCAGAAATTGTAAAGGGCTGAATCATCTTTCAACATCACCTACAAGTCCCATCTATTTTCTTTCCTCTCTTTGTTTCTTGTGCCCTCATTCAAGCTTCAATTCACCCATTGTACGATATGCAAGAAACACAGTATATAACAATGGGTGTGTGCGTAGTTGTGCTTGCTTTCTTGACTAAAACATCTATTTTCAAATGTGAAAAAGGTAGCCCGTCTTTCCACTTGTCTTACATTTGGTGCTTAAGAGCATTTTACCCCATCTTACAAATAACATTATTGCAAAGCACTTTCCGAAGCATGCCATAAGTTTACACAGATTTTCTCTCTTCTAGCCCTTGCTTTACATGCACTTCAATTGACTACAAAACTCCAATTGCAGAGTCCTGAACCTTGCTCGACATAGGTTATCCATCACAACCTTTCTCTTTGCCAAAGCTATGCTATTGTTGTGTGATAGTCAAGGTGAGAGCAGGGACCATTTCTCCTATGCTGGTGTGTGGTCTAGGACGCACGCCATCTGACAATTAAGACTTGGCTGCTAAAAAAACACTGCATTCATGAGATAAAACCCAGAGGAGAAACAACCATTGGACAGTGTAAAAAATTCTATGTGAATTTGGTAATTTCTCACATTAAAAAGGTTGGTTCTGAACAGATCTATTTAATTTTTAGATCTTAGAGGGTCCTTACATACCAAACATACTCCATCTAAGGCCACTGCCTGAGCAGCAACATAAACCATTGAACAAAAGGAAGATGGTGGTCGGGTGTTGGCATCAGCGTCAGCAGAATAAAGACGAAATAATAATAAAGACAATTGTCTCCCATGTAAGTGAGAGGAGTGGTAGGTTAAGAATAACAGATTTTAGACTTATGGGATAATACAGAGAAGCAGGAAAGCCTATGAATGGATAGGAGTCCTGAGGCATAGCTGAGAGGGAGTAATAAATGAAGGAGTAGGGCAGAGCGAGTGAGGTTGTAACTTTGACGAAAACTAAAGGCGATGAAATGTTCACTGTGATGGATTACTTATTTCAAGCAAAGTTTAAGTCTCTGCAAGTTGATTTTCAAATCTGAAATGAATGAAAACCAATGGCTCCCCAGAAGGAGGGATATCAATCCAAAAACTTGAAGTATGCTATGTTTTGTAAAAGTGCACATGTGATTTGGTATGAAAACATGCAAACCACTGGTATGATCATGTAAACATGTGTCCCTGAAGGCTTGAAGGCTATGCTGCAGCTGTAGGAACGCAGTACATCTCTGAGGCTGAAGGTGAGCGGTTGTTTTTCTTTTCCCATTGACAGTAAATAAAAACTTCTGGTATCAGGCTTCCACATCAGCACTGCGAGAATGGCTGCAGTTGCCATTTTGTCATCTAATACAGCGTGAGGAACAGAAAATATTAAGGCATGCATTTTGTGACAAGCTGAATGTGGTAACACATCCCTGTTCATCATTTGAATAAAATGTTAAATGACATGTGCATTGCAATATGTCAGAAAGTAATAGCCTACTGCCACATCCTTGCAGTATTCTGGTGTGGGTTAAAGCAAGTCTACCGTGGTGCAGTGCAATAAAAAAGGAGAAAAAACACCACACAAATGTGAAAGTGTGAAAATACCTTGTGTATATTATATGAGATTTTAAAAAAACCTATATAGAAACAGTTCTAAATAAAGTATGAGCCCTGTATCGCTGGCTTTTCACTCCATTCTGGGGTGATAAAATCATGCAGCCCGGTTACAGCCAAGTTGTTGACAGTGTGAGAATACTTGGTGCACATAGCCTTTATAGCAGCTGTCTGCTCTGGTGAGGGGCTAGATGAGCCAACCGAGGTGAATATATTACTCTCACTCAGTGAATGTCACAAATGCCATTTCCAACTGCTGAATGTCACAGAGACTGTTGGGTTGACTGCTAACGCTGCCGAGCGCCGTGACGTCTATATTCCCGCTGTTAACATCCTGTATCCCTGCTTTATCTTTTATTAATATCAAACAAAATCACGCTTGCTATGAGCCAAATAAATAACAATAAGCTAGAAAGACTGAAGGTGATCGGTTGGTGTGTTCCTGCTGATTACAGCTAGAACTTTTGAGCATCACCGCTTGACTACACGTAGTGCTTTTCCAACCGAATAAGAAGCTTTGATATTAATTTTTTCCTACCAATCCGAGCACAAATGGTATTAATGGAGGAATCTAATGCTTTATTACTGTAAACAAACAAATAAACAAACATTACAAGGATGCCATTAGTCTGGGATGTTACCTGGTGGTGGAGATGCAGCATTTTTAATGAGTGATCCTTTCGGCTGGCAAAGTTTCGCAGGCTCCGGAATGCACACAGGGGGAAAAAAAGCACACCAAAGAGAAAAAAAAACTAAAGCACATCTCTCACACACCCCCACCCCCACCCGTGTCACTGTAGCCCATTGTTTGCAGCGCAGTCGTCATCAGGGGCATGCTGCTGCTGAGTGCTGGGAGCCGATGCTGATTATTTCTCACATCTTCAGATATGAATGTTTGACGCCAAGGTCATTCTCCTCCAGCTATCCATACTAAAGCAAGGGCTACTCAATCATTACTGCTATACAACATCTCTCTCACACATTCTCCATTCTTTATATCTCTTGATTTATTAGGACAAAATCAAACCTGCCAATGGATGAGCATGCCAAAAACAGCAGCCTAATTTATTGCAAAATGATATGGTTATAATTAGGTAATATCTTAAACCTGACAGATTGAGCAAGCCCCAGATTAAACTCATCATTGTTTGGTTGTATTCAAGACTGATTTAATTATTTTTTCCATAAAGACTAAAGTTCTTTTTAATTAAAAAGGTTCTTATCAAATCTGAATAACCTGCATAATTGGCTAAAGCATTCTGGGTACATGCTTAAATCGCACCATTAATACCTTCTCACAACAAATAAACCCCAACAATAGAGAAGCAAAAAACACAAATAGTGCAGGGAAATTGTTTGTTTTTCAGGCTCTGAAAATGTGTATTCCTCATGACAACTCCGCAACAACAAGTAGTAAATAAAAAGTAAAAAAAATGACCAGTTGTGTTCAACAAAAGACATCAAACTATCAATAAACGGTAATTATTCTTTCAGAACGTTTGAAGAGTATACACAGCAAAGACAACTAATTTCATGCAACTGCCAACATGTTTGGTATATTTACTCATAAACCACCTATCAATCTTTGTGCTTGCTAAGTCAAATTGTGCTCGTTTTAAAGCTTTGTGCATCTGTCAAGTAGAAAAACAGGACACTGCTTTCCAAGAAGAAAAGGGGCACTGTGCCGACCAGTGTGTACAACAAAAGAAAAACAATCTCCAGTAATTGCCTGCCATCAAGCAGAGAACAGTGATTTGAAATGCAGGATAGAGGGAGGTATGGCAACGCATATTGCAAACCAGTCAAGGACGTTAGAACCATCCATCTTCCAAGAAATCTCAGAGCAAATCAAAAAGGAGAAGCATGTCTGCGGGTGGTGGTTGTGAGTTGTTTCCAGTCAGACGCAGATCATTAGAGCTGGGCACGACACACACTAAACAATGAGGAGTTAAAAGACTAGGCTGCTTCTGACCTTTTGAAGGTAAAGGTGGGGAAGCGCGCCCCACGGGCAGAGTGGCGCGGACGCTTATTGATTTCAGACAGTTTATCTGTATCACAGGCAACAGCCCACACAGACTGCATGAACAACACTTTCACCTGTCAGGATTACGTCTGCAAAGCCGAGCTGACAGAGACAAAACGAGCATGATGTAAACATGGATAAACAGATCTGATATCCAGCCATCCATCTATATACATACATGTATAGGTGGAGTAAAGCAACTCACTAGTGCTTCAGTGTCACATAACTAATGATGAACAAATAAACACAACTTACCTGTAAGTGTGCACTGTGCTCTACTGTTTGTAGATGTGTTTGTATGCAACACATTAATAATACATACTGTATACCTCAAAACAATGTGATTTCTTCCTCATGGCCAATGTGTACCACATTTCTGGTCAATACTGAAGCTAGACATTTTATATTGATTAGTTTGTTTCCAGTGCACCAATACATAATTCATCAACTCTTTGTGTATGTGTGTGAGTGTTAGAAGGGTAAACCATCAGTCAAAGTCAACACCTCCCTTCGCACAATTACCAGAAGTGTTATGGTAAAACAAGAGCCTCCACTAAAAATGCAGCATGCTGCCGAGATTCTGGGGACCAAAGCACTAATCACAGCTCTCTTATCTCTCCGCTCTTCATGAAAGGTTAAAAAAGGGTCTGAGACTAGTTCATGAAATAATTAAAAGCCTGATGCGATTAAAAGACAAGACGAGAAAAGAAAGGGAGTTCAGCGCCTTGCCCGAAGCCCGTTAGCCTCCTCAATCTTTCAGTGGAAATTGGGTTTGGGGCCGGAGAGTGTTTTCCCCACAGGCACATCACGGCCTTCTCCACAGATCAGGGATCATCACACCCAAACGCTCAATCCAAACCTCAGCCAACACCAGAACAGAAACACAACGTCATCACAGCAGCCATAGATCAGTGGTTAGGGGCAGTTTTCAAGTGTTGCTCATATCACAAGGGCACTGTACTGCTCTGGTGAACAATCTTGGAAGTACACGTCCAGACGCTGACCGGCGCCTCAAAAGCTCTCCAGCAATGATTCATAGACATTGGTTAATCTTATCAGGGACTGCCTGGACACAGCAGTAATAAACTGGAAATTGTCCAGTGAATCTCATATCAAATCACAACCGTGGGGAATCGAAAGCAACGCAGGTGCTCAAAGCAAGAATGGACAAGTCTATGGACTGTTATTGTCAAGACAAGCTATAATGTGATGGTGGTAAGTAATTATGTGATAAACAAACATATTTTAGTGGAATCACTAATTAGTATAAACAGTGAGAGTTCCTGGCTCGCCATTTTTCCTCATGTAATATCTATCCTAAATCTATGAAGAATGTAATAATGATATTATATACCCAAGCCTTTAAACAGCAATAAATGGCACGGCTTTTGATTCAACCTTCAGTTTAATCAGACACAGAAATGTAATATCGTCATTCTCCGCCCCTAATTTATTGAAAACTGCCAGTGAGACCTGAAACCTAACTGAATCTAGAGGTTGTTTGACTGGTCGCAGGTAGAAAATGAGATTATGGTGAGTACTTGAGTAATGAAGGAAGCTGCTTGTCCTTCCACGATGTGACTCTCTCTCCCCGTTCGCCTCAAAGGAGGTAGTAAAGCCGCCTGCCACAGACATAAAAAATTACTGGCCACTTCAATTAGCCAAATCATAAAATATAATTTGAGACACATCTATCTAACATGACCTGAAGACTTTTGAAAAAGAACTGTCCTGTTGTTCATTTATTAAATATCACATTCACTCAAGTTCTCTGTCTGGGTCGCAAGTGACATTGAAATCAGTTAGGGGTCGTTGCATGTACTTCTGTTACAATATTTAACAGGCAATTGGGTAAGACTAAAAATATTCAAACAAAACCTTTTCAATTCAATTCAACTACTCATTTCTGTGGAATAATGTGGAGATTTTGAATGCTGATATAATTTTGGTATTATATTTTCTCTTAATGCTGTATTCAGTCTAAATACAATTAGATTATTAATAACAATTTTTCTTTTCTTAATAAAATGCCGCACATAGCTGAAAGTCTATTTTTCCAGCTGGAACTAAACTATTAGGGATAGGTTAACAAGACTAAGAGTCTACAGCCATGCAGCTCTGAGGCTGCATGGCTGTTGGGCCCAGTAGTGCTGTGAGTTAAATGCTAACATCAGCGGGTTTATATGATTATAGTGACAATGCAAACGTGGAAATGTTTAGCAAGTACCATGTCACCTGAATTTCGCATTTTAGCATACTTACATTTCCTAATTAGCACTAAATACATGGTACAGATGAGGCTGATGGGAATGTCAGGATTATTAGGATTAGGAGTTAGGATTAAGAGATATTAAGATTTGTGTTCTGGGTAACATGAATGTCTGTACCAAAATTTGTGCCAATCCATTTTGTAGATTTTGACGTACTTGTCTATCACTAGAATAATCATCTGGAAACCATGGATATTCAAAAAAAAAAAAAAAAAAAACAATTTTCTGATAATTCATCTAGTAGTTCTCGAACATTTTACTATAAACCCAAAATGGTCCTTCATGTAAAGTCATGGGATCACCAAAATTATGTCCCCAAATTATGATGGCAATCCATCCAATCGTGTTTTTGAGATACAGAACCTGTCTGTCTAAAATGTTATACTCTGCTTAAAACAAACAAAATCAGACAAATCTTCCTCAGATCATCAGATCAAAAAAAAAAAAAACATTCTGGTTCATCACTGCAGCTAAACATATATGTGAGCCTATACTAACATTCAGCAATTTGAAATAAACACACAACAAAGCTCAGAACCAGAAACAGAAGGACTGAACATTTTTTAATCAATGTTTTTCAGACAAGGGGCTGCATAGTAGCGACCATCCTTCAAAACGACTGAACAGTGTGATGTCCTGAGTGAAGCCATTTTTGTGTCCATTATCCAGCATGAACTAGATAGCATCTCACCTCCGGCTGTGCAGTGTTTTGTGGATTATTACAATAGTTCAAGAGGGTTTACACCACGCAGGCAGCCCTGCCAGCAGTGAAACCAACGCTGAGTTTATTCTCCTGTTAAAATAAAGGCTCAGAGATGAGGAAGGGTATTGCTTATGTCACTCTGTGTCAGGACTGATTTCAGATGAACCATTCCATTTTATCTACTCTTTCCCCACAGCTCTCCATATAAAAACGATCAAGGATTGATTGAAGCTATTTCATTTTGCCTCTTGTGCTTTGAGTATTTTCAAGCACAACATGGCCCAGAGTTTTACGTGAGCCAAGGAACACAGAAAATGCCCGATAAGCACAAAATCTTTTTTTAAAAGTGTTGTTGGGTTGGTGGTTTTTGTAAGAAAAATATGCCTCTTTCAGGCCCACACTTTTGTTGGTGAAGCAACTCCTATCTACAGACAGATGGGAGTCAATTGGCGATGTCAAATGTGAAAACTGGCAGTTTGCTGCAGGAACATATACTGTATAATACTACCCACAGACCTGACCAGGCTCAAAAAAATAAAAAAATGCCATTTGAAAAGCAATAGAGAAATCATCCTAATATAGCCTTGTCATCATCTTCACTCGACTAGATACCACTGTTTATTTTCCCCTGTGAGGCTGTGGCCTTGCATAGCGAAGAAGACGCCACTCAACAAGCTCATCTTCAAAATCTGTTTACCAGGATGCAGGGTAGCAAAGGGGGAAATTTGACTCACAAATTCAACCTCAAAGTGTTCATGTCAATGTCTTCCTATCTGATTGTTTTGGCAATCTGAATAGGATTGGGAGTGTGAGGCCCAACACTGAGGCAGTGAGCTGCAAATGGTGCTCCAGTGAGAAATAGGGTTGGGTATCGTTTGGATTTTACAGATTATGATTCCGATTCCAATTCTGCTTATCAATTATGTTTCTTAATGATTCTCAATTCCAATTCTTTGAGGGGCAGGGTCAAAACAGATCTCAGAATTCACAGGAAAAAAACGTGTTTATTGATAAATGTTTAATGATAGCAGTTGTGAAGTATTCTGTTTCTACTCAATACTAATTACACAAACTACTTATATTTTTAAAATCACAATTCATTAATAATCTGATAGGGAAAATACAGTTTATTTTAATGATTAACAAATGTAGCCTACTTTTGAACACAAATAAGGTGCCAGACCATAATAAAACATTAAAATAAAGCTTTGTTTATAAAAAATATATATATATATATATTTTATACCCCCTACACGAGGTAGGCCCCCAATGTCCTCAAATCTTCCTCAATCGTCCCTGCTCCTAACTACAGTTTAAAGCCTCTGATCTGGAAAGGTAACATACACAATCACTTTAATTTAGGCTAAATAATTATGTTATATGGGCTTCCAAGGCTGTAGCTTATATGATTGATCACAAAACATTTTGTTTTGTTTAGTTTTTTGCTGGCCTTCCATGGCAAAATGTTACCAGCGGAAACACTGCACTGTACTGTACCTGTAACAATGAAACCCACTGAAATGACAACACGGCAACATTATTAAAACCAATTAATTGACAGTTTGACACATCCTAGGAGTTAGGATTAAGAGTTATTAAGATTTGTGCTCTGGGTAACATGAATGTCTGTACCAAAATTTGTGCCAATCCATTTTGTAGATTTTGACGTACTTGTCTATCACTAGAATAATCATCTGGAAACCATGGATATTCAAAAAATTGACAGTTTAGGTAGCTGCAACCCAGGTGGGTGTTGATGATGAGAGAGAAGTAGGAACATCTGTGCTTGGTGCACTTGCATAATTGCAACCCGAACCAAATAACAAATATACAAAACTCAAACCCTCAACCCTAATCCCTTGTAAGAAAAAAGTTTGGCATCGGTGTTGCACATTTTTGGAACAAAATTAAGGCACGCTTTTGGTCGCTTGCTGCGTTCGACTGCATTCATTATGACAAATAGCCAGGTCCTTGTGTATATACGGTATTTGAAACTAGCACAGGTGAAATTTGTTTAGGAACTGATAAGCAGAATCGAGATTTTAAGTTCTTAATGATTTCTTTGGGAATTGGAATTTTGGCACCATTTCTAATTTGGAACCAGTTCTCGAAGCCCAGCCCCCACTGATAAATTAAGTGGCACAGCGCTGTCACCAGACACACTTTAGCTAACCATCATGAGACCACAGTCAAGCCGAGCCTGTGTGCTGGCTGGGCACAGAGTAGACAGTGATGAAGCAATGTGTTGGAAGCACCTGCACAATTTCCTCAACTTCTGTTCTCTGCACTCTTCTGGGTGCAGCACTGTTTCAGTAAGACAAATTTCATTACTGTTTTATTTATCCTGCAAAAGATTATTTTGCTCAATAATAGAGCTGCAGACTTAGACAAAAATAAGGACTTCAGACTTGATTCGAATTTGACTGCTGTGACATTTATTTATATGACATCTCACTGCCTAAAGACTTGACCTGCAGGCATTCAACTCTCAAGCTTTGACCAAAACATTTATTTATCAATAATTAATAAATAAGATCTCAATTGACAGGTATAGCCACACAGCTTGAAATTTGAATTCTTAGTCTTGTGGATTAAAAGGTCTCAGGTATGTAACAACACTGCAAGTCTATACAGTGAAACTTTGCATTACATGCTCAATGACAATTCTAACACGTTGATTTGAACTTGGTATAAAGTTTATGATGTTCATCATCTTAGTTAAGTGTGTTAGCATGCTTATAGCACTAAATAGAAAGTACAGCTGAGGCACATGGGAATGTCATCAGTTTTTCAGGTATTTGGCCATAAACCAAAGTTTTGGGCCAATAAAAATTTTGAAAAGTTAGGGGGTCACTAAAGTTAATATAATTCATCCTGAGGGGGGACATGAATGTCTGTACCAAATTTCAAGAAAATCCATTCAATAGTTTTGGAGACATTTCACTCAAAACCTCTTGGTGGTGCGAGAGGAAAAATCAGGGGATCACCACAATCAGTAGGATTCATTCACAGGGGCCCACAGATGTCTGTACAAAATTCCATTGCAACCTATCAAATAGTTGTTGAAATATTTAAACCAACCTTTTCATCTAAGGAACCATGCTACTAGTCTGGGAACCAGACGAATCTGCAAGCTCATGTTTTATTTGCTCTGGCAGATATGTCAAAAAACTGACTTCCCTGCCGATTTATCGGGATAACCAATCACAAGCGTCCATCTAGTAGGAGGCGGGTTTAATACGATGACCGACAGAGACAAGCGCCATTCAGGTATCTTTGTAAATATCCAGATGGCGGCTCCTGTTCAGCGGCCAGCTACAGCAGCAGAATTAAATGGACTGGATGGTAAATTTACAACTGCACTTCAACTTTATGTTGATAAGAAATATGTGTTTGCCGGTCTTCTGACAGGACGTACCGCCTGACAGGATTTTGAAACAGCGTTTCATTGCTCTGATTGGTTGTCTCCGCCCGTTGATAACGCCCCTTGGAAATCAAAAATGATCTGAGAGGTTCCAGACTAATACACATTTGCAAATTAGTCTGGCGAGGTTACCATGCTACATCTTTGAAAGGAAAACATTTAAGTGACTTGCCCTTTTAATTGGTCAGTATTCAGAGATCTGAAAAGACTTGGATCTTGACTTAAAATGTGCTTATGTAGCCTTGACTTGGACTTCATTGTGGCAAGTGCTTCACCAAAACCACAAGCTAAGATTTTCTTACAGAGTCGACAAAGAAGGACACACAAATAGCCAGAAAAAGCCCCTGGACTAATGTAGCTAGAAAACTGTTCAAATGCTTCCTCTTTTGACGTGCTTGAAATGGTATTATAGTTCTGCATATTTAAATAGATAATAAATTTGGTATTTATAATGAAATCTGATATTATGAGGGCAGCGGGGTGTGCGGTGAACAATAATGAAATTCAGTGACAGGAAGCGGGTTTGGAGAAAATGCAGGCGTAGAGCAAGCAGCGAAACTGTGAATGAGAAATGTGTCTGAGTCAAAAGCTCATTAGTACCAAGCCTGGATGTGGTCTGAACAGTGATACCACAGATCTGTGAAATTTAGGCATTGTTCCCACCAAAAGAGGTTCCAAAACAACAAGCCCTGTGCTACCCAGGAGATCTGCTTCTATTCAGTTCCCAAGATCCTCCAAACCAAACAGTTTGGGTGACAGCTGGACTTTCATTCTTTACTATGAAGGGAAGCTTCCTTTGGACTGTGTTTGGAATCTGTGACTGTGGGCCAATAGACACAAGATTACAGCCCACCAGGGGATGGAGATGTTGTAAAAACCTTTGCCTGGTCTCACAGGGAGGGATCAGCAGACTGTTAGTTATAACTTTCAAATGCTCATTTACACCTGAAGGTGTGAATGCTATAGCATCAGTTGTACATTTATACTGAATTTTAACAATAGAACTTAAGGCACAAAACGGGGTTATTGCTGTTGTTATAGGTCATGAAAAGAGGTCTTATTGTAGAGGCAAATGGAGGGCAGTGAGGCTGAAATGGCAACCTGCAGGAGGGGTCTTACACTAATGCTTTCTCCAGCTGCTCCACCTTAGGCTTATTGTTCCACTGTGCCTATCAGAGAAGGACGGGAGGCCATTTGAACAGAGCCTAGACTGGGGCTGGGGCGGCACACCTTGGCCCTCACATGCTCCATTAAACCAGGAGCAGGGGAAAGTATGAGGTCTTGACAGTTCCTGGCTCAGAGCCCTGCCGCTGACACAATTACTAGCCCCTTGTCCCTCGTCCGTGCTTTGCTACCTTGTTTAAAATGGCTGCCTGTAGCCACGACTATGGATGTAAACAACAGACAGGCCGCTGCCAGAGGAACCAAGCTTTCAAGCACCCCAGAATTGTTGCTTTTTCCTACGGATCTCTCCATTTCTCATGTATTTGTTTGTTGTGTTCAAGTGTGACAGTGTGAGTTTGGATTTAAGGACCTGGATCTGGTCCCATCTAATCCCAAATCCCAACACAACTTTCCTACAGTAGTATTAAGTCTTATATTATAACACAATTGTAAATAATCTGGAAAGGTGAAACAGGTATGCTGAAATACAAGTTACCCTTCGACAAATGGAAAAAACGCCTTCAACCATAACAGACTCACAAAATCACATTGAGAATATTGCCATTTTCCCAGAGGCAGAAAACAGCTGGTCTGTCCTTCATCCCCAACACTAACATAATATTCTCCCTCTCCCCCAGAAACACCGACTCCACTGTGCCTACTTTCTTCAGCCAGCGGTGAGTTTGCCAAGTAAAGCTGCAAGGGAAAATTAAGTTTCATCTGAGAAAATGTTCTGTTATTCAAACCTGCTTAATAGTAAAAAAATAAATAAATAAATGAAGCATTGACTGATTGAAGACAACTACTGTGAATTTGGAACGATAACTAGGATGCAGTTAGCTTTCCAGACATCATTAAGCTGCTTATATGAGTTGAGGAGAGAAGATATTACATTTTTGGAAGTTCAGACCTTAACAGATAAACACCTCGTATTCATCCATGATTGACTGACACAACAATGATAGAAGTAAAAGATAGAGATGGGCTTTATTGTCTCGAAGGAAATTTGTCTTGGAAACATACAAAAAAATACACAGACTGCCACCAGTCCACATGCACACACACAGTACCTACAATACATGCATAGACTGCCAACAAACTGCACACTGCCTGTCGTACTACACTGTAATCATATTGTACATAATATGAGCAGTGAGAGTAAAGCAGCCTCGTTAACATAGAATTATCATAAAACTTATGTGTTTACAGTTAAAATAAAAAGCAGCATTACAGGTGTTAGGTTTTTGCTGGCAATATCCAGGTAACACCAGCGGAAAGGTAAACAATTTAAATGTGCATATATTACCGACATTGTAATGATACAAAGCCGGTACTGCGATGTAAGGTTTTGTTGTTAGGGTAGACTTTTATTATCCTTTTTGGAATCACAGTGTCAACAAAGCATTTTATGTAATCTGTGGTAACTACTGTGGCATTTTCCAGGTACAGCTCTCCAGAGAAGGTATCCCAATTTGTGCATAAAAAACAACTTTTCAGTGTTTCTATGCTGTCGTCTGTCTACCATCGATAGATTTAACCAGAGGTTTACTGCTTTTTAGGGGTGTCTATTATGTGGGCATCAGTTGAACAGTGTTATGGTCAGAGTTAGACAAGGGTGGTTTAGCTATGACTGCGTATGCATGTTTTTACATTTCCATAGCACTTGTCAATGGTAGGATTCTTCCTGGTATCACATTTCATATACGGTTAAAAAACGGGCAACGCAGTGTTTAAGTTGCAATGATTAAGATCTATGTATGGGACAGTCGATTGCCTTTTTTCATAGCAGTTGTCGTATGTTCTATGTTACTAAGAAGCTTTGTAGTCTGACCTAAAGGAGCAAACAGCAGAAAAATGGCAGACAAAGAAAAAGCAGGTCCTGCATCACCTGAGGGAAATATAAAAGGTTAATTCCGGCAAGCCTATTTCCCATCCCAGAATAGAGCAGGGTGCATAAATGATTATCTACTGCCAGGAAGGAGAAAAAAACGTTTCTGATTGGATTAATCCAAACTTGGGTCATATCTGAACAAGAAACAATGTATCTTTCTCATATTCCAACTGTATGTTTTTACTCTAATTGAGATGGGCCTAAAGGGGGAAGGAGAGAAAAAAAAAAAGGCAGAGAGACCGAGAGATCACGGAGAAGGACAGCCTCCAGTCAGCTCCAGCAGAGGGGCCTTGCTGACCTAGATCCAGGCTGAGTGGGGATGATATTAGCAAAGCAATTAAGGGAGATGACAGCCGTCAGGCAGGGTCAGACTGACAGGGATAGCAGTCTCTCTCCCTCCCTCTTGAGCGTGTTCTCCCTCCCTCTCTCCCTTTCTCTCCCTCTTGTAATGGCTATTGATTTTTCACAACCAAAACAAGAGGCCCTCTCAGCCCAGAAGTGGCTGAATTGGTAAAGAGATAAAAAAACAAACAAAGTTTTAAAACAAGAGTGGGCAGAAGAGAGAAGAAAGTGCGGATGGCATGGGTGCAGTGTAAGGGGAAGGGGCCGAGGCTCACAGTATGGTGACCCTGTCAGCTCTTTGCTTGGATGTGCTGAAATCACTCGAGGCATGCCAAAAATGTCATTCCCCAGAGATGATAGGAAAGTAACTTCTACCTCAAAAAGTTGTTCCATGTTTTTGCCATGGGGATAAAAAAATGATAATATTGGCGGTAAAGTAAGGCAAACTAAACTTTTTTTTCCTGGTGTGACGAAGATGGAGGCTAGGCAAGTAAGTTAATTCACTCTAGAGTAAATCACACGGTTAAGGAGTAAGCTTCATATGTCCATTCATCTTAATTTGGTTAATCTTACCATTTGTTTGTTCATATCCTTATTTACAGTATGCATATATCCATATATAATCTTGCTGAACAGTACACACTTAAAGTACTTTATAGGCTTGATAATACTTTGTAATTAAATATTTTTGCATGACTTAAAATAGCCTGTAATTTGTCCTTGAAATTATTTTAATTATTTTCACGTAAATAGTTAGTCAAAAAGTCTACAACTGCTTAAAATTAGAAAATGAGGGACATCAGCCAATATGAGTTTTCTTTTTCAGCACAGGTGTGAGGGAACTCCTCCCCAAACGAAACATAGAGAGAAAACAGAGAACGACTCGTGCAGCAACAATCTCAAGGAAAACAAGATTATGGGAAATCTCATATCTCAACATATTGCAGTATGGCCCACAAACCATACATCCAAATCAGATTTATTGCAATTACTGGAGACAGTGCCACTTAAATCACTGGCCCATTCAGCTGTCACAGAGCAGCGCACTGTATGTGTCGCTCCATCCCAGCATGCTTTGCTCCAGGCGTGCGACTCAGTGGTGTTGTGTTCGACATGTCTGCTTTAATCTGATCTCAGTGGGAGGTTTAAAGTTTGACAAAAGCAGAAGAGGTAGACATACAGAAGCCGAAAAAATTCTACACAAAAACATAAAGTGACACGATGAGACAAAATGGCAGAGAAAAAGATTTGTTTCAGACTCAAGTGAATGCATACTGGATGCTTTTAAATCCCACAGTGTGTTGTCAAAAGTCACAAATCAATACATTAAATAAAAGCAGCGGGTGGCGTCTCTGAAGCACCACCTGTGAGACAACTGTATAGACAGTGCAGCATTTTCATAGACTGTTCAATGGTATATTTATTTTTCCTTTCATCAGCTCGTCTAGCCAAAGAAGGTCAGTATGTATGGAAGAGGGCTTCTTCTTCGACTGCTCTCCAAAGCCAAGAACAGCTGCTCACCTGATACCTCAAGTACACTTCTGACAGCACGCCTAGCTAGGCACTCACTGCACAATTCTCCATGCTATAGTGTCAAGTTTTTTTTTTTTTTATCTACAAGAATTTCTGCTTCAATCTCAAAATCAATTTTACAAGCAGCACTTTCATTTTTCAGTTTACAACTTGGAGGGAAAGACTGTTGAGTTGTGTGAGCGGCTAGGCTGATGTGAATTTTGATTATTTTAGTAAGCAGTGAGAGTTTAAACTGAAGGTTGATTTTTCTTCTTTTTTTTTGCCTGAGCCGTATGCAATGATTTTGGAAGAAGCTTTGGGGGCAGAGTTTAGGAAAAACACATATGGTGCAGGAATGCACATTTACAAGTACGGGTTAACCTCTCATGAGCCCCTATAGAATCGCCTTGACATCTGCACTGCATATGTGTCCCAACCATAAAACCGCATGAAGACCCTTTTAATAGTCTTACATGTGCTCCAAATGCACAACCAGCACATCAAGAGGTGTAATTACTAATAGAGCCTCCTGACTATATCATTAAGGCCAGATAGAAGCTGAAAAACAAATCTTTATTTTCAAGAGCCTTGCCAAATGTGTAACTGCAAATGACCTGTAGCATGCCAGTAATCGCTCAACTACTTAATGTCTGTATTAGCTCTCTCATATCTGTTGAAAGACTTCAGCAATAACCATTCAGATAAATTACAGCAGCCTCTCAAGTCGCTGTTTAAGTGGAAAATGCAGTTGGAGTTTTTCTCTGCTTCGAGCAGAACAAGTGTGCACACCAACCTTGGCACCTTAGTCACGCTTGTGAACAGCAGTGGAAGACGTCCCTGTACTGTACATATGTAGGGATAGAGATATGTGCCATAATGAGTTGCACTCTGCAGATGGCCATTAAAGCTTATGTCAACATTAGGGAGATATCCAAATAAAAATTTGGCAGATGATACTCACAATTAATTCAGAGTAAATTTTTCACGCAGACCCATTGACCACAGATGATAAGAAGGCACATCTGAATTCTTTGATAAGAGTCCCTGTTGGGAAATTAATTTCTGCAGAGAACATTTGGTCCTGACAGAGCGGCAATGTAATTAAGGTTAAAAAGGAGTTTTCATACGAGGCATGGAAATTGCTTCCTTTCAAATATATCTTTGTAAATCTGACAGAGGTCGGAGCGGATGGACTGTGGCTATTCACAATGTCAGTGTGTTCTTAAACTGATGGTGGACAGGAAGCTGCACTGTGCAACAGCTCGACCCAGAAGGCAAAAGGAGAGGAAATCATATTTGTTGCCCCACCAAACAGCTTGAGTCAGCTTAAAATTCTAAATGCTCAGTCAAGTTCAGGGAGCAACAAAGAGGAAGGAACAGCATTAAGTTGTGGTTTCTATCTGAATCTCAGATATTGCATTATACAGTGTGCAGGCTCTGTTTTATATGTGCATCCTGTAAGCGTCACTGTGGAGGTATAATATGTTAGTGCAGAGTTGTAAAAAATAAGACGAAAAAAAATCTTTTTAACAGTAGCTTTTGTAGAGTGCTACGAGGAAAGCAATGTAATATAATACAATATAATGTTCTGCAAAGATGAAATTACCTATAACTCTGTTCCTGAAGCGCACATTGTTTTATATCCAAGCTCAAGTTGAGTGCTGCTCGAGACATTAAGTGCAACAATATACCTTATCTGCTGTGATAACGATCTCACAATAGCATGGCAACTAACGACACACGCTACGCTTTGATATGTGTTATGCCATAACGCCTCTCCGTAGCCAGAGCACAGATACCCAGTATAAAAATCAATATGGCATCACTTGCATGGAAGCCAAGCAGAAGGGGACGCTCAGGTGTGGATATTCTTAAATAAGACAGCTGACATGACAGACACACTGTATGCCCTGAAATGGCAAAGCCTGCTGCTTGATATCATCAGGCTGCATTACATCTTCACCAAAGGGAAAATGGCAACGTTTGGCAACGGAGGGCTCAGGCAAACTAGAGCTGACAGGATTTTGTGGATGAATAGATGGATGGACGGACAGCTGGTGATGCAGAACACTTTTTAGCTTTCTCTTTGCGTTATGTCACCGTGTTTGACTTACATTTCTCCACTGAATTGCCTATTTAAAACAGGAATAAAATAAGATATTTTCAGTAAGGCCTCCCAGTAAACAAATACAACCCCATACAGCTTGTTTGTCGCTGTCTTGCTGTTGAATTGAATGATTTTTCTTTGCAGGTGTGCTTTTGTAAAGCCCCGTATTTCTTCATCTCCATGGTTCTATCAATAAATTGCAGCTGCCAGTGTTAAAAAAAAAACTGGACTGATATTAGAGAGAGAGAGGGGGAGTGATTTTAATTTCAGTGAGGTTTCCTAGTTAAACAAATGTTTAAACAAAATGAAACAAAAAGGTTTGAAACATTGAGTATTTTTCAGTGAAAGGCCAGATGACATTTTCAAAGTAGTTAAAAACTTTGCTTTTATTCATGTTGATCGCAATAAATGAAATGGGTTATTTGTAGCCTACTGAATCTTCAATGTTTAATTTGAAATACTTCACAATAGAGCTTATAACAGTTTATTTACACATTACTTTGGCAATGTGACAAATCAGGTATCATTGTACCTTCTTTAACTGCAAAGTAGAGAAGTTGTATCTTCTGAGCAAAACATGAACATGAGACTAAAATAACTTTTAATGTAGGAGGTACTCTTCCTCTTCTCCTTCCCTACTCCTTAGTGAGGACACTAGATATAAACTAGTTGAATACTTTCGCTCTCCCTCATGATGCGTTTATGCTGTGCAGTCCCTAAGGGCACTTTAAGGAAAGAGACAACACTGATAGCACTTCTGAAGGTGCCAGCATGCCCCATTCACACATATTAGCCTCAATGGCCTGGATAAGATGCCATGCTAAAACCCCTGCTGTGTGTGAGTGTGTGTGTTTGTGTGTGTCAGCCTCTTAGGATTCTATGCCCCTTTAACCATGGGCCGACCCCCTGCGGTGCCTTACGTCTTAATCACTCCAGGGGCGTGCAGGAGACAATGCCTCGCTGTTTATGTGACAAGAATATAACCGGGTGCGTGTGACAGCGCGAGCCACGGTCTGTGTTTATGCATGTGTGGTTTATGTTCCGCCTCTGTTATGGTCTGGTAAAGGCATGTGAATGGAATCCCTGTGTGCCCCAAAAAATAGCAGGAAGCCATTTTTATCATTAAGGCAGTGGCTGTGCGCTGCGAGGGGCGCAGGTCGCCTCATGAATGGCAGCGGGGGAGGCTTGTGAAAAGCATGACCTTGCTCCCCGCGCTCTCCTCTCCCTCTTTTCCGCACACCTGATTGCTCTCTGCAGCAAAGACAATATCAGACATGCACCTCATGGCGGCAAGGTCAGAGGGTCACATCATTAGTGACATCACTTTTCTGCTTAGAACATACCTTTACTCAGAACCACCCCCATCACTTTCTGTCTCTACAGCTAACTACCTCACTGCGCTGTGTCCAGATAAATGCCCTTCTTAAGGCTTTTCTTCCCCTTTATCAGCAGGTGAAGAGTCCTTCTTGTCTTAATAACGGTGGAAGACGGAGGCTCATCCTCCAGCCGACTCAAGGCAGGGCTTTCAAAAAGAGCGTTTCACATTACATAAGGCTGTTTCTGCTGTATCTAACAATGTTAAATAAATGTGGCAGTGGGAGTTGACACATGACAGGACATGAGGCGGGGCTAAAAATTAATAGGAGAGAGCATTTTAAAGTCTTTATCCCGTCACAGCAGATGACCGCATATGGGGGCATGGTAAATGGAAGTGTAATATAAATGCATGTTTGATTTTAGAGGAAGAATGTTTCGGTCCATGAAACACGTTGGAGAAACATAACTCAGAAACTACTGGCCAGATTGCCATGAAAGTTGAATATTCATAGTTCAAAGAGGATTACTTTTTCAATGGTTTTAGTGACAGTGATCTTTTATCTAGTGCAACCATTTCATCAGAATTAGCTCTTGACCAAAGCTTTGATCCATGATGTAGTGTAGAGCTGCAAAGTTTAGTTGATTGATCGATTAGCTGAGAGTAGTGTGTTGCTACAGTGAGAAACAGAAAATTACTTCTATAATCAATTTATCATTTAACTTGTTAGGCAAATACATTCCGTGGTTGCAGCATTTAATTTTTAGACTAAACAGGTAATAGATTAATTGAGAAAATCATTAGCAGATAAATCGATAATAATGACAATAATTATTATTTGCAGCTCTGGTAGGGTGCCTTGAAAACTAATGGCCAGATTTCAGAATCAAAATGATTTCTTGACCTTGAGAACAGTAGCTTGACAAAATAATCTGAAATCAAGGTCCACTCACTAGCTTTTTCCAAGGTTTTTGCCAGCATTTGATGGTCTTCATCAGTGAATGGAGTCACCAAATAATTAATGGCCAGTTTTGCACAAACTCTGCTGTGGATATTCATGGTTCCCACAGTTTCCCTGCATTAGTTATCAAAAGGTAAGGGAGACCATTTTTCCATTTTGTCTTGCACCCCACTGAGAGTGCTCCCAAACAGGCGCTTAACACAATGACTATAGATAGAAAAATTAGATCTGCATAATACATGTAAAATAATTAATAAAGTGATAAAAAATGTAATGCTCAGTCCAATGTCAAAGTTAGACCTGTAGACTACCACAAAACTGGAACTTCTTGTTCGGCTACAAAAAGGTGACCACTTAGTTTCACTTAGTTTTATCAGTATTCACTGCACACGTCTCACTATAATTTACTGCACTCCTCAACAGGAGAGATGTAGCTTTCTTTCTCATTAGGTGCTGCAGAGTCCCCTTGAGGCTTTTATTCACCGCCACCCCCCCAACTTTCCTCCACAACTAGTGCAGCAGGTAGGCTGCCAGCTGATGGCACCTTTGTCTGAGTGGCTCTGCGTGCTACCAGGAGACATGCTTTCCTCCTTGCAGAAGCTTGTCATCCATCATTACCCGAGGTGGCCTTGAGAATGATTCCGGGAGACAGCTCCAGCTTACCGTCTGGGGGCCCAACGTAAACAGCACACTGCTGGGCAACAAGGGTGATGATGACCCAAGGTACGTGGGGGGGGAAAAAACAAAAAACAAAAAACAAAAAAAACATATTGTGCTGTGTTTCAGCTTAAATTCAGGAGGCAGGCTTGGCAGGCAGTAAGGCATGTGTGATCATTTGGATTTTGTAATTTTTCTACACTAAAAACATGTAATTCTTTTCTCTTGTTCTCACACTCTGCAGTGGTGATTTAGGGCACATTCACACCAAGAATGTCTGGAGTGGTTTAAACAAACTCTGGATCATTCACTCATTTTAGTTAAAATGAGAACAGCAGCATTCAAGTTTGGCTCTGCAACAAATAGCCACACCAGGCCTGCCTGAAAATGCAAGTCTGCATCCTATTCCAAGCTAAATGTGCTGCAGTTTGTTTGGAGTAAGAACAGTCATACCAGCTAATGGAAAAACCCCAAACCACTCCGAGCTTTATGGGTATACGGAGACGGATGGTGACACCTTATAGCTGGCGGGTAATCACTGCCTATAAGATATTCCCATAGACATTTTAGATTAGTGGGTAGATGGATTGAATGCAAGGTATCAAATAGGGGACCTTAAAAGTTTAAACACCTTTTGTATGATATTTAATCAAAGTCAAAATAAATACAAAATCTGAGACATTACATGGTATAGTAACTTTGTTATAGTCAGCTGAAACTCTACATAATGGATTTATTATGATAAAGTGCAGAATTTAAAACAATAACTATTAGAGCTTAGATTAGTTTGTGGATACTCACAACTTGGGGGCAACCCTTCGTACGAACCAGTTTGTACGAAGGGTTGTCAAACCATGTTAGAAAAAAAAGAAACGACCATCTGATAACACTTCTGTTGAGGTATACTAGTGAGCCATGAGCCTTCATGGCTGAGGCAGAGAAACCCTGGTGCAGAAAGGCCTAATGTTATGCTCAAGTTGTTCTCATCAACTTGTAGACTTGTTTAAATTCACCACAAGAAGCTGCACTTGAACCAACAGAGTGGTAAATACCAGCGGTAAACAAACAATTCTGGGTTTAAGAGTGACTACAGTATCACACGAAATGTAACTACTATGGTTTAGACTACGTAACACAAGCTGCAGGCATTGTCGCAGGTGAGACTTTCAAAATGTATGCAGCACACTACAGTTAATTTGCCAAACTTCGAAAGCTAAACACAGCGTGGACCACCACAGCTTTGGACCACAAAGGTTAGGCTATGAACAGCCTTCCAAAGCACACAGACCAAACACCGCAGAAGGATTTTACACCTGAAGCCCCCCCAGTGAGGGTTGAACCCCAGCAAAGAGTGCACATAATGAGTTCTGTTCATCAGTGATGCACTGACCCAGGACGGACACACACGCACACACACACACGCACACACAAAGAGAGAGACCCCCCCCTCCCGGCCATGTGCCTGTGGCGCCTGCGCCCGGTCACCTCGCCGAGGGATCAAAGGCAGTATGTCGTTCTAATCAGTCCACGCAGTGGGCAACCCCATTAATTCAATTCTATTTCATCAGCGGTGAGGAGACCACCAGAGGGGTCTGTACATTCCTGCGGTCCTGTGGTCCAGGAGTAATCCTATCTCTAAATGACCCGAGATCAGGCTCTAACCCCATAATTGCTTGGAGACCGGCTTGGTCTTGCTTGCTGACAGAATTGCGGGATCTTTGCGGGAGGAGAAACAAAGACAGACACAGCTCATTTTCTGGCCACGGCAGGGAAGTCAAGCTGAATTAATGATGCCATATATCAAATGAGTACTGACGATCAACCCCCCACTAAACCAGGCCAACACCACAGAACATGTTCATATATGCACACAGTTTGCTGTAGCAAAGGATCAAGTACTGCACGGGTGGAATTTGAGTACAATTTATTATTATTTTGATAAACAAGTTATTTTTAATAATAATAATAACAATAATAATGTTAGTACAATTACTAAAAAGACAATTGTCCAAAGCAGTTTCTATGAAAAAACAGATTGGTACAATAAAATAATGAGGCAGAATATGACTGACTCATATTTTATTGTGCTTTTGTATCACGCTGTGTGGCTTGTCTGTGGCATAATAAAATGTTTATTGGGACATAAGATAATGAGCTTTTGATATCTTACCGTACCTTTGGTCTCTGGTGGATGGGGATGCTCATCACAGACAAATTAGATCTTTTGAGTATTGCCGTCTACACCTGCAGAAAAACAATAACATTTGGTGATTATGGTGAGGCTTTAAAACAGAAAATGAAATGAAAACGTTCATAAATCTGTCCCTAATAATCTCGTGCTCACCATCTGTTAATGACGAAAAATCCGACATCCCTTCACTCAAAAGAATGAAAAAAAAAAAAAAACCCATTCAAGCTTGGAACAATCTGCATCAAGAGATGTATTAGTGTAATCTTTGGTCTGGAGAAGAGATAAACGACTCCACAGAGACACATGCTGCTCTCCAACTGTCCTGAGAGAACGTTAGAGGTGAACGCCAGATAATTTGACAGTAGAAAAGGTCAAACTCGAGGCATATGGTTGCAGTTGTGAAAGCTCTCAGGAATTCATAGCAAATGAATGTCTGAGTGAAAATTACAAAAATTACCACAATTATATGCAAAACTGAAGGCTCTGCTCTTTTTAAGATGACGACAAAGGAGAGGGTTCGCATGGGAGATGACACTTCAAAGGCCCTCATTGTTGGAGGTAACAACAGTACTGGTGTTCGTAAAAACAGCGATCATCTGACTCCTCTGCGGTGGCAGCCTTTGGAAGTCACCACATTTTGTGTGTGTGTCTGTCTGTGTATAAAAGAGTCTCTGCTTCGGTTTGGAATCAGTGTACAACAGCATTTTTTATATGAAAACAAGTTAAAAGAATCCTGGAAGACTTCCTTCATTAGTCTGAATTATGACTTGATCACAGTAAATAAAAAGAAAGAAGATCAATGTGGCAAACAGAGGACTGGATACTTAGTCTAAAAAAAAAAATCTACAGTTTCTCTATTTCTCTCATTCCAAATATACCGTGGCCAAAATGTAGATGACATTTCCACTGCAGCTGAGGACCTAAAAACAATGTAAACATCAAGTTTTGGTAGAATCCGCTCACCAGGAGTCAGGAGTTTTCTTCTTCCAGAATGCAATGCAGCCATGTTGAGCCACCTCTCACTCTGCATTCACTTGGATTACTGCTATTTCTCTCTGCCTACACATACTGTAAAGCCCACAGCCGAAGTTCTCGGGCATGTTCATGTGCACTCTCGAGGGGTTCACAAAAGTAATTCTGGGAAATGTAGGCAACTTGTTGCTGAAGAAAAGTAGATGTGGCAGCTTGGGGGAGAACAAAACAGTAAACTGGATCGACTTGATCAGAATTAAAAAAAAGGTTTGGGACACATCAGCTGATCATTTGATAAGATGCAGCAACCCCCGAGAGCTTTCGACTTTTCAAACTCCAACGTATAACTGCATGAAAACTTTTATAATGCTTGGCAGTTACAGTCATACCATTTTTTATGAAGTGCAGATATATTTCTTTGCACTTACTGGCTCTCCTTAAGGTACACTGCCGAAAGTTATTTTTAAAAAACGTATCTGTTCTCCTTCAAAACAACACACTAATGTTACAGTATAGACTGTTCTCAGGATCGGCTGCAGAGTAGGACCATATGTCTGAGGCAAAGCAGACAGGGAAACCTTTCCAAAAAGTGAAATGTTATTGAATGCTCATTCATCATGTTTTGCTGACTCTACTTCCAAGTCACATACATCATGTCAGACTTAATAGTCTGAAGAACACGATTCTGAATGCATTTTTCATTTTAAGAAGAAAAATGGTGGATGAAGGCATGTTTCTTTATTCCTAAAAAAATAAATAAAAAAAGAAATCGGATTTCCATTGTGATGATTGTGCAAGAATGGAAACAGCTACCTTGCCAAATCTTCCTCGAGAGGATGATAAAAGACAGTAGCTCGCTGATATAAAACCAATTCTTTCCACCATCAGTTTATGGAGCTAAAAAGCGTCTGCACAGAGAGTGAGAAAAGTTATGACATATGGTTGTTTATGTAACAGTGCCAAAATAATACTAAGTGAAATTCCATTAAAAGTTAGGGTCCAACTGTGCATATTTTTGAAATATTAAATATAAGATGTAATGAATATTACCCCAAAATATATTCTGTTCAGCTGCAATCTCTCTTTATCATATCACAAAGTATGATTAGAATTATAACAAAAATTCTGATTATACAACTTTTAATGACTACTCTGCATAAATACACAATAATGCATGGGTTTAATGTAATAAAAATTCAAATACTGTATTACCAGTTATTATAATGACCTTAAATACAGTTTGGCGCTCTGGTGTGTACAAACCAACAACAAAAAAACATCTTTTTTTTTTTTTTGTTACTAGAAAAATTAGTTGAAACCCCGTAGGAAAAATGTTTACTTTGCCATGAAATTAGAGATGTTTTTCATTAACTCCACACAAAGCTAAATCATTAACTAGCTCATTGACTTCTCCCTATAGATTTATATTTGGTGTCCTCTTCCTCTAATTAACTATTAGCATATCCGTAATGAAAAACATGCAGTTTGTGCCTAAGAAGTCACAACTGAATATTTAAAATGAGCAAACTGCCACAGTAACTGATAAGTAATAGATAAATACTTCATAGTAAGTTAGAGATAATGCCTAAAATTGAAAATATGAATCTTCAATCAGGATCTGGATAAATATAGAACAATGAAACTTGGTGAAATAATTTGTGGCCTTGCAACATTAACACATTAATTAAAAAATTGTTTCAATTTATTTCATACAAAAGGCCACTGCAGAAAAAAGTTGTACCATGCCAATTATTGTAAACTTGTCAAAATGAATCCCAGCAATAAATCATCTATGTAATTATCAATTGATTGAAGGAGCTATCTAACTGTGAAAAACACTTGGAAGCATGATACATCAATTTTAATGGCATTTCTTAATCAGAATGTTCAGCAATCAGCAGAGACCAATTAGGGCCTGAGATAGGGACCCGCCATTAATAATCAAACTTGGCTGCCATTATATTGCCTCCATTCTAAAAGGCTGTAAGATTTGTAATATGACCAGGAAAACAAAGCAAGGGTCTATTCCTAAACCCGTAAAAATTGAGCAGCTTTGTGTCAGCCAGACTGCCAAATGACCACCGACTGGCGTAACTAGAGTTTAAAGATTTCTCTCATAAAAATCAAAAGGCTTTTTTTTCCTAGCGGCATGGAATTCATGTCCGAAGAAGGTGGAATGGATAGGCCTATCTTGCACATGCTGAGAAATAGAAATGTCTACTCGGGAAAGCTATAAAATTACACTGGGGCCCACAGGCACCGAGCAATGACAAAAGCTATCTTTACAATGCCACCTTCAGCTGCTGTCTTATTAACATTATGGTCAGTTTTATCGCAGCCAAATGTCTGTGTGTCTTTGAATACAAGAAACAGCCAAACTGCAATAACATAAAATGTACGAGCTGCACAAAGACCGAGCAGAAACATTGCCCTTCATGTGTGTCCAAGCAGGAGTTTACTCCTGTCTGATTTTCACTGTTCATTTCCTTGGCTGCAGATATGAACGGCAATCGTCTGACTTTCAAGTCCACTCCAATGAACTGTAAGGATGTAAAAAGAGGTTAAGTAACCAGGGTTTTTTTTTTATTTGAGCAGAGGCAGCAGTATGAGCAATGCCCCTGTGACTGCTACTTTGTTTTTACCCCCTATACACCAATAGTCCTATTTTGATATTTAGGTGACCCACTGACACCCATTTTAAGTGAAAGTGACAACCTACAATTCCTCATCATTCAGTGTGTATCGATGGCGACAGCTGGACCCCCCCCCCCCAACTGACAGTGAGAGCGCATTTTAGCAAACAGTCTGCAAATAAAAACAGCCTGTTTTCATTATTATTTGTCGCCAGATGTCGTGCAGTAATTACTATTTACAATTAATGACCCTGGTCATTGTGCTGCAGGTATTTATACAGAGAAAATCTACTGCCAACATGAATTAATCAGTGCTAGAGAACATGTATCATGGCATTAGGTGGTTGGGATGGGGCCAATATTTTACAAGCTGTTCTAGTCCTTGGAAGAATACATCCAGGCTAAGGCAAACAGGTTGTAAATAGGATGCTAATACAGATGCACATCACACCTCCTACAAACACATGATTTATGTATCCTCTTAACTCAAAAGCCATCTCTCAACTTGCACTGTTGGAGTATGCAAATAAGATATGGCTGTAGGTCGCGCTTATGTTTACTTCTATTAAGCGTGAACTATTTACATATTCATTCCTTACTGGAGAAAATGTATTTACATTTTTACAGTTGCAGAATAAACATATCCTTCAAAATAAAATACATGGTAAAGGACTAAGAGGCAGTGATATCACTAGATGTAGGCAAACAAATACTTGTCAGGTCTGGTTGTCCTTCATAATGTATAATGGTCATAATTAAGGTCAGAAAATTACCTGGAAAGCCTCCTTGATATTAAATATTTTCAAAACATTTATTATGTTTTGTTTTCTCTTGAATACCAAGACAAATCACTAAATAAAGGCAAAAAACACTCTACAGTTCAATTACTGCAGCACATAAGCTATATAACGCTGTTATGTAGTGGCAACACTTAAATGACAGTAGCAAAGCTCAAATAGTTTTATTGTAATTTCCCATGCTTCTGAGAAGAAAGGCAGGGGGAAATGAGTTCAAGTGACTTCAGTGACCAGTGAAATTTGTTTTCCTCTTGAAGTAATTTGAAGTCTGGTTTGCCTCAAGCAGACAGGGCTGGTTTGAGTCTGACATTCCACCTCAAAACCTGTTCCAGCAGGCTTCTTTTTAAGCTCCGCTTCTCCTCAAGGCAGATTCAATTATTCAATTTCAAATAAATTATTGCATAATACATCCATGTCCTTCTAAGGGCCAATGCACTCTCAAATAATGTCTGGTATATTCTGCATTTTTAACAGCCCATACATACCTAGAATAGATTTTATATCTATTATAGATGATGTTTATTCTAAAGTAGAGATAAGATACTAAAGTACACCTTATTAAAATGACTAAGGTTCATAAAAGAGATGCCAGGGGAGCTGTGGCTGTCAGATAGCTACAGAGCAGAAATACTCCTAGCCAGGCTTAATGGGAGCCTGCATAAACAACAAAACATGGCAGTAGTTGTGGCGGTGGTGATGGGCTAGAAGATAGAAAAGATTTTCCATGTCCACCTCCTTCCCATCTCTCCCCCATCCATGGAGCAAACCTGCGGTGTCATCATATGGGGCTAACAGGCTTAACCTGCCCCCCATGGAGCCTCTCGCCATACAGCAGCCTCACAAACTGCAGGGGCCCTGAGATGAAGCCTCACAGGCCTGAGTCCAAACCAAATCCTCACCCCACTGTCCCCAAACATGTCAAGTGAATTCAAGCCATTTGTATGGGTATTAAAATTATGGTAATGGCTTCAATTTATATTCTCAGAGAGGCTAACTGGGCTTTTTATTGCAGGAAACCAAATATTTCCAAACACTGCATGGAATTACACTAGGTTAAAGCTATGGGTAAATTTGGAATTGGGTCCCTATCTGGTGAGTATGGCCCTTGGCCTTGGCTCTTGGGTGTCAGCTTCCTTGCTCAGGGCCTAATGAGCATTTTGTCAAGCAGCGTATCTTGGCTCTGCTCACTGGAGAGCGTAGCTCATGGACAACATAGAAAATATTAAGGCCACAATAACACTAGGACATGGGCTAATGCACAGCTCTTAACAAATATGGCATGTATGTGCACAGTATAGTGCTGGACAACATGGATGGATCCACAAAAGAGTATGCACTTGACCAAGGCTTTTATCACTGGCAAGTTTTGCTTTTATTTAGGGAATAAGTAAATGGATTAAAAAACTGAAAGATAATGGAAGATTACCCTGCTAAAACTCAAAACACTAAAACAGACTTAAAATATCTAACTGTGCTGTGGGTATATGTATATTAAATACATCTTATGTACGTACAATATACTATAAATACGATACAATACAATGTATACAGTAATTCATAATAGTCATATCTTACCATCCACAAACACAAGCTATAAAAAAAAATAATCTAACAAATGCAATCAAATTTTATAGTGATTTCTTAGTTTTACAATGAAACCTTATTTTAAATGGCACAAACTAACATTTGAAAGGGAGCTACCGACTCAAATCTCCATGGATGTAAGAGGTTCAGAGCTTAGTGCATTTTGAGACCATTTGGGTCTCTGAACAGGGAAACTGGAGGCTTTTTAGAAATGTGATACCCGCATCACTAGCCCTTCAGCGACTGTGTTCAAGAGGGCAGCCAAAGAGACTGCCTTTCATAGTTCACTGATCTCTAAAGAGCTTGGGAAGCACAGTGTTTGCTCATGGCCTTTTGCCCCATGTACATTAGCAAGTATATTATGCTTTGTAATAACCTCTGATGCTAAATATTCAGCAGCATATTCAAGCAAAGATATCACTGCCACCGAAATCCAATAAGGAAAGCATAAAGGCTGCAGTGGTAATAGCAGAGGACTGATTCTGCACTGTTGGAAGAAAATTCATCCTAAAATGTTTGAACCATGAACAAATCCATCTCTGTCCTTAGAAAAGGGTGTCACACTTTCAGTATGGAGGGATAATTTTTCCTACTTCCAATTTGTCCAGACAGTTGCACTGTTTCTCAGTAGCTCACTACATAACTTGGCAACAGAAATTAAATTAGTATCAGTATTAATAGAAAATCCAAACTTTACAGTTGCAAATTACTTACAGGTGTTACTTTGAATGCATCTGATGGCGAAAAAAAAAAAAAATGGCCTCAATCTGCTTTGTCTTAGAAGAAAATTATTTCCTCTCCTCCTCCTTTTACTCACCTTGATATCAAAGCGGTGCACAGCCAACCAACTCAAGACAGATCAAGCATTCCCTCAACTCTTTTCCTATCAAGCCCATTACCTTTGATACGCTAATAAACGCGGTCAGGACACGCTGAAACCCACCTTGATCAATAAAGACTGGATCTTTCTGAATGACTGAGTTAAACCCATGTGTGTCTAAGAACTACGTTATACTGGAAGAGATAATTTGGGTCCGCTGTAAGAACCATATATGCGTCACCACCTTTAGCACTAAAAATGAACAGTTTGCTTTGTGCAGAGTGTTATTTAAGAAGATTGATACCACTCTCATGTCTGCACAGTAAATATGTCGCTACAGCCAGCGGCCGGTAGGCTTAGCACAAAGACTGAAAACAGGGGGAAACTGCTAGCCCGCCTGGCTCTGTCTAAAGAGTATAAAATCCACCCAACAGCACCTCTAAAGCTCACTAATTTGCATGTTAGATCTCGTTTGTGTAAAAAAAAAAAAAAAAAAACATATTGTGGCTATATAATATACACTGTTAAACCTTCAAAAAGAAAATCCGAGTTAAAAGTCAATAAAGACAGTTAAGTTGCCCCAATTTAATAGAAGACGCAGACAAGCTATGTGGGTAACATGCATGATTAATGTTCCGGAAAACGAGACACCTTGATCATTTTAATAATGAAATTATTTCCCCCAGTGTCACTCCATTGTCACCTGCCTTTCATCAGCGTAATAGGCTACTAGAATTTGATCACAACACGACAGCTCTTCAACTGCACACATACAGACATTAAGTGCTGCAAATTACTGCAGAATTGTATCCTCAATCCAATCAAAATACAAAGAACTGCTTCCATATGCTTAGATATCACACTCAATTAAATAGAATGTGAGATCCCAGTGTGTGGGAGCTGTTCTTCTTCACTATGTATGTATGTATGATAATTGTCTTTCCAGCTTCTAAAAACAAGGCTTTTGGCCAGACGAGATGTGGACAACTACAAAAGAAAAATACTAAAAGAGCTTGTACTTTTCTGCCTGTGCTCAACTTTGCAGCTTTGCTCAGCCGTTTTTGAATGGGCGTTGAACTCCTTATTGGTATTGCAGGTAAACTATATGAAGAATAAACGCGCACATAGACTCAAAGTAGCAAATTAATGAGATTTTAATTAATAAAAATTAAACATTTGGTAAAAATATAGTATAGCATCTTTGAAATGTAATTACGAAAAAAAAGGCACCCTTTTTAAAGCTCGAGAAAATGGAGTTCATTGTCTAGCAAAGGCATTAAAAAAAAAAAAAAACACACACACACACAATTGTTCTTCGTTTTCATTTTGATTGGGGGTGTATTGGTCCAGATTGGCCTTCTAATACTCCCGGCTCCACCAGAATCAGCGTAATTGCCGGCTACATTCACACATAATATTTTGCTTTGGTGAGCGGGTATAGATAAAGAGAATCATTACATTCTTAAAAAAGGAGACAGTGGAAATGGCTCCATCTCATCCAAGCTGCTGCCTTACAGCAGCCGAGGCACCATTATGTTTATCTGACTGTTGTTACATGAAAAACACAGAGGACCGAGCTTTCTGCTGTCATGTTTGTTGGGGAGCCTGGCACAGCTTCTGTTCTCTGGACTACTTTAAACTACAGTCCATCACCAGAGGCAAAAGCATTGGATCACAACTCTATCCAAGTACAAGAATATACTGTCTTCTTTGGCTGCATTTAAAGCCCAGCATGCATATACACCAATCAAATTATGAACCCCAAAAAAACAGTTCTTTTTTTTTTTTTTTTTTTCCTTTTTAAAGGAAAATAAAACAAAATAAACAGCCTTAAGCTGCAGTATTGTAATTTGCTGACCATAACAGGAGACTTTTTTTTTTGCTTTGCCTTTACTTATAGGATAAATGCCTTTGGGTAATTTCAAAATGAGTTCCTCAGGCCAAAGCAGTTGCCTGGGCCAACCTAAACTACGCTTGATATAGAAGGATTATGCCTGATTGGGTTTATTGCAAAGAAGCTTGTGACAAACTGGAGAAACCCTGATACTTCCATAGAGGTAAGGTTTGCCTAACAATGAGGCTGTGTGCTGTAGCTTAACACACTCACACTCACACACACACACACACACACACACCTTCTGCATAACGCTGCTGATGCTGCGTAATCATTCACCTACAGCGACTGCTTACTCTAAATATGCAGAGACAATTTTCCGTCATACGCGGCAGATGAGGCGAGAAGACCCCTGCTAAATGGGCCCGGCTCGGAGGCAAGTGCATTGTCTTACCTCATCGAGTGCAGAGCTCCCTGCCTGTTCAGGGAGGACTAAGACTAAAGCCCTTAATCCCCGCCTTGATTCACGATAGCCTGGCTAGGTTTTCAAATGTCATCAGTGGGGAAGTGTGTCCTGCTCCTGCCCCACATGTTCGGCCCGTCAATACAACACCGGGGTACATCAGTTTAGGAATAGGGACCACATACAGTCAAGCCGGGTGGCTGTACATCTACTTATATATAGCAACACGCTCATGCCGGGGCTCGTAAACAGGCATCAGTGCCAAGACCAGCGAGGATTGACAAGTGCGTTGTTCGGTATGAGAGTTGCTAATAAATCATTCTAAATATGGACTACAGCTTACATGTGATAATACTATGATTAGTACCAACCTCATTCTTTCGTCAACATCTTCTCTGCTTCCAGAAAATAAATGAAACACTGCTTGTCATGGAGGAGTGGCAGCATTTCATAAATGGATGGACTCATCAACAGTAACTCTCTGCCGGGGAAAGGCTCGGTGTCCCTCACAACCAGCGCTCTCCTTCACACCCAAGAGGTCCAGCACTCCACTGTAACAACACATGGGACTGAGATGTGATGAGTAATGCTTTGTTGTCTGGAGGATGGGTCTCGCCTTACCCCTAACCCTACAAGTTGCATACATTTGTGGACTAAGACAGGATTTTATGAATACACCTGGACAAACCGCGGCGTGTGCACAACCAGGATACAATAAGATTCTCTTTAAATGCAATCTGTGCACTTGTGATATAAATGGAATAGTTTATTTTGGGACAGAATGCAACCGTAAATCCAAAGACGTAGTGTGAAAGTAAAGCCACAAAACATTAGTTAATATTAGTTTACCAATTGCTTTATTTTGCACTATAGTCCAGGCTTTATGACATAAATGATGAGTATTTAACACACTATATTAAACGGATCTAATTGAGTCTCATTAAAGAGACGTCTCTGGTGCTTCTGGAAAACGTAGCTGCGGCAGCCACCCTCTGTTTGTTCTAAGTTGCTCACCTTTCGCGCCGACAACTCCTTCACTATTTCCCTAAGCCGTTGGGTTTCAGTCACAGGCTCCGAGACGTGAAGTTAGTTTTTTCCTTCTTGCAGGAGCGCTTGCGCACAACGCGAGCGCCGCACACACACACACACACACACACACACACACCATTCGGCAGGCTATGGTCCTCGGCGAAGGGGTGGCAGTGAAACTGATGATCCTCCTCTCATTCATTTCATGAGAGGACAAGTGTCCGTGTGCCGGCGGAACTCCGTCCTGACACAAAGCGCGTCAATAACGCGGTGTGTGTGTGTGTGTGTGTGTGTGTGTGTGTGTGTGTGTGTGTGTGTGTGTGTGGGGGGGGGGGGGGGGGGGGGGGGTGCGCAGAGTCGGCGTGGTGAGCGCTTACCTCCGCGGCCGCTCGCTGCTCCTGTCCCCCGGCGTTTGTCCTTGTCTTTTTCTCCCCCGCTGCGACGCCGCTTACGTGCAAATGCTGTCTCCTTTATCCCGCGCGGACTGCTGTTGCATTCTACAGCCGGAATTAAAAAAAAAAAAATTAAAAAAAATTAAAAACAGAAGAAAGAAGAGGGGGACCGGACTGCGCGCCGGTGGCGGCCCGTCTGCGCACCGCTGCCGCACGTCACCAAGTGGAGGGGACAGGACTTTGGCGGACGCGTCTCGCCGTGCTCCCTGCGCCGCCGCCGATCTGCGAGATGTGAGCCACCGCTCTGGACGGGCTGGCACACCGTGTGGCCACTTTTCTTTTTCTTTTTTTTCTCTCTCTCTCTCCCGATGCTGCTGCTGCCGCCGCCGCCGCCGCTCCTCCCCTTCCACTCTGCGCGGCTCACGCCGGCCCTGCAGCGCCACCCACCCGGCACTGCGCGCAGTTGCATGCCCCCGCGGGGCCGGGTGCGCGCCCGCAGCGCCGGCGCGGGGCGCAACAGGGCCCTTTACCGCAAGAAGGTCCCGGGATCGGCGGGGGTCGCTGGGGTGGGGGCGAGTCTGGGTCCGTGCGTCACGTCCAGATTTGGTGACATTTTTCGTTTAATTTTTCTAGAAGCAGGCCAAAAATGTGCTCAATGAGCCTACTGTAATTTTTTATTTATTTATTTATTTTTTTTTAACATCCAGTTGAAATGCTTGAGAAAAAAAAGGAAAATTAAATCACAGAAGACCACACCAACGTCGGTTATTGCTCGTGTCTTGGTCCTGCAGTACCCGGAGCACTGCTGCTTTTCCATCCTACCTGCTAGTTGAATGCTGGTAATTACATTCACTTTGCATCCTGGTTGTAAATCAGCCCCTGATTAGATGGCTAGAATGAAAATCAACAGGGCTCTCTCTCTCTCTCTGGCTGGATCCAAATCGCCCAAAATCAATGTCCCTTTTTTTTTTTTTTTTTGCTTCCCTAACCACTTTTTCCACGAGCGCAATGAGAAACGTGGGCGCTCAAGCAAAGATTGAATTTTATGAAGTTAGGAAAAGGCAACCACGGCGTTAAGAGGGACGGTCTTTTTTCACAGGAGACATTTTGACACGGAAAGCAAAGGTGTAAACAATAAAATTAATGATGGCTGAATTCCGTTGGGCAGCTTTGGTTTCAACACCTTTTCTTTTTAACGTTCAGACAATTTGACCTGCACTTATCTTGGCTGCCTCTTAGTTAGGCTACTTGCAGGGCAATTGACTCAATAATTAAAACAGGAACCTTCTAATCCACAGTTTATGATTACATGGGACCTTTAAATACCATCCACATCTTCACAACCTCTTCTACACCATTCTAGTTGTTGCTTAACAGGGCTATTTGTGCTTACCTGATTATCACCCTGTCAGTGACACATGATGTAAAATCTATTGGTGAACTGTTGTCATGCCCCTTTACTTCCCTTTCTGTACATACCCATGGTACACCCACACAGGTGTTTTCCCTTATTTTGCTTAAATAGTCCTCCTCTTGGGACCGTGTGTGAGCGAACACACTGTTTGATTGACATCTCTATCAATCACTTGTTGGGGCGGGACACCCATATCATTTTCATTAGTGCGTACAGTAGTGTTTGGTGACATCAGGTTTTTTTCCTGTATAGCTCCACCAACCTTCAACCCGAGCCTCAAGTGAAAAGACCTGTGTTAAAACTCACAGCACTAGTATAATAACACAGTATATTAGCACAGTATGATACGTGTAAGCCTACAGTAACTGGCAGAGGTCAAATGAATGACGGCTGGATTCGTGCATGCTGGCTCACTGTCATGGCTTACTGGGACACTGGAACTGTCAACATTAACAACGGCCAACCGGGCCATTGTTAATGTTGTTAGGGACACAAGTGCTTTTCCAGCTAGGACAAATCAAAATGTTGCTGTGGGAAAGGGCCATGGGCTCATTGTGCATGCTCCCTTTGCAGTACATGAGAAATTACTTCTATTCAGTTTTTCCACTACAATTGCAATATCACTCTTTTGCGACACGGATAGTTATCATCCTGAATCAAGCTCTGTGAGGGAAAGCATATCTCCATACCCAGTGGTTGAAAAGAATTAAGATGTTTCACCTCAGTAAAAATTACTATTAGTATATAGGGTTTAGTGACATTACGTCTCCTTCTTATATCTCCCTCTGAAATGTAGTGACGTCGGAGTATTAAGTTGCATGACATGGAAATACAAGTAAAGTACAATTACCTCAAAATTGTACTCAATTAAAGTACTTGAGTAAATGTACTTTGTTCCATAGAACACCCCTGAAATAGTTAATAACCTTTAACAAGACAATACCAACTCTTTGACATACATGTAGAAGTGCGTAACATGGTTAATTTTAAAAAGTCAAGACAGTGCTTAAGCTTGTAACGTACTCGTGAGTATAAATATGTTCACCAGCATACAAGTTAGGCCTGTGCACTCCAAAATGCTCGGGTAAAATACCTGAGTGCTCTCCACTCCTGAGACATACAGCGTTTCATCAAAATGTCACACTTGGCCGAATAGATAGTGGGCCTTATCAGGGGTCAAATTCTATTTTGCAGTAATTTCAGAAGTCTTCCAGCTGTGCCTTTCAGCCATGGCCGCATGTGAAATGGTGTTCAACGGCATGTACTAATTTGTTGTAGAGCCCAGTGAGTCTAATCTGAGCCAGCAGGTACTAGTTTAAATTAAAAAAGGTTTTACGTTGTACAAATAAAGCCTCCTATCTGAGATCTCGGTTTTATGGAATGACTCCCTCGAAGGAAAACGAGTATCATGCTCAATGATAGAGCAATCTCTGTGGGACCGTTTGATGATAGGCTTGCATTCAATGGCATGACCCAGAAATCAGAAAGAGGGAAAGAAAACTCCACAGTCAATGGCAGCCTTGATGAAGATGCAATACAAGATCTGTAAGAGGCAGGAAACAACAATGGGCCATTGTTGTTTGTTGTTTTATAATTAACAAAATGATAGTGTATTTGTGTCTGCCGTGACAGCAAACAGATAACCTAAAAGTGTTTTGCAATATGAGAGGTTTGGTACAGTTTGGATTTTAAAGGGACAAAATTAAAGGTTTGAAATAGTAACTGAAGTTATTATTATTTTTATTTGTTTCATTTAAGAAGAAAAAACAGGGAATTAAGGATGCCACTAATGTGATATTAATTTTAATTAAAAAATGGAACTAGAACCTTTTTGGAAAATGAGTCCAAGGTTTATTTTAATAAAGATATATATTTTCTATATTTATGTTTGTGTAGGCATGTCGAAACTTGTTTTGTTATCTTTCACAGGTCCTTTTGCAATTGCTTACCTTGTGCCAGAGATTCTGCAGGGCAGTGCGTTACTCATGCCCTTTACTGTACCCTGTAAGTGACAAAATCTGGTGCCTGTAAACAAACAGTAATTGGGCTCAGGGGGCAGTGGGCAAAAACAAACCGCATGTATGAGTTTAACTATCATTTCATCATGTTATTTATTTTCTGTATAATCCAGAGGAGAAGAACGAAAATAGACCAAAGTTTAAAATGCAGGATTTTTGTGTCTTGTCCATCGGTTAAAAAAAAAAGTTGCATTGGAGTTAAACAACTGCAAGGGCTGTGTGTGAAAACTGGGAGACATGGAAACCTCCTCTGTTCTTGGGTGATGGCTTCATTCATTCCCAAAGACTATCGATCAACTTCTATCTATCTATTATTTACTTCAGGCTATATAACAACCTAGTTGTTCTTTGCACTTTGACAACAGTGCTACTTATTTTACCGGCTGTGCCAGGGCTGCTGCTGCAGTGCTTTCCTTTTATGGACAGTGTATATCATTGTCAAACAGTGTGTCTTGTCTGCAACATTTCTATGATCCTAGTAGTTTGTACTGTGACAAGTGTGTAAGTTCCACATTGTGTAACTGTCCTTTTGTGTATGCTGCCTGAACAAAACAAGTTAAAGTTTTTGTGAAAACTTTGCATTTTTAACTGTTGCAAAAAGTTATTCTGACAGGAAGTGAAATGGAGATATTCTAAATCTATGGACGTTCTAGGCTTCCAAAATATAGTTCAGTAAATCAACCTCAAATCAGGTCCCTGGAAATATTTTGAATCAAACTACTGGAGCTCTGCAGCTAAGGGTCTTTGGGACAATATGTATATACTGTAGAACCACTGTGAAAATCCACACACACTGCCTGCACTAGAATTGGAGATTTTTAAGATACAAGGTTTTACATTTATAACAGCGATAGTTGTTGGCCTGTGCTTATTGCAGCGCCCAGATTTATTATAGCAAATAATATTTTCAAACATTAGGGGATAACAATCAGGTTCACCTAATAAGAAAACATTGAATAGGAAAAACAAATTTTCATAATTAACATAATATTTTCCATCTGTGTGAGTATAAATTTCTTCTTGGTAGATTTGATAAGCTTTTGCATAGCTTTCTGCTCCAAGTGTGGGAGACTCATATTGGCAGTATTCTTTTAAAAGTAGAATTACAGAAAAGAGGAGAGTCAACACATTTACCCTATTAGAAGGAAATGAAGCAGACAGTGAGTCTCTGTTTATCCATTATGAAATCCATATCTGTCTGAAACTGTCTCCGAACCACTTCTTTGCAGATCATGGTCTGACCACCAAAGAATTTGCTTTTTTTAATGATTAATTAGCTGCTATGATTCTCTGATCAGCCTTGGAAAATCAATTAATGTTATTATCTTCAACATGGCACATCCAGGGTATCTTCAAAAAGGGATTCCCAGCAAAAATAAGCACATTGAGTCAAGCAAAATTTATATTCAGGATGACTCTGCTCCTGTGAAGAGATTGGCACAGCAATGCCAAGTTTTCAGAAATGCAAATGTTGTTAAAGGAGGGCCTTTGGGTGGAGGTACTTGGCTTGCATTAAATCATAATGACATTTATGCTGCTCCCCCTCTGAAACTATCAAAGTGTTTCTTGCCTTGTCTTTGTCTAAGACATATTTTTTGATGTAAAATATTTCTCATGTCTAACTGGATGTTGCTTATCTTTGTGCTTGTCAGTGAACACAGGTGGTTAGTACGTGCTTGAATGGCTGCCATTTTTGCTGTGATGTTCAAGAGGCTTTTTTTTTTAATGGCTGGAATGCGAATTAAATTGCCAGTCCTATGACAATAAACCCTGCAACCTGATCACAATGTCCCTTAATGCCGGCAGGTTTTGCAATTTGAGCTGTAACTTGAGAGCAACTAGGAATTGTATTGTCACGTTCCTCCTTCGCCATGGATGCCTGGAAACCAAAACAATTAACAGGACTATTTCTGCTAGCGATGACCACAAACTCACACTCTCACTGCCGCAGGTGGCGAAAGGCTCTCTTCCAATTAACAAGTCTAATTACATCACAACTCTACGGAGTTGCCTGGCGTTCATTGTGTCTGATTGTTGGTCTGTCATTGTGTGTGGGTGCTTTGTGTCTGTGTGTGTCTGTGTGTGTGTGTGTGTGTGTACAACTGTTCATTGCAGACTGTGAAATTAAAAACAAAGCAGAATGATAAGTGGGGTCAAGGGACAAAACTTTGAATCTTACTTGGCTTGATAATTGGCATGAAGAGTTCTCAGCAGTGAAATACTGAAACACTTAACAGGCTACATTGTGCATTTGATATTTAAAAGACTGCTATATTGTGGGAAGCTTCTTACTGAGACTGCAATGCAGATTTCTTTACAAGACTGTTACAGTCAGACATAATGAGCTGTTGATTTTTTGTATCTTTTTCTCAAATTATATCTTGTTTTGTTTTTGCTGGCAAAAGTTAGCTCAGGACATTACCATAAATAATGGTGTGTGAACTGGCCAAATGGGAAAAACAAAATGACTGCCATTAACAAATCAATTTAAAGCAGCTACATGTATAATCAGCATTTTCAAAATAACAATGGCTCAAATGACTATGTGTAATGTGAGAGCCTGCGGCGATGAACCCACAGACAATTATCACTCCATCCAAAAAGCCACCTGCCCGGCACCAAATGGTAGACAGACCGTTGGCGACTAGTTGGTCGACATGCAGTGTCTACCTGGTGACCGTGGTGAAGCATGTAGCAGCTGAAGAGCCAGATATTCGCCTCCGGAGTTGGTGGAGACCAAGACTGGAGATAAAAGGAGAGTAGAGAGTAACTAATACATTTATCAGGTGGCCAGAACTCCAAATGATTGCCAATGTTGCTCGTATCTGCCAGATGAGTAAATAGGCGGCTGAAAACATGTTAGCAACGACTTAAAGGTGATACCATTTCAGTGTGGAGTTCACCGCTTGCTCCCGCTGCCCCCAAGTGGCCAGCTCTTGCAAATTTAAGGAAACGTGTGATGAGTTGGGTGTTGGCAATTGTATATTTCAATCCCTGAAATAGATTCATCAAAGTATATTCTCAGGCCCTGCATGGTTTATCACATCACACATTTGGCTGTTTGACTCAACATGGGTTTAGACTGATCAAGGCTTGTATTTTTAATGTGTATACCAAATTGTATTCATGTGCAAAAACAGCCCTCAGCCATTTGCAGGCGTGCAGGATGTTACCATCTCCTGACTGCCTTATTGAAAAACCGTAAACTCAGCCTGACCAAAAACTAGACACTGCACGCTTCAGAGGTTTTATCTAAAATGAGAAGTCCATGTTGTTTTCTCCTTTCTCTCACTTCTCTTGTACCTTGGTAAGGCACAAAACAACCTGTTTCACCCAATTATCTCTCCCACAGGGCACAGTCAGGCAATTTGGCTCAGTCAAGACTCTGATTCATTGAGCCAGATGATTTAAAGCTTTTGGGGGCCACAAGTCAGCCCGCGAGGACTGAAACTGCTCCGTGATTCTCAGCTGATATTTAGCAGCGCGGGTTGCTCCACTAAAGGTTGCCGGGACAAAAATAGCATGTTATTTCTAGTCTTCCTCATTTGTCACACTGCGAAAACCATATTTCTGAGTGATAACAAAGTGTGTAAAGGATAAAGTAACATCTACACTGCAGGTGTATGGGTGACAGGTGAAAGCTGCTTAGTACCTGCTAAGAAGATTCGCAATTAGATATTGACAATATGGTGACCATTGATGTGTTTCATTGTGAAACACATATTTTTTATAGCATATATCTGATATAGTTAGAATATGTCCTAAAAAAACAAACAATGAATGGGGTTAGATACATTTTGGTAATTTAAAAGGATGATCAGCAGTGCGAAAAACACAATGTCCTTAACAAACATGAAGGTAATTATCACAAACATTACACAGATGCTTGGAGTATGTCCCCCTCCCCCCCACAGGACAACATTAACAATAATTAATCTGATGCCTACAGTCCAATAAGAGCAATGCCTATACCAGCCACAGATGTCAGGACCACTGAAACAGTTCACTGTAGCTTTATTGCCATGTTAAGCCCTTTGTGGGGGAAAATGACAAACAAAGAAATACCTTGCAGTGACCCTGCAAGAATGTTTTCAGTCATCCCGCTTCTCCTCCAGCCCAACCTCGCCTACGCACAGTTTAAAGCCATTAATGGTTAATCAATGCGTCAAGTCACTCTGGATTGTTGCAATTAGAAAACAATGCCCTAAAAAGCTATTTTAAGTCATGCGCTATCAGTGGGAACAGCAACAGAGAGGATAATTGGGTATTGACAAAAGAGTGTGAAAAGCAGAGACAGTATGCAAGACCACTCTCCAATTTACTCTGTCATCTTGAGGCTCTGATTATGCTGTTTACTGACCAGATAATTGGGGCAACGCTTGGAAAAAACAAACATTTTGGGGTGAAGCGTCAAATACAAGCAACTTGCATAAAATGATTCCGAACACTTAATTGGGCTGATGCTTCCCTTTTTACTGCAACTGCTTGTGAGGCCTGACACACTCATGACTTCTTGGCTCCCTGGAGTCGAATGTACTGTTATTCAGTGGGCTGAGCCATTTTTAAAAGCATAAGGGGTTTTTTATGCTTCCTTGGGTGTAAATTGCTTGTAAGAGTTTAATTACCACATTAATATCATCATGGTTTCTGCTACACAAGCATTAAAAGGACAGTGATCAGTCCATGTTCTACTAGTATTAAGTATGTTTTGTTGCAAAGGGGGTTAAAGCCCCTGGAAATCTAATTTCTCATCAGCGTCTTACTATGAGTGATGGAGTCCTGCATGAAGACAAAATAATCTGTTGAATTAGTTAGTAGTTTATCTGTACTTTTTCTCACTGGTTCGAAGTGAGCAGGGTTTGGTTGGAGAAGGGTGATGTCACGTACTTCAGTGCACCAATCAGGATTAAGCAACATTTTGACTATTAAATTTAAGACTTGACACCACATTTCCAAAGGCTTTAAAGCGTCAGAATACATAATGCAGAAGGGGGGAAAATTGCACAGTTTTAGCAGGGATTTAACCCTTGGCAGTCAGAGGTGATCTTCATTGCATGCACATTATTTCACTTAAGCATCAAAACACACCTCTGCCAGGATTTACATTTGATGTACCTTTAAATGAATAATGGAAATATACCTTTATAAATCCCAAGCTTATAAAAAAGACAGAATATACATGTATCATATAATGTATGCATGTTTATCTGTCTGTCGTATGGAAATAACCCTCTTTCATGAAACTAAAAGTTGTCTTTCACAGGATCTATAATGAAAACAGTCCATATCTGTATCTGTCCAGCTCCCACCCAAAAACTCTGTTGCTGAGCACCATCTAGTGTTGAAAGCAATTATCTTTAATCTCTTTTCCCAAACACTCAAGAAGAGGAACTTCCTTTTATTGTATGTGCACTATGGAGGGCTGATTAATACCTTCACAGTGTTTTTTTTAATTTTTTTTATGAGATGAGATGTGAACTCCATGTGATTTAGAATATCTTTCTATTTTAATTATACAAATGATACATCCACCATTAAACAAAATGTAACACCCGCCCCCAAAGATGATTACTGGGATGTTGGCTAGAAGATATACATAAAAACTAAAGTGAATTGCTATATAGAAATTAAAGTGAAAGCTTTGATATAAAAATACAGATTTATGTTGCTTGTTGATCGTTTGCAGCATATATGACTCACATATCCACCTGACTGCGTCCGAGGCTTCTCTGTGTCTCAGTGGCGCAGTGGGTTTTGTAACCCAGAGTCAGTGGAAGCCACATGGCTGCGTGAAAGACAACAGAGGCCATCTGTTGTCTGTGTGTTGTCTTTGGTGCCCTGCCACAAAACTCTGCTGCCAGAACACCCAAGGGTACCCATGTGCACCGCGCTGCGCCTGGGGACTTGCTCACTGAAGCACCTTTATAGCCTACTGGGTCCGTTGGGAGAAGCCTGCATCCTGCCAAAGCCCGGACACAATAGCAGCAGTGTTTGAAAAGGGCTTTGTTGTTGCAGGATCGTTACACAACCATGCCATTAACCTTAATTGGAGCAGCTTGGTGTAACACAGAAAAACTTTCAGCACTCTGAGACAGCAATGTTGTTCCCCTGAGTTGCATAAAATCGAAACTGATCTCAGGCTGAGTTAATTGAATTGCGGAATACTTATATTCCTGCTGAGGAGTAACTGAGGAGCAAGTGCTTTACAGTAAGACATCATTCTCTGGTTCTGTGCTTTGGCAGAATGCTAAGGCCGTTACATAAATACAGAAACATGACATTATTTAGGGAGAAAAATGCCCCCCCCCCCCCCTTGGGTAAACATAATGAAAACTACAAAATGAATTCCCATTTGAGTAGTGATTGGGTTTAGCCCAGGAAACACACATGTATTTGGGGATAGCTCCCTTTGACTATACTCTCAAAGTAAGCCCATTCAACACAAATCTATGAGTTGCATCCTCCAGGGGGATGTCAGGAAAATGATAACAGCATTTCAGTGTTCTTTTGCATTTGTCAGCTTTGAGACTCTTTGCTCTATCTATCTCCCACGGTAGGGAGATAGTATTAATAATATCTCCCATTCGTCAGAGAGAATAGCTTACAGTACTTCCTCCCTAAATCCGTTATCTCATACCCATATTAATCTCCATAGAGATTGGATTGCAAAAGAAGATTACTGTGACAGCAGGATTTTCCAGGGCAGCGGGTCACTGCATAAGTCTTGAAACCAGCAGCGCTACTATAACTTATTTGGATTTTAAAGTAAGACAAAAAATATGTTTGTCCCTGAAGTTAATCTTCACTTTAGGGTTAATGGAGCACTTCTAGACTATATGTTGGTTCGTCTTTTTGACAGAAAGCTAAGGACGTTAGATAAACACATTAAAATGGAAAAATAAATTTAGGATTTGAATGGTTTTCCACTTTGACTAAATAGCTATGGCACTGTCCTGGCGGTACAATAAGCTGCAAACACACAGCAATTATTTAGCTCAAACCGAACCACAGTCTGAGATGTTTCAGTGTGTTTTCTGTGTCTTGAAAAAGTTTGTGAATGTCAACAGCTTTCACTGACAGCTTGACAGACTGTGGAAATGCAAATCACTGAATGAATAGTGTAAACATGAGATGAATCATTCCTGTCAACAAGGCAATACAAGCAAAGCAGGGGAGAAAATGTGGCTGTCTGCAGTTCCAGTCTTGGCTTGCACCAGCCCTTAAATCTCTATCTTTCTAACCAGTAAAGACTTTTGTAACTAGAATTTTTCTAAATGTATATACCGGGTCAGATTCTCTCAAAAATAGAAATAGCAATATGGATTGCTGGGGGAGTGTTGTTTACACTGTGAAGCTGCTACTGCCTCGTTGTGTACTCAGCAGAAGCCGTCTTATTAGTCCTAATTGCACAGTATAGAGACTGAAACAGCTTGAACTGATTCAAACACAAGCCTACGATCACAGCCATGGACAATAAAAATACAAAGCTTGAACACACATTCGTCACACATTAACAACTGTCACAAATTAACCATGCATTTGTGCCATCATTGCACAGCAGTATTATTATAGTATGTACTAAATACATGTACTAATGCTTTATGGAGCCGTTATAAGCCATTAAAAAGGCTTTCCGACAATTTTACACTTAAAGTTCAGTTTACTCATTACTCAGGCCGTGAAAACAGTTGTGTAATGTCTTCAGTAGTTCAAGCTTTCCAAAGTTTGCAAAAATGATCTAGGGCTTGGGCTTGAGACTTACATTTTTTTCAACAGAAAGCCTGTGTTATTAAATGTAGGCATAAGGTTTAAAGAAGAGAGAATTTCTTAGGCAGATTGGGTCTATTGAAAGACACTATGCAGTTGCTTTATGGGAAATTAAGGATTTAGCCTTTTTGGAGCTTGACCCACACTAAACACTTATTTTTTATATATTTAAATCTGTCTCATGTTGAAATTGCAGCACCCCTCTAATAAGAACAACTTTTGGGTTGCCAGGTTGTGAAAAATATATCTAGCTATTGAGTCATTAATAAGGTCTAATAAGGGGTCACTTTCTAATAAGCCATTAGTAAAAGTTGGTAAGTAATTATACATTTTCACAAGTCATCACATCCTCTCTCTGGGCTGTGGGTGCCACATCCAGATGTTTGGATCTGGATCACCAACCCCCAGGAGATTTCTTTCTCCCTCTCTTCCTAATTTGCATGTTATCCTGTCTCTCGCTTCCTCAGTGTGTGTGTTTGTCTCTCCTACCTGTGTGAATGCTGTGTTTGCCTGGCCTGTCCTCTTCCAGGTCTCCTTGGTGGAGAGGAGGTCATGTGGCTCAGGTTCTTCATATTTGGCAGGACGACAACTGAAGTTGCTTAATGTCCCCCTGGATCCACATTCTTCACATATGATTTACAATCTACATGTATCTATTATTGTGTTATAATAATATAATTTTACTGTGTTTTTGTTGGTCTGTTCTGTATATACAGCTTATATGGCATGTCTGTCTATCCTGGTTGAGGGATCCCTCCTCTGTTTTTTTTTTTTTTTTTTTTTTTGGGGGGGGGGGTTCCTTATCCGAATAAAGGGTCTAAAAATAGAGGGTGCTGTATGCAGTACAGATCATAAAGCTTCCTCAGACAAATTATTTTGTGCTATATATATATATATATATATATATATATATATATATATATATATATTGGGCTATATAAATAAAACACTTGACTTCAATAAGTGTTTCTTTCTGTCCCTTTCACAAATTAGTAATCATCAAGTCTGCAGCTAATGTTAATAAATGAGTTCTGGACCAGTGGCTCTGTAACCCTTTTCCAGAAGGTCAGAGGTCAAATGGTGACTTGAATTAAAAGACAAAAAGACAAAGCAAGTGTAATGTGGGAGGAGGATAAACAGCAACCACAACCTGGCAGCCCCAGAGTTGCTCTAATCAGTGTCTTATATATAATATATATTATATATATTATATAACACTGAATCAGTTGATTTTGCATGATTGATTTTTTGCAGTTTATATTCTGCAATTTTCTGCAATTTTGAATGCCGGAATATTCATTTTAATGGCATATTTTTGCATTGAGGTATGTCTACGCCTGCTTCTTCCACCACTCATGCCACTAGAGGTCATACTAGCATTCACTAGCTCAAGTTGTCGAAGTCAACTACCTATTCACTCACTGAGCTCTCAGAACACCATTTTCGTTCTTGCATCCTTTATTTGCATGTTAGCAAGTTGCCATTTTCAGGTGTGCTCTGCTTATTAACTCTTCAGAATACAAAGTGCGGCAGTTAGACATCTACTTCACATTTGATTACAAAGAACCCGGAAACCTTTTTGGATGGGGCTGCCTGGAATATAGTTGGCCTAGAAACCTCACAGTACCTCATTTGTCAAATCATTTTCAGTCTTCACGAATCACCAGTCTCATCTTTTTTTCAGCTCAGAGGAATCACCTGGAAGAGGAGACAGGGCTTGTTTTTCCAAGTATAAAAATTAGATGTCTAAACCGCAGAACAAGCAGGTGTTTTTTAGCGGCAACCCATGACTTTAAACTGTAATCGTGTGCCAAAGGATGTTCATTCTTCATTTAAACAGGGAAATAGCACCCATTTGGGCCATCACAGCATCTGTCTGCCTTGTCTGATAGATATAACCTTAATCAGGATTACTTTGCATGAACATGACAGGTGGAAGAGCTGTGGGGCACACACACACACAACCACACAGACACACACACACACAACCACACAGACACACACGTGCACAGATGCTGATCCACATACATAAGTGTCCTAGCAATGTACGAACAAATGGAATCTGAAGTGATTTTCTTCCTTAGAGGGATTCAAAGACAGCTTGAGGTCGGCAGAGCCAGAGAGGGTCAGCTAGCCTTGCAGAACTACAGCGATGACATACTGAATAGAAAAAGAAGGACTGTAGTTAAGGGTCTCTCACAACAGTGCCTACCAGGTAAATTATGGGACTAAAGAGTTTTTTCAAGAATGTTTGCAATCATTTAGATGAAGTGGGGCTGACAGAGCGGTTCAGATGGAGCAAAAGCTTTTTTTTCCCCTCGCTCATCTGGAATCCATTCAAGTTCTGTTGGTGATTGCAATCTCATGATGAACGGGGAAGTGCTTTTGTCAGGGCGCAGTGGCTGAGAGTGTACCGGAAGTGGAAAATAATTATTTCTCATATATGGGATGTATGAAATGGACTGCAAAATCTCCACATCACGTAGCTGTAATCTCTTAGATGTGGCTTGGGGATAAATAGCCGTCTCTCAGCTTAGACACCCAGTCAAACATAAAAATAAAAAAAAGAATAGGGGTCCTTTGATAAGCCATCAAAATGTATTTTACAGATCATCCCATTGAGATGTCAGTGACCGGGTCTGACTTTAGATTAGCATCTAATGAAAGATGTTTTTATTATGTATTACGGACCAAACACATCACGCCTCTGTTAAGGTGACAAGGTTTAATCCTGCACGTTGTGTCGTCGAGTAGCTTTACCTTCATGTGCTGAGTGTATGGAAAAGAACAACAAAGTCAAACTGCAGTTCACAATTTATTTACTGAATAAATTTGGACAAAACACCAGAATCTGTTACGATACAATCAGAACATCTGAGGCAGATATCCCACCATGCACCACCCCCCTCCATGGAACAAAAGGACTAAACATTAGCACCAAATCAGCACCAACTTAAATAAAAGGTAGCTCAGTCTACAAAAACAATAAAAGCAATAGTTGTTTTTTTTTTTTTTTTTTATTGAAAAGCAACTCAGAAAAGTAGCAAATTGAGAATTTTCATGTTTTTAACTTTTCTTAAAAAACAAGCACCCTCCTCCCCCCCACCCTTCCCCCCCTGCTAGGCAGGCTATAGCATTCATGGGGCACATGCCAATGACTAGATAAAAACACAAATTCAAGTAACATTGAGATACGACAAAACATGTCCACTGGTACCCATTCCGGGCATGATCGTTTCACAGAACCTACGCAGGCAGTAGAAAACTAACATGAGGTCCTGGAGTGAGCATGTCATAGCAATACTATCACTGAATATCTCGTATCAAGTTTTTAAAAAGAAATGAGGGAGACCGGGTGGCATGGGCTGTCGGGGCACCAGAATACTGGCACAGAAGATATTGTGTATTCTAAAACTTCAGACAGACATTTTCCTCTTTGTGCCTGTCCTGTGTCAAGATATTGCCTACATCATACATGAAAAAGGACTCTCTGAATAAAGAAAAACCCTGCAATGTAGTTTTAAATATATATATTTATTTATATATATTTATATATTTATATATATAGCTGTTACAATTTAAATAAATGTTACGTTCTCGTTCCTACAACTGAAGAATGAATTTAAATAAGAGGAAGCTAATTTTAAGAGGTGGAATCGTCCATTCACCTAACACATGGAGTCCATGATGCCATATTTGGAGGCTTACCAAGACAAAACAGTTTAAGATTGAGGTTATGGGAGTGATATTAAAGCAGCAGTAACAACAGAGTGGAATAGCTTAAAAAACTAAAAAAAATAAATGACTGTGCATAAAAGTAATGTGACTGAAAAATAAAAAGTGTGGAGGTGAATAGTGTGGTAAAGGCTTATGATACTGAGGAGGCAGAAACTTACAAATTACTGAAAACAAGGCCGTCGAGGAGTTTAAAGACTATGTACGAATTATCAATAATGTTAAACTGAGACAACTGAGAGGTGATGAAACATAACCATGAAACAAAGACGAGGTCAACAATGTTGATGATGATGAGAAAAAGGCCTAAGCTGCTCCAATTATGAACCAATGGTCCCAGGTCAGGTATAATCACCTTGTATTTGTTTAACAATAGAACTCGGGGTTGTGACTTCTGACCATGGGTCTGTGGTTTAAATTGGTAACACCTAAAGCTATGACAAAATAAAAATAAAAATGAAACAAAAATCTGTAAGAAAAGGTGTGGTGTTGCAGTTTGTCAGTTCATTTTGAATTGTTCTCCTTGGTTTCCTGTGTTCTTATGTCCCTTCATGCTTTCCATAGTGTCAAAATGGTGAATGTGTCTACTTTTATGAGCACCACATTAAACCAAACAGATCCATAAAGAACATTTGCTACATTGTTTGCAACTTGCATGTCTGGTGGCAACATCTCCAAACGGGAGGTGCATCGCCAGGTGCCAGGTATAGATGCCATTTGTCATGCCAGGCTCAAGGTTTTCCATGAAATGGTGGAAAAGGAAACAGGATGGAAACACCTTTATTATGATTGACAAATGTTCACCTATTAATCTCTAAACTACTGTTTTTGGCTCTGCTGTGAGCGTGGCGAGCCGACCGTGGCGGAGTCGTCCGTTTGTGCTTGGCGTTCGTTCAGCTGAAGAACTGCTCCAGCTCCTCTTCCATGTTCACCTCAGGCACCATCTGCTCCTGCTCCCTTTCTCCTCTGCCATGCACCACGGCGCCCCCTGGTGCCCCGGAGGACGCAAACCAGGGGTGCTCCAGAATCTCCCGAGAGGTGAGGCGCTCTGCGGGTTCCCGGCGGAGGATGGAGCGGATCAGGCACTTGGCCTTGGGTGTGAGCGTCTCGGGGATGTTGAAGTGGCCCCTGCGGATTTTGCTGAACAGAGAGCCGGGCTCAACGTCATGGAAGGGGTAGCGCCCCACGAGGATGGTATAAAGCATGACGCCCAGACTCCAGACATCAGCTGCCTTCCCCGAATAGCTGCCGTTGGCATTGAGGATCTCAGGACTGACATAGGCTGGGCAGCCATGTTTGTCTGACAGGGAGTCATCGTGACCGTCCAGGATATAAGTGTCCTCAAGGCTCTCCAGCTTCACGAGGCTTCTGGAGACACACAAGCAAAACAAAGACACATTGAAGTGATGATGACGCCACTTTCCAAAACAATGGAGACACAGAATCATTCGATAATGTGAAGTTTATTAAGTGATAAATACTATCATAGTTCCAACCTTTGGATGCCAACTAACGTAAAATGAAATACAAAAGAAACTCAAGTGGGGTAATTTGCTCTGATGGACATCTTAAGTGTTTTAGATCCATCGCTTTTGGATATCAGAGGAAGTAGAGCACATAATGCTCTCGGCTTAAGTTTGACAATCACTTAGATAAAAGCCCAGCCAAATAGCATCGTACATACAAATAGGCTTACCAAAAGGCCTCCACAATTCAAAAGAAACACAATTACGGGTGACTGATCGTCCAAGGTTTCATGCATTGAACTGTTTCGCTCAGATAATTAAGGCAATGTGGATTTATTTTTTTTGCCTGCTCTTCCCCTCCAAAATATAATCCTTTAGCACTCTTCTCTAAACCCCACAATAGCAGCTATGATACCCTTGAGTGCTGATAATAATAATAATGGCTGGTTGTTCAGAAGCGTTGTCACTAAAGAATCTTGAGAGGTTCAGGCAAGAACATTTTCCACATGCATGGTAAGAGACACTTGTCGGGCTGTGCAAATGCTGCCATCTGTGTGTGAGGTCCATGAGACATGATGCACCAGACAAAGAGCCAGGGTGTGGGATAGTATCTACTGGGAGCCACTAAGAAAAGGAAACCAAGAACTATGGGCTTAGACATATCCAAGAATGTATTTTTTGCCATCTGTGACACGTGCAAACACTTCACATTAGCCCACTCACTGGTTCATTGTCAGTAATAGTAATTTGCTTTCATTAATATGCCGTGGAGCATTTTCACATTTTCAAATGAGAAAAAACACCATTGTTTCCTTGAGCCAAATGCCCATTGTTCCTTTGTAAGATAAAGTGCCATGTGCTCTTTTAAATACAGTATATTACCGCCTAGATAACGGTACATTTGGAGGACATGTGCAAACCTGCAATTACATTTAAGAGGGCTTAGAAATAAATAAAAAAGACATAGCTCCATTTTTTAAAATAGTGGCACATTGTCTTTATTTAAGCTATATGGGACGCAATGTGTGCTGATCCTAAAATGTCTCATGCGCTTGATGAAGAGTTTAACAGGGCCTTTTTAAGTCGCTGTGTTGGATTCAACCTTTGACCAATGATCTTTAAACAGGCTGCTGTTTGGTCAGGGGCTAACAGCAGTATCACAAAATCAGGTCAGAAAGCCGATAAAGGCAGCTCAGGTATAATTTCATGTCTGGTCTTGTTCCTTTCCTCCTCTACGCATGCACCTAGCCTTTTGTGTCACAAACTTGGGTTCAAGCCAGAGCGGAGCTCCGTGTCTCATCTCTTTACTCGTGTCCACTGAGCCAGGAGGACTGAACAGGTGTAAGAGGATTCTTGACAAGTCATACAGTAAATGTGACCCAATACTGTCCTGCACCATCACTCTTAAAATTCACCCGACATCAATCATTTAATGGGAGCAGGGGGGCCTCAGCATCCCGGCTCATGAGCAGTCTGGTGTAACGTTCAAGGTCATTGGACCCATACTGACTATGTGAAGCAGCTCAACTTCCCTTTTCCACAGTTAACGCCAAGGAATGACGTTACCCTTTCAGATAGAGGGCACTGAGGTGCAGTCTGTGCCTCTGCCTAAGAAACTTTAGCATTAGCATTGACATAAGAAAAAACAAAATTGTTATAAAATATTTAAGTCTGAATCGACATCTATTAAAATTTTTAAAATATATCTTCATTGATAAAAAAAGGTGCTCTCAGGTTGCTGTGGCAACAGATGCCAGATTTTATGGATGTAGTTTTCAATTGCTGCCACCAGGGGTCAGTAAAGCGTTGTTGTGCAAGTGTGGTTCTACAGATTTCTCCTGCTGATCACTAGAGGAGTGAAGCAGTGGCAAACGCTTGCCTTAATTGGTCGTCTGTCATGCAAAAGCAAGACCAGGAAACTTCTGTCCCTGCTTTTCATTTTAACATCTGTTGGAATAACTGCACTGCAATGACCCTCCCTAAATGGGATTCCATAGGCCATATATACTGTATGTGTCATATCCAATACTAAGCCTTGTGCACAAAAATAGCTTGGGGGGACACAAAGGGCTCATGTTTCCTGGGCTCTGCATAACATCTGGGAGAGGCATGTCAGTCTTGCATCGTCTCAGCTTACACTCTCCTTGGTGTAAGCTGAGATATAGCCACTGATAATACTGACACGGTTGTTATAACATATACAATAGATAATAGAAACACAGTCAGTGCTCAATTGGGACAATGGTTTCTGCAGATCTCACCTGTCCTCATTCTTGAAGACAAACTTCCTCAGTTTGAGGTCGCGGAGGACCAGTCCGTTGTCGTGGCAATGTGCCACAGCCGAGGCTATCTGATAGAAGAGTCTGGCAGCTTCGTCCTCCCGCAACTTCTTGCAGGTGCGGACAAAAGAGTGCATGTCCCCATAGCTTCTCTCAAAGAACACGTAGGCTCGAGTCTCCCCGAGCAAGATCTCCAGGATTTGGTTAATGTGCTGGTGCTGGCCCAGGGCAAAGTAGGCCGCCAGTGACTCCTGGTATCGGCCAATGTCAAAGACCTGCAATCATAAGAAGGAAAACATTTATATTTACAGTTTATATTTAAGCCAAGTAGCTAAAAGCTTATTTTATTTTCAGATGATCTATTATATAAGCAAAATGTGATCAATCTACCACATTCTTGTGACACCAAACTTGTGTTAACTCTTTTGGTTTTGGCAGAGGGAGTAAGGTTACACAGAGGCAAAGTGAAAGCATCACGTCAGTGAACGGTATTGTACTGCAGCCCTGGGTTGCAGTGTCTCTTTTGTTTCCATAGTAACCCCCCAACTGACTTTCAGTACAACCAGTTCAGGTGAGAGGGCTCCTCTGCTTGCAGTCAATACAAATACACCCCACAGCGCTGAAGATCTTAAGTTGTGACCTAGGCTTCCAGCTTGGAAGGAGTGATCAATTCCTGAAGTGGGGATTGATTGGTGCTGTATTGAAACTGGCACAAAGCGGATGAGGTCAAAGGGCAGTTCGCACACAGGCTGTGCCAAAGGCCATCAATTTGTTATTGCCATGACGAAACATTATCTCGAGTCAAGAGGTACGGGTTATTGGATATGTCATGCCTTATGAGTCCAACGGTGCATGTAACTGCCGTCTCAATTCATCAAGCCACTTAAGCCTTGCTTAAAACTGGAATGTACCTCAGGGACAACCCCGCTGCTCTTATAGTCAGTAATATACAAAAGTCAATATGGACTATAAATGTGGCGAGGAAATGCCATGAGGTTATCCTCAACCTTAAGGGAAAAGTGGTTTATTTCTTATGGTTAGAGGGTTCAAGGCCGGAGCCAATGTCACAGCAGCTGGCTGAACTTGTAAAGTTCCCTAGCCCTGGGTGCTTTCCTCTCAATACAACCGCTCTCCAGAGACTACAATCCCACTAATATCTGGTGCAAAAGGTGCAACAGGACTATGCCCATGCACCAACTATAGGAACCAAGGGTGAAAAGACACAATTATAGCATTGCACTATGATAGAGAGAAGCCCTGGGTAAGCGAGAATAGCAGGGAGAGGAGTGTGTGCGTGGTTACTCACTCCTTTGTCAACGTTACATCATGCAATCCAAACCACGCAGCTCGCCCCATTCACTTTTTCCATTAGGCTGCTCTGCCAGCTCTCTATTTACAATTCAAGCAATTATTAAAAAGTGGAGGGGGTGCAGGATTTGCTGCAATAATCCACCCATAGACACCGACTCAGTATTTCCCTGTACAGTATGTGCATTACGTTTGGGACACTGCCATTTACTGATACAGCCTTTCATTTATTTACTCATGCCATGAATGAATGCAAAGGTGAGCCACCTGTAAGAAACACCCTCTGTCCTGGAAAATGTACATTTTTTTCGCATTGCTTACCCCCGTTTGGAGTACATCGAGAGAAAGAAAGAAAGAAAGAAAAAAGGTGGAGCAGCTATTCTGGGAGCATGAAGGTTGGATACGTGTTGCCCACTAACCTTACATACGAGCTCTTCCCCGCTGTGCAGGTGGGCGGCTCTGAAAACGTGGTCTCCCTCCAGTGGTTCCAACAAAAGGTAGTCCCCGATGCGGGAGATACAGTGCGAGGAGTCCGGGGTCTCCGGCGGGCTGGGGGACCCGAGGTTGGGACTGAAGCTCTGGTGCGACTCTGTAGTCCGTAGGCAGGATAACTCTTCGAAATCGTGCGATTTGTGCCGCGATCGCCCATAACGTGAAATGTTAATTGGATTTGACCTCTGTATGTTCATGAGGAATAAGTGAGATAACTCCACAGAGTCGGCGGCCTTCCTCCCCCTTGTTCTTCTTCTTCTTCTTCTCCTCCTCCTCGCGTAGGGCAGCACTTTGTCGGAAACTCAGCGCAGCGGCTCGTCAGATGCTTTCAGGGGAAATCTTGAATAAAAGTTGGAGGAGAGGGGGAAAAAAAAAAAAAAAAAGACGAGGGGCTGATCTAACTGCACCAGACCGTCAACAGGGGAAGCCGGCCCGCTGCTTCTCACGCTACAAACAGGGGGTCCGGGGTTTCTCTTCTTCCTCTTCTTCTTCTTTCTCCCCCTTTAATTTCTGCAACTCTTCATTTGCCCCCCTTTGTTTCCCATTCGAGAGACGAGGCCGGGCCGAAAGGACAGTATCGCCGCCCCGAGTCGACGGAAAACCCTTTGCACGGACCTGCTGCAAGTGCATCAACGGCGGCGGGTGCGAGCGACTGCAACAAAGGCGACGGAAAGTCCGATGAATGGAGGCGAGCCCGAGCCGCAGCTGCTCCGGGAGCTTAACCCGCCGGTCAACGGTGTGGCACGTTTCGTAAAACGGAAACAAATGTGTTCGTGGACACAGCTTGCAGGCACAGGGAGGGGAGAAGAGTGGGGAAAAAAATAATAATGCACAAGCAAAATGTATAAAGCAAGTTCTCTATTTATAGCTGCTGAATTTAGCCGAGGGAGGGGGGGGTTGACGGACAAATGATGGCAGGCAGGTGCAGAGCTAACCCGTTAGCTGCCTGGGCTAACCCGTACCAGTGAGCGCTCGGCCTTGTTCCCCGGGATCATGTCCGTGCACGGCCGCTGTCCTCTGCCGCAGAGGGAGAAAAGCCCATCCGAGAGGGGGGGGGGGACTGCTGGAGCTCTTTGTGCGCGGGGGAGTCGACGTCCTCTCTCTCTCTCTCTCTCTCTCTCTCTCTCTCTCTCTGTTTGGTCCCGTCCGACGGCGAGAGAGCTAAAAACAAAAAAGAAAAAGGGGGGAGAAAAAAAAAAGAAGCGTCGTCTGCCTGCCGCTGCTGCTGCCGCTGTGTGGAAGGAAGGAAAGCAAAGGAAAAGAAAAAGGGACACGGCCGGCCGACTTTCCCAGGCCTATCCCTCGGTTTCAGCAGGACATCCTCTCTCTCTCTCTCTCTCCCCCAGTGGTGCCGCGGTGCTTCTTACGTGGCTGGGAGATCTAGTCCATTCAGAGCGGAGGGGAGGCCGAGCTGCACACACTCCGCACACACTGCGCCTGTACGGAGAGAGGGAGAGAGAGAGGGAGAGAGAGAGGGAGCTGCCTGGGGGGGGGGGGCGGGCTTCTGCACGCACACACACACACACACACACTCACGCACGCACTCGGGCGAGCGTGCCGAACCCGCCCCCTGACGTCAGCGCCACGGGCGAACCCCATTGGCTCCCACCCGGGCCTCCAGCGTGCAGCGCGGTCATGTGAGAGGCGTGTCGGTGCGGCTACACCCCCCCAGGAATCTGACTGCGCCGCACGCCGGTGAATCGGATGGGGAGGGGAGGGGGGGGAGATTATGGCTACTGTACGTGCTGTGTTACAAATGTGTTTCCTCCTGAAATGTCATTCAAGGGAAAGCGAGGGGGGGGGGGGATCCCTCTCGCGCAGCAACCGCGCGGCCGTGCGCCATCCAGCGCGGTTGTACAACAGAGTTGTTCGTTTGCAAAAGCGCTGCGCGCATCCATCAAGTTGGACACTGGGCTTTATTTATTTGAACATGAAGAATGCGGCAAATAATGTTACAAAACATGCAACTGATGTGACTCACTGATGAACTCTTCTGCCAGGAAAATTAAAATGAACACAACAAAAAAAAGCCATCATGATCTAATGAATGAATTAAAGACACAATACAACAATTGCAATATAGGAGAATGAAACACATGATGACAGAAGAGGAAAAGGGACTAAGAAAGGGCATGGGTTTTAAGGTGACATGACTGTCCTTGAAAAGAAAAAGAATGCTTATGTGCATGTTTGAAATGTAAAAGCGAGGTATTAGCCTTGCTTTGGTATGGGATCATATTCCAGAAAAAAATCTTTGACCACTGATTTTATTAAAAGCTGGCCTGTGTGCTTTTGAGACATGTTACAGGAGTTATGCCCCCTGTAATACATTACAAAGCGAAGGACGGAAGAGGTTCATTATTCATTGTTCTTCCTAGATTACCAGGGGGTGTGACAGGATTGTGCAATTCCATGTAGGAATCCGGGGCGGTGAGAGGAATGCTTGCAGCTGGACGCAAGACACTGACAGAAGTGTTCATTTTAACCTTTATTCCCCTGCTTGCAGGCAGTAGCACTGCACACACGCATACACAAACATGCACTATTCTAAATCTTCGTTTCTCGCTGCCTGCCTGAATAAACCCCCGCAACATGGAAATGCATTTTTCACACAGAGGCCTCTCATCTCCGAAACGGTGGTTCACAGTTGCAGAATGTGGCTGCACCCACAAGCTTTTATATCCCAGTCCTTGAGCTTATGTGTATGTATGTTTCTGGGTTCTATGATATAATCTCCATGAGCCACCCACCATATTCTTTGTTACAACGCTGGAACATTCTTCACTATACAATTGCTTTGCTTTAGTCTCGCCCATTTAGTTGAGAACAATCAAATCAACATGCCACTGAACTATGGGAATGCTGCAAATTACAACCTGGATAAATACACTAATACATGCCTGTGTTACCGTCGTGCATTTCTGTTTTGTAACACTGCATCTGTGCATTTGCCCATTACTCTAACCCGAAATAGGGATTCTGTTAAGCCTAAACCACAGCTGTGCATGAATCAGAATAATAATCCCCAAAGATTCCTTTTGCCCCCATTCCCTGACACACTGTGTGACTCATTCGCAGTAGAGAGCAGCACTCGAGAAAATCCATTGATGCTCATCAGCTCTCCAGACACGCCTACATGCCGAGGAGTAACGGCAGGCTGCCCCAGCAGTGCCTTCCAGGGAGAGCTTATGACGATGTGTGTGTGTGTGTATGTATACCACTGAAGCAAGATCTCCTGAAAGACTAAAGAGGTCAATGAGGATGGGTGAGCATCTCTGAATCCCCAGAGCAGTGTTATTTATGTTATTTATTATGTTACCAACTTCCTAATGGGCTGTGTTGCCCTGTAGAAAATGATCTAAGGTCAGTTTTTCTAAGGTCAAGTTACAGGAAGGCCTAAGGGTTTGTGTCCACCAGAGAAGTGTGTTTTCTACAGTGGTTGCAGTGAAATGAAATTCATTAGAATGCATCATGAAACCAACTCAAATGAGAGTTATTTTCCTTGCATTGTACATTCAGAAAATAGCCAATTTCCCACTGTCACATAGCAACGCGGCTAGCCAGCTCATGTTGACACCAGCAAGAATCAGTGCTGTCACATCCACACCCTGCGGGTAACTTCCACTGAGAAATCCGATCATACGTGAGAAGATGGATGCAGAGGCATAGGAGGAATGAGATCATTGAGTGAGAGTGAGAGGAGATGATGTGTGGGAGAGCGAGGCAGGAGGACAGGGGATGGAAAAGCAGGCAGCGGGAGAACGTGACAAGTGGCGAAGGGAGTGAAAGAAGAAGAGGAAAGAGGAATGAAAGTGACAGAAAGTGTTGTTCCTCCCCAGCGTTGTCTTTGGAAAACAGGGGAAATACTTTGTGTCAGGCAGGGAGATGCCATCTGGTGAGCTGAGAAGAGGAACAACATGTTCAATACATAATTGTACAGAAATATGTGGGAGTAAAGGGCACCAAATCAAACTGAGTAAAACTTCACAAGACAAACACTCACAGTCATAATGAAAGGGCTGACAAGTTAATATCAGAGGTATTTTCAGTGCTGTTAATACTGCAGACGCTGCTCCCATGGATTCTTTAGGTTTATTTTTATATTTACTGAATTATACAAATTCCCATGGTACTCTTTTTATGACCCATAGTGAGCATGTTGGTACAGGGCAACAGCTGCAGTACCCCTCAATTTCATGTGAGTGATAAAAACAAGTTATTTTGGGGATGGGTACATGTGCCACAGTCTGCCCTCCATGACGCTTTGGGACCCAAGGCCTGTTTTTAACCAAGAGAGTGAGGGATAGAGCTGCGGATTCGAGGACAGAGAGCAAGAGAGAGGGAAGCTGGGAATGAAAGGAGGGAGTGGGGTGGATAATGTTTCACTAATGATAAGACGATGCTCACATTTATTCCCTTTCTTTCCAAATTATCTGTTTGCTGCAGCAGCTCGTTACACAACAATTGCAATCATAAAAAGTAGAGCAATTACAACTGCAATCTTGATTTTAATATCAATTTGTAATCAGATATAACCATTAAGATGACATGTTATACAAAAGGAAAGCTCCCATTTGCAATTGTGAAAATGCATGGTATTATTTTCTATACCTTAAGAGGTTCAAAAGTGCCATTTTTCATTATGATGGATGCATTCACTGTAGGCATGTTGTCATCTCTTCTCAGAACATATACATGTATTATATAACACATACCATATAGAGGGTCTGTCCATCTATAGAGAGACAATCTCAGTCATTTATCTTTAAAGAAAGCTGGATGTCAAGGGAACTCGCAATATGACTGCAAAGCTTCCATTTGCAGAGTGAAGAGAAATGATGCACCCTGATTAAAGTGGGTCAGGAAAGTACACAGACAGGCAAAGCCTGAAACTGTTCCATACTGTATGATTTGGCTTTGGCCCGTCACAGTACTGAATAACCGCCATTCGCATTTTGTCTACTTAAGGCGATACAGGAAGTGCGTGAGTGCAAATTAATGAACACATTGCTTGAAAATGTGTCCAGTCAGCGTCAGAGTAAGCCCAAGGGGACAATCCAGCAGATGAAATAAACACTGGCACTTCCATTGACCTTAATTCAACCTGCTGGCTTATGACCAGCAGTTTATGTGCTGCTACATTAGACAAAATCCAAGTGAAAATGTCCTGGACTGATGAATTCAGGATGTATTGCCCAAAGATCTTTTTGGTGACATTTTTCCACTTTCCTGTGTGAGGCAGCAGGAAGTGTGAGTGGCAGGTCACGCAGACGAGACCTCCTCTACGTGCAGAGGAAGGAGCTTGGCTCGAGGGGGAGACAGGACTGGCGTCACTGGCTTGGATCTCTCCTTCATGAAGTCAGACAGCTGAGTGAGGACTTGTGGCAGCTCTGTCACCGGACAGGGTGACTCACTCACTCATAAGTGGAGAGGTTAATAATAGTCATACATTAGAGCCGCAGAAGTGAAATCACACGGCTTTAGCAACTTAAGCCTTTCAAATGGCTCGGCTGCAAAGCAAAAATGCTTTTCACTGCCTTGTCTGTCTCTCATTTATGTGACAGTTAATAGGTTTAGATGACAATAATATCAAATGTCTTCAAGCTAAATTGCTGACTGTTTGAAAGACATGACGATATTGTTACAATATGCAGTATGTATATTCTAAAGTGTCAGATACATTAAGGCATCAAGCACGACATGTCAAAACTGCCAAGAAAATGGAAGGAAATCCCAGCAAAAAAGACATCACTGGTGTCTTGATGTATGTTTTCTCTCTGCTCTGTCTGACAGCTGATATTGTCTTCCATGTGTAGTAAATATTTCCTGGCACTGCGACACCTGCATGGAACTGCCTAAGGCGTCACGGGAAAAACCTGGCGGATTTATTAAAATCCCAAACACTTGACATTTTGGAGACGCAAGACAAAGACAACAACATTATACTGCATTTGCTAGTGATGAGTCAGTCTCAGCTCTCCAAGACTTGCAGCGGATAGTCATACCACAGGAGCCCAGCCCGGTAAGTAAAGTGCATTCAGTATGCAGTATTGCAGGTTATTGTAGTGCCTCATAAAAATATTTTTTTTTGGTAAAACAGATACGTTATTGGATTATCTGAAACATCCTTTTCTTGTTAAAATCTTTGATTATATTCAGTAATGTTCACATTGTGCAATTGACAATGTTTAATTATTCAATCATATAACACATCTGGAAAGTAAAGATTCATTAAAGGTGACAAAGATTTGATCTTTGGTGGTGTAGATTTCATATCCGTGCATATTCTTAAATAGATTTTGTGCTTACACAAATTACCAAAGTAATACATACACAATGCAAGAGAGGGGTCTCACATTGCGTGGGAGAAAGGGGTCAGTTGGGGCCTTTAGGTCCCATAGAAGCTTTATTTGGCCCTGCCCTTAAGTTGCAAACACTACTACCAGTTGGTGATGAGGGATTGAAACACATTTTATAAAATTATCTGGGGGGAAGTTAGTGGGAATTAAATTCCACAAATAGGAACTTGCTAAGAAATTATAAATTGGGCATTTAAAGTTTTTGAAAATGTAGGCTATAGTTGATGGCTATTGAAAATAGAGGGTGGATAAACTGAACAACTTGAAGTGGATTTGGACACTGAGAATGGCAGAGTTTGTAAAAATGAAATCTGCTTGGACAAAATGTAATCTTTTCTGACTGAAAATTGTGGAGGTGGACAAAATTACACTGCCTTGTGTGGACAAATACCAGGGCATTGCACTGAAAGGGGTATTTGGTATGCTATATCATACAACCCAATACAACAACAAAGAACAAATTCCAGCCTCAAAAAAGGCTTCACATAGATAAAATGTATTGAAATGCTTGCTTTAATATCCACCCCCTGTACAACATGTGCTATTGGATATGACACAAATATAATGTGGTAAGCTACTGTATGAAAGGTCTTTTCTGACATACCTGTATCATGGACAATGTAGAAACACAAATTGAACCAAGCAGTGTTATAACATCTTCAGGTGGCTTGTGAAAAGACATGAATGGTAATGTAGATGAAAGTAGTCCAAAATGAAATGCAACATCTGTGACTTCCATGCAGCTACTATGTTTAATGTGACCACATTTTGGTCACATTGAAGGGATATTCACATTATGGAAGGTCACTTAAAACTAGTCCTTTCCAGTGATTCAGAGTCCGTATGATAAGCTATGAAATGACGAGAGCACTCTGTCCTTGTCTGGCCTCTGCATGGGAACACACACACATACATGCACACACACACACATCACTGCAATTCACATAACATTCAAGCTGCTGCCATGGCAACCTGTCTCCATCCCCCAGGGAATATTGTACAGGGCCGCAAACATAAACACAAACACACACCCGGCACACACACTGAAATGCACACAAGGGACCCCGTGCTCTAATCTCCTGGGAAAGAACACTCTGCTCGATTTTGTGCCAAAAGGTACATTTCATGCCTGCTTAGAAACAAAAATTAGGCAAGGAGTCATTATTCACTTTCCTTTTGCTATACCATGCATCATGACATTGTCACAGAACTCCATCATTGCATGATTATGGTCGGCTTACTGCCACTTCAATCACCTAAAATAAATTACTGCTTCATTAGGCTGTCTTCATTTTATATGCAACAGCATTTCTCCCATGTTTTTTTCTTGATGGGGTGGAACAGCCTCTGAAACAGCTTTTAGACCATGCAGCATTAAAACTGAAATCCATACAAATGAAATCCATTCGGGTGAGGCAGCAGCTTCTCCTCTTTTCAATTTTTCGAGGACTAATAACCACTGCGTAATTATTTTCATGCTATTATTGTGCAGAACAATCAGAAAGGTTGAGTCCCACACAACATGTGGAGGCAGCAGACTCTGAGGTGGGGATATAACAGAGAAGCAGACTTTGATGAAGTGCTGGCGAGGGCGTCACTTGCCACTACACTTCATCACTTTAGCTCAACTTCCTGCCTGTAGCGCTGCTGTGTCTCATGTGACAAGCCTAGTCTCTGTGTTTGTACCTACCAGACACTGGCAGGTGCAGACACACACACACACACACACACACACACACACACACACACACACACACACATAAGGGTGCTTTGAAATCCCACTTCTGTGCAATCACTCATTATAATGTGGGTGTCAAACAACCCCTCGTTGAAGACAGCGGGGATAACTGCTGCATGACAACCAGTTCAAACAAACAAGGCTCTCTCCCTGTTTACTGTAGACGTTGCCTTTAAGAAAAATCAAAATATGGGAGAAGACTCCTATTGTGCTGTGAAATCTGGACGGGGAAGTTGTCGTTGTAAAATGAGAATCTAGGCCATGCTAGATTGAGGGCAGCAGATATCAGATAAGAACATGCATCATTGAGTTGAAGCAAATATGAATGGTTACATGATGAAAGCCGCAAAGGGAATGCCGGCCTTCTGTAGCAGTTTCAGAGATTCTTGTGTGGGCTGTTTGCCGCACTGCTTGTATTGAATATGGCCTGTAATCACATATTGGGGATGTGCGGCTATGAAGATTATAATTGGCCGTCATCTCAAAAGGCCTTGGCTTCAGGGGAAATAGCCTCAAGCCTGACAGAGACAAACAGGGAGGGTGGATGGAGGCAGAGGGACAAAAGGGAGGAGTGAAGGACCTGCGATTACTGTCACAGTAAGCAACATTAGCAGCATTAGCTGTGACAGTAATGATCCGTTTCTACCATATTTGGCTAACAGAGGCTGTCATGTCAAACAAACCATGCCTGTGGCAATCAGTGCTAGGCATGGGTCAGTGTATTTAGCATATCATTACAGCTCAAATGAATGCAGTCTACTACCACTGCATTTGTGGAGGCCAGTACAGAGGGATGCTTGTGCTCTTTTTTCCTCTTCTTCTTACGATATTTTTGAAAATGATGGCTCACATAGAAATGGATAATGAGAAGGGTTGCCACATCTCAGTGCTCGAAAGGCTCTGGAAAGCCTTCAGATGAAGGCTCAGATAGCCATTTCCATAACCTTTCGTACCGTCTGCCAGACAGGCCGCGTATCTCATTTTGAGTCTGATTTTAGATAAGCCTCTAATGTGGTACATCATAAAAAGACAAGGGGGTGTAGGTGGGTGGAGCATTATGGGTAGCAGACTTTTGAGATATCATCTCTGTGATTGTATCTTTGAGGGTTTTTTCTCCTCAGAGCAGGACAGCCCCTTAAGCAGCACACCCCTGCAAGCAGAGCACAGATCAGGAGATAAGGCTGAGGATGAGAACAGCTCAGCTGCTAGATTCTCAGTGTGGCACCTTAGCCATCCCTTTCTGCTGACAGGGACGGGTGTGCGCTTTAATGCTGACCTCACAGGTGTGTTAGTGTGTGTGTGTGCGTAAGCAAATAAAAGCAAAAGAGAAAGTTTTGCCTACTCGCATTCCCACCAGGTTCCTTTGTTTTCGAAGGTCATCAGCTAATGTTCCCTGTCATTGGTCATCAGTATGTTGGCTAAACACAGCCTTCATGCTACAAACAATCAGTTGTTTACCCATAAATTCACACAGACGCATTTCCATTATCATTTAATTTCAGTTGCTCTAAAATCTAATTACTTTTCCTCTCTTTCCTTTCACACACATGCTCACACAAATGCTCACACGCACAGATGCAAATAACATAAGCATGATGTAAGTATTGCAGCTTTGGAAAATTATACCCATTTCCTGCTGAGAGATGACCTGCAAATGAGAACCCCTGTTATAACATAGTTAAAAACAATCACCAAAAATACAAGATGCATATCTTTATCTTCTTTGTAATATAATGAAGTATATTATATGAGAGCTAAAAAACACTGGAAATTCTGTTGTCTGGCCAACTGTTCTTCCCAAGTGGATTCAGTCATATGGTGGCTTTTACAGAGTTGCTGTGTGTGTACTCCAGGAAAGAAGAGAAAGACATTTCCTTCACAGTGCTCTCCATCAGACTAAACAGATGTTGTAGTCACATTCAACCCTGACCACTGACATCACCATTAACTGTGCTGATGATCCACCGTTTTATCTAAATGAATTCAGCCACATTTGGAAAATGTCATTCACATTAAGGAAAGGTGATTTTTAAAGAATTATTAAGCAGGTTTACACCATTTTGCTTTCATATATTCACAGAAGCATGAGAGCAATTCCTTTCTTTGAGTATTTACAGTGGCAAGGAATGTTAATAAGGATCACAATGATAGTGGCTCCAGCAAACACACTGCTGCTGCAACAGACGACGATTATAATGATCATGATGCTAAGAATGGTGATTAGAGCAATGAGATGCTCACACTTTTGCTTTAAAAGTCACAAAATCCTGCAGACATTAACAAGCCCCTTTAGACTCAAATATCATTTTCTGAAATGTGTCCTACTGTGATGCAATTCTGTATCAGATATGGCAGCGCTACAGCACATATTGTCTGCCTGTCAGGGATGTTTCTGTGTAAATTACTTTGGGGATGTAGTTTGGATATGGTGTATTATTGCTCTGAAATGTGCCACGAGTGCCAGCGGGCCGCTACATTATATGAAATCAAACAGATGGCTTTCTACAACCTGTGCAATATGTTGAGGTGACCTCTCTGACTTCAGATGTAATAACTGCCAAAGAAATGAGGGAGCAAACCAAAAAGCAATCTCCTCAGACAGTGATAACATCACACTTTGGAGGTGCAGAAAACAAAGGGATTGGAATGAAGCAAAATATCAAATATTATACAACAATGGCTCGCAGATGCCGCTGTAATAAGTCTTTCACTTTGTATCGATTTCAGCTGATCAAAGTGTGAGATACTGCCCATGGCGTTGTATTGCTGTGAGGCCCTGGCACTCTGTGTTACTTTCAAGATATTTTTCATACGTTATATGTGGGTAATGTTGCCAGGCTGATGACATATTGAGGATAGCAACTGAAAGAGTTTCCAATGAGACAACACAAGCAAATTATATATCAACAATATTGCTCAAAAGCTGCATACGTGGATTTATTACTAATAACAAATGAGTGACTACCCACCTCTTGTTAGAGAGTCATCAATTATCAGGTTGTTCATCATTTGTACCTTACACATTCCTTAGTATAGTATTTTGTGTACTTTATTGTTACTCAAACTTGCATATTGACCACCATTCTCATTTTGTTTACTTTTCAAAACATCTTAAAACAATATTGGCTATTACAGATTGTTGGATAGCTGGAATGAGAAATAGTTTTGTGTTTTTTTCACACTTTTGGTCTTTTTTTTAAAAAAATTGTCCTTTCCATCTGTTACTTTTCCTAATCAATTTGTCTTGATATGAATTTTAGGAGAGGTTTATTAACTCACCCTCAGTTTTCTATCTATCTTTTGTAAGGTTTATTTGGACATTTTGGCCTTCATAGACAGATGGTAATGCGGGGAGAGGAAGAGGGGGATGACATGCAACAAAGGTCCCAGGCCAGATTTGGATCAGGGACATTGCAGTGTACATGGTATTCGTTTTAGCCCCTGGTCCACTGTGATGTGTAGCATAGGTTTTGTATATGTGTGTACTTGTATGTGTTTGTGTAAATGTATGTGAATGCCTCCATGTTATTGGACATATTTCACTGTACATTGCTTTATTTTTAATGTGCAAATAATATAATAAGTAACTGTGTCAAAAGAAAGGATGCAAATACAGTATTTTGCATCAGTGAAGCAATTTCTTTATGGATGACAAAGATTAAGCACTAAAATCATGTGGAACAGCAACAGATTGCATATGAAAAGCCATCAGCCAATCAGTAATTTGTGCAGACTTGCATTTTGACAGCAGTTTTTCTCAAACTAACTGTGATGGAACATTTCTGCAGAAGCAGACTAGCTCCGCTCCATTGTGGAAAAACTAACAGGCCCACTCTAAGCCAGCCCCCAGCCCGGTCTCTGTGTTACAATGAATCTGACTCAGACTTCCAGAGGAATGAATGGCTGCTGGCTGCTCACTGCTCTTCTCTCACATGGCCCACTGCCAGAGCTCTAATTTAAGCTCCAGGCCTTCTGCTGGGAGAGGGGGAGTGTAGAGGAAGCCTAGCCCAGGCAGAAGTGCGGCGGGTGGGGGAGAGCGCTGGGCCCAGCTCCCTAGAGTGGAATTGATGGCTGTTAAGCTCATCAATGGGGATGAGTCATCTGAGTCAGCCAGCCGCTTCATTCCTCCTGGTCTGCCTGCCTCAAGTGGAAGAGGGTCAAAATGCTCAGTTGCTACCTGCTCTCACTGGTGGATCATGCCTTTTAAAAAGCACATAATAAGGCACTACTTTCAACATGCAGTACACTTGAGACTGAATCAGTGCTGGTATGCACCTTTGAATTGCAACACATTTGTGAAAATATTTTTCTGATAATTTATTGAGTGTTTGCATAGTCACCAAGAACTAAGAATCTGTGTGTGTACAGTGTTCATGTGCATACTCACGCAGGCTGTGTCTGTGTTCAAAACCTGTTAAGCAACAATTTCCATATCCGTCTAATTCTCAAAGGTCAGAAGCTTTTAGGCAGCCAGCAGTGGGCTGATGGCGGTTGGCTGAACATGCATCTGATTCCATTTGGGCTGGTTTCAGTTTCAAAGCCTCCCACCTTCCTGTCTCATAATCACTCCTACAGATTTTCGAATCAATTTGGGGCTCCAACTCAGACTGAGATGACTTCTGATCAACAACTGGCAATTGTGATGGCTAAAACATTTTCACTGTGGTCTCAGAAGGATGTTTGGTGTCCACACAATCTTCTATGATTGCTTAAAATGACTCAGAATGGCCACAATGTGAACTCTGCAACGCTGTTTTGGTCCAAAATTTCCATTCCTTCAGCAGAATCCAACAGCTCTTTTCTCATCACCATGAGCTGCAATATATCTGGGTGGTGACTGGTCTTTAAATGCTATCTTTAAATTCTGTGGCAAGCGTGTTACCCTGACTGCTAGCCGGCTGCCAAGTGTTGTGTGATAGCATTGAATCGAAACAGATCACGGCTAGGCAGCAGTAGCACAATGTACAATGCCTTATCACATTCATTTTCATGTCCTGCTTATCAAGCCACTGCAACCACAAACACATCTCAGTCCTGCTACAGGTCACTATGCCCTCTGCAAATCCCCTTAACTCTGTGTGTGTGTGTGTGTGTGTGCCTGCGTATATTTGCACAATCTTGTTGGTGCAACAGGAATGTTAAAAGCTCTCATTATCTCTATGGAAATTGCGTGATTGCTGACCAGGGTTGTGTTGACATGTCAACTCTGTTATGTGCTATCAGCACTGACGCTTTGAGACTGAACTGTGCCGTTCAGAAAATGAAGGTAGTGTAGGATGCAGGCAAACCATGTTGCAAGACGCGAAAGGTGAGCATGAGAAAGATGTGTAAGACGGTAATAAGAGAAATAAAAATCCCCCTCTATGTTGCTATTTGTAGCATCCTTGCCTGCCTACACCCTTGATCTGTAAGACAAGCTGCCCACCAGACACGTGTTTGGGCTGAAGTCTATGCTTGGGAGTACAGGTTAGCTTCTCTTCACATAATAATTGTCAGACAAGCACATCAGCAGCACAGGATACAGTACAGTATGTACAGTTTCAGCTGCTCCCATAAAAGGGGTTTCCTCTTGTGGTTGATCTTAATGTTAATGTGCACACACGCAGGGAACGCGTTTGCGTATATCATATATATTGAGTGGGCCAGTACAATCCCCAAGCACACTCTGCATGTGAAGGGAAACACTGCAAATAAGATGAGGCCGTACATGCAGACAAAGTAAAACCGCACACAACTTTAAAAATACAGTCCAGACTATAGATCGAGTTTGTCCGCGCTTACACATGCAGACACGCAAATGAACACACAGGAAGCCCTGTAGTGACTCAACGCCACAATGATTTAGGTTCAGAATGGCAAAGGAGTGCTCATGACTCAGAGTTTCCATTGTGGCTCCCACTCTCCCGGTGCAACTTTGCGTGTGTGTGTGTGTGCAGGTGTGTGTGTGTGTGTGTGTGTGTGTGTGTGTGTTTATACGTGTGTTTGTGGTGTTGTGTAGCATGTCCGCTGCTGTTCATACAACCACCGTGCTTGCTCTGGGGCTTTACCAACCAAAGTGGAGCGCAGCACGATCTCTCTTTCTTTCTTCCAGTCCACCTAATGTGGTGCGTGCTCTATTTATGCTCCATGTCTGTAAGAGATAGCTAGCGGCTGCCGTGAGCACGGGGCAGGATAAAGCATCAGAGAGCATATGGTGGCACATAGCACAGAGCCGGGGGGGGTTTAAAAGAGAAATCTTTATTCCCACTCTTACAGAGCTTAGGCTTTCATGCTTGGACCCATCATGTGACACACTATCGGAACATTAAATGAATTCTCGACTGTGCCTGCACAACAAGCAACTTCAAAGTGCAGCAGTATTTTAGCTGAGAGTTCTTGGCTCAGACATCAAACGTGGTATCACTGTAACTTTACCACAGATGAAAAGGACAGGATTTTCCTTACTGCGTACCTGGAGAAAGTATCCCAAAATCGAGCCTTTGATACAGCTCTGAGCACCAAATGAGGCCAGCCATTATGGTACGTCACTCAATCAGAGAAAAGGCTTGTCTACCAATCACATGTGACTGTTTTGCAAGTCACACCCAATAAGAAAAAATCCATGAAGGCTTTGTCATTACTGTCTTACTGACTGATTATTTGTCTAGAAATAATGGTGCATACCGTACACCGAGTGCTTTATTGCATACTGTGAATGTTGCTGAACTGTTAATTGATTAAATTGTCAGACAGATTTTCCAACACCTCAGTCAAAACAAAGCTAGAAAAGAACTGAAACTATATGATTACAGCATTAAGTTTCATGACTTTACATTGTGTGGGGTTGCTTTTCTGTAAGTCTGCAGCCAGTCTTGGGTCTGGTGGTCTGGACTGCTCTGTCACATGGTTTCCTGTCGGGCCGGGTCACGCGGTATTGGCTGCTCCTTACTGGAAGACAGGAAGCACTGGTCTGTGGTGTCTCACATGCCTCACATGTCTCTCTGAAGATGCTAGTGGGTTCATTTATAATGCATTAATGGACAGGGCCACAGGAAAGCCTGCCTCCTGATGGGGGAGTACCAGAGCACTTCCATTCATCACAGCTAGATATGGACTCACAGCAGACGGACCTATGATTTAGCTGCTTGGCCCAAGCCAGCAGAACAGTGGCAATCAATAATTTTGTCGGCCATTAGGAAAAACTACAAATGTAGCTACAGAGGAAATCACAACAGTTTGGCATGTAACCAGCCGCTAAACATTTGTTTTGACTTTCTATCTGGAACTTTTCAGCAATTTTGGACACACCCAGTCTTTAGAAAAAGTTCTGATGCAAAGTTTAGCAGTTTTTTGCCTCAGCCCCGAGCACTGCAGCCCGCTGTCTTTCCAATGCAATGTCTCTTGTTGTGGCTAGGATCAGAACATGATGCAAGGCAGGGCGGTGAGTGAGAAACATGTGGCTGGTGGCTCGGCTTTGCCCGGGGAGAGGGACCTCACCTTGATTGTTGCTGATGAAGGCTGACTTCACTCCAGGCACTAAGACACCAAGCTGTGTTCCAGCCCAGAAACCATACAAGGCACATGACAAGATTTTATTGAACTGATAAGACAGTAAAGATGTCCCATGATTTCAGAGAAAAAAAAGTCACATGTACTGTACATGCAACCTTCAGCAACGAGTTGCTGCCACAATGACACAAAGAAAGAATACAGATGTTTTGAAGATCAAACCAAGATTCCAGGCTAATCTTCCAAACTAGATATATATATACAAAAGAGTATGTTAACCTGACAGTGTTGTGTGCCCACTTTAACAGACATGCTAAGCATCACCTTCTTTCATTATACATCTGTCATAGTACATCGCTGGAATTCAACCACTTAATTTTAAGGTAGGCTTTATCGCTTGGATGGGAATTGATTCTATTCTTGGGAACCGTGCCGCATTCATTCCTCCAACTCAGACAGGCAGAGGCAAGATATGAACTGCTGCTCAGTACGTCAGAGGATGGAGGTTAAACTGATTCTTCTCTGCTAATTCAATCCCATGGAAATTGGGACTACGTGTGCGGTTGAGCTCAAGTGGGCGTAGGGATTTGTGTGTGATGAGGGCGTACAGGTGGGAGTGGAGTGTGGTTAGTGGGTGCATAATCAACATGTTGGCCTCCGGATTTGTGTTTCTCCATCAATGCACACTCTGGCAATAAACGCCTTCTCTTTTTTTTGCACCAGGGCAATTATCATCATAGCCACAGTGTTTCCTCCCATCAGTCCTTAATGCCAAACTGCTGGGGTCATCCTCTGAGACTTACTGAGATGAAAAGTGGTGAAGAAATAGCAGCAACATTTTAAAGTGTTTTACTTTCCCCTGGTGAATGTGTTCCTGTCTTGATTTAAGCCAGTCAGTCATTCTCAAACGCTTGAAAACCCAGCCACTCTCAAGAGTAACATTACCATCGCCCCTAACTCATTAGCAATAAGTTTGTGAGTTAAAGTTAATGCATTACCTCTGAGGGTTCATGTTTGGCAACAGCAAATTATCTTGGTAATACATAATGCGTGCTTTCATAAATACATGACGAGTACCCATTGATATGCACACGAGGAGTTGGGCATACATGTATGTATGAATATGACACCTACACATTCATGCAGACATACTGCTCATAAACACATGCACATACACAAACAGTAGGTAGAGCGTGAAACATCCATGTGTGTTGTTTTTCTTTCTTTTTTGGTGGTGGTGGTGGGGGGTGGCAGTGCTTTTTGAGGTGTGACTCAGCAGGCCTAGTTTAATAAATGGATGTGGGTTTCAGAGACTGACACACTGAGAGAACCATTCTGAGTTGCAGACCACTTGCAGTGCAGATAGCAGAGGTTAAATCAGTTCAGAAAGCACAGTCACTGCTGTACTTACACACTGTCACTAGCATGATAAGAATAAGAACCTGCTTATGTTCGACCTCTCCATTCCCAAGTTTTGTAATCCAGTCTTTCACTGGGAGGGCGTGATTGTATTGAAAATTGTGGCTTTTATATAAATTCATTGTTTCAAGGTCAGCTTTGAGGTTCAGGAATTAAACATTTGTGAACTCATTAATGTGCTGCACTGGGGGGAGGAGACACCCCAATAAAAATCTAATTTGTTGTGAATATGAAACTTATTAAATTCCAACTTTTGATCTGCTTTGCATATTTTGTGCTAATTACAGCACGGGAGGAAATGCCTCCTTTGCATATTTGAAGGAACAAGAATAAGAGAGCAAGAGCGTGAAACAGGGAGACAAAGAAGAACAGAAAAAGAAAAGAAGATCACTTGCTGCTGGCATCTATAATGAGATTGTCGTCAAATACTCCAGCCAACCTTAATACCTCTCTGCTGTGTTTGAAGATTGTGTTTCCATTTGGGCCGGCCTGGATGGACTGATTAATCACTTTTTTAATCAGGATGCCTCAGTGAATAATTCACCCCTCTAACGTCTTCTGAAGCACTGAGACGACACAGTTTTAAATTTATTTGGTCTTAGTTCCTCTGCTTCCAATATTTATTACAGAGACAGAAAACTAAATGTTTGATTCTTTTACACTGTTGCAGTGGTGATGTACTGCATTGCAGTAAAGGATGGCCAATAGCCAACAAGTGACAGTATTGTACAAACTGTTCATCCTTTCAAAGAAAAAATAGCTTCCAAATATTTAATATACCACTCACTTGATCACTGCCTCTTTGTTTCTGTCCTATAGTTTCTCTGCAAATGTAAACCTCTTAAACTTGAAAGTTTACAGATAACTACCTCTGATGCTCTGATTTATTCCAGTGTCTCACACACTGTGGAGTGACAAATGACTAGTTAACAGGTGGCTCATATGCTCGCCCTAGTATGGTTTGCGTACACTTTACATAGATTTACATCATTTGACATTGAGAAAAAAAATCCACTGGCAAGGACAGCATGATGGAATAGTCATTGGGTGTAAGTCATGTAGAGACGTGTGTTTGTGTGTGTGTGTGTGTGTGTGTGTGTGTGTGTGTGTGCACTTTTATGTACAACATAAGCTTATATATAATGTGTGTATTTATTTAATGTTTTGGGGATTTTATTCCTTTACTGCTGCAAGTTCTGCAAAAACACCCAATTTAATTAATATATTTAAATTTAATCTTCAGAGCTGCTGTGATTAATATTTTTTGTATCAACAATGAATCACATGACTACTTCTATGATAGTTTATAAGGGGTCGCTCATAATGATGAACCACACTTCCACTTCCACTCCCAAAACCAAAACAGAACTATAGGAGAATGAATATTGGCCAGAAACATAACACTAAATGAATGCTACTGCTAATACATTGGCCATATTTAAAAGGTGATAATATGCCAGTGTTATGTTTCTTCTCCCTCCCAAATAGAAGTAGATATGTACTGTATATTTAGAAAACTATTCACCCCATCTTTTTCCATTGTGAAAAGCTGGTAGCCTGTACAACTATACTTTCAAAGTAGCTCCTCCAAAACTGTTGCAAATTGCAAATGAATTTCCTGTTGTGTGTTGTCACAGGCCAGGTGTCCCAAAACATCATGCGTTGGTTATTTGTTTACCAGCACTACCTTGTCTATAGTCTGTTGCCTGCCTTTACACCTTCTCCTTTGTAGCTAAGAGAGCTGTTCGCCACCATAGACTCACCTCAGCTCACAGGCAACATCACAGCACTCCTGGAGGAGAAAGGGACTCTCTCCCCCCCCCCCATTCTCTTATTCTGTCTGCCTTTCTCTTGTCTCAGATTATTCATTCAAGAACTAAAAGTCAAAGTTTATCTCTGTCTTTCTCAGTGTGTCTCTATGGCTCTGTCAATCTACCCCCACCTCCCCTCTATTACTCTCCCCTTTTATCATCCCCCCTCTCTCCCAGTCTGAGTTGGGGAGGGGAAAAATCCGTGATACTTGTGATGTTTCGAGGAAAAGTGGGGAACAGAGTGGCACAGAACAGTCAGTCAGCCTATCAGTGTGCATGAGTCATGAGGCAGCCACAGCTAGAGAGACTGAAATACAGAGTGAAAAAGCACTAGAGTCAGGGAGAGAGTACAACAATTAAAAAGAGCATAATCAGAATTCAAGAGGGAGAAAAGAACAAAAGACATCAAGAGGCACAGCATTTCTGCACTTGGTCATCTTGAGGAAAAGACAAGGAGGGACAACATCTGCAATGGCAGGCTTACAGATAACTATGTCTGCGTATGATTTATGAAAGAGTAACAAAATTGAAATTAGAATCCTCAGTATCAACCTCTAGCCGTCAGCATGCTCTCTTTCATCACTGCCATCTTATCAGCTTTGTCTTCTTCCTCGTGTTGAGTGACTGTGTTTTGCATACGACCAGCAGGTTTTGCATGTGGGCCACATTATTGTCACCTTGCTGAATTGCATTATAGAAAGTGAGCGAAGGAGACTCCAGAGAGCAAAAAAGGAGAAGGAGAGACAATCTTCTCCAGGCAGGGGTGAATTCAATCTGCACTCACTAAGGGGGAGTTTCTGTCTTGCCCTCCTGCGAATTAGCCTTCAGACTTCAGCGAGCTCGTGTCTTACGGCGCAGTTCAGCGTGTGCAGAATGCTTTGCCCTTTTGTTTCAATTTTACCACTGCACAGATTAATCATGGCTCAATCTGATTCTCTGTTAATAAAGCCTTAGGGCAGAAGTGCACTATTTCTTGGACTAATTAAGAACAGAACTTGCTGTTCTAGCCAAATTTTAAAAGATTGTAATTCTCAGTGAATCCTTGCTGAGAAAAACTACAATGTTTTTTTTTTCTCCAAGCCTCTGAAGTCATGTGGGACGTTGGCCTAGTTTGGGCAAAATCGAGTCAGCATATCAATGTGTAGATGCAAGCATAGACTTTTATTAGGACTAGTTGTGTTTTGTTTTGTTTAAGTGTCACATTTAATTTGAGGCACTGTAAACTAAATTGCCCCAATGCCTTGTGGGTAGAAAGTTAGAAAATACAGATTAAAACAATATATATTTTTTTACTTATCTCAAGTGGTATTGTAGTAGTAGTAGTAGTAGTTTTGATTTTGTTTGTCCAGGTTTTGTCTTAGACGTCTCAGAGATTGCTGCCTTCATCCCAATACAATGAATGTGAATGGAATTTGTTTTTCTGGTGCTCACAGCATTAAAAATGACATTTAAAAATGTCAGCAGCATCATGCATTTCCAGAAAACAGTGTCCCTTTTTAGACTTTAAGAGACTCCGTGACCTCGGGAACACATATCTTTGATTACATTTTCTAAACTAAAGGTTTACTTTCAATGGGTACAAAAGCGTATGATGAGAGTCCTGCCCCCACCTTATCCGGCTACTAACTCAACAGGGACCACTACAAGAATACCAGTGTCTCTGCACCACATTTCAAACCTTCTATGCTCCGGCCAAAGGTGACAAAATCTGCCTGCCGTCACATTTAAGCAGAAGAACTAGTTTGACACATCCGTTAATAAGTGAGATAGTAGTTGGGTTGTGGTTAGGTTGGGTTTTTTTGAGTATCCCAATGTTGTGCCCGATGTGGTCTTATCACAGTTTTGATAAACTAAGAGGAGCTTGAGTACTCCGATAGATGCCGGGATTCTGTGGTATGAACACCTTTTCCAGGATTCTTGTCACTCCATTTTGGTAGGGGAATTAGTGGAGTGCAGATGATTAGACAGATCAAAAACTATCTGCATGGCTGGATACTCCTGGGGTAAGGGAAAATAGGGTTTTTGTTAAATTGTTTGAGTAGGCTGCAGAATAACCTGCACCAGATTTCCACTAGCTGGATTCAGACCCCATTTTTAAGCCTGATTCTGTGTGAAAATGTCTGAGTCAATATTAGTCAAAATGTGAGCCTAAAAAGGGCAGCATGTCTACTTACAGTATGTCATGTGAACAGTGCTTGGGTGGCACTCTTCCTATATGCCACAGAACTCTAACACACATAATCAATAGGGTCGGCTCAAATCGCTGTGATCAGAGCGTGAGGGACAGAGAGCAGAGAGCATCCGACATATGTGACAGCCCGCCTGCTCCGGAGCTGCTGAGAGAGAAATGGCGGGATCAGCAGCGGCATACAGAAATGCACTGTACCCATCCATCCACACTGCTGAAAAGCAGCTTCAAACAGACTGTGAAATCCATCTCGGGCTGAAGAGAGGGGGAGAGGGCTGGAGGGACAGAGTTTGACTTATAGACAAAGAGAAAGACGGAGAGCGAGACAGACATAAAAGGAGAGGCAGAAAGGAGAGTTAGACAGATAAAGTGGGAGACAGAGAGGGAGAGAGACTGGTCTCAGTTGGAGTTATTGATGTTCAATTGACTTTGGAACATCTGCGAGCCCATTTGGTCCTGTTAATTATACAGCACTAATTTAACTCACACGCTCAGTGGCAAAGACAAGGGAGGAGATGCTTGGTGAACTGTGGAGCACTGTGTCCTGACTTTTACTTTATCTCCTGTTCAAAAAGCCTGATGATGCTCTCAGCTACTGTACGTCTCCATGGTAATTATGCAGCCTTTTGCATGGTTAACTGCTCTAATGCCTGGAAATATTATCTACCTACTGAGGGAGAAATCAAGCACTAATATGTTGCCTTTCAGCTAGGATAATGCATAGAATTTTTGCAGAAAATACAGTGAAGACTCTACTTGTGAGATAAAGTGCCAGGACCTCAAATGACCTCTTTAGCCTAAATATATGTATATTAAAATACAAAATACATTTGCACACTATTGGCTCATTAGGTCCAGTATTACCTCCATGATGGTGCTGCAATATGTGAATTTGTATTAAACATGGAGTTATTACATTAAAGTACATTTAATATAAGCAAAATATATTTTTATGGAATACCAAAACTACTTTGACATATTTTAATCAATTAATTTGGTGAATGCAACCACGGTAACAAGGAATAACACAGATGCATACAAGTGTATTGCTCAGAGACAAACACATCACCCAAATCTCAACTATACAAACAACCCCGAAACTGTGTGTTGAATTGAATGATGAAATCTGAACCCAAACGAAACCGCATCCATAGAGAGAAACGTGTCGGGCATTCTGATTGGTTATATAAGAAGAGCATACAGGGAGAGCAAGTGCACACACTCTCATACAGACCCCTGAGGCCTGTGTTTGCCTTTCCTGTAATCTGAGCTTCCGTTCTCTGAAGAATGATGTAACTGAATGCCAGCCCTAAACCAAGCAGGAGAGTCAGCCAGCCAGCCAGCCAGACACCCTGAAATGTGTGTGTCTGCATGTGTGTGTGCACATTCTTTTTACATCACTTGTATCACTATTTACCACTAATTGCACTAAGGTTGTTGGACAGAGAAGTTATTTTGTGTTGTGAACTCTCTTTTTGCCTCCGCAGATTTTGCTGCAGTAAACATGATCCTTTATTGCGTCACGTTGCCCTGCAGATACTTTTACAAGGTCACCAAGATGTGGCACTGGACCAAGGCACACACAACTCCTGTAACACTAAATCTTTGACTGGTTTGTGGACCATAAACACAAGTCTTTTGGAGCAAGTACACACTGTGTAAGGCTTTGAACTGGTCAGGAGGGCATCTAGTCAGAAATCTCAATGAACGTCAACGAAAGATCTGCCATGACCTCTTTTCACTCTCCTCCTCTCCTTTTCTCCCCTCTCCCTCACTTCCCGTGATTTTGTCTGCAGTGAGTATTCCCTGCTAACCAGTAATGAGTCACCGTGCAGGGCTGTCCTCGAGCAGGAGGCCGGTGCCTCCCTAACCCTCTTCCTGCCTTCTGCCTCAGCATCACCAGCAGGAAGCTGAAGCTGCCTCAGAGAGGCGAATGTTAATTTTACAAATGCTCCTCCGGACACTTTTCTCTGCATCTGCCTTCCAAATGGCTTTTCCATCTTCCAGACCGAACTAAGCCATCTCCGATATCAATAATAAATGACTTACAAAAAAGAATGTTTGAAAGGAACGTGAAATAAACAGCCCTCTGCAGTGGTCCAAAAAGTCAAACATATGGCTCATGGCTTACACTTTAACCGTAAAGTGTGTTGCAACATAAGGGTGTTGTGCAAAAGAAAGGGGCTCGTTCGTTCGCCTGGTGGTGAAATAGGTCAGGGGTTTCTTTACTTTGTAACACTGCACTTGATGCTAAGGGGGTTGCCACACAAGTTTTAAGTATGTGTGCCTGTGTGTGTGTGGCTCTCTGCTTGTTTTCCCCTCCATGTGACCTATTTGCTGATCGACCACAGTGTTCCCCGCTCTGCCGGGGTTTCCATGCCAACGCAGCCAGTGGCAAGACAAAAGATGAGGACTCACTTGGTGTTGATCAAAGAGACCACTGCTTCAGTCTGTTGCCCGTGCTATCTAGCATGTTCTGAAACTGATATACTGTATACAAAGAGATGTGAAAAGAGAATTTATTGCACAGCAGTGGGTTTTTGTCAGCTGCTGCCCCATCAGATGGGCTTAAGTAACCTTTAAACAACACCACGCGTCATGTTCCGAATATATCATTATAGGTTATTACCTGGATGTTATTTAACATTATTAATTATATAAAAGCTACAGTGTTTTTGATACAGTTTTTGATACAGTGTCAATGTTAAGGTAATTTTGGTCATTCATACTATTACTACCTTGAGCGGCAGGAGCTGGACTTTCAGCCATTTATTCATTATTTTAAGTTATTCAATGATCCAATATCCAATACATTCAGAGAACTATTTCCTCTGTTTTTAACCTACTGATAGCTTACCACTCAAACTTCTCTGCCTGGTTGCTAACTAGTTTTTAGGCACTGTCAAATGTAACGTGGTGAGAAAAGACTCTTATTGGTTACTGTAAATTAATTAAAAAACCCACTACACATTTGTAATCCTCTTTAGCTGTTTATTTTCCTTTTTAACACAAATATGTGACTATACTGTATCTTAGTTTATCAAATCACAATTGATATTTAGTTGGCTTACTCAAGTTTAATTAGTTGAGCTTTCCGCATACTGGCAACTGCAGATAAGTACCCCTGGTTGGGATTTTTGGGTATCACTGTTGTAGAGTATTGATATTGCTTTATCGCTGCATGTTTGTTTATTGTGCCTTATTGAGTTGAACTAAAATAGCTCCGGTTCATTGGTAGATTTGGAGGTGCATGAAGTGATTCATTAGAAGGGAAACAGGAAAATATGCCCAAAAAAAACTTATTATTATGCTGATTAAAAATGAGTAGCTAAACATTCAGATCTGTAAATATAGAGAACAAAGGACAAGTTCTCACCGTATTGTGAAAAGACAATCAGTATAATGTACCAAGTTCAAATCTCATACAGAATACAAAATGCTGTATTGACAAGACCAGGATGTAAACATTAGTTCTTGTTCTAACCCAATATACATGTTTACATACTAATTTCTCTGTTCGTAATTAATATTCATTGTCATTATAAAAAGAAGGGGTTTTATTGATGCACACCTGATTTGGTTTTTATTATTACACACCTGATTGTGAACATGCTTCTGATTCTCCATTTTAATGTAGATACATACTGATGTCAGTTACAAAATGAGTGCTTGTTTCCACTGACATTGTAGTTTGCGGGAAATGAATGGTCTCAGCTACTTTGGTGACACAGCAATATCATTCTTCTCTAAATGAAAGCACTTTCCCAAGTTCCTGCATGTCAGCCGAGCAAACAAGCTCATTCACTGCGACGATAAGTAAAGCTGAAGTAATGCCGTCACATAAACAGCGGAGGGAGAATAACAGTTGAAAAGCGGAACTGTATTTAACAGCCTTCTGAATGAATGAGTAAAGAAATGCCACAGCAGCTGCATTTAGTGATACTGCGGGAGAACTTTCCACTCCATTCATCAGCAGTGAAAGAGGAAGTGGAGAGTGAGTGAGTGAAGGGAGACAAAAATAAAATGAGAATGAGAAAGAGATACGGATTTGATGAATGAGAAAGGCAAGCAAAGGGGAATTAGTAAGAAAGAGAGAAAACAAGAGAGAATGCTGCAGAAAACAGAAAAAAAGGGAGGGGGGCTGAGAGAGGTGAACAAAGGAGGGAAAGCAGGATGTTTGGAAAGACAGTTGGGAGAGTGAGTTGAGTTCAGACTTTCAAAGAAATGCAGCGCCTGACTAATTTGCCAGCGCTGAGACCTCAACCAACCAAAGCCAATTTGTGCAGCTCAAGGTGACCCTTGGGAGAGCAAATCAGTGTGTGTGTGTGTGTGTGTGTGTGTAGGTGGGTGTTTGTGTGTGAATGTGTGCATGCGCATGTGTGAGTACATGTGAGGGACCTAGAGAGACAGAGTGTACCCTTTTTTTTTGATAGATCTTCATCTCACTGCCGCTGTGAACAAACAAGCGCTGCCTTCACCTATCACAAAGCCACACATGGGCATCTTGACACACGCACGCACACACACACCCCCCTGCATCCTCATCATGGGGGAAGATTAATGATCTTGCTGTTGTCTCTTCTAGATAACTGCCTCATCATCAGCCAAGCGATCCGCCTCGCTGATCAATCATCTTAATGTAAAGAGATAGACTTTGACTGCTGATCGCTCATTATTGCTTGTGTGAACTCCTCCTGTGCATGCTATGATGTACACAGTAGATCCATAAAATGCCTTTATTGGCCTTTATAGACCTTAAATGATTCTTAGTGAATGGTGCTTGTGTAATCCAAGCATTACGTTGTTTCCATTTGTCATGATGCTTTATGTGTGTCTTTTTATATTGCCTTGGGTGTCTATCTTCTATCTTGTCTTAGTGCCTTTTTGTCTTAAGCACTTTGAAATGCCTTGGTGTTGGAAGTTGTTGTAATCTGTTATAAGAAACTAAGTTTATTGAGCACTCACTACCCCATGAGAAGCAGTTTCATGAAAGTTGCAAAGCTGGGTGATCAAAATGAATCTCATAAAAATCCAATCCTGTCAGAAAATCTAGGATGTTTTTCAACAGACACAAAAAGCTTTTGAATAATAAAAAATGACGCTGATTTGGAGCCACCAGAATATCAATTTTGTCCTCTGAGTCTCTGATATCTTTGATTAAGTCCTCCCTGCTGCAAAATGTTGCACTCTGAAGGTATAGACACATCTGACAAGAAAATAATGAGATCACTTCAATCACATCTGCGCATAAATGCAGATGCCTGTATCCACATTGCATTATGCCATTCATATTGTTTCTGATAAGAGTGTGAGTTTGGGGGCGTGTGGTGTGGAATGAGGAACGCTCTCCTGCGTGTTGGATTAATGGAGTCAACAATTCCCTGTGGCGTTTCTCTGATTATGCACATACCGACTCGCCCCACTCTGCAGGAAGATAAACAAAAACAGCTCAAAGCAAGCTGTCTACCCATAGGACCCATATATATACACGTACACACTTGTGAACGCTCACATACACACGCTTGAAATGATAGCATATGTTTGCATACGCCCTCATTAATGCTTGCACATATATACATATGGATTTAGAATATCTATTGAAAATGTTCAGATATATAGCCTATATAAACATATATGTATATGTATATATATATATTTATACATATGCGTGTGTGTGTGTGCACACATACACACACACACTTTTTTTTTATGCAGGGTGAATCACCAACCTGTCAGTCTTCCTCGGGGTCTCCATCCGGATGACTCATCCCTCATCAAACAGTGCCCCTGTAGGAAAATCGACACACTCCCGTTCACACATCCACTCACACTGCTAATAATATAAGCTCTATTAAACATAGAAGCACATGCACATGCTCGTGCACGCACTCACACACAAACTTAAAGACAAAGGGCTTCCCTTTTCTGTATGCTTGTCATGTACTGTTGGGGAGGGAAGTCCCTTGCAGATAAATGTGACTGTATGCATGTGTGTGTGTGTGTGTGTGTGTGTGTGTGTGCATTAAAAGAACGATCACATGCTCCATGTGATGAGTCATACACAGGCTGCTTTGCCAGGGAGCGGCCGGCTGGTTGGAAGCAGTTAGGCAGGAAACTCATCAGCTATGCACCGCTGAGCTCAAGACTCCGGTGAGATTCATACAAGACTCTCTGACTTTCTTGTTAACTGATGCTTGATTTGCAGTTGGCTGCAAAATAGCTGCCTTTACATGTTACATGCTGTTCTATTAAGGAAGCAGCCCCACACTTTGCAATCAGTGACTTTAACAGCCAGTTTCACACCTCATTAGTTCATTTAATGCATTGGAAGATGGATACAGATGGTTTTGGAGAGAGACAGTCACAGGATGGCAGAACTCTGCATGTGTGCCACCACTCCAGCCCTTCTCTATTAGGTCAAGGTCATGGAACCAGTTTTATTCAAGAGTTCCATTATTTTCTGTTCCATGACTGTAATACAAACAATTGCAAAGATATGTGGGCTCTAAGATTAATGGAAATCACACAAATTTTATATTTTTAATTGGACTAAATCCTAAAGGAGTTACTGTATTGAAATATAATGATTCACATTAAGCTTTGAACATGCACTAAAATGCAAACAATAAAGAAATAAATAGAGCAATTTTCAAGGTCAAAATGACAGGTTTATGCTGAAAATACACACATGGAGGAAACAAAATAGCACAATTTTTAAGAGGAATTGGGTCAGATTTTGCAATAATTCTTTTTTTTTTACTGTACAGAACAGAAGGAGGAAGGGTTGCTGTACAAACACAGCCAAAGCTTTAAAGATTTCTTGAAGCGGCAGATAGTGGACCAAATAAAAGGCAGCTTGGAAAATCACAGCTAACATGTTTATCCTTCAGCACCATGAAGCAAAGCCATGGAGGCAAACCAGAGCCCGAGCAGCAGCATTCACTTCATAACCAAAACCAGGATTTCCTGGGAATGTGGTCTTAATTTTGAAAGATTTGGATGCTTAATGCTGCTTTATCTCATACAATATTACAGCTGGTATATGTATAGAAGATTGAAAATGCTGCACATACATGAAGCATTGCATCTGGATCCTTTGAGAATCATTAATAAACGCACATGATCTAAAAGCGAGGAGGAGTAACTGAGGGAAGCTGCTGCAGTAGGGGCATTGTAATGATTAAAGACTTTGTCTCTAACACAGGATCCACATCAAATGCCTTGAACATGTTTTTATCCTCCATCCATAGATCCATATGTGGAATGTAGAATGTATGAGCCACATGTAGTTGATAGCAATTTAAAGAGGGGGAGAGCAAGGAAAAAAGGAGGGAGTGTGTCTGTGTGTGTGTGTGTGTGTGTGTGTGTGTGTGTGTGTGTGTGTGTGTGTGTGAGCGTGTGGGTGTGTGTGTGTGTGTGTGTGTGTGTGTGTGTGTGTGTGTGTGTGTGTGTGTTTCAGGGAGGCACATGAAGAGGTGCCAGAAGAAAGGCTTTGATGAAACAGCTGTAGGAAATGGCAAGAGAACGATAAGACAGTGGGTCACTCAACACTTTGTTCTACCTTGCACCTCAGGGGGTGTGCGTGTGTGTGTGATTGTTTGTGTGTGTGTGATTGTGTGTCCTACACTGCCGTGAGTATGCTAGGCTCCCTATCCTCAACTCAAATAGAAATCACCCAGTGTACCTGAAACATCTTTGGCAAACACTTGCAACTTGTCCCTCTCAAAAACCCCACCATAGATTCTCTCCTCTTTACAGAGTCTGGCATTGTCCTCCACATCAGTCATCTCCTCTCCCAGCCTGGTGCTGTTCTGACTTTCCATAAGGCCTCAGATTTTGACATCTGGTGGCCTAGATAAGCTGGAAACACACTGAGCACATCAGCCGATCTGTGAGACTAAAGGATGATAAAAGCGCATAATCTACCTGATATATAATGAGAGGAAAACAGCCCAGATCACAAAGGCGGGCAAACACAAAGATAACCAGTCAGAAAATAGGACTACATGGTGTGGTGCAAATCTGTCATGTTATGAAAAAGGCAAAACCTTTGTAACCTAAAAGTCCATGTTGCTATGTATGCTTTCTAATGGATTTGTAAAAAAAAAAAAAAAAAAACACTTCTCTGCATGTTTGCATATATATTTGGAGTATATGCATGTTTGCACGTGTGTGTATATGAGTATCAAGGTGTTTGTGTATGTGTGCCTATCCTATCTAGTGTCTGTGTGTGCATTGCATCGTTTTGCTCCCACCCCTTTTTGTTCCAGATGCAAAAAAAGATGTGTATGAGTCATAGCCTCGTGGTGTAGAATATCAGGGATCTGAGTGTCCCTGATGAAGAGCAAATGTGGAGAGACAGACAGACAAGAACCCCGCGGAAGCAGTCTGCGACAACGCTGCTTGGTTTCCATGACGACTGCTGCTTTGCTAGGATCGGCGGGAACATAACGTTTTTCTCTAATGAGGCAAACTGGATCATTTTGTCCATCTACCTGTGTGCCCAGTAGTCTTCCTCCTGTCCTCGTGCCTTTTATCACTCGTGCACGCAGGGGAAGGTGGGGTGGGGTGGGGGGGCTTATGACTGCAGCTTTTGTATTTACTTTGTACAATGCTGAGAGGGTAAATTGCTTCTCTGTGCTCTGATGTGAGACTCGCTAGACAAATGTGAAAAAGATTGCCTTCTCTAACTTACTGATTTGCACTGCAGTGGCAAAGTCAAGGTGACCCCCACACCACTTCTGCTCCTGTTTTACACACACACATATTCACAATGTTACAATAGCACTCTGTCCAAATAATAAAGCGTATATGTAAAGTGTGCAAAACTTCACTCGTCTCCAACTTTAATGATCTTTTTGTGTATTGAAATATGTAAAACGTTGCCAGACATTATACCAAAGGAAATCTCAAAGGACGCTTAAAATATTTGTAGCAGTGCAGCATAGTTATCATCTCAGTGGTGACAGCTAATCTATGAAGCTCTGACAGTACTGGTATCTGTGTTGTTAGCATTGGGGACAGCCTGTACTGTACCACAGGCTTCTTAACTGAGGTCAAGCGTCTGCTTTTATCATGCCCATGCATTAGCAGTGTAATCAAAGTGATGGTTGTCCTTCTAACAAATACCCAGAACACAAAGTTACAACCTGGTGTCGCTCACGTACAATGACTGCCAGATCTTTAAACACAGAGACTAACCCTAGGCAACCAATTAAATGAAAGGTAATTAATATTTTATGGTGCTGTTAAAAGTTTATTTACACCACGGATGTGCAATACAGATTGTCAAGGCAAAGACTTCACATGTATATGTGAACAGCTTCTATTGTGGTTAAAAAATTAAAGGAAGTAAAGTACAAATATTTAATATAAAAGGGATCCCTCAAACAAAAGCTATAAAAAACACGCTTTAATTTGCCTGAGCCATAGTAGTGAATTCATCTGTAAAGAGATTAAAACTAATGCCAGTCATTTTTCAAAGGGTATCATTAGTGAAACCTGCTAGAGATTGGTGCTCCGTTGAAATAAAAACAAGTTAGACGACTCTAATGCAGGTGTGAGATGCAGAGACTTGGTGCCACATTTTAACACTTCTTTGATTTGAGAGTTGGCTCTTGAAAAACAGGGGATTCAAAAACTATGATAAACTATAAAAACAAGAAGACAAAACACACGAATGTTGCTAAAGGATGGAGGCTAGCTGTCAAATCTCAAAATGCCTGTGTTCCCTGAATGCACCGTCAAGGAAAAGTAAATGTAGCAAGTAAATGTTTAGTGTGATTGATTGTTGTTTCAATGAAGTTTCAAGCTGCTGCTAAATGATTTTCACAGTGTAGTGAAATTGAAACCAGTGGCTTCCTGTAAGGTAGGATAACAATCTTAACGTTTATGGTTTGCTTTAGAAAATAGTTGGCAGTAAAGTGAAGAATTTGCGGTTAATCTGCAAAGACAGGTGAGACCACTGCTCTGGTCCTTTAAGTGCCTGTGCACAACGCAGCTGTCCCGTGGTCCAGCTCCGAGGCCTGTAGGTCTAATGGTGGGAGATGATCTCACCATCATGCCCACGATGAATGCTGGATCATTCAATTATAGAGCAACACAATGAATCATTCTCCTCTTCTCCGACAATCTCCTCCACACTCCACTCAATCTGACACCGCCAAACCACAGAAGATGGCCCTGCTATCTTCATAATATGGATAAACAGTGACGAAAGGCCATTTTGATGGCAGCAGATCAAATGAGAGCTCGTTATGGAAAAAGTGACACATCAGTGTCTGTAGCGAGGCTTACAGTCAGGATATAAAGAGATCGCAGTCCTGCTGAGACGCCTGTGCCCCTGCAAAATTCCTCGCCAGCCTGGATGGAATGAAATTAGTGAACTGGAGCTTCGGTCTCGTGACTTCACTCAGCTGACAGAAAGAGACACTCTCTACTAAGAATTCAGTTTGTGTGTGTGTGTGTGTGTGTGTGTGTGTGTGTGTGTGTGAGAGGGAGAAAGAGAGGGGGGCATTATTTCTATCTCGTCCTCGCACTCCCTGTGTCTATCTCTCTCACACACTCACACACTTGTCTTGTTCCACAGTAAATGTGTCAGTCATGGGTCTCATCGCTGGAGCAGTCTGTCAGATCCTACCCTCCCCCCGTGGTCTTTTTTCCTCTCTCCTTCTCCATTTTTGGACATTTTCAAAAGGATGTTGAAGGAGAGCGGGGATCATACAAAAAGAAAGCAAAGCTGTGTTTCTTGGGATTATTGGGATTTTGTGGTGATCCACAAAGAGTCAAAATGGAGTAGGTCAGCATTCAAGATCTTACTTCGGGGTTTAGATGCTCTGAAAATGGAAATACCTCCTTCAATTTCTCACCCAGTATGAGGTAGTATTTCATTTTATGAAGCCCTTCTCTGAAGCAAGTAATAGTGGCTCTATAAATCAAATTAACAGTATATAAAGAATCAAGGTAGCCATCTGACTATATGTCTACAGGCAGGCTATACTACATGGGTTGAGCCAGTTGGTCCTATGGTCAGGCTTCATTTCACATAGGTATTTTCATGTCTGTGGTCTCCTCCATTTCTGGGAGACTACCCAAAGAAAATGGACAAATGCTGTATGGAGAACACAGACCTTTGGGAGGCAACCCTGAAGTTAATTTGACACTGTATATTTGACGACCGGTTGCATATTTGAAAAACAATCTGCCTCGAGTCGTTGTGTCAACAAGCTGAAACGACGAAGCAGGGTGCAGCGTTTCTCCAAAACTATTTGTGGTTTATTTTACTGGGAGATTCTTTCTTCTTCCCAGTTAAAGCGTCAGTCCGAAACAGCGATACAGCAATCCCCGTCAAAGCTCTTGTCCCCGCAAGTGATTGACTGAGCTCAAGGCATGATATACCAGGAGAGTGTTCGGCATGCCTGGGGCAAGTGGTAATGAAAATGAATGAGGAAAGTCCCATATGGTTGCAGAAAGCATTCTAACTACATAGAATGGCCACCCCATGTCCCCTTTTTACAGCTATATTTCCATCCATGCGAAAAGCAAATGTCTGGTGGGGTTATTTTACACAGATCTAAGGTCAGTATTTAGCTATTTATGTCACATGTTATGCACATGGCAAAGTTATAAGTGAATACAAACATTTTATAAACTAATAGTGATATATGAAATGGAAAGAAAATGCAGCAATGCCCCTGTATGTAAACAATAGTGATGTATGTACTTTATAAAGCTGTTTTTTCCTTTTGATATTTCCTTTCAAGTTGAGTCAAGTTAATTTTATTTATATGTCCCAAAATCACAAATTTGCCTAAAGAGGCTTTTCAATCTGTACAGTATATAAAACCCTCAATTTGTACAACTCCCCAAAAGCTCTTTACTGGGAAGGAAATTAACAAACCTGCTTTATGGCAAGATCCAAAATTTTGGAGCATCATTTTCCAGTAAAAAACCTTAACTCAACATCTGAATAATGGTGACTGAAGCTCACACTCGAGAGACTCAGGATCAAGGCTTTAATTGGGCAAGACTTTGTTTTCCTCCCTTAACCCGCGCATATGAAAGGCTGACTGGTTGAACTGGCGTTCTTTCAGCCAGCCAAGGCCCCTGTTATTACACAAGTGCTGGACCCCTGCCATGTTACGCAACTCGTAGAATAGGTGAACCCTGAGGAACAGGGTTAACCTGGCTGTGGCCAGTGCAGTCCCCTCACTACGAGACTCAACTGACTGTGACTCCATGGGAAGAAGTTGAGGATCGATTTCTTTATATACTGTTACTGGACTGAGAATGGATAAGGTCCTCAGTGATGACAACTTCCATGCAGAGAACCATGATAATTTTTATCTTTCCCGAATGTTACATGTTCGGATAACCCATTCACCCCTGGTGGGAGGGTGTGTGTGCGTGTGTGTGTGTGTGCAGTTGTAAGCCACACAGACACCACCTATGCTGATCCCAGCATGTGTTTCCTGTATGGGAATGCTTAGACTAGTGCAGTATGCTTACAGTAAGTGTGTGTGTGTGTGTGTGTGTGTGTGTGTGTGTGTGTGCCTGAGCTACGCGAGTGAGACAGAAAGGAAGGGAGAGACAGAAAGAGGGAGAGAGCCAAGGCATATCCAAGGGGATCAAACCCAAACCACAGGATATTTCTGACCTTGAGGGCGAGCGGGTAGAGCAGGGAGGGGGGAGGAAAGAGAGGAGGAAAAGAGAAAGAGAGGAAAGCTGAAGGGAAGGAACAAAGAGATGGAGGGAGAGGAGTCTTTGGAGGGCAGCTGGAAAGCCTCCAGAATCCTCTGCTCAAACCAACCATAAAATTCCAGTTGAAGCCACAAAACCAGGATGAGGACTTACGAGGGTGCCTACTGCCCACAATGGGTGTGTGTGTGTGTGTCTGTGGTGTGCACACATTTACTTTTGTGTGCGCGTGCGTGTGTGTGTTTGTGTGTGTGTTTGCCACATGTGATTAAAGGGTCCGAGCAGAGGAGGCCAGGAGGCAGACGGGTGATGCAATCCGCGGAAGCGAAGGAGAGGACACGAGGGGCGGCAGGAAGGAAGGGAGGGAAGAGAGGAAGGAGGAATTGTTGCTTCTGGGGATCCAGCTCTCCAGGAATGTGCTGACGGTCATGTCCCACACAGTCGGGGCCAGTGCTGCACTCTGAGAAACTCTGCGGAGGTAGCACCACCTGTTTTAGCGTGCTGCAGACTGCAAATGGATGATAAAATCTCATATTATAAAGGGGTAGACTTTGTGAGTCATTATTGCTAATTTTCAGAGGCGCAACAGTCCTTTTCCCTGTGCAAACTGGTCTCTCTCACTGCATGCTGGAGGCCCAAATCCACCCTCACAAGGCAGCAGTGGAGATCTATTTCGGTGCGAGCTACACAATTTCCACAAGCTCCCACACAGGCTCGGTGGGTAAGGTGATTGGTAAGCCTGGACAAATAGTCTATTTATGAGCATGGTCAGAGTGGGCGGTTGTCCTTGAGCTGGTTTGTCTGCCGTCTGAAGTGCTAAGTGCTGTATACAGTTACAATAGATAGAACATGCACAAGGACGAGTGAAGGTGGAGAGGGAGGGTGGGTGCGATAGAGCATTGGGAATAGAGATAGTGAGTCAGAGGCCATTTGGAAAGTAATTTCATCTCTCAATGGCGTATATCTTTTCATCAATGAAAGTATTTTCCAGGCCGACACAAGTAGAAAAACATCCCTTTTGGGTGAAATGGAGAATATTTGAGGGGGGAGAGGACAGATACCATTCACAGGTTATTGCACTGCATTTATTTTATGTAGGTAAAGTTGTAACAATACACTGCACTGAGAGAGGTGTAGTCTTCAGCCATGCCAGTGAGGCTGTTCATAGGCACAGCGGTGCTTTGGGCAGGCTGACGTGCTCACGATGGCAATACTAACATGTTGAAATATCATGTTTGCCATTGTCACCATCTTGTTTATCATGTTAACGTGCTAAGATTGGACAGATACACAAACCAGACAGACAGACAGACAGACAGACAGACAGACAACGCCAACCATAGAGCCATTTCTGCTAGCATGGCAAAAAAAAGTTTGGCCTGCTTATGGTCATATTTGGTCACGTGTGAGGCCGTGTCCTTCCGCAAATACTGTAATTTATCATCAGTCCTAGCCACGAAGAAGCACATTTCCACATTATGGCACGAAGACTCTTACGCAATTTTTGTGAATCATTGCTTTCTTATATCCTGATGTTACACTGAGGTTTTAGGGGTTCCAGCCATATTCCGGACTGGCCAAAAGTGGTGTGGCATCCAGCCAGTGAAAAAGGAAAAGAGAAGGGCAAAAGGGGAAATACATTAGGTTGAAGTGTGAGGAGAGGCTACCAGAGACAGGTCTGGACTGCTGTGTGTATCCTGGCAAAGCAACCTTGGCCTTGACAGGACTGCACAAACATGTACAATATTTGACTCCTGCCCAATTCCTTCCTTGCATAAATGTGAGTGGAGATCTGTGTCCATTTACTAAAACAACTAAAATCATTCTTCAAATCTGCATAGAAACAATAAAGTGGATCTTAGAGTCAAAGTAGAAACATGCCATTGATAAAAGTATTGCTGTCTGTTGAAATACAAGTCTAAGAGCATAACAAAATTAATTCATGAAGCATGTTTTCTGTTAACCGAGTTCACTGACTGGAGGGGAAGAGAAAGACACCACAGATCACTGAGTTGGACGGGCTTCTGATTGGTCTGGCATCAGCTGTGTGGTTATATGGGCAAGCACAAAAAGAATGCTGCGGTTATTCTTGGACCACCACTGTCCGCACTTCCATGTAATGTTCTGGTGTTTACCATCACTGGTTCAGTTCATCTGCTGGGATTATGAGTCAGCCCTGTTAAGGAGCCGTAGAGAGGTCCTGCAAGGACACTGACTGAGTGACTTACCCTCGCTGCATCCAAATTAAAGTGTTTGTACGACTCCAGCACACAAACCGAGCCCGTACACAACCATCGCCACCAAACCCCTGAATTCTACTGCGCTTTAGTACAGTGTGTGTGCACTGTAGCCTCAAATTAAAATTGGCCCTGGTTTTGAGTTTTACTTCTTCTCTCACACAGTGCACATTTTGTCATGTTGTTTGTGCGCTGCGGAACGTCAGCACAGATATTTTCGGTTGTGTGGAGGAGTCCACCCATAGCAGAGCAAACACGACCCGACGTCGGCAGAATGTTTTGTTTGCTGAGCCCATCACCTTTCAGCGAGCACTTGCACCTCATCTTCTTCACTGACAACCTGATGATGTATGTGCGGGAATTTAATTTGTTATTGGACAGCGTGGTAATGCAGCTGGCTATCAGGTATGCCGTGAACTGGCAACATCTGAACCCCTTGACTGTAGTTACACGACATCCACTCTTTCTTTCCCCAGCTCAACTGTGCACCTTTGACTAAGACAAAATGGATTCTGGAGGCATTTGAAAAGTCAACCAGTATCACTGCTGGAAGTAGATTAATCACTATAGTTCTGAAATGACTTTCTGACTTTTTGTTATTTCAGTGATGCAGGATCTGTTCATCTTCTTGCTTTCAAATGTCAACCCATGGTAACATATAGAAACCACTAGTCTGTTTCTCTGCCATATCTTCATTCTAACAAAGCATCCTGTGACAACATTTAAGACCACAACTTGGGTTTAATATTTGCCATCTACGTCACCCAGAACCTGAAACTTTTATATATGTCACATTGCAGAAATGTGACCCAGCTAGTCATAACTGTAAGGATTGTCTAATACGAAGCTATTATTTTCTTTCTTTCCTGGTCCTTCTTTCAGAAAAGCAGACTGAAATAAATGTATGCACTAATGTGCCCAAAGTGAAAAATGTTCTCTTTCCTCTAATCTCAGTCATGTCAAAAGTTCTACTAATGACAATGCATGAGAATTAATTTGTATGACTTATCTCATTAATTTGCACATAGTAATTCAGTATTCCATTAAACTCTAGGCTTATTTTCATGCTAATACTTTACAGCATATTAATATCTATGCAAATACTTTTGATTCCCATGAGTGTACAGTTACAGATCATTACATCTGCAGATGTTGTGTGTCCTTAATACAAAGACGACTTCGGGAAGGACCAGCCGTATGAAAAGTGTAATGTATAAAATATGGTACCGTGTGCTCATGGTCGAGGAGTAATGTAATGAGAGCCAGACGAACACTGTGTTCCAGGTCAGAGCTGAAGTCTGTACCGCTTTGGTCCAGAGAGCAGCATGAGTCACCGGAACAGAGCAGATTGCTAGCTTGCAGAATTCATTAAGACAAATGTAAGGTATATGGATTTCCTCTGCAAGAAAAAAAAAAAAAAAAAAACCTTGGCAGCTGCAGAACAGCACCCCAGTGAATCCTCAAGTAGCTTTCCATACACCTTTGGAATGACAGCAGGCTTTTTGCAACTCTGTAGATGATTTATGCTGGTGTGACTGTAAATGAATTATCTTAAATCCTTCAGCGTGTTGGCCTATTTTCGTAGGGTTTTTGGAACCACTCGCCTACTGTACAACTACAACAAACCCTTACTGTTGTATACCACGGGTACTGAACAACTGGGCTTTTAAAGCAGCTAGTTTAACCCCTAATGAACAGGTCTGCCCAGGGAAACCATCTGCCAGGATGAGAGACGTCTGCGTGATAATGGTGAGGGAAAAAAAAAATAATAATAAAAAAAAAAAATGCAAATGTGGCTGTCAAAGATGCAGGCTTAACTGCTTTTTAATCCAGCACCAGCAGTTCACATCACACCCTGTCCCTCTGTGCGACGGCGCCCCCGTGCGGGCGTCAGGCGGCAATGCACTGAGAAACACTTGAGTTATCAGAGTTACGGTAACACCATTACTTTACCACGTCCCCATCTCAAATCCAGCAATAATGTTGCTATATACATTTAATTACTTCATTTGCGCAACGTATGGGCTCATATTTAACTGAGCCTGCCGATTAGAACATTAAGAGGAGTTTTTCTTATAATAAAATAAAATTAGAGAAATGACAGTAACATTAGAAGTGCAATACATTATCGCTGTATGTTAAACATGACTGTATTGTGGAGATTAAGTAAGGCAAAGACAAACAATACATATAAATGGTTAACTGACTATATAACTCTGCAGTAATGTCAGCATAAAGCCTCACATTTAAGCGTTTAAACTAAAAGTCAGAGGCGCTGTTTTTCAGGCGATAACGATTTGCGCTCGTAGTCAACAAACCCGCTGAACTGACCCAGGACCAGCGGAGGCACCCGGCGGCTCGGGGGTTTTAAACGCGAGCCGCCGACGGAGCACCGACCCCGGACCAGCCGCCGCGGCGGCACCGGATGTCGGCGGGTGTGAACGGCGGGGCCTGCCTCCTACAAGGGAAACACCTTCCGCTGGGGCGAGCGTTTGTGCGGGGCTGCCATTTTACCGAGCTTACGGTAAGACAACTCGCTCCGTGCGGTCCCCCGGCCGCCCGCTGCGTGCCGTGCGTGTTACCTCCCGCGCTGAACCGGCCCGACGCGAGCTTACCGTCGGCCGGCCTCGCCTCGTCCGCCGCTGTGTCCGCGGGAGCTACAGTTAGCAGAGCCCCTCCGCCCGGCGGCGAGCAGTAACACATAACGCTGCTCGGGCTGTTGTCATGGCGCTGAAGCTGTACGTGCCGGGGGGTTTGATAATGATGTCCGAGGGGTTCATTACTTTGACAAAAGAGCGTTTTAGATAAATATCAGCCGCTTTTTTTTTGTTTGTTTTTTTTTTTTGTCTGTCTTTGAGCAAAGGCGGTTTAGGTTTGTAATCTATCTTACATGAGACGTTCACGGCCCCTAGAAGTCGCCCCCCCTCCCCAGTGAGGAGGACACATGGGAGCAGCACATTGCAGTGCTGCTGTGGCTCCCGCCTTTTGAGTGATGAAACACAACCAGTTCAAGCATTGCGAGTCACCATTTCGACATTGTTGTTTTTTTTTTTTTATTTCTCTCCCCCCCCTCCCCCAGCAGCTCCAATGAATGATGGGGGTCAAAGTAATCCAGCTCACCTCCAAGTCCCATCCCGAAAGCATCCTGGCCTCTCTGCATCAGCTCAGGCTGCAGGGCCAGCTGAGTGATGTTACAGTGCAGGTGGACCACCAGGGAGACGTGCAGGAGTTTCAGGCCCACCAGGTGATGCTCGCAGCCTCCAGCGGCTACTTCCGGAAGATCCTTCTCTCTCAGGGTGCCGCCCGAGACAAGCTGTTGCTCTCAAATATGCACTTCAGCGATTTCTCCAAATTCCTGGAATTTGTGTACACGGGTAAAGTTGAAGTCGCCAGAGACAAGATCGGTGACGTTCAGGCGGCGGCGCAGTTCCTGGACTGCGGGGATCTGTCAGAGGTCTGCGGCGAGGCCATGAGCGCTGGGATCCTGCAAAAGCCGACAAAGAAAACATCTGCGTCAGAAGTGGTGGACACAGATGACTCACATGGTGCCAAGAAAGAGAAAAGGGCCATAAGGAAGAAGCAGCCTAAAAGCTCGAGTGCCAAGCGTGCCAGGCTCTCTCCGCAGAGCCCTGAGAAGGAAGTCATTTCCAAAAGACTGAAGGCAAAGGACACGGCGATGGACGAGAAAAGACCAGGCAGAGAGCTAAAGCTGAGGTTGGCTGGCCGTAAAGTCCTCCGTTTAAATGCTAAAAGACAGACTTTGAACAGTGAAAACCAAGTTGGCAATGAAGACACAGAGGAGCGTGAGGACGGGACTGAAGCCGAGGCTCAGGCAGAGAAAGGAGACGAGTCGTCGTTGGGAGTGCCGTCCCCGGGTGTGGATGATTGGGAATGTGAGGAGGATGTGCAGAGTAATGATCCTGAAGACCCCTTGTTGTTATCTCTGGAGGAAGAGGAGGAGGAGGAGGAGGAAGAAGAAGAAGAGGACGAGGATGAAGAGGAGGGACAGTCCAAGGAGACATTGAAAAGAACATCCAAGGCCCAGTTCCAGTGTAACAAGTGCCAGCGGACCTTCCACTATGAGAGGAGCTACTTGAAGCACATCAGGTAGGACATAATAATAGTGCTTTATTAGGGTTTTATTGATTGATTGATACCATAGTTGCCCAAAGTGTACAGACTAAACCTTGTATTCCAGGCGTTGTCCAGACAACCACTACAGGACTAGTTCCAGGAATATTTGCAAGCACATTTCCAGCAGAGAGTTTAGCACCCAGCTGTTTGCAAGCTCCCACCCTCATTATGAGACCTTTTTGATATTTTTCTCTGTTGGTCTCATGGTGTGCTACCCCGTGTTTGTCGACTCCACTTGAAGTGTGTGCACTGTTCCATTGAAATGCAAGTCATCTAGTAGGCTTTTGGTCTTGCCCAGAGCTCCCCACTCACTCTTCCAATGGCTTTATGTAGCATATAAGGAGCTCTGTCGACACCAGCTGTGCCTGCGGTTTTTATTTGTGTGTCACACTATGTATTGCATCCGTCGGGAACGTGGTGACGCCTCAAAAAGTAAATGCGGTTTGATGTGTTCCAACATGTCCCCCATGTGATAGTGGCCACGCTTTGATGGTCACCAGTGTTACAGCAGGCGGTCATAATACACCCAGCCTCTTAATAGTCTGGTCATACTGTTTCCAAAATGTACAAAAAGATATGATATCTAAACTGAGAACATTTGTCTTCTGATGTTGCTGTAACCCGTTGCTGCTCTCTTGGCCAGTACGTACCATGGAGTGAAAGCAGATGTCATCTATCGCTGTGACACCTGCCTGCAAACCTTCGCTAACCGCAGCAACCTGAAGATCCATGAAAAGCATGTCCACAGCAATGAGAGGCTCTTTGTCTGCAACTCCTGCACAAAGACCTTCAAACGAAAGAAGGATGTTGTCCGCCATCAAAGACAGGTGAGGACGAATGAAATTCCTCTCACTTCCTGTGTCATACACAGCATTATTCCCATGATAAGATAGTCGTTTCTATAATTACTTATAATAATAAGACACATTTATGTTGGTGTGTTTTCCTGCTGCTTCTCAGGTACATGAACGTAACAACATGCGACACGTTTGCCCTGACTGCGGAAAGGCTCTCAGCTCCAAGACTGCCCTGCTGTTGCACGAGAGGACACACACAGGCGCAAAGCCTTTTGAGTGCACCGACTGTGGAGCCAGATTCACCCAGAACTCTGCCCTCAAGATGCACCGCAGGTACGGAGCTCACTGATGATGGCTGGGAGAATCATCCCTGACTGGATTGGGAGCGTTGTGTACATGTTAAAGACCTGAAAAGTGAGTTGAGCAAGTCGTTCTCGCCTCTCCTTGACGTGTTTTACTATGTGCAGGATTCACACGGGAGAGAAGCCGTTTGCGTGTGACGAGTGCGATGCCCGCTTCACTCAGAAGCACATGTTGGCCTATCATAAGCGATCACACACAGGTAAGAGTGATGTCATTTCCAAACTATTCGTATTTCGCATTGTCGTCTTTAGTTTGACTGGAGACTGTGTCTGTTAAAAAGATTTTAGAAAGTGGGCCTTGGAGCCCGCAACCAGTGATGAGGCTGATCTACACGTACCAGACCAAAAGTTAAAAGATTCTGTTCTTTTGTTGTTTTATCTCCTGTTAGGAGAGAAACCCTTCATGTGTGAGGCCTGTGGGAAAAGCTTTGCATCTAAAGAATACCTGCGACACCATTCAAACATTCACACCGGATCCAAGCCATACAAGTGTGAGCAGTGCGGTCGAGGCTTCGCTCAGAGGAATTCCCTCCACCAGCATTTAAAAATACACACAGGTAAATGTATAGTTCGTTGACGTTTTTCTTCCTTACTGTTCACCTCTTCCTTTACGCTCACATTTCTACTTGTGTGTTTTCTGGCGTTGACTGTTAGGTGAGCGTCCGTACAGCTGTAAAGACTGTGACAAGCAGTTCACCCAGCTCAACGCCCTCCAGAGGCACCAGCGTATTCACACAGGAGAGAAACCCTACATGTGTGGTCTTTGTAGACGCACCTTCACAGACAAGTCCACCCTTCGCAGGCACACTACGGTGAGCATCGCTTATCTTACTGTACTGAAAGTGTATTTTCAACTGTTTGATTTAACTTTGGCAGGACCAAAGTACCCATGACCATAAAGGAGAATTGTTTAGGGTATTAGGCTGTTGCACAATGCTACCAATGTATTTATATGACCTGATAAGTTGTGTTAAAAGCACTTTGACCCGTCAGACTGCCGTGAAAATAACGTGAGCTTTTTTAACTTTCAGATTCACGACTCAGATGCTCCTTGGAAAACCTACCTTGTGGTGCTGGAGGGAAATGTGGAAGACAAGAAACCCAAAACTCCCACTAAGGGAAAGACCGAGAGAGCGGGAGCAGGGGAGAAAAAGAGCTCAGGTAAAAAAAGCGTCGGTAGCGGCGCCGCTGCTGGCACCGCTGGTGATCCCGGTCAAGTCCACACCGAAACCATCGTGGTGCCCGCCGAGCCAGTCACCCTCCCATCTGAATGGACCACTCACGGGACAATTGCTCTGGTCAGCCACGGCGCCCTCGGCGGGATCACCGTCATCCACACCGAGATGCCACCTGGGACCCAGATCCAGCCCATCGTAACCACTGACAGCACAGGAGCCAGCGTCATTTCCTTAGATGGATCGTCCATCCCTGTCCCCTTCTCTATACCAGTGTCTATGGCCCACACTATCCCCTTGTCCTCTGAAGCGTCCTCCATCTCTCTGTCTGTCCCCTCTCTCTCGGGTCCTGGTACGTTGGCGTCGGTCTCAGAGATCCCAACCGTTTCCACATCGTCTGTCCTGGAAGCAGCTGCTTCACAGACCATTTTAGCTAAGGCCACTTCCGAGATGGATATTATGCATCCTAATATTCAGACTGTGATTGTTGGTGACGAGGTTTGCAGAAAAGAACAAACAGCTGCCGTCCCCAGTGATGGACAGCAGAGGACAGCAGATAACCCCTTAGCTGAACCTAAAGGGGCCCCAGATCAAGATGCTGTGTAGAAAATACATGTAAATGTAAAGAATTGTACGTGGGTGTAGGGAATTTGAAATCCCATGTCAATCCCTGTTTTCATGTTATTTTATGTAAATACTTTGGCATTAGCAGTGTCTGAATATGTGCTCTGACCATGGGGTGTTTCATCATTATTATAATCTAATTTAAGTCCAATGTTTCATTAACAGACTTGGATGTGATGTTCAGTGTTTGTCACCTCTTTTTTGCGATTTCAATGTATTCATTAAAAACCACAAGAACCTGCTGTGCTTTAGGCAGGCTGAGGCATAAATAAGATGTTAGGTAAAATGAATGATTTATATAAGATATAATATATGGAGTGAAATGTGGCACAGATCATATTGCAAACAAATAAAATGAAGGTGATTGTTACTTCATTAAACATCACATCAGGTGTGGTACATTTTACCAATTTATACGATACAGCTGTTCCCCACATACATCATGTATGGCAGGAGTTAGAATTCTGTGTGGAGGTCTGGGAACCTTGTCAGAAGTCCTTGGCAGCAGCAGAACGGCACTAATGTCGAGCAGGTACCTGCATAAAGTCCTTAAGGATATATAAGGCTGCCTCCAATAGCAACTTATGTATTTTTCTAAAGGTTGAGAAAAATAACATCAGAAGTCTGGAGTTTTTAACTGACTGAAAAATTAGTAAATTAAATTACTTGTGGTATTCTTTGCAAATGGGTGTCCTATGACAAGGAAATGTCTATTAGTTTTATTTATGGTAACTAATAACAAAATTTCAGTCAGGCACCATCAAAACAATATTGTTGATTTGAATGTTTGCTAAAAAGGTAGGCTGACCAAATTTTAATCTAATAATATAAATGTTGCCCACATAAATCACAAGTTCAAGTTCATTTTTGTGTGTAGGTTATTCAAAATACAGTTTCATGTCTCATTTCTGATGTCTGATTGTACAGGTTATGTCACGGTCAGTGTCAATCCAGTGCTAAACTTGAAAATTATCCTATAAGTTAATATCACTCCTACCTAAAAACAAATGATTTAAATGCAAAGGGAAGTTTATTACCCAGAACATTGCTGTTTGATAGGTAAGATCAAAGGCAGGAGAGCAGCTGGGATATAATATCTTTATTTTTGTCCATTCACACAAGCATACAGATCATATCCAAGGTCCTTTGTCATTCCACCTGGAAGAAGCTGGATACGCAGGGCGACTGACCCTCTTGTAAAAACTTTGGTCTGGCTCACACTAGTGAATGTAACACAATACTATCTATACACAATGACATGCTTAGCAACTGGCCATTTGGAAGGTACACCTCAGTAGCAAACCTTCAATGATAAATTCACATCACGACACAGCACGAGATGAGTGACTAATGAAGCACAATTACCCCAAGATTACGTCCCTGGACATAAGGTGGAAGAGTTTCCATGTCAGTGCTTTTGATTTAAAAATACATTTTTCACAGGCAAACTATAAACCACAGCTTACAGATTCAAACATTCAAAGTATTATTACATCAACGAATCCTAAAGAAAAAATAACGATCCTAAAGTAATGTATGTATGAATGCGTATGGTTGTGATTAGTTACAAATGTTTAACAGTCTACACTTGGTGCATATCATTGCCCTTCTTCAAGAAGAGGGTCTCCCTGTCGGTGATACAATGGAAACAAAATCCCTTTTTTGTGGCTGTCATGACTTTGGTTAACAACAATCATGACATTTATTTGATCCCTTCTTTTCTACTCCAACACATAAAAAAATTCAAATAATGGTACATTCTTGAAATCCATACACACCATGATAATCTTATGTACAACAAACTGAAACATTTAAATAATCTGTTTTAATATATAATAAACTAGATACAAAAACAAAAACGAGCTGCATCTGACTAGGAAACAATAATTGTACAAAACATGCTTGTCAATACTAACATCGGTTTCAATACAATATACCGCTCTGAAATCCCCCAGGACAGATTTCAGCAGAATAGGTATGCAGCAATCCTCTAGACAGAGGTCAGGGCGAGAGGATTTACATTCTGACTAGATTCAGATATGCTCGTAAGGAAAGCAAAGATAGTACTCAGACAGCATAGCAGTGAGCAGTGGAATATTCAAAATCATCAGCAGACACTCATCTCCAGATGCTATACACAGTGAGGTGAATGAAAGAGTGTGTGTTTGTGTGTCTGTATGTGTGAAAGCATGCGTGACGGATTTGTCCCTCCGTGCTGCATTTCTACCCCCGGCTTTCTTTCATTTCAGATCCCCTTCATCACCCTGGATGGTCTTTTTGATGCGCAGCAGGAGGGTTGTGTGCCACTGGTCCAGGCGTGAGATCGAGTCGAACTCTTTTACCTGTAGACGGGCAAGGGACACAGAGATTAATTGTTTTCCCAAGTTAGGACTGCAGTTTGAAGGTTCTGCTCACTTGATTTTATTTGTTACACGCTACTGGTTATTTTCAAATTAAATTCCCTTCCATGTCTGACTTTGAATGAACTGTTTTAGAAGCTCATCTATATATGGTTACAGTCTGAACCAGTTCCACACAAACACACAGTCCTGGGAGACCAAAAGGATACCTGAGATTCAGCCTTCAACTTTCTTGAACACACAGGGGATTCAGCAAGACTACAGGAGCTGAAGCAGTGGGACTCCTGTACTCACCAAAAGCCCTGTTTTAAAATTTGAGAACTTTCTTTGCGTATACAAGACTTACCGCCTCTGTGAAAGCCTCGCTGTTCTGTTCCTCATGAGCCTCAAGAAGTTTCTGTTGAGACAAAAAAGAAATAAATTTAAAAAAAGTAGGTTACTCAGAGAAACCAAACAGATTAAGTGGAAAAAGTAAGCCATTAGATTCAGAGTTCTTAGTATCGAGTTACCTTCAACAGCTTGCATTCTCGGGAGTCCGAGAAAGCCGGGAACATCTCCTCATATTTTTCAATAGCAATCTGTGGAGACAGAGTGTTAAAATTGTACCACACACAGACACACACACACACACACACACACACACACACACACACACACAACTCCCAATCCCAAATCCTGAGACTGAACCGCAATGGTATAAACTCGCCTTAGCGTTGAGCTCGTCGACAATGAAATGACACAGGGAGGCTTTGAAGAAATACTCTTTGGCGCTGTATTTCAGCAATGGATTGTCCATCGTGTTGGCTCCAACCTAAATATATCAAAATCAGGCAAAATGTATTAGAGATGTCAGCATCACAGAGTCAGTGAAAGCATGACACGCAAATACAAGTATACACACCTGCTCGTAGATCTCAATAGCCTTCTGGTACTGCTCCAACTGAGCACAGTAACCCCCTACCTTCAACAGACACTTGTTGGCAGAACTAAGGAAAATTGAACAACACAAAAAGCACTCAACGCATTTAATATAATGCAAACTATAAGAGCTATATATTTGGAGTAAAAATGTGACATTAATTTATCTGTATATATCTGTTATTTCCAAAGTTTGTAGTGTAATGCAATTTGATAGCACGTGACACTATGAAATTAAATGGTGACTCAAGAATGGAGAGAAGATCTGAGCATAGGCCTTTTTCACGGCAGACATTTTGACTTGCTATAGTAGGAAAAGCACAGGTGTTAACTCATAACATTAGCAATAGCTCCGTTCTATTTAAGTGTCCTAGTAAGTCATGACAGTGTGACATTGAGCCACTGTAAATTTAGACCACACATCATTAACTTTATTATTTACCCCTGTGCTTTTTCTTCTGTGACACGTCAAAATACATTCTGTGAAAAGGGTCTGTTGTTCACATTGCAACTCTTGATTCATATTAGTTTCTTAGCTGAAGCAGACTTGAAAGCACAGGGCAAAGAAAAAACTATGATAAGCACATTTTGAAATACATGTAAATGTGTGTACATTCAAAATGCACTAACTCTGTCACATGAAAATTAATAAAAACTTTCAAAATACTGCAAACTCTTCACTGCCATGGGAGGGAAGGTCACTGAAATCCATACAAACATCTGGCAAATGTTGCCTTGTTAATCACTGCAGCAAACTTATGTAATAATGCAGACAGGCCCTTTTCACTGCAGATACTCTGACATGTTGTAGCAGGAAAAACACAGGTGTAACTATTAACAAAGACGAGTGCGACCCGTGTAGTCAGTTCCGGGGCCCAGCTGTTGTGCGTGTTGGCTCGCTTGCATACCCTTGTTAATGTTATTAGTAACAGCTGTGCTTTCCCTGATATGACAAATCAGAATGGGGAAAAAAAGGCTTCTATGAGCAAAAGCATTTCTGAAGGAGCCATATGGAGAGTGGAACAGAGTTTTGTTTGACTTATTTACATGTTGAAATTGTAAACATAAAAAAAAAAAACAATATAAAAATGAAAACCTGTTGTTGCATCAAGTTGTACAAAAATAAAAATCCATGTACTACACCTAAAAAATGTAATGCACTGGAAAAGATGTCCTCATATCACTAATGAACTATTATGGGTGATAAATACTATAGTCTGAGGCCTTTACAGGGAGCTTCAGGGGGCACATTGGTGAAAGGACATAAACGTGGCTTTATCCGATTTCAGATCTGAAAAAAGACTAACAATATACAGAATTTTATCCTAGTAAAAGAAACAGGGAGAACAGTACCTGTTGGATTCTTCTCCTTTGTAGTAGTCTGCTGCTTGTTCATAATGTGCAATAGCCTTTACAAAAGAAAAAACACAAATATTGTTGAGTGTTCCTCTAAACAAATATGCCCTATAATGGTAGTTTTCATAATTATTAGTTGTATTAAAAGACTATGTAGCCTCTGATTATGTAAAATTACCTTTTCGATATCAACCATCTCAGACTCGTAGATCTCTGCAATACTGATGTGGTGTTTGGCTGCGATGGTGAATCTTCCCTGGAGGAGGAGGAAGAGGAGGAGAGGAGAAATCATTACTAACTGGATCTATCCACAGACGCCTCTTAAGTCAATAAAAGCGTTGTGTTATGGTCTCAATGCAGAAAGGCGAGGCTAAGCAGGGGCCTGTGGCTTCACGTCTACGGTTTCTAAGGTTTTAGCTTTTGAAACTAATCCTCGCTTAAGATAATAACAAGTAGGCAATTAGATCAAGGTATCACTGTTAAATAAACAAACTTGTGTGCTATGAATATGTTGATATGGGCCCGAAAAATACATTCTGAGAGTGGGAGGAAAGGCAGGGAGTCTGCTACATCAATGTGTATGAGGATTTTCGGTCATCTAGATGATGTAATATCCAGAATTAAAACTGTAAAGGAAAGAAGAAGCCAAGGCTAAACACTTGAATAAAAATGACATGCGCAAATTTACTGTTGTGGATCAGAACATAGATGGACACTCTCTACGTGCGTCTTACCATGTCTGTGTATATATCGATGGATGCATTTAAACACTTGATTGCCTCTTTTGGCAGCATAAAGGGAAGAGGAGGGAACAGTTAGACATCATGTTAGTTTTGTTCAAATCTATTAGACCCTTGCATAGCGTCTGTGTCAGTCTAGAGTGAATTGAGGAGAATAATAAAATCAAAAGTTTCTTATATGTTGCATGCAGTCAAGTGTGATTGATGATCAAATAAAACCATGAACAAGACCGCCCCTTTTTTCTACAAAACAAATACACTGGCCAGCTACCGCCCCCTCAGACAGAGACCATAGAGAGTACAAAGAGCACTATACATCACTGATGGTAAATACCATGCAATTCAAGGGCAATACCTCAAGCACATTATCATTTATCAATTGCTTAAAGCATCAACAGCAAGGTAACTAAGACAGATTGTAAAAAGTGAGATCTGCCTTATTATAAAACTACATGCTCATAGCTGGAGACTCAGTGGTAAACTGCCCTGATTTGCTGTCAAAATGTGAGAATTCAGCCTGGGGAAACCAAATGTTTTGGCAAACTAGAGAAATACTCGATCTATGATGACTTTTCTCTGGAAACTAATTTTCTATTAGAGAACATGTCCCACGTGTATAGCTTCATTTCCACACTGCTCGACGTGGGAATCCTCTAGATGGTCAACTTTACTACAAACAGTAGGAATGAGAACACTCTTGATGGTGAGGCTTTTACTCGTCGATGTGACAGATGACAGCAATAACTGTCATAAGTGCTACTGTAAAGACAACATTTCATTACAAGGAGCACAAACAAGGGAAATACAAATGTAATCACTAAAAGAAACTGAAATTAGGTGTGAACTTATTTAGTTACCACACGTCCTCACCATTAGGGTCAGACTTCTTGAAAGCATTTCCTGCATCAATGAAACTGGTGGCACAGTCATGTTTGTTCTGCAGCTGCATATGGAGACGTGCGGCCTTGCAAAACGCATTTCCAGCAGCTAAACACAGAGAAAAGAGGACAGAAACTTTCACACACATATTCTATACTTTGCATTTAGCTTACGCTCTAATTTATGCACTTCTGGCACCTTCACAAGTGCTGCGCTTTGCAGTTATTGTGCCAAAAAAAAAAAAAAAAAAGAATCAGCACACAATCCTACAGCTTCTCAAGTGTGTTGAAACTGATAAGTTGGATATCTTTAGTGGGAAAATAGCTTATCGCACCGCTCCAGTTCTTGGCCATCTTGAACATGTTGGCAGCTCTGCAGTACATCTCACACGCTTCTTCCACTTTGTGATGTCCTCTAGACAAAGGAAGGAGACAAAAAGATAACAGATGTACACAACTGAACATAGTACAAATTTCCATACAGCCTTCATAGCATACAACGATTAAACTGGTGAGAGAGAGAAAAATAATCAGTCTGGTCTACACACTGAAGCTCTAAATCTAATAAATTATGCCTAAATGGCACCATAGGCTGATGAACCGTATAACAAGCCAAACTGTTGGCCTGCTTTGGTTGGTGGACTGGCTTATAAACATCCCTCTAAACAGGCACTACATATCTCCCTCCCTCCGTGATAAGAAGTGGACCCCCGGGAGCTCCCTGGAGTTGTAATAATATTTTGGCCATTCAATCAATGCAAAGGATTACAACACTGCTTAGTCAGCCACAGAATTACCAGTATAAAGCCTGCCAAGAGTTATCACGCACGAGACCTGCCAACTAGTATCATCTGGGGGTCACCAGGACACAGCTTTGGAAAAAAAGGCTTTTTGTATTTTGGGCCTATTCAAACAAAGCCTTCCATGCTCTTGCCTCTATCACATGATAAAATATTCAAATATAGGATGACATGCATTTCTTATATTGAAATAACATATTATAAGGATCTCCCTAAGGTCAATGGTAGATAGACAAGTTCTTGGATAGGAATCAGTGTGTCTGTGACCTTTGTAATGACAACCGCCGGGGAAACGAGAATCACATTTACCAAATAAGCCAAATCTTGTAGGTTATGTGCCTTCTTGAAGAATGTTTTGCCTGTGTTAGAGCTCTTAATTCCTGCCTGGTGCCATTGTCATTACTGTACTTGTTGTTTGTTCATGTAATCATGGTATAGAGTCGATAAAAAGTCTTAAGTCTCAATCTGAAGCCAACAGGCCGAGTGGGGCCGCTGAAACCCTTCTAACAACATCTGCCATCATGGAGGTTGGAGAAACCTTGGGTCTGTGTGGTGTGGGGATTAAATCAGGTGTGAATGAGTGCACTGACAAAGCAGGCGAACCATTGACGCTGAACCCTGTTATAAACACTGAGGACAACGTGTTTGGGGTTTCACTCTGAGGACGGTGCTTTCCACAGAAACTGGGTTTCTCGACCTGCACACAGAAATAAACTCATGGAGCTGAAATGAATGAGGAAAAATCAACTGTTCAGGCAATAAAACAACATATATTGACACATATGTCACCTGGCGTAATGCGAGGAGCGGCTGAAACTACAGAAAAGGTGGCAAATAAAGTCATAGTAGATATCTTTAACCTTGCATGTTAAAAAATAAATAAATAATAATACGTGTACTGCGTAGCTCGCGTGTCGAGGGGCGAGTCGTGATCCGCCGGCTTGTTTACACTCATGATGACAGCTAGCCTGGCTAACCGGAGACACGGCGACGATCCCAGTGAACGCCACGTGTCGTCTCCCTCTCTCCCTCTCTCCCTCCCTCCTTCCCTCCTTCACGCCCGGCCAAACTCCCGCACCGTCCCGCTGCTGAACATGTCGATAACTAACTGCATGTTTGTGTGCGCAGAGAGGAGCGGGCTGCGCGCCGACTCGGCCGCCGCCGACGGTCGACGCGTGCTAGCGGTCCGCTCTTTGGTGCAGTGCCGTCTTACCCTCCAAACATCCCTCCCAGGAAAGAGCCGGACGACTTGACTTTTTTGTCGGCGTCGGCCATGAGCTGAATGGCTTCCTTCTCTTTCCCGGAGTTGTCCATGTCTCGTTCGCTTTTTGTTTTCGGGAACAAAGTTGTGGTGGGAGACGAGGGGTTCCGCGGGCGTACAGTAAGGATTACAGTCGACGGGTTTACTCGGCGTGGGCGTGCACCGGCTAGTGGCTTAGCCGAGGCCCCGTGGCATGGCGGGAGTTTGAGTGCTCCACGAGGCCAACGCAGTGGGCTTCAAGGCGGAATAAACTACAACTCCCGGTGAAACATGGCGCTATTTTTACATCCCGTGTTACGCAATTTCTGTATATTTAACGTTAAAATATCGTCAGTCATTATTTTGATAGAGTATCAAATCCGGTTTTATTTTCACTTCTCCGCACAGATAAAATACGATATCTTATTGTCAGAAAAATCCTTACGAAGCCACATAATCCTTGTAGGTTGTTTTTCTGTACAGCAGAGGGCGCTTAAACATCACATCTGACTAGACGTCCTCTTGCTGGGTCCCAGTTCATTCAGTTTCAGGACAGAAACATTTCAAATACGTTTATTTCACAGTTACTAGTGACGGTGCAAATTAGCTTTATATTTGAAGTACAAATCATAACTTTATAAAATATGGCGTCGTGCGAGGTTCACGATCTGTAGTTCTGCAGGATCAGGTGAAGCCTACACAGCTCACTGCACTGTCTGCTCCGACATACAATAGTCCAGGAGGTTGCAAATGAAAAGACTGATAAGAGATAAATCAGTTCCAGGGCTCATGCTGATATCTAGTGCCCAAGACAATCACAGTAAGATAAGAAGGAGAACCCATATCATCAGTGGTGCCTACTACTACTGAGTGGGCATGTGTATTCTTATTAATCCTTAACTGATGGATAAACTGCGGTGCCAGCAGCGTTAAATGGGTGTAGGCTGTGTGGGGTGTGTCTTTACCATGGTCTTTACCTGCAGGGCAAAGTTTATTCTACTGCCTATTATTTTGTACAACCTCATGTATGACGGGCAAACGTGTGAGTGTAAGCGAACATACTGAAGCTTAAAATCACAAGTCACTGAACTGACCAATAGTCAGTCATTTTGGTCAATTACTTTTCTACAACAAATCAAGTGTTCAACTAATGTAATAGTATTATTAGCCCAATCTTACATCAGGGTTTTTTGATTATGCAGGATGGTTTATGTCACATTGCCAAAATAAACCAGTAGTTCTAAAAAAAAAAAGTAGTTTTAAACTGGATAAACAGGTCAAACAAGAGGAAAACATTTCCTTCACTGTTATCAGTACAAGAGGAATGATTACAGTAAGCAATCTCTGTTTTAATGTTCATGTAGGAACCTGACTAATGCTCTTAAACAGACTCGAAACATTGTGAAGCTGTCCTTAAAAGCATAGTTTTGTGAATAATTCAGATGTTCGGAATTTCTGTCAGAACTGGGTCAAGGTTTCGACTTGAAAATGTGTATCTCAGTGTGTCTTCACAAGAGTCATATAGTAGTATCACTGTAAAGCTTTTAAGAAAAAGAGCAAAATGCAGATCATGTCAGATCCACTACAACCTCTTAGATATTCAAAACAATGACTATATATCATTTTATAAGCAAGACAAGCCAGCAGCAAAGCAAAATGTGTATATATATATATATATATATATATATATATATACACATATATATATATATATATATACATATATATACATATACACATATATACATATATATACATATATACATATACACATATATATACATATATACACATATATACATATATATACATATATACATACATATATACATACATATATACATACATATACATATATACACATATATATACATATATACACATATATACATATATATACATATATACATATATATACATATACATACACATATATATAAATATATATATATATATATATAAATATAAAAGACTCAAGTAATGTTAAAGAGAAAAGTCACAGACAAAATAAACAAAGATAGGTTTTGACTTTATTTACATCACCATTGACACTTTTTTGTCCTGAAGTGGCAGATGACATTACACACTACTCATTTATTCTCCTTGGTTTTCTTTCAGACAGATTTACAGACCATGCATGAGTCAAGCATTAGTTTGTAGAGAACAGATTGTGCAATGAGACAGATACAGTATTTTATACTATACATATATTTGTTTTGCTGTGTTCAAAATGCAGCATTACTATTGTATTATAATACTATACCATTTGATTTGTGCTGTATCTGTCATGCAATAAAAAGTGGTGTTGTGAGGTTGAACAGGATTTACAGAAGGAGGTATAGGAACTTGTATTTGTTCATTACATATATTTCAACTCAAGTCTATTCTAATAGATGAGTGACATATTGGCAACTTTGAAACAAAAGGTAAGACACAAACAGACTCCCTTAAGGCTGTGGTATGTATGTGCACTATCACAAATAAAACAATCTTCTGCTTTTCCTCAAGTTAAGTAGATCAAAAGAATAAAAGGATACAGTACATCCAGGATGCAGTATGTAATTTACAACAATAGCTCTCAATGCTTAAAAGTCAAGAAGCAGGAGTTTGAAGGCGTGGAAAGGAGGAGCAAGTGCCTTCAACAGTCCATTCAAGAGGAAACTGATCAATCAAGTAGTCTATCCACCAAGAGGTGAGCATGCATTTATGAAAATCCAACGCACATATGTGTAGTATGTGAACCTAACCCAACAATGGATGTGCTAGACAATCCAAAATGATTTCTGTGTTTCTCATATCTGAAACAGCATTCACAAGCTATTACTCATTGCTATCTGAGACAATGAGAATAACACTTAAGGTAATGGCTGCATACACAGGAAATACATAACAGCATTAAAACAGCATAATCCTGCATCACCATAAACTTTATGATGGACATGCATTTAAGATTCGCAGTTACATCACTTTCACACCCGTAGAATAGCATGTGCATTGAATTTTAGCACTTCAAATATGAAGAGATGCAACATGTTGGCTAAATAAATACCCACTGTGAAGCATAATTTCCCAATTTGACATTGTTCCACTATTATGAAGACCTGTACAGTTCTGTTCCCTAAACAGGCCTTTTTCTGTCATGAAAAAAAGAAAAAAGAAACAATTTAAAAACCATGTACATGGCTGCCTGAATGTTTTGGCAAAACATCCACCTATTTTAACAAAAAGCATAAATAACATAACTTTTAACTGCTAAGATATAAGACAACTGACAAAACCTGGAATAGAGTGGAGCGGAGATGTTTCAGTGGTTTTACTCTTGTGATCATGTAAGAAGGAGGGAAATAAATTATAAATCTTGAGCAATTTTAGAATGTGTACACAAACCCTAATCGGTCATTTCTGAGCAAGTATGTGTTTTGTTAAATCATAGTTTCCCACCATAGTCCAGGAGTGTACACGAGCAGTGAAGTTTATTTAAAGGTAGACGATTAGGGACATTTATGAGGAGCTGAGGCCAGAATCGGACTCAGCGCTGCCAGTGCGGCTCTTGGAGGCCATGCAGATAGCCATGGAGCAGGGAATGGAGTAGCAGGAACAGGAGGAGCTCTTAAGCGTCTCCTCTGTAATAACCTCTTGCAGGGTGTGTTGCTCCTCCACCTGGAAGATGTTTGGCTGTTCTCCTTGCTCCTCACAGATACTAAAGGAAAAGGAGGAGACATCCTTCAGTTAGATCCGACAGTAGCTTGTGTATACTGGTGCCCCCACAAGTTTATTTACATGCTATCCGTCATTCAAAAACTTTTTTGTTTTCCTGTTTCAAAAGCATTTTGTTGTTACACCACCATCGTCTGCATGTACTGCACATCATAATATGGCACATGTAAGCATAAAATCAGACAAAACTTTTCACACTTCACAACAAAATCTTTCAGAAACTCATTCTGTTTCATCTGATTATAACATTCTTGCAATCAATTATTTAGACAAGAGCATTGTGTAAAACAAGAACACATTAGGATTTGATGGTACGATTATAATATCACTATACAATATATATAAATGACAATATTGAATTATCTATCCATAGATTTCTCGATTCATTTTAATTCTTTCAATTTTTATCTGATATAAATGGAACAAAAATGATCGAATATGCACCAGGCCCGATGCAAAAATATAAAGACTGCTCCAGATCTGCTCTAAACTTAAAGTGTGATGAGAGCATGCAGTGGATCCACGCTTATTTTTTGAATACAACCATGTTAATGGAAACAGCAATGTCTGCTGCATCCATATTGGCTAGAGAGGTGATAGTACTGGTTGCCATTTTGGCAGTTAGAAGGAACCTTTTCTAATTGTTTTTGATGAGTTAAAGGGATTCTGGATGCCATCTCTACATTCAGGGCATCTTGCTTTTTACCTGCCTGGCATACCTGCTATCAAGGCCATGACTCACAAAGATTGTTAGTGGGTTAGCAAGTTCAGTTTGGCCTGGACCCAGGCTTATCAGTTTTTATTTGGGTAGCTCCCTTTGACAACCTACACCATCCCCATATGGACAACATTAAAGATTAGTCTAGTCAAATAAAGATTAGTCAAATAAAACCCGACTGTGTGTTATCTCTATCAATCAAATGCTTTACAGGAGGTCACAGGAGGTTCAAGCCATGGATGGGATTAGGGTCAGCCAATATTAACCACAGAACAGGAACTTTTGCGCTGACTGAGAGTACCATCTGTCTGGGAGGGTGATCTCATAGTACAAGAATCACGGGAGGAAGCTCATAGGCAGCTTTGTGAGTCAAGTAATCGAAGATGGCGAATGTAAATATTTGTCAAGCAAGATATTCTGATTGTGTTCTACTGATTTGGCGAGACAAGCCACCGAAGGCTTGACCAAATGAAGGCGGAGCCATGTAAGTCGTTTTCAACCCTACAAATAGCGTCCAGTGCAATCACCCCTTTTGTAAAGAAACTGCAGTACAAGCAGATCGTCTACAAACTGTGTGAAAGTGAAAAAAATGCTGTGACATCTGACAAAGTTGCTGAGAGATGAATATCTTTACATATGAGGCTTAAATGCAGGTCTCTAGGATCAATGTTATTTGAGACCATCCATTCCATTCGGTTTCATTACATTTTCATAGTGTTATATTGTACATAAGCGTGGTGGTCATGGTGGTTTGGTGCTATGAAACTTCTTCTGAAAGAGAGAGAATTAGATTAAAACTAGGAGTTAGAAAAGCAAATGCAAATACTCATGTTTTGGTTCATACAGAAGCCAATATGTCAAGTAACACTGTCTCATGCACTAAACAAAGCCATTCACTCTTGGTGCCTCTTTTGCTTCAAAAATTAAAGTTGAATATCACTGAGTGTCACATCAAGCATAGGATAAATACGCCTTTCAAAGCATACCCAAAACAATACACAGGCATTCAAAAAGGAGGTGACATAGCTGTCAGCTAGGTAAACTAGCCTCAAAATGATAAACACGGCAGTTGACCAATCAAATTTTTGAAGAAAATCCAAAACGATAAAACAATCATTGCTATTGAAATGTCAAGTACGGTACTATTAGGGTGTAGGGCATATGGGAAGTCAACTGCCTTGCATCATTGTCAAGTACATATTAATGAGTAAGATATGGGCTTTCAGGCAGTTTGGGATTTGAGGGGGGGAACCAAAAACCAGCCATGGTGTGTAGAAACAGTAAATTAACCAAACACAGCCAGGAACCAGAGAGACATTATGGGAATCTGGATACCTTGAGTCATAATATGGCACCAAGCATTCACAAATTCTGTAAGAAAGAGGCAAAGTTATAACAACAACCAGGAGATGTCCAATATTTTGATTTGAGATGTTATATCAAGTTACATCTGGAACCTGCAGGGACTGCTGGGTTGTAATGTTCAAAGCCTATGGTCTGCTTTCTGCAGGGGTCTGTAAAAGTCTGGGCTCAAATGCAAACACAAATATAGAGGAAATGTCATTGTATAGTGAAACACAGAACTGAAACGGCTGGACAAACAGGCCCCGCTGACCTTGCATCTGTGCTAAGACCAGAGGAAACTCCCTGTCACCCTGCTAGCAACCCAAGCTTTATGTAACAACATTGGCACATCGTGTGTACCAATTTCCCACTCACACAAAATGTTCAATGATTAATCAAACGATTTTCATTAACAGCTATGGCAGGTGCCAAGTGAACAACATATCTGCCAATGCTTCATTATATAACCTTGGACACTGAAATACTGGGCTTATAAAACAGGCCTTGTAATCAGTCAGTGGCATGACAAGAAGCAGACGTAATCATATTTATGAAACTGAAAGCCTTGCTTCATAAGTAATGTGTGGCTTCAGCCTGACCGGAGACACAACAGCACAGCGTGTTCTGTACTGTTTGTAGCGCAGGGTGCTGGGTAACGGGCAGCGGTTGTAGCTGGAAACACAATTATGAGAATGTTTATCAGAACAGCAATGGTAGTGAAGTGTAAGGTTAAACCTTGGACTGGAGTAGTTTGTACCACGCTATGCCGTCACATGAACATGAACAGAAACGATTGTGTTTGTGGTCTACAGAGAGTTGAGGTCAAGGACATACATGGCAGCCACATATAAGCATGTTGCATTTTAAACCTACCTATCATAGATGAGCCCATCAATTCCCTGCTCTCTCAACGTCCTTCTGGTTTCGTGGTCGTTGTTGTCGTCACCCCAGCTGAACACCACCAGGCCTTTAGACTGGGCATCCCCAATGTAGGAAAGGTTCTTTAGCATCTCTTCAGCGTGGCCACTGATCCCCTAAAGGAGCAGGCAAGAACTTCATGTTAAGTTTATCTCAAAATATAACTTCCTACCTACTCACTCACATGTTGGTTGCAACACTGGTAAAGTCTGCACATCCTCATACCACGTAACAAGTAACTTGCTGAAACCACTGAGGTTGCTTACAGACAGCTGACACAGTGTTTGTTATGTGTACTGAGACTGGTGAGTGACTTCTGCAAGTCCTTTCAAATCCTCTTTTTAGAATTAAGAGTTATACTACAATTAAACAGTATTTTGGTAACAGTGTCCAAATGTCTGTAGTAGTACTAAAACTAGTACTGATGACATTTTTGCTTTAGCTGGTAATGGTAAAGACAGCATTTCACATCCAAAATCTTATTTGACTATTTGACTTTCTGCAACATGCTCACCAGAATATTCTCACTCTGGGCGAAACTTATGGCGATTTGAGTGGTCTGGCAGCGGAGGTCCATCAGCTCAGGATACTTGTCTGAAATTCCCTGAGTTAGGAAGAGGATGGGGTACTTGTTCTGCTTCTGACGCACCCTGAGGGAAACACATGAAAAGATGTCAGCAGCAGTTGGAGAGCACTTACTGTACACGGCATCTGTTGACCGGCTAATTTAATTCTTCTTGAAAATGGCACTGCCATTTATAGTTATTGTGTGTTTAGTGTGTAGTTTGTAATCAAATCTGGGGATACTTAATCCTCAGTGGCTAACTGTGCTTACATAGTGCAGATGTCTGGGTCGAAGCAGGAGAAGACAATGCGTCTTTTCCCGCCTTTCTGCAGAACACAGGACAGGATGGTGTCGAGGAAGGTATTCATGTTGAAATAGGTTGATAGGTTGCCATCCCATGAACCGTCCTGTCGATAAATAGCATTAATCACATGAGTTCATTATGAGAATACATAGTTATTTCACACTGAATTCTACAACCAGTTTGAATGAGTCAAAATAAAAATACTGCTACTCCTTATTCTACTGGAGACCCCTAAGCTCCAATTATTGAGCAAATGATCATGTCATTGAGTACACCCACCTTCATCTGGCAGATCCATTTGAGCTCAATGTTGAAGCCCACATGCTCGGGAATAGCTTGGAAAATCTGTAGAAGAGGTATTAAGGATGCTATTCATTTTACTGTGACTTTGACATAACAAAAGACAGTGAAAAGTAGGCTACAAGATAAATAACCAATTATTTCACAGTGATTTGGCAGACAGCACCATCAAATGCAAGGGAGTTCCTAGTTCTTACTGTTTATCTTTATTTGTGAAGATAAGGGGAAAAGCTCATACTGATTAGATATGCAATTTTTTAGTAATGATCATCATTAAGTCATTTACCTGTGAGAGTGAGGGGAATGGCTGATGCTCATCGATTTCATCTTCATCGTCCAACAGATCTGAACAACAAGGGAGGTGTAAACTGAGGCATACAAAGCAACGTTTGATCAAAACTGAATTCATCCCAGTCTTTTGGTCTACCATTTGTATGAGAGTAAACTGTACGCAACAAAAGAGAATGAAAGCGCATGGCTTTTCAACAAGACATCCCACTTTAACTTTTTTCCCTGGCAGATGGTGGTGATGTAATATAGATAGCAAAAACACAGACAATGGGTGCATACCTTTGTCATGGTTTCCTTTCATCGCAGTGACATGGGCCAGCTGTGTAACAAAACAAAGAATACATTATCTTCCCTACAATCAACAAATGATTAAATTACAACAAAATCTGTTACTTGTTTAATCACTTAAGTGGGCCACAGGGCAAGTTCAAAAATCATGAAATGACGTACTCTGTTTCTCCAGTTATTGTTTTCTGCAGATGGGTGGGGTCGGGCGATTTCAGGTCTTTGTTTCAGTTTTTTTTGTAAATTGGTAGTAATGCTACAAGTGTTTATTTTTTGCTATTTTATCTTGATAACATTCTTAACACTAACCATTTATATTCTGCCCACTGTGCAACTATTAATTATTTCTAAAACTTCTCACAGCAGGTGTCTCAAAGCACAGGTGTAACTAATATTAATAATTGTCCACTTTCCTTTAAAGGAAACTAAAGGTTTATGACAACCTGGGTCTTATTTGCATAGTTTTGACTTTCCAGCTTTGTTTACCTTGAGAAGCTGCAGCTGATCGTATGTCAAGTCTTTGACTGGCACCTCAACAAACTCCAGAGAATTCTTGTCATTTTTCTGTCAGGGGGATAGACAGAATTACATTCATATTTTAAAGAAGTGACATACACATGTATATGCTTACCATTTTTCTATATGTATGTTAATCAGGTCATCATTAGTTAATGGAGGATAAAAATACTAACAGAGAAGTAGAACATTTCAGATTTTAACACTAAGTCATTTTCATATGTCCATCATCAAGTACAACAGGTCTTTATCTTACCTTCTTGGTGGATATGCAGCACGTCAGATCATGGTATACAATGGGGACGGCATCCTTGGAGAGGTGAACATCAAACTCTACATAGGCAGCGCCCTACAAGTGCACAAGTAACACATAAGTAAGTCAGAGGTCATGGTAAAGGTAAATATTTACTCATGCTTTAATCCTCTGTGTAACTTACATGCTGGGCAGCGCTTTTGAATGAGGCTACTGTGTTCTCCCTGACTCTGTGGTGCCTGTAAAACATAAGTTAAAAAAAAAAACTTTGTTGACAGGGAACATTTGCAGGATATGCAAAAGTATACACCCCTGTTGATACACACACACACACACACACACAGTGGTGCTATTGACTATTTATTTTCTATGCAAGGCACTCTCTCCCATCCACATCAAAGACTGTCGTCATGACTTACTTGGCTGCGTGTGTGCTGCCCGCTCCTCTGTGACCCACATCCAGAGTACTTCTTTTCTTCCAGTACTTGGTGAACGAGGAGCTCATGTCACACTGCAGCCCCTGGATGGGCCGGATCACAAGGTAATCCACTAGAACAGATACACAAAATAGGTACACTGTGTGAACTGATAAGCAAAGAAAGACGTTCACAAGAGCTTACACAGTTTCCCCTTCCTTTAGTCAGACCATTGTCACCAAGTGTGGAATTATTTCACACAAAATCTTACCTCTGACTTTCCCGATGGTCTGTCTGGAATTTCGACCCATTATGGGAAGTGTGGCTATTCCGTTGTCCCTCCCACTCTCCGCAAAAGAGGAGGAAAGGAGGCAAGCTGTGCCCACATATCCAGGATGAGCATCCCCCCGAACTACATGCTCACCCAGATCCTCCTGTAAACAAATATATGAAATTAGCACAATGATGCCTGATTTGTTCCCTTTTCGCCTGTAATTTGTTAGTCAAGAATACTTGTTTTGTTGCTTATCAAGAAATGGGTTTACTGGTTTATCAGAGGCAGTATTCCCATAAGTGTTACCTCAAAGAACTCAAAGGTGAGCTCTAAGTTGTCTGGGTCCATGGTGTGGATACTGTACTCAGTCCACTGGGAGGGCTCCAGCGCATACCCACATTCAGGCTGCGAGTGGCGCGACTTATAGCCATTGGCACTGATCATACTGATCTCCAAGGTGGTGGTCATCTTGGACCAAGATGATGGACTGAGCTCTTCTTCCTCCTCATCTTCATCCTCCTCAAACCCCTCTAATGTCAGCTTGATTCTGTATAGGTAGGTAAAATAAGACGCAGATATGGTTATAAAAATAATTTAAAAAAAGCATCAAAGCATAAATGACAGATTATTTTAGCTTCTCTTATTATAAATCTGTATGCAGGATTTCTGTTACACTCAGGTAACAGGTCGGGTAATAGAAGCACTGTAACGATCCACTGATCCGTCTCATGTCGCCTTCAAGTAGACTTTCTCTGAGTGGTGTTAAATTTGACCATAGTGTCATCCCTACCTGAACTGAGACTTCTTGAATTTCTTCTTAGTGATTGACACCGGCGACACCTTAGAATGGTGCAGACGCAAGCGAATCTCTGTCTGGCAGGTCAGCCACCCAGAGTCAACACAATTCACCCCATCTGTAAAAAAAATAAATCAAAAAAATCAAGGAGGGGGACTCAGACAGGAAGAATCTGATGACAATGTATATCCACTTGGTCTCCCATGTCTGCTGAATAGACAACTGGTGGCAGCAACAGTAGCAGGGAGGAGACTATTCTTTGTTCTTCAAAACAGAGGAACTAACTACAATGTGGTCTATAGGGAATTCAATTTCCCCGATGGGAAAGCAAGTCAGCAAGCCATTTAGTTTTAAAGTAGTTTTTTCTCATGCTGTTTCTCTTTTGCATGCTGTTAACCCACATGAGGTAATTAGGGTGTTTTGACTTTTATCTAACTTACTATGAATTCCAAATTGTCCATCATCAATATTCTGGTGTGATGCTGCAATAAAAAGGAAAGCGCATTAGAAACAGGATAGAAGAATCTCAACAGCAACACGGTTGAGGGCAGATCAAACCAGAGCATTTCCTGTATACAAAGAGGAAAATCTGAGATCTCTGTTTGAACTCTTTAAACAAGATGCCTTTTTTGGTTTGTTCTGAATTTGATTTGCCTCAACTTCACGAGTGTCAGCGGAGTAGTAAAATACATTTGATTCCCAAAAAACAGTTCTGAGCAGCAGCATGTCATTGTGGTTTAGTAGGATGTCTATGAAGTTACTCAGAACTCAAACAAAACACTTCTGTATTGAATATAAAAATAACCCTGACATTTGTAACAAATTCCTAATGTAGTGGGAAAAGCACTGTAATAGGATTTGCTTTATATAAAAAAGAAAAAAAGGATGTGGTGACAGACTGGGTTCAAAAAGGACACAAGCAGGGTGCAAACATGGTTGCAACTATTCTTCCTATCAAGCTCACTTTGAATGGGCTTTGTCAGTGTTGGGCCAACACAATGGCGTTTTTTCATGACATCTACTGCACTGCAGTGTTTCCTTTATGGCTGCAGATAATTCCAGCAAGATTTATCCCCAAGCTTTGTCCCAGTGTACACACCGACAAATAAGCAAGAAACTCCAAAGGCTAACAGTAAATAACAGACAGCTTTTGAAGAGGAAACAGTGCAGTGAGGTGGCGGTATGTTAATTCTGACAGACGCATTGCCCAAAACAACAAAACCGAAAGTCAAATTGACAATCCCTGAAATATTAATCCTTTTCTTTAATGGGATTAGCAAGAACTGACCCTATATTAGTGTTGATAGGCAACTGTTACGTATAGTGCTATGGCCGGGAATGGGAGGTCTATAGGGGGTTTGAGTATGACACACTTTAACGAACCCAACCACACTGTTTTTTTTTGTTGTTTTATACCTTTGGGGTTCATTGTGCGGGGCTGATGATGGGTCTCCCACACATTGACTATCCCTTGACAGGGACCATCTGCACTCTGCAATTCCAATGTTTGGTACAATGTTAGGGTTTTTCATATCAGATACATTGAACTACTTCTCAGCCTGGTCTGAAAGCTGTTTTGGGACCAGAGTGTCAGTAAGGATTAGAGGTGGTATAGTCACCAATCCCCAGCTAGGGCAGTCAGCCACCATGGGTTGAAATCTGAAAAGGGGATTTGTTAGTGAAGAAGAAAAAAATGTTTTCAGTTACACATTAACCTGCTTTCTTTATCTATAATAAAGCCATCCTTAAGAACGGCAACAATGTGTTTGTACAATATTTTTGCAATATGGATCGCCTTTTGACTTATAAAAATAAAAAATAAAAATAAAAAATAAAAATATATATTACCCTGAGGTTAAAAAATTCTAAACACTGCTCAGATGTGCAATTAGGGAAAACATGCTGCTAATGTTTTTCTGCAGGCATGAGGGTAGCTTCAGTTTCTCACAAATAAATCACCACACTGGGAAATGTTAACTTCTTTAACCTTGCAGCCCATGACAAGTTCAAGCTCACAGGAACTTTGAGCCTATGCGATTTACAAATGAGGCGTCTCACAAACAACACAGTACAAACAAGACAAAGTCAAGTTGTAGCAGGATTTTGGTCTCACACAATGTGACCGTCAACCTTGAGATAAAAAGAAAAACAACAACAAACCAAAAGGAGAGAATACTAAGAGTGAGCTAGAACCTCTCATTTTCAGGGAAATGTCTCACATGTTTTCTGTCCCTTGCTTTTCCAAAGAAATTGGATCCCTGGTGCGGATGTGTACATCTATATACAGATATGCTTGACAGAGGCTAAGTAAAGGCTCACATGCTTAAATTAGGGTGGACAAGCTGGCAGTTTGCCCGTGGCTGGCTATTCAATAACATTGCCTTTAGGCTGTTTCTATGGGCAAAAAAACAGATATAGGGGAAAGTAATACATAAATCTTGCAGTGATCCTAACTTTAACTCTAGCAAATGTAGTGATTACTAAAACACTCTTTCAAAGTCAGTGGAACAAATAAACTAATAGAACCTGCTTCTCCCCTTCCTGCTGATGAGCTGAAAAGGAAAGTCTGAAATCACATCACAAAACACGCAACAATACTTCGACATGGGGTTTGAATTTCACAATATTCATCTTTTTAAGAAGTAATACCCAATACTGCTTTCAAAAGACATTCTTAGACATTTATACGTCATTTTTAAGGCTGTGCCACTATACAGACAGGAGACTCTGCTCACCTTTGACTCCAGAAAGAAGCCTTTGAAATAGCGGTACATGGAAACAACTCCTTTAGGTACAGTGACCGTTGTAGTCCACGTATTTCTGTCAGGGAGGAAACACACACATTCATATTATAGAAGGAAAAATTAGTAAGAAAAAGCAGATCACCTTTTGCCTACAACCAAGAATAGAAAACCACATGCTGTCATATTAAATGTCTCCTTAAAAACAACATGTTTATAATGAGACATTACACATGATGTTTAACCTACCCATCATTACCACCAGGACGTAAGATCACAGCTCTTTGGTGGTTCCAGCTTCCCAGAGCTTCACAGCTACCAACAACTGCAATCACCTCCCCTAGAAATGATCAAATTGGCCTGTTACCTGATGCAACTTCAACAAAAGAAATTAATTAATTAAAAAAACAAATAGGACTGACATTCACAACAAACAAGGAAGTGCTGACATGGGTCACAAATCATCTTACATGTTACAGCATGTGCTTAATAAACATCTGAATGTGTAAATACAGGCACATCACAACGCAAACAATGATATCAATATTCGGGGAAAGATATAATGTTTTGTCAACGCTACACTTCACAAATTGATCATCTATGACAAAAAAAAAAGGCACATAACGGTGTACTGCAAAACATTTTCCTACACAGCAACTTCTACATGTAGGTTAGAGATCATGTGGAGCCCTTTGTCTTCAGATGTGTGTGTAGTGCCACAGTCAGGTTTAGCAGCCGTACCTGGCGATGTTTCTGCCCGAACAGCCAGAGTCACCTGAGAGCTCTCCATGTTTGACTCGGTCACACAGGCAAAGATTGGCGGCGGGAAAAAAAAAACAAGCTGAAAGACAACAACGGGGCTTTAAGCAACACAATGTACAGGATCTGCAGAGGCCGAGCCGAGCTGACCTGATCTCTGAAGCTGATATAAATAACGTCCCTTGAGACGTGGCTAACTCGCTTTAATGGTTGCCGGCGTTAAGAGAATTATCACGTCTTAACAGCCGCACCGTTGGGCGTCACAAAACACTGTAAAAAAAACAAACTGCAGCGGAGGAAACCATAACGTTAGTCACAACAACTACCTTTCTGGATGTTGGCGGCTGTGCGGCGGGTCTCGGCGGCCTCGAAGAGAGGAGAGGAGAGGAGAGGAGAGGAGACGGTGGACCAGGCTCGCCCAGCCTGAACTAGCTGATGCCGCAGAGAGGCACCGCCGGTCTGAACGAACACAACCCCGACCAGCCGGCCAGTCCGCCGTTACTCATCGCTGCCCCGTCTACCACACAACCAGTCTATGTTAAGCTTGACCTTAACTGGCATTACGCAACAATTACGAAACTACCGAAAGCCCCCCCGGACGGACACACACACACACACACAGACACAGACAAGGAGTGTCGGATATTAAATAACCGGACCGTGGCAGATGAGCTGTATGAAAAAAGAAAAGCGGGTCGCCACCTCCATCTGTCGAGCCAGCAACACACACGAGCGTCGAGCTCACCGAGGCGGAAAATAAGACTTCCGGTGTATACTTTCAGAGTAAAACATTTATTGACCAACAGTCTTCGATGCGGCAGTGGTGCGGAATTGTAAATCACTCGAGGACGTATTTGTAGGGGGCAGTACGGCAATGTGGATTTAAATCCTTCGTCGCCGTAACTTAGTGTAAGACGCTAAAAGAGGGAGTTTCAACAGATACGGTTTATAGATAGTTATATGGTAGTTATAGAGTAAATTTGGTTTCAATTACATTGCCGTAGCCTACACTACATGCTTTTATTTTGAAGGCATTATTTCCATATTCCGTGACGTGCGGAGACTTCCGCCGCAGCTGGCTCAGACCGCCCTGCTCCGGATCTGTTGTTTGTCAGCCATGGCGCATTAAAGGACCCTCGGAAACACCGGGATCACGAGCCGGGCGCACATGTTCGAGCATAAAACGTGGTAAACAAACGACAAAGGCTTTGTTTATTTATTTATTTATTTTTTTGTAAACGATGACGACAGAAGCGACGCAGTTAAAATAGTTTGGCGAATGTGTTAGCCACAAACATCAAATACGGTAGTTCTCACTAGGCATAGTCTAATGTTACAGCATTGTAATTATTTGCAATTTTTTTCAAGAAAAAGAGAAGTAATACATTAAAATACTTTTATCAATACGTCCATTTCGTTATTATTTACGACCAAATGGGATCTGAAATAAGATAATTACAAAAAAATAACAAGCGGGGTTGACTCGTGTCACTAACCTACGAGTTTACAGGATATTGCGGGGTGACAAAAATGCAACATCAGCTGGTTTGCGTGTGTTTGCTGCAGACAGAACAAAACCGTATTACAACAAGTGTGAGCACACGGTTAGCAGAAGTCGAAAAACCTGCACATTTTCGTTGAGAATATGACTTGTTCTTAAGATTATTTGGTCGCTTAAAACCGGAGGATATGTCATGGACACCGGATCCTTCACTGTGGACCCAAAAACAGCCCCTTTACAAGTTGGAAATCATTTTATAAACACACAAGTCCCGACCTAGGAAGGGCCCTTTCTTTCTGTAAATATTTGATTTGAACAGTTTCTTTACTTATTTACGATTTATTTAACAATTAAACTTCCCAGCCAGCCAAAACAAGTGGAACAGCGCCTTTCAGTGGGTAAACAGTCTTGGCAAGCCCAACTGTACATGGCCATATACAAGAATATTTCTGATACAGTGCAGCCGAATGAATAATAACAGTAATGATAATGATGAACTTTATTTATACAGCACTTTTAAAAACAAAGTTACAAAGTGCTTGGTGGTTGAACATGGATTAAAACATTTCAGGACTGCACTGAAGCAAATAAAATCAGACAATTGAAAACCTACAAACTTAAGATGGAATAAACTACCCAACAATAATATAAGATAAAAAACAATAACAATTATGAAAAACAGATAAGACATGATGAAGGCAACAGTGCTTATCAGCACTGGTCGGCAAGGGGATACAGTTGGTTAGGACATTTTGTTCTGTTTTTTGTTTTTTTGTCGTCATGCAGGTGCAGAGACAGATTGAATATCCTGAGTCACTGATTAAAGTGTCTTTTACTTATTTATGCACTTGTGTAACTGACCATATTTGTTCTGACTACATGATAGCCTAGGCACACTGTCAGTACCCTTTAAGCGAGAGTGTCTTTAGACAGAGTGATGATACTGCCAGCGAGGTGGAAGTATTGATTGACAAATGAGCTTTCAGCGACCTTGCAGTGTGGTCGATAACCTCCAATCATTTGTAAAGTATGCGGCAAAAGACCGATCTGCGACTGGTCCTGGGCCTCTTACACCTTCTTTGCATACAGTCAACGGTTTAGACTGAAAACCTAAGTTTAACCTGCAGCCCCCTCCAGTGTTCAAATAACAATAATACACCATGCCATGACAGAGGTATAAAACATTGCAGTATGGATTAAAGTAATCACACTTTTCCGGAAAATACACCGTCTGGACTTTAAGCTTCCTCATCTCTGACATGCAATAGGCCTATTATAAGAATCCTACTTATAGTGTAGATACTGCATTCTTTTGATGAATCAGGCATTACGGAGTCCCTCTTGTTTTGGATAAGGCAGACATTGCAGAGTACTAATGAGTACAAGCAGAATTATGAGAGTTTTCATTTTGGGATGAACTGTTCCTTGAAGTAGGCTGTCTTCACTTCTTGTCTGGCTTTGTTAATGAACACCGATGGGACCCCACCGTGATGAGGCAGGGGCAGGTCTCTGGGTGGGAGAGAATTATCCATCTGACCTGGGAAAATGCAGAAAATCTCTGTTCTGGATGTTTCAAGTATGAAAAGTTTTGAAAACTAACTTGCTGCCAGTGTGTGTGTGTGTGTGTGTGTGTGTATCAGCGCTGTTTGAGATGGCAAGTAGGGGAGGGGGAGAGAGGCATGTGAAAACTTTATGAAAGAGTAAAGGAAACAGAGAGAAATCATGATGAGTGAAGAGTTACTGCAGCATTATGAATATTTCAGGCACGCAGCAGTGCTCTCATTACAGATTACTTTCACCAGTCACAACCTGCTAAACTCATTCTTTTGTATGTGTAGTTTTCTGTATACAAGTCTCTGTCATTGTAATAGTTTAAGTTGATGCTACATCGGGTGGCAAAACAGAACTATGCCACTTGAATAATTGTACTAAATTATTGCTGGTGTTTTTGATCAAATACAAAATACGATACATGTGTTTTCTGTCTTTGTTTATTTGACAAATGTATTTTATTTATTTATATTCCATAAACAAGATGTACTTTATAGCTAACTAGGCTGGAAGTCGACAACATTCAGTATCTCTCAGTGACACAACACTATGAGGGAGGTAAAAGCCACTGTTCACATGGATGGAGTCATAGATTCAAACATCCAATCAATAAATCTATAGCAAATTCCACACATTTAGCATTATCCATATAGTTACACTTAGTTATTTAGTGTATTTCAATTGGTTGATGTATAATCCCAATATCAATATAGCAAAATTAAGATCAGTAAAATACTGCAGACCAAGTTAAGTACATAAAATGCTGAAATAAATTAAAACATGAATTAAAAGAAATATAAAGTCCAGGCATTTTAATTCAAAAATATAATGTATATGAATGTGTATATAATTAAATATAAAGAAAAAGGAGGATGAAGGAGAATAAATACTCCTCAAAAACAAATAACTAAGATAAGACAATAACTGATAATATTAGACACACTGAAGGCTAACACGTTTTGAGAAGTATAAAGACAGCAGTTTCAGTTTGGATCAAATTCAGTGTCAGAATTATTTTTACCAAAGTCCAATTGTTCATATCATGAGCATGGCATGGTGGGTTGCTCCCTATATCCTCAAATGTATGTAAATAAAATGTACCAAAAAAAAAGCATTATAGAATAGGACATTTTAAAGTAAAGTAGAAAATAGGTCATTTTTTATAAGAAGGCACATTGTAAAAATAGGTTTTGCAACTATAATTATTACTAACTCTACTATTCTATTTTTTCTATTCTGGATCCCAAACCCAGGACTGTAACAATATGCACCAGTACAGCCATTGTTTCTAAAATGAAAAGTTACCTTTTCAGCAGCTTTCGCCAAAGGGAATTGAAAACCTACAGACTTTATCTGACAAAGACTTAGTTGGTCATATAAATGTAGTACAATGGCAGTTTGTAGATCTTACTGGACATTAATGAGGGGATTACTGTCCTTCTTGCTCAGATCAAGCTTAAATGTGAGAGCCAATTTCACCTTAGTGTACTGATTCATCCAGTATGTCCGAGCACTTAAGAATCAGATATATCCGCCACTGAGCTCCGCAAATGTACAGACCTGATTCTAATGGCCCACTAACAGAGCCCGAGGCCTAACCCGATTGATATTATAATAATTTACCACTGCCATTGTCACACGTCGGTTGTGTGAGTGCATAACACCAAATACAGCATATTGCCAGACCTACTGAATAGGAACATATCAGCTTTCCTGGAATGTGTGCAAAAACATGTTGTTAAAATGTCAAGTTTAATCTCTTAAATGACACAGTTATGGATACATCCTTCTTATTGATGTATTAGCACTTATTTCTGTGGCAAGATTTCATTCATTTCATCCTTGAGCCTATGGGAAGTGAATGCCTTCAGGGCTTTGAGTTCAAATGTACAGCGTATTATTGTCTCCTGTGATGCTTCAATAAATTTGCTAAGAATAGAAAAAAAGCAGTTAATATTGGAATTGCAGCCCACGAGGCAGGGAGGTAATGTGAAGCCACTGCAGTACATATCCATGCAGAGTACAGTTTTCAAATAAAAATCGGTCATGTGAATGAATGTGGGTACCATAAATGAGATCAGCTAAAATATATTTACTTATATGTGCATTCATTAGATATTTTTTATTTACTCTGTTTGTGTCTGGGTGAATGCATCAGCAGGAAAGTGTAGAGCAGTCCCTCACATTTGCCTGGAGTATGATCCCCATCTAATGGTCATGAATAATCTCGCAATCTCACTCTCTCCTTCTCCCTTTCATTGTTTCTGTTCGTCTCTCACCCTGCTCTCTTAACTCCATTTGCGGTAACATTTATGTCAAAAAGATGAACTTGGCATTTGAAAGCTTTCCAGAGCCTGAAAGCAGGGAGGACAGATGATATAATGTAGATTTTAAAAAAGAGAGAATAAAAGCAATTCCTTAAGGCTAAGGTCTTAGACAGAAATATATATATATATTGTGCTGGTAAATTTCAAGCCTGATGAGCAAATAATTGCTGAGTTATAATGATAATTTCCCACTGAAAAGCAGATGGCTGGTACAGTGTTAGATAAAATAGTATTGTGAATGACTGAGCAAAATCCCTTTCCAGAACACACAACAAAAAAGACATCCAAAGGAAAAAAGGTTACATTTGTAAAGTGTAAATTACCCTTGTGCTATTTTGTGCCATCCTGAAATAAGATTGAAGTGGGCAACCAACCAGTGACTAGTGGTCAAAATGGGCCTTGGGGAAAATTGATGGCTCCAGAGATCAAAGCATTACACCATATCCCACCTGCCTGTCAGAGCTGGTAAGACAGAGGAAATTAATACAGACAGAAAGAGATAAAAGGCAAAAAGAGAGATTGAGAGGATGTGTTATGTCTGTTTGCTTTTGTAGAAGGAAACACAATAACAGCTGGAGGGTTGCTGCTGTGGGTTTTTAAGATGCTGCCTAGATCAGTGTGAAGATAGGGCTTTGTGATAATAAATTTATCCACAGGCTAAAATTAATTTCCTTTCAAAGAGGAGAGTGGAGAGCGTTTCCATCTGTGTGCGCAACCGGCGGTGAGTTACTGAAAAGAGTTCTGAGTAATGGTGGGACATAGTAACGCTCTGATCATTTAGCAGTTCTTTTAATCTGTGTTGACAGAATATGAGAGCAGAGTCCACAGTTCAGATATTTTTATTTCTCTCTATGTAGTCATACAGTGCTGGCAGCTTTAGTACATGTAGGACAGTAAAAATAGATAACTTTTATTGTAATTTTATTATCTTAAAGGAATAACATTTTGATGAATGCACATGAAAGACATTTAAAATCAAACAATAGTGGCAAGAGTTACCAGAATTGCATTAAATCAGTGCAACAGATGAATACGCTTCAATTTAAAAATAACGATCAACAAGTGAAGGATTGTGACAATAAAGCCCTGAGAATATTTCTGTGACCTTTCTTTTTTTTTTTTTTTTACAAAAAAACAGCAGTGTGACCTAAAAAGAGAGGCAGATCTTATAGAGCAAACTCATTAAGGACCCCTGTGTTGTTAGGCAGTTGCTCACTCTCCCGGCCCTGTGACATGTTGTCTTCAGTCTGGTACTGAGTTCTGTGGCCCTCCCATGGGCAGAAAGGGACATAACGAACCCAAGATTTGGATGAGAGGCAAGAGGTTATGCCAAAGGGGAGGTCATACACCTCTTGAGTTCCCAAAGTGTTGCTAGAGTCCTTAAGATGTACTTTGTCCCAGGCTACGAGGCCACGCTCACATTTGGTCCCTGAGGCAGTGGTATTAGAAAAACTATTAGAAAAGAGCCATAGACCACACCTTTCTCTATATTAACACTCATATAGTTCACTTTCACAAAATAGAAATGCTGTGATTTACATAATGATTAAATATTAGTGGAGAAACAATAGACCAGAAAGGAACTGCATGCCGAGAAGCTACATGGAACTGCTGTAAGACAGCAATATGCATTAAAATGCAATTTGATTCAATAACAACTTTCTACTTCAGCTTACCAGGAATTGTGTTATCTAGGAAGAAGCCAAGAAACCCTCCTACAAACATATGGGTGGTCAACAATATGTGCAAGACTTGGTCTACCTCTCTAACACCTGAGTGACACACCAAGGACAACAGAGAAAAAATTAGTACAATATAGACAAAACACCGTTAGACTGATATGCATCACTTGCTGTTCTAGTCAAGTTACAAGACTGAATGAAAGTTCAGCTCAATTTTTTCAAAATGAAAAATTTAATAGTTTTACGTTGGCAAGTAGTAGTAGAAGTGAAAACTGACAAAAAGTAATGAAATTTCCTAGTAGATTATACCTGTTTCTAAGAAATCTGGATTTTTCATGATCCAGTTCGGAAGGACGAGTGCAGAAAACATGGAGAAACCAAAAATAAATATATTCCTGGAGGAATTCATGTCTGTGGACTGAAATAAAATTAGATGTGTCAGCAAAACTCTGAATAGTATCAAAGCATTTGAAAATTTCATGCAGTTGTTTACCTGTAGATTAGAAATTCCTGCCGCAGTTATGACTCCAAACATGATCAGGAACATCCCTCCAACCACAGGGGTGGGGATGGTTGTGAAGATGGCCCCAATTTTACCCAGCATCCCCACCAAGACCATGAAAACGCCACTCAGAAGAATCACTGTTCGGCTACCCACCTGTCACACAACCGGGTAGTTTGAAATATGAGGGGTTTGTAGACTTGCTTGTTCTTCCTCACTGAGGACTAGTAATGAAATCATGCTGTATAAATGAATGTTAGACTGTAAGATGTCAGTATCAATGAACGTATCTTACCCTGGTGATACCCAGGGCAGCCACATTCTCACTAAATGAGGTAGTGCCATTGCCTGTGCCAAAGGCCCCTGCCAACAAACAGCCGAGCCCTTCAATACCAATGCCCCGGTTGATGGCGTGCTTGGGTGGAGGAGGAGCCCCTGATAGCTTGGCGCATGTGTGGTAGTCGCCCACAGACTCTGCCATGGAGCATATTATTCCGGCCATGATGCCAAACACACCTGCCAGGCTCACAGTTGGCATGCCCCACTGACCTGGAAGAGGAGACAAAATGGCTATATTTGAATAGTCTATTAAAAGATCTTACTAATAATGACTTTTGACTGGTGTATTAAAGATAACAAAATAATATAAGGGAATTTAAGAAAAGACGGACAAATAACAATAGTATGTTGTATGAAGTTACCGGGATATGGAAATGTTAACCAGGGAGCCTCGTTCACCACATTTCCCTTCACGTCGGTACGGGCCAGATGGCCATATTGGGCCGGATTAGATGGTAGGACATCATAGATTGTGAGGAGGTAGCAGACTAACCATGAGGTTACAAGGCCCAGCAGAATCTAATAAATATCTAATATTAGTATCAGTGTCAGTATTTCCACGTAACCATAAAATACAACAATTCACAGATGATGACCTTCGAGAGAACATACAGGCATTATCTGGAAGATAAAGAACTTTGAGGTGTGCAGTTTCTTGGCTTTACTATATGCAGGAACAGGGATTGGTATGAGACGGAGGTACTGGGAGAACAGGATGATCAGCACTGTGGTCCTGTGTGTGAGAAGAACTGTCGTTGGCATCTTGATCAGAAATGTCATGCTTGAAACAGGCCAGTGATGACACTGAAGGAAAATCTACATTTCAAAAGAGCTTTGCTAGAGCTTACAGCATTACCAGGCAGAATTTAGTCATTAACGTCATCTTAGACTGTGACCTCCTGAGAAAGAAGATCAGTGCTAAATTTGCAGCCCAATACCGCTTGTTCACACAGTAAAAACATTTTCTTTCCAAGTGGGCAAAGAGGCATTCACCGTGGAGGAGAACAGTTACGTACATGGCAGAGATACCCCAGTGGCTGCCAGCCTTGGCTCCGGCTGAATCGTACAGTGACAGGCCTATGAGAGAGACTGTAGGGGCAATGGTTAAGGGGCCAATGAAGCGCATGAGGAAGCCGATGAGGCCAGAGAAACCAACCAGGATCTGGAGAAGAGAGGCCACCATGATGGAACCCTGCACCTATGGACAGGGACACAATGATGGAGATTAGTGGCATTAATGTCGCCACTCTTTCTTTGGCCGAGTGATAGACTATAACAGCAATACGATTGGGTACCTCCGGGAGCGGAAACCACATGAGCTCACTGAATTAATCATGAGCTCCACAGAAGTGCTCGGTTACGTCGTTGTTGGCTCGCTTTTATTGAAAGATGTGAATGTTTGTGTTGTCTCACTGTTCGAATGCGCGTCTGCCACACTTCTATGAAGAGAGGTGAGGAGGTGTTGACCAGACTGGCGTTCTGGGTCCAAGCTGGGCACTTCCACTCTGGCATGGACAACATGGCCATGGCAGGGGTCAGCAAAGCAAATGTACCCCCCTGTAGGATGGGAAGCCTACAAGTGTGATATAAACAGAAACAATTCTCTGTCAGACAAAGAAAAATATCTGGGTCTATAGCTACTAATTTTATTTAATTTCTTCTTAATTGCTTGGCTAATAGCATACAACAGGTTCACCAGATTTTCTCTTTTGGCTGAAAACAGCTTCTTGAAAATGGGTTGATAAGAGCAATGAGACTGAACTATTAAGTAAATGTGGTGTAAAAACAAAACAATTAGCTAAAAGAAGCTGAAAAATTGGGTGATAATTCTCTGTGAGTTTTGTTTGTTGCTGTGTGGCCCATCTTTTTCACTTTTCATGCATTGTTGAAATAAATTTAAAAAAAATGTGAAACTGGACTTCCAAAGCCGCAGCACGCACTACAATCTCATATTCACAGGAACAGAACAACAGAACAACCTCAAGACAACCCAGAACAAAAAAAAGAAACTGACACATGACGCCATCAACAACATAACCTTTCACCGCACTCACTGCATTGGAGCCAAAAACAACAGCTATACAGACCTATTGTCGCCAAATTTGAACATTTCACACACAAAAATATTTGTTAAAAGCAGAGGTAGGGAACTCACAGGACCAAATTACGGGATGAATGACCAATGAACGACCAATAACTGTCCAAGGCTGGTGAAAGAAGCTACTCCCAATTCTCTGACAGCACCGTGAGGAGGGCTGAATAGTCTCTCTGACAGTAGACAAAATGTAGACGACCAACTTTATCAATCTATTTAGCTATCTATCTGCCCATCTATCTGTCTGTCTACCTACATGCATCATTTCTTGATTTATATGTGTGTGTATGCATATACATTGGTATATGGTATATGGTACACGTTTGTGGAGTATGCATATATGTATAAACATGTATGTATATATGTATGTGTGTGTACGGATATGTATGAATGTGTGGGTATACAGTATATGGTTTTGTATGGTTGTATATACGTATCTGTATATATGTAAACGACTAACATAACTCACCATCATTTGGTGCTGGGCTGCTACCAAATGCTCTACAAGATGCTCTTATTAATCTTAAACTGATACTTCATGCAAATAAAACAAAATTCACATGGTTTACTAGCTCCTTCACAGAACACACATCACACAGCATGCACATAACCTACCTCCACGCACCAATACAACATTTCTGGGAAACAAGTAATCGTCACACTATCCGTATCCCTTGGCTGTAGCATCCAATCATCCCCTTCCATCAGCGATCTGGATATACTCAACACATGTTGACGCAAATCATAATACCGTTACTAGCCCTAACTATTGCCAAGAAAACATTCCTACTAAACTGGAAATGTAGGAATGTGGGAGTGTGTATGTGGGAGTCTGTATGAACAGAAAGAATTAACACTAAACCAAACCCATCCTGCAGAACTCCCCTGAAATGCATCCAAACTCAAAGGGATCATGCCCTCCGTTTATTTATTCTTATTTCCTCTCTCCCTCTCTTCTTCTTGTTCTCCTTTTCTTCTTCTTTATTTTCAAGTTAGTTTTTACTTTTTTCAAAATGATTTTAGTTTTCTCACTTCACTGCCCACTGCCACTTAGCTGTGTCCTTTTATGTTTTGTAAATCAATCATCAGTTGTTGCCTTTGCATTTGTTGGTATATCCATATTGTCTATACATGTGGGGACAATTTGGTAAATGAAGGCATGAGGGGATCCTTCCTTAGGATTGCGCGGGTGAACTAGCACCGTCATTCTGACCTGACACCGAAGGTGACCTGCAGCAGGGTGCACAGGCCAGACACGAAGAAAATGGTGTTAATGAGGCGACTCTGGGTCAGGCTGTCGTGCTGCAGACACAGCCCCTCCGAGAGAATGAGAGGGATGGAGATGATCCCACCGAATGCTGTCAGGTAATGCTGCACAGGGGAAGAACAGTGATGAGAATAATATCTTTCTCTGGGTTGATAATATGCAAAGAGGGAAGTTTTAATGTGTCTTTTTTAATGTCCCAATCACAATGTTGGTTAACCAGCCACAACAACCATGAAAGACCACCAGAGATCTTATCAAAAGTTCAAAATAATACTGAAGGCTAAAATCCACTCCCAACACAGATAGGATTAGACACACCTGTATGGCCAGAAAAATGCAAAGGTACCAGGGCGGAACATCAGTCACACAATAAGTTGGTTTATTTCCATCTTCCTCTGCCAGACTGCTGCTCCCACATGTCTTTCCCTTGTTTGCTCTGGGTTGATCATTGACTTGTTCATCCATCTGCAGCATCATATAAAAAAACATGACATACACAAATAGATAACCAAAATTCACCTAGAGACATACCAATGTGTAATTTGTTCTCAGATTACCTTTAAGTAATTGCACACATCTACAGTTTATGTATATTTAAGGTATTTAAGTGTACTGAAACAGATATCATTGATGACAGATAGACATCGCTGTCATTGTGTAACTGTATTGGTCGCAAATGTGGAAAGTTGTAAAGCGAATTAATTGAAATATATAAAGCTTTATGACTCTAACCAAAACATATCAACAATTGTGCTACGTGGACCTTCTTATGCAAGGGCTGTGTGAGCCAGCAAAAGTTGTCCTGCCTTATTACTCCCAAATTTAATTTATAAATTACTCCCACTTGCGCAAACAATTGCCCTTGTAGCAGGAATAATCAGAACTCAGTATAGTACACCCTTAGTTACTATTTAACAAGATAAGAAATCAAAAGCAGTGATTTTGAATTCTTACAGGTGCTGGGTGACGCTGACTGGGTTTAGAAACATTATTCCCATAACTTCCCAACATTTACCGTGTAATTCCCTGCAACTTCCAGTGTAACTTCTTTCTATGAATCTGTACATATAAAATATTTACCGGTTTCTACTGGTACTTAAATGTGGGTACAGTGGAAGAAAAAAAAAAAATATATATATATATATATATATATATATGGCAAGTCAGGAAATTGGTCTGTAGGCTACTTATGAAAATTGGCTGCTACTAGGCATGTTCGTCCAGCACTGCAGCAGTTCATAACAGGCAGGCCGGAGAGGAAAACAAACTTAGCTCTCTCAAGTGCACAGCTTTGGACGGCTTGTACAAAAAATAATATATCATAATTATTATAAAGATAAAAAATTATACCAATACAGTTATATAGGCTAATAATGTAACATAGATGAAGGTGGATCAAACAACCCTTGAATGTATAATGAGGTACAGAGGAGCCTAACATTCACTTTAATTCTTTTAACGGAAACAGTAATAATAATAAGGTATGCATGGAGTCATAAGAAATGCTTTTGCTCTGTAAATACGCTGTAACAGTAGGGGGCGGTCTGTATTATGCTTACTCTGTAAGTCGAAAGAACAAGGTATGTGGGCTGGAATAAAAAATAAAAATAACTTATTTCTATTATGTATTACCTATTTCTTTGATTTATTTTGCTTGGTTTTTGTTGCATTTCTTGTTCGTCTTTTGTTCTTTCTCTGATGATTCTACACTATATGCTCCACTTCACAAATAACTCTTTTTACATAAGGTGCATAAAACTAAACTAAACAAGTCAGCGCAACTAGAATTTGCTTCTACTTTGAGGAAAAGCCACAGTTACCAGGCAGGCAAAACACCTGAGAGATAGCTAACCTGCAAGTGGCCACTGACACACATAAAACATGGCTTAACAGCAACAATATTTAACAAAACTACAAAATTTCGGCTCAACAGTGACTCATCATGTTCACTGTTCAATGCTATAGTTACTGATTTAAAGCTACACTATGTGACCTTTGATGCACAGCAGCAACAGCGGCCTCTGCTGCCACAACTGGTAATTACAGGACGCTGGCGCATGTAAATCTGTTGATGCCTTAGGATCAAAATACTGCACTCTTTTATCGGGAAAGAAACACTATTCAAAGGGGAACAGACTTTGACACAAGACTGGGACGGAGAAGGAAGGAATTGTCTTCCACAGGTTTTACTGTTGTGACGTCTGTTGTCGTGAAACGTACTGCTGTAAAGCGTTACGCACTTCTCCTGGGAGATCCTGCCCCGGGCAACTTGAGTTACGCAGTACGAGAACAGGCGGGAATGAAGCAGGCGCCATTCTCCCTATTACAAGTCAGTGTACCATCAAAAGGATTTTCAAACTGTTATTTTAAGGTGAAATATTGCCTGGTATTGCTTTAGGCCTATGACATTTTACATTGCATAAATTAGTGTAGCTAGTGGACTTTTCCTCTACTCATAGCTTAACAAATGACGTGTTATTTATACTGTTTATTACTCACCGCTGGTTTAAGTCACTCCTTCCCCCGACAGAACAGCACGGTTGAATTTCAGCCTGCATGCACGTTTTTTCAGCCAAACAATGTTGAAACAGAGCAACTGATTCTGCCACAGCGAGAGCAACAAGACAGCGGATTGCTGAGTCAAAAGCCCTCTGTTAACTAGCAAAGACTGCGTATTGGTTACTCTGCTCCCCAACAAGTCACCTCATTGGCTCATTTCTGTATCGAACAGAGGAAGAAGTATTTGCCCTTTCTTGCAAGCCCCCCACTTTAAAGCCGATTTGACATAGCTGCCAAACGGTGGAATTACAACTTCCGGGTCTGTCACGTGATGCCACTGGGCCCAAGAAGACTTTTTTCTATTGACTAACATTGAGAAAAGGACGGCTGTAACTCAGCGGCTAATTTTTTTTGAGGTACATCAACTTCCCAGTTTGAACACTTTAATAGACCTTATTTAAATCGTTAGGTCCTAAAAGTTGTAAAATTCCCTAATAACAGAATCCAGAGTAAAATCTGAAAATTACACATACTGAATACCTGGATGTTTGCTTCATGCGCCACTGAGCAACTTCCATAGAAATGAACGAGGCCCCGCCTCCAACACTGTATCAGGTTCTCTTCATACATCCATGTTTCTTTGCCACTAACAATATTGCAATATTGTAATAATTTTAAAAGTATACCCTTTTTTTCGACTTGTTCTTATTCCAAATCACACAATGAAGTAGAAGACATACGCATAACATAACAGTGTGGGTGTAGCTTGCCTTCTGAAGGCACACCAGTAAGACGTGATTGTCACAACTGCACATCACATCATCAGAATTGTGAAATATGTTATTACATAGGTAATAGATAGTAGGTACCCAGTATTTACAAAAATACCTACAGTATAGTTTATTTCTCCTTTCCTCTAAAATTCCCAACTGTGACTCTCTTGTTCCTTATCATCTTGTTTTCATTCACTGTACCTACTTATAATAGGTACTAATAATAATACCTAGGAACTAATAAGTATTTTATATGTACTGATTCATACAAGGATGTTACACTGTACGTTGCAGTAAATTACATAGTAAATGTCGGAAAGTTACACTTTAAATTGCAGGCTGTATTATAAAGTGTTACCAGTATATCTTACATGAATAAGTCATTGTACTTACATCAAATGCAAGATTGTTGAGTCCACTTATTTCTTTCCCTGAAGCCATAGCAACTGCTATAACTAAAATAAAAATTAGTTTTTGGTTTCTTGAGGCGTTCTTCTGAATTAAAAAGTACAAGACTACTGTAGACAAACAAACAGGTAGACTACATGTGGAGGAATCAAAGGGAAGAGAACAAGTCTGACTCAACGAGCCAATTGGAAATTACTCACTTATTACCATGTGAGTTTACTATGGAGGACTGTAAATGCCAAAATAAAAAATACTTTAGCGCTTACCTCAAACTATCACAATCAGTCGACAGGACAAAATTCGACCAAGATTAGTTCAACATAAACGTATCAAGTCTAAAGTGATCTAGATTTAGCAGCTTAAAATTAGCACCGGTAAAGTACCAGTGGAACCGTAAGACTAAGAAATCAGAAAATGAACAGATTAAAACAGACAAAGAAGGAGGGTGACAGAGTAAACAGCAGCTTCTGAACAACAGATCTCGGTGCTGGGAGGAAACCTGCTGCTGCCCTGTCAACTTAACCTAGCATGGCTTAATGTTACCAGTTTAGCCTTTACAATGCAGTCAACCGAACCTGGATAACCAGTGTTTGGATGGCTCTTGTTGATTATTCTTCTGTTGCAGACAGGGTGTCTCTTCTAGAGAGATGTGTGGCGTGGGAAGCCTCGCAAAAGCAAGACTACACAACATACACACATTTATTTTTAAATATTATTTTGGGTGCATTTAATGGCATATCAATTTCTTTTTTATTGAGTCATTCATTTATTTACAGTGGGTACGGAAAGTATTCAGACCCCTTTAAAATTTTCACTCTTTGTTTCATTGCAGCCATTTGCTAAAATCAAAAAAGTTCATTTTATTTCTCATTAATGAACACTCAGCACCCCATCTTGACAGAAAAAAACAAATGTAGAAATTTTTGCAAATTTATTAAAAAAGAAAAACTGAAATATCACATGGTCATAAGTATTCAGACCCTTTGCTGTGACACTCATATTTAACTCACATGCTGTCCATTTCTTCTGATCCTCCTTGAGATGGTTCTACTCCTTCATTAGAGTCCAGCTGTGTTTAATTAAACTGTTTGGACTTGATTAGGAAAGGCACACACCTGTCTATATAAGACCTTACAGCTCACAGTGCATGTCAGAGCAAATGAGAATCATGAGGTCGAAGGAACAGCACAAGGAGCTCAGAGACAGAATTGTGGCAAAGCACAGATCTGGCCAAGGTTACAAAAGAATTTCTGCAGCACTCAAGGTTCCTAAGAGCACAGTGGCCTCCATAATCCTTAAATGGAAGAAGTTTGGGACGACCAGAACTCTTCCTAGACCTGGCCGTCCAGCCAAACTGAGCAATCATGGGAGAAGAGCCTTGGTGAGAGAGGTAAAGAAGAACCCAAAGATCACTGTGGCTGAGCTCCAGAGACGCAGTAGGGAGATGGGAGAAAGTTCCACAAAGTCAACTATCACTGCAGCCCTCCACCAGTCGGGGCTTTATGGCAGAGTGGCCCGACGGAAGCCTCTCCTCAGTGCAAGACATATGAAAGCCCGCATAGAGTTTGCCAAAAAACACATGAAGGACTCCCAGACTATGAGAAATAAGATTCTCTGGTCTGATGAGACGAAGATTGAACTTTTTGGCGTTAATTCTAAGCGGTATGTGTGGAGAAAACCAGGCACTGCTCATCACCTGCCCAATACAATCCCAACAGTGAAACATGGTGGTGGCAACTCTGTGACCATTCTCGACTGGCCCAGCCAGAGCCCTGACCTAAACCCAATTGAGCATCTCTGGAGAGACCTGAAAATGGCTGTCCACCAACGTTCACCATCCAACCTGACAGAACTGGAGAGGATCTGCAAGGAAGAATGGCAGAGGATCCCCAAATCCAGGTGTGAAAAACTTGTTGCATCATTCCCAAGAAGACTCATGGCTGTACTAGCTCAAAAGGGTGCTTCTACTCAATACTGAGCAAATGGTCTGAATACTTATGACCATGCGATATTTCAGTTTCTCCTTTTTAATAAATTTGCAAAAATTTCTACATTTGTTTTTTTTTTTTCTGTCAAGATGGGGTGCTGAGTGTACATTAATGAGAAATAAAATGAACTTTTTTGATTTAAGCAAATGGCTGCAATGAAACAAAGAGTGAAAAATTTAAAGGGGTCTGAACACTTTCCGTACCAATGTATTTTTGATTTCGGCAGTTTTGGTCCTCCTTAGTTGTAAAGGTATTTACTGGCAACGCAAAGTGACAACATCTGCCCTTAACCTACACTCTTTGTTATCACATTTGCAAAGCTGCCAGTGTGCCGTCATCTCAAGACAATGTTAAGCTCTCTAATCACTTAGTCACATATCTATGTTAATGATTACTTTCTATTTTAAACAACTTAGAATTCCTATTCGGGAGGGATTTGCAATACATCCAGCCTACCTATGTTTTCTTAGACACACTTTAAACACAATCCATTGTTTATATTTGGGAGACACACATAGTCATCTTAAGCAATACTTATACAAGGAAAGATGAATGGATTGATAGATAAAAATAGGACACTAGAAAACCATGCAGCCATGATTGGATGCAAAGTTTTCTTAATGGCTCCAGAGTTGGAAAAAATGTCTTCTCTTACACAAGCACACTGCTTATACTTTTTAAATTTACTTACTTCATGTTGAGTAAAAAAATGAAGAAAACTTTTAATCACTCAGAGAGAACACTTACAGTCTCAGCTTGGTGGTTTGTTTGATCATGGTTTGCGTTTAGCGCTTACCTCAAACTGTCACAATCAGTTGACAGGACAAAATTGGTAAGATGGTTAGATAAAGAGATTTAGTGCCTTCAAAGAGGGGATGTTTCCCTCACTCAGAGGGGGATGAGAATGGGGAGAATTGATATGGTCTCCCTGTGCGATGCTGATAAATGTATACAGGCAGAAGACACACCTCTCTCCACTTTTATAACAGAAAGGATTCTAACCAGAAGGAGGGAGGGACAATCAACAGCAACACAGAGAAGCACTTTGAGATATTTTTTGCTTTTAGAATAATGTGTACGGGTTTATACTGGGTTATTAATGCAGTTTGGCTTTTGCATTGAGAGAGTAATTTATATTCTAAATGACGCTCTTTGCAGAACACCAAACTTTAATGTCATTGGCCACAATGCAGTGCATCATTAACTCCCTGCAACATTTTTACAGATAATGTTGCTTTATCATTTTGTGACTTATAGCCATGCAAGTTATTTTTCATGTTTTGAGTTAAGAGAAAAAATTCAGCCAATTTGTCTGGAGATAGTGTGAAAAATGGTATTCTGGTTTGAGTTCTTTCTCAGCTCCCTGCTCATTAAAACACAGAAGTGTACTGCTTTATGAGTTATTTGGTGTGTATTTAGGGTAGGAATCATCTATTAGGTAACTGCTCCTGCTAATGCAAACTGCACATTAACAACAAATACTGCCGCAAGTGACGCAGTGCTTATAATACGTAATGTGTCCCCGTTTTAGTAGTAAGATTCATGTTGCAAAATCTGCACATCATTTTGCACAAAAGTACAGAGTAATTGTGACACATTCTGACAGGGAAAGGTGGGATGCAGAGATGTAAACACAGGGGTTTGAAAGCAGCAAAGAACATTCAGTCAGCAGATGTCTCAGCACATAAGTATTTGTTCATCCAGCAACAAGCCTGAGGGAACTAGTAGTAAAACACTCCAAATCTTCTTGGAAGCTCTTTAACACATGGCACTGTGGCTGCAGCATATACTGCACCATATCTTTTCATTATTGTGCAGAATTTAGTGCAGCATGTTTCATAACTTGCTGAAAACCCACTTGGACAACACATGAACTTATCCAGTGAAGTTAGCTCAAACACGTTTAACATGTACATGAGTAGACTTTTCAAAATCTGGTCTTGAACAGGTGCAATAGCTCTCAAAAGGGTGTATCCATGTTTATGTTTCTAGTGCTCAGCAGGGAGGTTACAATATTGTTATCTTATCTAGACATCATGGTGTTTTAATGCCGTGCTATCACTTCTCACATAGCTCTGTAGGAATGATAACAAGCAGTGAGACATTTATGTCTTCCATCGGACAGATTAGTAGAGACTAACTCCACCTGAGGAGGATCTACAAGTTTTACATCTCACATGCATGTGTTTCTGCTGAGTAAAATCAGATTAGTGGCTGTATTGCTAATAACTGTCTCCAGCAGAGAGCCCAGACCTTTTCAAAGCAAGTGAGTGCCAGCACCAATCCATTCAAATGTGAAGGCAGGGTGAGAAAAAAAATAAAAAATACAACGTTGTTCCCAAACTGTTATTGATTTTGACACCAGTGTGAGTGTCCTTGTAAAGAGGCAGGCTGAGTGCTATTGATTTAAACAACTTCCTCTTTAGATTTTCATCACAAAGAGCAACATAGGCCTACTTTCTGTAATGAAAATTAGAATTTAAATCAACAGCCTATTTTTTTATGCTAATCCTGATTTGAGCTTTTAATTATTTAAATGTTAATATAACCACACACATATGAAATTCATTTGTGTATTTTTCACATTGGATGTTTTTGTAATAGAACAAAATGGGAAATTCAGTAGCAGCTGAGCAGGATCACAGATCGCTCATGTGCCTTGAATATTTAGCGATCAATTTGCACAACAAATGCGACATGCAGGTTTGCTCCGTTAAATAAACAGAACAAGTGTGACAGATGTCCAGTTGGAGGTGATCCAGTTTAAGCGGTCAGACTCAGCAAATGAGGTCCTCAGAAAGTTATGTAAGTGATTTTCTTAATATATGTGGATATGTAGTATATATTTTAAATGAAGATACTTGAAAAAACACATTCAATTAAACAAATCTGCAGTGTTTAAATGTTAGCTACTGTTGGCATATTAAGATTCGCCATTTAAAAGGGCAGCTTTGTACTATAAGTGACAACCTTTAAACTTTTTAACCTAAGGAAGAATTAAATCAACATAATCCAGTTTGTCACTTTGTGCTGTCTCAATCCTGACTCCATACCACTTGATGTTATCACCCCTGTGAACAGTGCTTAACATCAGTGTCAATTTAACCAAAGAGCTGAAGGTCACAGCGGAGAGATGCTTCAAGGCAGCATCAATTATCTTTAATATCATGTCAATATGAGATACTTTGGCTATTCAAATATTATATCACTCTGTTTATTGTATGCTAGGGAGCAGTGTTAAAACTATAAGTCACTTACATACATTTTGCATGTTATTTTGTTCAACACTATCATGCTTTACTGCATAGAAAAAAATGACATTGCTTAAAGTATTGTAATTTTTCACAACCTCACTAGTCAGCCAAAGGAAATAGAGTTGTTCCTGCAGGTACTTTGTAAGTGTTTTTTAAGTACTGAACCCATAATTGCAGTCCTAATTATGCAATGCAAGATATTCCCCAGTGTAGAAACAGAGGGCCAAACAAACCAAGACCACTGAAATGATTACCAGTAAATTGCAGTTCTCCAGAACACCGTGTCTTGGGTGCCTTTCCTCAGCAGCAATTAGTTGGGAAAAATCAATGACATGAAAAGCCTGTGCTAATTTGAGATTTAATGGAGCTCTTTAAAAAAGGTGTCTCAAACTCGAATAGACACAGGACTGTATGTGCAGACGGAAAGTAGTCATAAAAATCTGAGTTTTGATTTATCAGAAAGCTAACTAGGTTTCCAATACAGATAGATTAAAAAAAAATGTAATTTCTGCCATTGTTTATTGTGCCTGAAGAACAAACAGACTATGAAATTGAAGACGTCTTCTCTTTAGTGAGCTTTTTCATGTGACATATTGAAGTCATATTGTCAGGGTGCTGCTAAGACAACGGCAGTAAGTCAGTGACAAAAAGATTACTAAAAGCCTTGCTCTAAAATGGTCTCTTATATCAAAAAAGTGCTTGCCCTTGGCTTTGTTGAAATTGATTGAAGTGCAGATAGGTCTACATGTAATCTGCCATCAATATGTAAAACAGCAAGGTCACTCATATCACACAATACACTCCAATAGAAATTTTAGAATTAACTTGGCTTCACATGTTAATAAACTGTTTCATGGCCTCTATGGGAAGTGTGCATCGATCTCTATTTCACAGTTGTGCATCTGCCCAGTTGACAGAGTTGTGTCATCGGGCATTTACACATCAAAATCAATACTCATGATGGAAATTCAGGAGAGGAAAGCATATGCAGCAGTACAGCCCCATAAAATTTTCATTCACTGCAGAGGTTCAGTGCAAAAGGTTTGGAAACATCCTCAGTTGTGTGGTGGCCAAACTTTTGTTATGTTAAGGTATGAAGTATGAATGATTGACAGCTACAGAAATCATTTGAAACAGAGCAGCTTTGTGTCTGAAAATCATTAGTATGAAAATTAAATTAAAGCTATAATACTATAGTTTACTAACTACTTTAATAGTAATTAAAACCATGTATCTTTCTTCCAGATTATGATTAAGATATAAAGGCTTGTTAAACATGGTTACCAGTGATGCATTGTGGCACTTAAAGGCCATAGAAATGTATTTCATCTCAACTGGCTTCCTAATATGTGAATTTTTTTTGCCTTCATGAACGCACATTTTTTTACCAAAGCCAAACAGTTTAGTTATTTTTTCGTTTAGTATTGTATTTTTGACCTTATTCTTTTTGCTGGTTTGAAGTCGGTGGGACTTCAACAGGCTCAACTCTTCATACAGCATATTTTCAAGGCAAGGATTTTCACCATAAAAATAGATCAAATAAAGAAGTGGAAACAGTTTCACCTTTCTGTTAGAGTTTCGACTACAAGCGTACTTCAAGAGAAAAGAAAATTCCCAGTAACCAAAGGGAGCTAAAATAAACATTGATATCAGCATTCGTGGGAGGTATAGAGATAAAAAAAATTCCACAAAACCAGCAAGTTACACACAGCTTTGACTGAAAAAAAAACAGCCTAAAATGAAGACAGCATAAACAACTGAATAAAGCAAAACTTAACATAACCTGAAATAGAAATTAAATTGCAAAAGCAAAAACAAATAACAAAAAAACACATGCAACTATAGAGACCATGTGCATAATGATTCATATAAGTGATAAATTACACATACATCATTTTGCATGCCATTTTTGGAATGTTTTCTGGAAAATAAACTATAATCAATTGAAGTAAAGTTGACCTCCACTATTACACAAAACATGTATTTTAAACGTGGCTTAGCCATACTTGGACAACACATTAACTACATCCGCAGTGCTGTGTGTTAAACTCTGGAGATATTCTTTATGCTGCCAGCTTTTCAGAGCAGTGTTGACATTGCGTCATCCATAACCCTGTGACTCTCATTAGCACATTTCAGTAAACAGCATTAACCACATTAAAAATGAACTGGTCCTGCAGTACTGTAACTGCAGCTGGTGTTACATCCTTCAGCAGACAAGCCCCAGGCGTGTTGGCTGGGTGTATGGCCTGGGCTGTCAAAATGTCAACCATTGTGATGATATGGTCTAAATTGATTTTATTCTGGATATGGAGCAATCACATAAGTAGGGAAAATGGGTATGTAGCCAAATACGATTATGTAAATCCTAGAAAAACCCATGACAGTTTAAATCAAACATATTATTTTGCTTAAGTTTGACCAAAAAACTCTCTAAATACTCTCCATATCCTCTATTACTATTACATTTACATGTATTTTCACTGTGGCCACACCTCCAAGAGGAGGTTTGAAGCAGCTAGTGTGTTTACTTGTAATATACTTTTAGAGTTGTCACAATATTCATAATGACTGGCCTGCTCTGCCACATTCATAATTTATTCACATTTATCCCTTCTCATTTGTACTCATCATCCTTTTCTCCCCACAAATCTCATTTATATCTTCACCTTTATTATTCTCACTAAATTTCACTAAAACACAGCCTGCATTATTGAAAGAATACTCCTGGGTGATGGCAGAAGAACTCCAGTACACAACTCACACACACACACTCACGGACACCACAAGCACACACTTTTCAACACTGATGGAGTGTTGAAAGATTCAAGTGGATTTCACTTTTATTTCCTATGGTTCACTGCAGGTTCTGTCCAGGATATCTGAATGATGAATGAATCAAATTCTAATTTACAACAGAAAGAAGTGATGGGACTTTAAGGATTTGAGAAGGCAATCTGATAATTAAGTATTACATATTATAATTGGCCCTCACCTGCTCCTCGGGTAATGAGGACAATTCAAATCCTGTATTACACAATAAATCTGAGCTGAATCCTCTTTATGGGCCTTTCAATCTTGCACAGACCTTTTGGGTCCTATTGAGTGTTTTATTGAGAAAGCACCCTGCTGCTATAATAGTGATGCTAATAGCATTATAGTTTGGCAGTATAAGTACAAGCCCTCTATCATCCTGTTTGGTGAATGCATAATCGACCAAGCGGCTTTACAAGGACACCTGCATGGATTATTTGGAACCACACTTCTCCATTCTTTGCTGTCCTTCTCCTCTCTTGTCCAACACTATTCACCTGCAGTAATAACCTGCCGGGGTACTTATTCTGCATTGTTTATCAAGTATCCAATAACTGATGGATCCTCTGGGGATCATTAATGTCTGTATAAAAGTTTCCTGGTAATCCATCAGTTGTTAAGCTGTTTCACTCTGAATTAAAGTGGTCCGCTATTGTGATCCCTAGTTCTAGGCCTCTAGCGTGGCTAAAAAATCTGGACCTTCATCTCTCTAGCAGGTTAATGTGGCCATTAAGATGAGGTGATGATTGATACAGCTCTATCAATAGATTTTAATATACAAATTCAGAATGTTATTCCTTTTATTTTTACTGTTATTATCACAAAAAGAACAGCAAACACACGGAGCCCGTAATATGCGACTTGTTGGCTCGCCACAGCAGCATAATACACATTTTCTTGGTGGAGTGAAATCATGTTTGGTCAGAAGAGACAGAAAAAAAGGAAGAAAAATAAGAAGCTGCCTGTAAGTTCTTGTTGGACATTTACTTTTTGTGAAAATGTGGTTTAAATTACAGGGTTTTTTTCAGTTAACTTTTTCTAAGCCATTAAAGTCTGTGTTTGTACTTTCTGATAAGTGTGCTGTCAGACTGTTATGTTAGATCACTTTTTCAGCAATTATCAAGATAATGTCAAATTAATTTAGGGATGGTTGGATGTTTGCTAATTACTTAGAACTTCGTTTTAGATCTTACATCAGATTTCGCTAAAAGACTAATAATAATTGGCTCCTGAAAAGCAAAATATAACTGCCTCCTTCTCAACAAAAATGTCAGACAATAATGATACCAGACCGATATTAGCAAAAGTTAAGAGCATTTGACCACAAATGACGGAGCAGACTCCCCTATTGCTCTTGGAATATCATCAAAGTCTCTCAGTAGTTTTGAGCCAAACATAAAGCTTGTCCCCAACAAAGATCAAAGCCCAGCCGAGGCTTTCATGCGGCGCGCTCGGCTCATCGTGGGCCACTCGTCTTTTGTTCATACATGTGAATGGTTGTGATGAAAGATGTGGTGGTGTCGCAGACGGGGACCGTTCTGAATTGTGCTCACAGAGCTTGTCTGAACGCATCGAGCTTTCCTTCCCAAATCCTCCACCACCACCCCCCCCCCCCCTCGCCGCCTATAAGCTACTATATCTTCATGACTCACTAAAATATTAATCACGCCTGGAGCAATGGCAGTAAGGCCACACAAACACATACACAGCGTGACATGAGAGTGCACACACACACACACACACATTCCTCAGAGCACGGGGCTTGTATAATTTAGTGCTTCAGTGCTTTTGATATGTAGTGGCTGGATGGCTCACTGCGGAGTACTGAGCCTCGGTCACAGACATGACTTCCTCTCCGGGGACGGCAGAGGAAACTGCAGAGGGCAGTTACCTTGCTGCTGCTCATTTTACACAAAACATGTCAAATTGAAAATCTGTCACTCACACAAAAGTCCGGGTTCACTGGCTGTTGAGGATCAGCCCATATTGCTTGCACTTTTAAGTTTTTAAGCTCTGACCAGCAATGATTTCAGATAGATGTCAGTAACCAGTCATGTAGGCACGAATGGTACACGCCAGAGAGCAGATTTATGAAGCACGAGATTCTCATTTTGCTTGCAGCTGTTACACTCTCTGGGCTTGTGGTTGCCAAGACATGATTTAATTTGAATGTACTTTGCCAATCATAAAGGTCAGTGCATGTTGTGTAAACACCCCATGTAAGCATTTTATCATCATACATTTTTAAGCATCTACAGTACAGAGGCCCATATATATGAGACCGAGTCATTTTAAATGTATGGCAGCCCATTCTTAAAAGTCTCAAGTCTTGGCTTTTTGTTTTTGTGTGTCTGAATAAAAGAATATATACACTGAGGAAGAACAAATTGCTGTACAAGGAAACAAGAAAAAAAGATGCAAAGTGCCACAAAGAAGATGCCAGCAGTTGTCAGTTTGAATGTTCTGAGCTGCGCTGAGCTGAGCCTACTAACTTTGAGCTCTGTCGCTGCACATGTCAGCTCATCCCAATCCAGGGTTGGTTATGAAGACAGCAGCAGTCACAGATTAAGATACTGTACAAGCATAGCCTGGTTTCATGGATGGTTGGGAATTAAAAGAAGAGGTTTGAAATCAAGATCGGAATACTGTCCTTACACATATTACACACACAGATCATTCCACTTGTCAATGCCATAAGTACATTTGTTAATATGTTTATTGTGTTTTTCTTTTTAAAATGTTGCCAGTCGCAACATTTTGTTGATCAGAGCAACACTGAATACCAGTGTAGTCAAGTCAAGTAGTATCACTGGAACAATGAATGACGTTGGAAAAGATGTACATACTCTCCTAATACATCCATGTAACTTAAGTGTGAACCACAACAACTATTGATCCAGGTCTCCATTAACTAGTTTCTCTCTGCTGGTGCTGAATTTTACAAGTTCCCACGGGAAACTGGATGGGATGTGCTGAAGGCTTGAATTAATTATTGAGGACTCAGTTGGGATGAATTCTGACTCTGCCTCACTCAGACTCCATGGCTGCACATCTGTCTGCTTTAACTTTTTTTAAAAAAAAGAAATATATAGCACATTAGCCCACATTGAATCATGTAAGCAAACACGAAATGTAGGGCAACACTGCAGTTGAGAATAAGGAGGTGTTACATAACTTCAGCCAGAGACTGGGGTAAGCCTCTTGTGAAACACAAAGAGAAAAAAAAATCTTATTTTGAGTGAACGAACCACAGGGCAATATCATATTTAACAGGGACGCCTTCAAACACAATGCTCTTCAGCAGACGAACAACAACACCAGCAGCATCAACAATCAACTCCTCCCTCACATAACTATTGGAAATCTTCACAAAGTTGTGTTGCAGGGCTCACCCCCCCCCCCCCCCCCCCCCCCACCTGTCTGCCCCCGGGCACCTCCTGGCATTAAACGCAACATGGACTCTAAATCCACCTTAAACCCGTTTAAAATCACCACCTGTCTCAGCTCACCGATTCACTTTGGACAAAGAACGCCGACCTTTGTGCGTGAGTCGAGTTTCTCTCCCCCCCCCCCCCCCGATCGGTGTCCCTCCGCAGGTCTAATGAGTCATGACACTGTCGGAGCCCGGGGCCCTCCTCCCACGCTCCCCCAGCCCGCTCCTCTCTTTATCTGAGGCGCTCCTCCGCTCCGTGCCTCAGAGCAGCGGGCGCACGGTCAGCGCAGCTCCCTCCAGCAGCCGCGCAGGGACGACGGTCGGCGCCTTCTTCTCTTCTCTCCCCCCCACCACCCCGCACAACACCCCTCCGCGTTTCCTTGGACGTACCCTCATCTCGCCGAGATGAGACTTATTTCAGTTGTCGTCGCGGTGGCCGCTTTGTTGGCAGGTAGGTGGAAAAAAAACAGTTTATTTTATTTTTTCTTCCTCTTCTTGCAGACTGCCACAAGTTGGTGAGCGCAGTTCAGCACCATGGACAGAGACACTCTTTCACTTCAATCCCTGCAATTTAACATCTGACGAATTGTAACACAAATACTTCTTCTTTATTTTTTATTTTCTAATGCAGAAAATCTCGCGCTTCCAGTGGGAAAAGAAGGGCAGAGGGAAGATTTGGTATGTTTTTCTAACGCAATGTTGTTGTTAAGTTTAAAACAGTATCTGGAAACGAATGCCCGAAGAGCAGCGAAGAGCTACGTGTTTGGTTTTATTTGTTTGTTGCAGGTCACAAGATGTTTGGTCGAGGTCCTGTCCAAAGCTCTCTCCAAACCGGACTCCCAGCTGGATCAGGAGTGCAAAGATATTCTCCAAACAGGTTCGTAGCAGGAGTGCATGGGGATAGTAAACGGGCCTATTTAAAGCATTAATTACATTGTTGATGCAGCACTCTGAAACTGTCAGGTGACTGAGGCAGTGAAGAGCTGATAGATTCAAACACAAAAAAATCTATTTAGTATATTAAGATTATTTGCGGACTAAAAATATTACAAAACATTTTAATTGAACCTAAATATCAGACTGATTGACCAAATCATCAAATACAAGATGGGATTCGACCATTCAATGGTCCAATAAGAAATCCATCATAACCTGACCCAAGAGCTATAATAAAGGGATCTCGACACCTCTTTTGATCTTTATTGTGTTCTGTCACAGGGGTTAAACATGCGCCACTGGACAAGAAGAGCGTGGAAGGCGCAGCATCTCATGGAGAAGTGGTCAGAGGTCACCCTGAGGAGCCTGAGGCGAAAGGAACGGACGTGAAAGACATCGAGGCTCTCCTGAAATCTGTGGAGGAAAAAAGAGAAACCCCAGAAGACGAGCGCAGCCAAGAATCCTGGAGTCTGGGTGAAGAGAAGGAGAAGAGACATGAGAACGAGGAGGAGGAAGAGAGGGAGAAGAGGAGCAGCTGGAAGCCCGGAAGATACCACCAAAGGAAACACAAACGCGGGGAAGAAGAAGAAGACAACGAGCGCAGTCAGGAGAGTTGGGGTGTAGAGGAAAAGAGATCTGAAGAAGAAGGCGGCGAAGACAGAGAGAAGAGGAGCTGGAGGCCTGGAAGATACCACCAAAGAAAACACAAACGAGATGAGGAACCCTTAGGAGAAGAGAGGGAGGAGCCGGAGGAAGAACGTAGCCAAGAGTACTGGGATGTAGACAAAAGGCATGGGGACGAGGACGAGGAGGAGAGATACAAGCGCATATGGAAGCCCACACATCGCTACCACCACAAGAAAAAGCTCCACAAACGTGGCGATGAACAACCAGAGGAGGGGGAAGATGGCGATCGCAGCCAGGAATCTTGGGGTCTTGATGAGAAAGAAAAGAGAGACTGGAGGGCCGGCAGGTACCACCAGAGGAGACACAAGCGTGATGAGGAGCTCTCAGAGGAAGCCAGGGAAGAGCCTGACGAAGAACGCAGCCAGGAGTACTGGGACTTTGACACCGGAAAAGAAAAGAGAGACTGGAGAGCCGGCAGGTACCACCAGAGGAGACACAAACGTGATGAGGAGCTCTCAGAGGAAGCCAGGGAAGAGCCTGACGAAGAACGCAGCCAGGAGTCCTGGGACTTTGACACCGGAAAAGAAAAGAGAGACTGGAGAGCCGGCAGGTACCACCAGAGGAGACACAAACGTGATGAGGAGCTCTCAGAGGAAGCCAGGGAAGAGCCTGACGAAGAACGCAGCCAGGAGTACTGGGACTTTGACACCGGAAGAGACAAGAAGGAGTGGAGGGCCGGCAGGTACCACCAGAGGAGACACAAACGTGATGAGGAGCTCTCAGAGGAGGAGAGAGAAGAGCCGGACGGGGAACGCAGCCAGGAGTACTGGAGCTTCGACAAAAGACATGGAAAAGAGGAGGGAGAAATAGAAAAGCGCATATGGAAACCAACACATCGATACCACCATAAAAAGAAACTTAACAAGCGTGGTGGAGGCTCATCAGTAGAAGAGGAGGAGCAGAGGGGTGATTCAGAGGACTACGAGGAGGCGGCAAAGGACAGGGATGAAGCTCTGAGGTACGTCTACCTTTCATCATGTCGAACAACTTCTACTCTTTAAGTCTGCAAGTTCGATAATATGTCGCTCCAATCAACAGGGATCAAAACAACATTTTGCGCAAGGAATGAACAAACCTTTTAAGCAGTGTACTTGTGTTTTTCAGGTATCTGGCAGAGAAGCGTAATCCCTGGATTTTCCGAGGCTACTACCATCCCGCATGGTTTAAAAGGGATTCAGATGAGCACGCTGCACCTTCAAACAAGGTAGGCATTATGTGAATATATGAAACTGAAATAATATACTGTAGGTGCAAATTGTTTGAAGCTTTAGATTACAGACTTTAACACTCACGTAAACATGCAGAAAATATTTATTTATTATTATATATACATTTTCTTAGCCTATTAAACCTTTAGGCACATGTGTATGTATAATATTAAACCATACTGACCAGACATCAATTTTATAAATAACAAACTCAATGTTTTTGTCATTGATTTTGATGTCTTTATCATTAACCAGTAAGGTTTTGATTAGTGGCTCATTATTCTAGCCCACATTGTACAATTTACTGATAATCTGCTTCTCCCTTGAATGTGTTCAGATGGATGAGCTGACCAAGTTGCTGAGCTATAAGATAAACCAGCTGGCCAACCACTCTAATCAAGAAGAGGCAAAGAGGAGCACACACCAGAGAGCACTCACTGCGCAGGAGGTAAAAGCTGCATTATGACTGATGTGAGGATGTATTTGCTGTCATGTTCACTTTGTTAAACCTCTAACTGGACCGCTGAACTGAGGTCTAGAAAATACATTGTTATCTATACTACATACTACATACTACAGTACGTGTTATCCACAGTATGGTATCTACAGTACACACAGAATCTCATATTTCTGGTACTGGTGAATAATGCTATGTAGCAGCCAGGATTAAGGCCAAAAACCTGGCAAATTAAAAGTTCATGCAAATCTTAAAGACTACAGTTAAAGTCCAAGAATCTACCCTGAAAGGCCATTGAAGATACATCTTGTACATTTGTTACATGTTTTAAACTGGCTGTGATCTATTGTGTAAAAAACACTTTCCCCCATATATTCAGCTGGCCGAGTAAAACCATGACGCACATTAAGTACCTCCATCACATTGCTTCACTTGGAAGGGGAAGCAGCCATGATCATTATGGAAATTTCTTGTCTACATGGAGATGTAAGGATTTAGCCTTCAGAACCACAGAGCATCAGTGAATATGCATCTGTGCAAATGCACATCAAGAACTGTCCCTTGTGAGCATGTCCCAAATACACGAAGGAATAATGTAACCAGTGTATTCATGGGTAGTGACTCGATCCTTAACTCCAGCATACTTTTTACATGTTTTTTATTGCCTTGCTCCTTCTTTACAGCATGTCTTTTCAGCATTTGTTCTCTCAGCTTGTTATCCCCCTTTTTTATTTGCACTTCACACACCAGCTTTTTATGACTGCTGCAGTAATCACATCTGGAACCCCATGATTCGAACCTCCCAGAGAAATGAGTCATTATATGCACATTGAAAATAAGGCTATGGCCGGTAGAGACCTCACTGTCTTGTAACAGACTTTGAAGCAGAGAAACAAATCAGGGAAGAGTCGTTGATGTGATTTATCAGTTTTAAGGCACCACAACTCAAGGGATAATAAAGGAATGTTTAACCTAAATGATCAATTCAGCATATTACACACATTTTGGAACACATGGGAAAATAAAACTAATTTATGATCACTTAATCTTAATTTCTATTCCAAACATGGCCAAAAAAACTGGCGCTGAAAGACGCATTAATATAAACTGCTGGTATTAATTGCTGACGTACAAATATTTCATGTTTTTCAGGAGAAAGAGCTGGAAAACCTAGCAGCGATGGACATGGAGTTGCAGAAAATTGCTGCTAAATTGCATGACAACAGTGCATAATCCAGGATGGACAGCACTTCATTTAACTATCAGTGGATAAAGCTGCTATCTTACTGTATGTCTGTTAATTTTGTGTGCTTACAGTGTTGAAAAAGACAAAAAAATAAGACAAAACTGTGGAGCCTTGCCAAAAACATTTTATGAACTTGTTTATCAATGTATTTGTGATATTTTGATGTTATCAAATTAGTCAGCATGGGAATGGTTTTGATGTTTATAGATATATATATATATATCTCTCTCTCTCCATATATATATATATATATATATATATATAGTGTAAGAGAAACTATGAAAATAATATATATCAAGAGACAAATTGTTAAATTGTGTTCTGAAGAGCTTGTTCAGTATGCACTCAATAAAAGGAGTTATTCTGGGACCAAACATATCTCTCAAATTATTTCTTAATCAAATAAAAAAGTGTTGACACATCAGGTTCTTTAGCACTCCTTTTTAATTCTGTGCTGATACAGATGTAACCCACAGTGAAGCTGCATTAGAAACTGGATAATTTAACAAATGGCACTTTCTGCGGCGATAACAAAATAAAAAAAGTTATAACCTAGAAGCTGGAGATCATTAACTGGAAAATAAATTTTCTACATCTGGTCTCAAGGCATGAAACACAAACCTGGTATTTCATCTCAACACAGAGAAGATTATTTCAGCAGTTCCTTACATAACACATACACTGAGCTCATACAGCCTAAACTGATTTACTCCTCAGCATTACGCCTTCAAATGCACTGATCTGAACACACAAGACAGGAAAAAGTGTTCTGATGAATGCAAACCAGACACTTTGTCTCCCTGATTCTAGATGTGTCAAATCAGTTCAGCAGGAAGAGGATCAATGCTGGAGGAAAATTCCCGTAGGCCATTGGTAATGTGCCCTCAAAAGATTTGATCCCTCTCTATTTGTTTATCCTTCAGTGTCTGTCAGTTTCAGTCTCTTTGGAGCTGATCCCTCAGCTTGCTGGGAGCCTGCAGGTTTGGAGCGGTCCGCGGCGACCGTTGTTCCTGAGAGGAGGTAGCCCCCGCCCCCGCTCATCAGCAGCAAGGGATGTGTCCTGTTAGGCAACACCTAGGGACACGACGCAGAAATACGGTCACAAGACATTAATTCTACAGGAAGGGCTGGGAGAAATAACACTTTGGTCCTGGGGGGAAGATCTCTTTGAGCATGCAAACACATTTTCAGCCAGTTGCTGCATAGTACACAACTCTGAAAGAAGCAAGAAAAAAAAAAAAAAAATAGCAGTGGGCAGTCAGAGCAAGTGGTCAGAGTCTCTAAAATGATGCATCAGGGCAGCAACAAGTATCTTATCACAAAGAATTGCAGTAAACTAAAGACAAAGGGCTGCAATTTATGTGACAAATTTAGGTCAGAATTGGTGCTGAGCAGGAAGTGTGTTTGTTGTGTTTTTGGAGATCACTATGACTGAATCTTTTCACATTACACATTGATCCATTGCCAATATCAAAATATTGATTAGAGCAGATTTAACTATATAACTCAAACAGAAACCATGATTCAGTGCTGATTCAGAGTTGAAATTTTACCTGGTAATGTCTGAGCCAGGTGTCCGTGAGTCTGAGGTTGACCGTACCGCCGTGTTCCTTGAGTTTTGTGTAGCACTCGATAAGAGGCTGCAGAGGTGAAAAGGGAGCATTAAAAGAACATTTTTAACCTTGCTTCTATCTATCCGAGTTAGCGGTGCAGCGCCGTCGTTCAACGTCAAACGGCGGCGCTGGAGGCGGGAGAACAACAGATTCTGCAGCTACGCCCCAGCGACACAGAGAACAACGGCAAAAAACTGCGGCCATTTTTCACATTATATCCCTAACATGGATAGACAGAGATAAGGTTGAGAATCAAGCTTCCCCTTTAAGCGGAGGACTGCAGAGTATCGAGACACACACACACACAGAGTAATCTTTTTAGCAACATAAGCACAACAGAAGTAATAAGCGCTGGGACGTGATAGGCATTATAACTCCTTGGCAGTGACAGGGATGTCCGCTGCAGTAATGTAATAAGGACATTTCCCGCTGGAACTCCAAGCAATAAAAACCTGTGTGCCGTGGCAGCTAATGAGAGGTCTTTCAGAGATAACTACTAATCCTCATTCAGTGTGGGACAGTGTTGTTGTGGTTCTAGTTCACCACTAGTCATGATGATCTTACCTCTTTGTATTGGGAGTAGACTACAAAAGGCCTGGAGGGGGAGAGGAATTTGAGCAGGCCCATTAGGACCGGACACGGGTGAAACCGACTGGCTATTACCAACCTGCGTGTGGGAAACAAACAGATGATCAAGCAAACCTGTCCAATATGAAATACACTGTAAACTGTACACTTTGTTATTGGAAATGTGTAGGCAGGCAGTATTGTTGTTTAGCTTATCAGTGATGTATGTGAGTTATGACCGGAAGAAAAGCTTAAGGATTTAGTGCCTATTGTAGACATCCATTTCATATTTCATGTAGCTGGATGAGGGTCAGTAAAAAGAGGCTGATTTAGGACTGGAAGTCTGGAAAATTGTGATCTGATGTACCGTGTATGATATAGCTGCTATGAAGTAGAGAAGACTCAGAGGAAAGTCAATAGGTTAACCAGATCAATACTTGTACTTCTGGCTCGGATGTCACGCTCACTACACTTCATCCATCAATCATTAGAGAGAGCTATAAAGCAAGTTCTTCATTTTATATGACATGAAACTGCAAAGCAATCACTTTGTTCACCTCGTAAGGGCACCGTGTGCTAATCATTGTGTGAAAGCTCAGAGGAAGGCAGAGGATTTTTTAGGATTTTATGGACATACTAAACAGTAGTTCAATCATTTATAACGTTTTCATCCCTGTAGATCTTTTTTAATTACTGTTGTTTACTACATGGTGCAATTCAAAACTGGTCATGCAGAGGTGGAAGAGAGAGAAAGAGAGAGGTGGATGCTGAAAGGAGCAGAGTGGTGAAAAGAAACAGAAATGTGAAAGCAGAAACTAAATTTGTCACCAACCCGTCAGCGTTTTTGCCTTCCAGGAGGGCAGCCGCAGCTGCCAGCTTCTTCCGTTTCTCCTCCAGCTTCACCTTTTTTTCCTGAGCCTAAAAAAACAACAAAAATGAAATCAGGAAATTCTCACTCAGATTGAATTTTGATGCTTCTTTTTTGAACATACAGGTTTGTTCCTGTTGTGAAGGAATTTTCCTTCTTGTATGTTAAACTTCCCTCTTGTAGGTTAAAGGTAACTTAAGACAGTGCTTCACAGGTCAGGTCAACTGTCTGTCTCTGTTTGCCTGACTCACTCAGTGTGTCTGATAGGGCCGAGTTGGCTCTGGCCTCTGGTAGACCAAGGTCTGCTAGATATCTTCTGTATTCGGGTTTAGACACAACAGACTGGCACCTGGTTGTTGACGCTGGATAAGAGAGACTGTAGAGAGGCTATGCTGCTGCTAGGACAGCAGTGGTTGACGTCTTTCCTTGTTTGGATCTGATATCCAATAGTCATCACACATGACAGGCTGAGTTAGGAATAACCCTATTTGGATATAGCAAAACTTAACAGTTCTGGGGAGGGTTAAATACTGAGCTTCAGGACACCATCTTCGGATTTGAGTAGCAGTAAGCTGTGATTCATACGTGGTGTTTCCCTTTTCTCCTCGATCAAGCTTCAATAAATATTCCTGCTTAAGACATCCCGATCTCCTGAAACTCGAATGAACCAGCTCTAAGATTTCCTTCACACCTGTTACTGAAAAATGTAAAGGCATGACAGTAAATCAAAAATGAAAGACATCCTACATGGGGTTAGTAAACAGTGGGCGTACTTTGGCGTCTTTGCGTTTCTCCTTGTCTTCTTTCTCCTGGTCATGGCTACTATCAGCGCCACTGTTTGTCTCCATGCTCTGTTCCTTTTGACTGTCCTGCTGTTCTACTTCAATGTGCTTTTGTTCCTCCTCTGTGGCCATGTTGGACTGCTTTGAATCTGTAATGTTGAAGAAGATAATCTATATTAGAGCAATGTCACAGATTTTCATTTATGTATACTGAATATAAATAATTTCTAAATTTACTGATTTGTCTTAAGTCTGTGTGTGGTTTGTAAAAAGGTATGAAATAAAGAGAAACCAACCACAAGAGGAACACAAGCAAATCTCACTATTTGTGAAGTTGTAACCGGGAAATGTTTAGTTAATTTCAGCACTAGCTTGTAGCTACTCTGTTTAGTCCAAAAACAACAAAGCTGTAACATCTTGGTGAGATTTATTTTAAACAAATGCAGGCTCTACCATCACTGGGATCTTTGGGAGTGGTGTCCAGAGTGCCTGCCAGCAAAGCATTGACATGGCAGATGGGAAACTCATGCAGCATATCGTGAAAATGAGCAGGGAAGCCAAAGCTCTCCACACCCGCCCGAACAGGCCCACCTCCTGGGTACATTTGGATCACTGAGCCATAGCCTGGATGGGGAGGAAAGAGAAAGTAATTATACAAAGGGCAGAGAAAAGGCTTTCTTTAGAAAGAGAACACAAACTTTGTATAGAAAATAATTTGGTCAAATATAAGAACACCACAGAAAAGTTCACAGGGCTGACGTACCCCCCATTCTGTCCATGACGGCTCCCAGCACGAGGCCAGCACAAGTCTCAAACACCAAAACTTTACTGCCAGCGTGGATGTTTCCCAGAGTCAACATCTGGGCAAGTGTGTCATACCGCAGGTGGCTGCATCACATGAAAAACATACACATACATTCAACTCTTTCCGCTCTATAAAAAGACATCTTTCACACGTCCTGCCAATCCATCTGCTGACTCACCAGATCTTCCCTGGTTCCCGGCCATGGTACATCATAGCCAGGATGCGACAGGATGGTTTTAGAATCGTCACAGTATTTTCATACCTGGAAAACCACAAGATGAGGACAACTGATAACACTAATTACAGCGCAATACATTATTTTAAGTTTGAAAGAAATTGTGGGTGTATCATCAAAAGTGACTCACTTCTTCTTTTTCTTCTTGATGTACTTATCCTGGGCATATTCAGTCTTATCTTTGAATGTTGAGCTGTTATCTATAAGCTGCTGAATTATTTCCTGTGGAGCACATACGCATACTGTCTCTAGTCTCTCATCTGTTACACTTCAACATTTTATCTGATAATTTAAAAGATACGGTTCCCATGACAAGACAAAAACCAGCAATGTGTTGGCCCATATCTCAATTATTTTCAACTTCCCTACTCTGCCGGTGCCACTCAGCCCCAAGCCCAATCGTTCCTACTTAAGATGTAAATCTTTAACAATGGGTCACAAATATTTAACTTCATTTTCAGTCATTTTTCTGAAATAGCTAGGCACTTGAGGTTTTTTTTGCAAACATTATTCAAACAGGACTAAATGGGGAATTGTTCATGCTCACAAATGCAAGACCATTTGTTGGGGACTATTTTCAGCTGCAAATTAAAACACATTTGGTGCACTAGTGAGTATTAATGGCACCAGGACTGTGTATGTGGATTGTCTCAATTTAAACTACGGTGCTCAACTTCATTCTAATAAAGGAACATGCCGTAAGTGCAACAGTGTGGCTTATTTATGTGTTTTTACAAGTTTAACAGGCACAGTATCCAGCTTTGTTCTACACAGATGATTCTTGCTCGTAGGATCTCTTCATAGTTGGTTTTGGTTTTTCATGAAATTTGATGACAATACAAAAATCTTGAATATTGCCAGCATTATCCTTTAATAAACAGACCCCACACCTGGCAACACTGTAATAGTTTCCCATGTATGTCTGTAATTGAAAGATTATGGATGTACCTGCCCCTTCAGACCTTGCTCTTTGAGCGTCTCAATGTCATCCCTGGTCAGTTTCTGTGACTTCCCGTCGTCTACAATGTTTCTGTTGTCTGTGCCCACCTCCTTTGCATCTGTGAAGAAAACGTTTTGGCATTACTGCAGAGTGAAAACGAGAGCGTGACAGGCTGTCGGTGGTCTTTTACACGTTCATACATACAGATATCCATCGGGAATTTAAACGCCACTGGAGGCATACAAGGTGTCAGTGGTCAAACAGGAATGTGACTGGTTGTGTGATGTGGAACAGCAGGTCACGCACCGGTGGAGCTCTCGGCGTCCTTGGGCTTGCGTGGCTGCAGGATCCCTCCAGACACAATGTCAAACGTGGTGCTGTACAAGTGTCCCACTGCATTATCCAAGAAGAACCACTGCTTCTCAAAAATCACCTTCCTGTGAGTAGAGTAGTATCAGTATTTATACACAATGTTCCAGAGACTTGGTGATGTGAAATCAACATTTAATTTCAAACTGCAGTTAATTATCCATCAGTCTCACTAGTGGTGTGTCAGACCAGGTTTCTGCCTCTAGTGTAATTATACATATATGACGCACACATTGGGCCACATATCTAACTAGTTAAAAGGGGTATTTATTTTATTTTATTATTTGCTTTTACAGTTTGGACTTACTTTTTCGGTTGAATTTGCACAGCTTTGAAGATATCTCCTCGTTTCAACACAACGTAGTCACTCGCTTTGATTCTGTACTCACAATCCTCGTCTCTGTTATCCGCCATGATAAGGCAGATAAAACCAGCTCAGAGCGAACAGACACCGTCTCGGAATATAGACGGAGTCGCCGTTGACAAGGCACGGTTCAAAAAAAGGCACTAAACCGCCCCGAAGTGAAAGCAAAACAGCACAAGCCACCACTCCCACGTGTTAGCGTGCACTTCCCTAGCCTCTCAGGACGACTAAACGACTGCGGACTGCGGCCCCGCCCCTGCTTCAACGCAGTCGTCTGTGATTGGTTGGACCGGCGGCGCTGCGCTTGATAGCCAATAGGAGCGAAGCGCGATGACTGGGTAGAAAAAAGTAGATCTCAGAATCATCGATAAACGTGGACTCACTGTCGAGAGGGGGCGCTCTGGGCGATTACCTGTAGGCTGTGTTTGTTACAGCGCCGGTGCCTATGAAATGAGATGTAAAGTGCGTGTGGCAGGAGTGTTTACGGCTTTTATATACACTATCGGAGTGGACAGGATCGCACAGCAGCCTCCGTTGTCTAGTCCCAGTGAGGAGGTTTAGAGTATTCATTATTTGTGTCAATTAAACTCTGTTCTCACAATATTCCATCATGTTTGCATATATAATATCACGGGATGACACATATTATCTCCGTGATATAGAGTAGTGTATTACTGTATGTTTAAAGATCTGGAATATATCAAATAGTTGCAATATATTCCAAAACCAACTAAAATCTGAACACCATTTTCCAATATCTGAACAATTGGAAAATGGATGATGTGCATTCATTCTGCCTCAGATAGGGTGTTAAGTCATGTTGACTTGATTTCCAAGTTGAGAATATTTACTTTTACATTGTATGACACATTCCTCAACACTCTTGTACAATCGAAATGGGAGCTGATACTGCTGGATTGTATTTCAACACAAGCATGGCAGATGTGAGACCAGTCATCACTAAGCCCAGGTGGGTGCCTTTCATTTCCCACCATGGGGCCACAGTCTGGTGTTTTATAACTGCTTTCAAACGGTGTGCCAACTCCACCTGCCCACCACTAGTGTAAAGCAGTGAGGCTGCTGAAGGAGCCAAGAGAGCATCCTACACTGCACAAGATAACATGATTTGGTCAAACTGAAATAAATGATGCAAGAGACATCTGAAGTCACTTGCAAGTCTCAGGTCATTTTCAACTACAATAAGACAGTAAGTCATAATGATTTCCATATAAACCTATAAGTTATTTTAAAGTTATATTAAACTTCCTGACTGCAGGTCAGTACAGGGCAATTTGTACTTAGATTAAATAATATTTAAATGTAATATAGGGTTGTGTGCTCCCATATGCAACAAATGTGATGCATACAGTAGCTCTTATAAAATGAAGTATGACAATTCCTTGTCATATTAGCATGAACAGAAAAAAAAAAAACAGATTCTAAGGTTTCCATGAATTCTGTTTAGTTACATTTCATCACTGTAAGCACCAAAGCTAATTACACACTATGAATAAAGATGAATTGAACCTTTACTGTAAAAACTCAGTAGTAGTATTAGTAGTGTAAAAACAGACTTCTGTTTGTGTATCAGCATATGAACAAATAGGGAAACAAGTTGTGAATATAAAAACAGCCTTTAATGTTTGTTACAAACGTTTTTCTCAGTTTGAAATGAGGGCATCTCTTCCCCTAAAGAGAGTTTTGCGAGAAAGACATATCTTGACTATATATTTACATCAACACTATTATTTTTCTAGTGCAGGGTACATTGCTAAAACTGTTTACAGCAGGATATATAATGACAAAAAAATGGTTGTTCTGGAATTTTTCTGACTATGTGACAGTAATACACTTTCTTTGGCAGTGATTTGTTCAGTGTTCAGGGCGTCCACTGCTACAGTAGATGAACTGTACTTTCACATTGTAACATGTATGTAAATAAACAACAGATGTAATATAAGTAGCACAAGCTTATGTCTGTGCTCATTCTTGGCCTCCAGTAAGTTTATGGAACAGGTCTTCGTCTAGCGTCTCATTCTGGTCTTTTGATCTTGTGGAGAGGAAGATGTAACCGCCAATGAACTCGTGGACCACCTTGCAGTCACAGCTCAAACAGCAGAAGGCTATTGACACATTCTGGTCGAACTCTATGGTCACCTGGAATTACAAAAAAAAGGATTAATGAAGTAAACCCCCCCCCATAAAGCATAAACTGCTTCCCTGAATAAAGAAGACCGGTGAAGTCATAATATGTGGAACAATGATCCCTCACCTGTCTTATCTCCCAGTTGACATTCCACTGCTTCATGTTGGCGAACCTCCATGTGGTGACAGGCAGACTGGTGGACATGTCAATGCGAATCAGGCGGTTGTATGAGATCCCCAGAATCTCATCTTTCTTACTGCCTTTGAATCTGAAACACACAAAAAAAGGATAACCTGTCAAATCATCAATCAGAAATTACATTTAGATATTACAATATGTCACATACCGAAATATAAGCACTGTACCTGACAATGTAGTAGTTGATACCGAACTCTGGAAGTGATTGCCAGGCCTGGATAAAGCGCATCTTGGCCTCCATTAGGGACAGCCGTGCTATGTTCTGATGGGCCTCCAGGATACGTGCTGTTAGCTTTAAACAATTACCAGAGGCAGATTTAGCAGATATACTTAGTGAAAACAGTTTTGTAATGCTGATGGCTCTTGGCAAAATCAAGTATTTAGCAGGTAGCCCTCAAACAGACCTGTTTGGTCTTGTGCTTCTTGCTGTAGCGTGGGGAAACAAAACACTCAGCATTCATCTCCATAGCGTCAAGGTCGGGAGCTGCCTGACCAGGAGGGGGCGCCAGGCTCTTCATTTGCAAAAAGGCCTGGATGTTCCTCACTTCTGACTTGTAGGAGCTGTAGGCCATTGTTTTGCCCTTGGACGCCAGGATACATGCAGCTTTCCACTTAGCATACTGTGTTTCCTGCAGCAGAGGGTCATTACAGCCCCACATTTATATATGAACGCTTTACAGTGAAAATGTTCATAAGCATGGGGACGAAGAGGTGGGCCTTACATTGTCACATCGGATGTACACCTCATTCATCCCGTCCGCAACTGGGAGCAGGAGCTTGATGCCGAACTTCTTGTCTGTGACGTTGACATCAGGGACCACCTCACAACCTGTCAAATGAAGAGGAGGAGATAGTAGTGAATTTAACTACAGAAGAAGAGCAGCAAGATACAATTGATTTGTTAATATTATCACAGAATAGGACTGTGACAGCTGATATTTACAAATTTTCCCATGACAAACAGCAGCAGAAAAGAGTTTGTTTAAGCCATTATCTATTATGTTACATTTACACATCTTTATAACATTATATTTATCATTAAATAATGAGAATATCTTTTCTAGCCTTTGTAGAGAATTGCTCATAATCACAAATGCTTAAAATTATGGTCATTAATCGTGAAAAGTAGAAAACACGATAAAAAGTGTTTTTTACATCATTTATTTTCACTGACCTCGGAGGTGAAACTGCTCTATGGGTTCTCCGGAGGAGGTCTCCTTGCTCTTGTAGTAGGAGATGGTGGTGTCTTTGAATACAAACCAGTACTCTTTGTAGGACCGCAGCGTTAGTCTTTTGGGCCTGATTTAAGACAGCAAAAAAGAAACACAAATGATTGCTTTTACCTACAATACAGTTTATGACCTTATCTGAGTATAATCTAAAGGTGGGTTTACCTAAATAGTCGGAGGGAATCTGCCAGCTGTGGAATGTCTGTAATGTCTTCCTGGGGGCGGGACAAACAACTGTCAATTATCCTGCGTCTTCTCCTGACATCACCATGTTAAGACATGCAATCACCAGAGGCCTACCTATCACTCCTGCTTAAAAACAGGTGTTCTACTGTAACAGACCTGAAAACCTTAAAATTACAGTTAATATTCACTCCAGTGTGGTACCGTGTAAAAAAATATGTTTACCAGAATTCTGTCTGTGTGTCCGCCTTCAAGTGTCACCTCCAAGTTGGACAGGGCAGCCTCTACTTCATCTATCTCTGGTTCATTGGAGTGGTCTAGTGGTTCACTTGACATGGTCAGTTTACAAATGTGATACTGAAAAAAAAAAAAAAGAAACTTTTTAGTCCATATTAGAAAACCCTCAACTGACTTTCCTAATAGCAATGATCAAATATTTACTTTTGCAAGTAACAAGAACAAGTCATTATGAAGTTCTCCGACATGACTTAAGAGGTTATGCAAGGGCGGCATGAGTCAGAGGGAGGCTTGAGCATAGTCATGTGTGCCAGCCATTGCACCAATGTGTAGGTGATCTCCTTTTGAATCACTGTGATTTCTGAATCACCATCCCACCATTTGCACAATAACAGCTGAACGGATCAGAGATGGGCTGAAATTTAGACACAGAGAATGTCACGGCTAAAACTTTGTAATCATTAGTTCCTTAGAGCAAGTTTGTCTGATGCAGAGCTATAATTCTTACCATAATATCTCTCTTCCTATAGCTCTTTCTCTGCCTCTCCCTTTCCAGTGGGATTTTCTTCATGTCCTGACACGTCCTCGCATGGATTTAGACACCAAACCCACTCTCCCGGATGGATAATATTCTCAGCTCCAAGACACACATAAACTGTACTTAAAACTAATTTAGGCCACATTACTGTGTCCTTCGGAAAACTGTGGTTCATGATTGCACGCCAGTTTAAATCGGGATCTTGATAATTTATCATGAGTGCCATTAGCTAGTTTTTTTCTAATATAAAAAAATGTATGCAAGTGCTAAATATATAGCTTTCATCCCACTGTTTAATAGCTTTGAATGTTGGATTTATAGATGTGGTTTTATTAATTTTATTATGCTGAAGATCCAGGTTTTAGCACTTCTCTAGTGATTAACCATTTAAATTTATAGTTGACTTTGTTGAGTTATGATTAGGTGATACAGGGTCTTAGTGGTTAGCTCTGACACTGCAAAGAAAGGAAAGTCTAACTGGCTTTTGAAGTACCCTGCCTTGTGCCAAGTGCTGAGCTCTTATATGGGAATATATACAATTTCAAATGTTATTTTTATTCATATTATATATTCTGTAACCTAATAATCCTTACATTGTCCAAAACAGGAATTTAAATGACTTCAAATATGAATAGTATTTTGTTAGGTACAATATAGCCAACGAGTTCCACTCCAGATCTAGAGTAATATGTCTCCTTTTGAAGTTGACTCTGCATACTGTTACACATACCTTATCCTTATATTATATATCCTATATACATATTATATCATATAACCTTATATCATAACTGTGACGGCATATTATTCACCTGTAATGAAGCAAACATCAGCATTTCCTCCTCAGTGCAGTCTATCTCCTCCAGCAGGATGGACCAGCGACCTTGTTCATACAGCTGGGTTATTCTGACAGCATCATACTACAACACAAAAACATGGGCACACATACACTCAATTTAACACCTTCAAATAAAGTCTGCCCTGATGTTATTTCAGGAGGTTTAATGAAAATCATTCTTCCAAGGCTCTCTCACATTTTTCTGGGTATCTTACTTTAGGATTGAGGTCAAAGAAGACATTGTACTTGAAGCGCAGCAATAGCTTTTCTTCATGTTGAATGTCTTGCTCCATAAGAGAACGGGACGAGTCCAACCATCTGTCAATAATAGCAACAACCAATCAGATGAGCTGTGGGTAGAAATCATTGATGTCAGTAAAACTGCATTTTTCTTCATTGTCATCTACCCTGCATTGTTGATTGCTTTGTCCACTAGCGAGAGCGGCTGGTACATCTTGGCCAGTTCAGCAGGGGGCAAGTTTGGCTGGCAGTCGGCTAGAGGGTTTTCTCCAAACCACAGGCTCGTGGCAGACACCGGCATCCCGTTCTCCGGGTCGTAGGTGGCTGTCATGGTCTTACTGTACATGGGGCCTTGTTTGAGGAGAATGGGAGATAAATTATTAAAATTAAAATAATATAAAAATATTAGGTCATGTAATTTAAACGGTAACTGCACGTGGAGTTGAGATCAACTCACTGTCATATAGTACAGGAGATGTGAGACTCGGAAAAATGTATAAAACCAAAAGAAAAGAATCAAAAGTTTGAATAAAAGTTTGACAGAAAGTTTGATACTCGAAAATAATGCATGACGAAACTCCACATTAAAGGCATCAAAGATCAAAGATCACAGGTCTTAATTAGAGAGATTTTCAGGTTGGTGTGGAATCCGAACTGGATACTCAGTGTAAGAGTGAGAGAGTGTGTGTTGGGGAAACCCTGAAGGTGACAGCAGCATACTGAACAATTCTTTCAGATCTCACTGATGAAAACTGTGGCCTGTGAGATCTTAGTAGCACTAAATATAGATCATTTTTTCACCTCCTTCATCGGAAGTAACTAATAAAGATGCTATCCGTTCTAGAGCTGGACAATAATCTGAATGTATCAAATGACAGACTTTATGAATCTCCTACTGACCTAAAGTAAGTCCTAGCGGATTTTCAATACGAAAACTGCCACATATAATTAAAGTGAGAATAACTATAACAAAATGTTTCACGTGAAACATTTTGATTTGCAGGAAAAGCCTGGGTGAAACTAACTACATTAAAGATGATTCTGCTATGACTCTATGCAATGCAGAAACTAAGTTATTTGTTACACCTTTGTTTGACAAATTGTCAGGATTAAAAAAAATGTTTAGAATTTAAAAGTTTAAATTATTGTGGAGGCCAAAATTATAGAATAGCCTTATACTATGACAAGGTAGCGAAGGCCAAGACATGTTTAATAACACTGGAAACATTTAGGAAACATCTACATCTTTTTCTCTTCATTATTTGAGTATTAGCCTGAATCTTTTCAGAGATGCTGCAGATCACTTTTGAAACAAGATTAGGCACTTTTTTTCGCCCTGCGTTTCACAGTACCTGTGCCTCCTGGTCCCCCACTAAGTAAATCGATGTCCCAGATGTCATCCAGTGAGTTCTTGTCTTTCTTCTTTTTTTTCTTGGAGGGATCATCTGGAGGCTTCAGCAGGGAAAGCTCCTCTGATCTTCTGATGTCTGAGATGGAACAAACGGGAGACGGTGTGAGGGATCAGGAAGAATATGGAAGGAGGATGAGTCCCCTGAGGACGTTACTGCCTCAGACACACTACATCCTAACAAAAGCAACAAGGACAACGGGACACTGCAATCAGAAAGGACAGAGAAACTCACTGAGTGTTTGACAGATCTCTGCCACCGCCTTGAAGACCACACTGGAGAAGCTGACGGTCATTTTGATGGTTTTCATATTGGGGAGCTGCAGCAACAAGGGTTTGTGCTGGGGTGTATAGCGCAGGTCAGCATCAGCCTGTGTAGAAAATACAACTTTCCTTTCATATTGTGCTGATTCTGAGATTTTCCGCAACCTTAAGTGGGCTTGGGTGAACTTCACATGTGGTATCATATCGGAATTCTTTTGATGTCTGTGGAATATGTGCACACAAAGGGTATATGTAGTATAAAGTGATATTCACACACGCAGTGTAGGTAATAGACAACAAAAAATAAATAGTAAGTCTTGTTATTGTCATGATCGCTTTGTTAACAGTACAAGCTTTGTAATATTCACTACAATTTCATAGTTGTTGGGGCTGTTTGAATTACTAACCAAACAAATAATTCAAGCTGGTTTGAGTGGAGTGTTTTACTGTGCCACAGGCATTCAAATAGTTTTTAAAATGTTGAATTGTTTTTGGAATTAAAATAGTGGAATTATAACCTATCAAAGATCAACAAAATTAAAAAAATAGATTAAATCACTTTGGCATCGACGTATTACCTGAATTCCATACTTGTCCAAGGTCCAGTGGGTCTTGAGCAGCCAGCATTTCCTCTGTTCCCACCACAGGGCATGGTCTGACCAGTCCTGAGGAGCCTCTGCAGAGAGACAGATGAAGTAAAACCTATTCTTACCATTTTACTGGCATATCTTAAGTTTAAAGGGTGGCTCACACACAAACTTCACCCACATTTACATGTCATGTTTAAAGGATCTTGAGGTGAAGCTCTAAAGGTTTCAACAACCCCTACATTTGCTACCAACACAAAGACTTCCTCTACCACTGTTGTGTTGTAGGTTGAGCTTGATTAAATTGTGGCTTTATGAGTCTGTCTGACATCATGTTATGGTGCTGGACTGAAATCCGTCCATTGATGACAAGCTACTTAGTCATCTGTTATGTCTCATGCGTTTTAAACCTCTTTACTAAAGTTGTCTTCATACTATGTTAACTTCTCCATGTTTATGGGTAATTGTAAATATCAGAGATATCAGATCAGATCCCAGGTGAACTTTGGCCCCTAGGGTTACATAAGCCAATGCATTGTGGTAAAACAATGGCACTGTGGTGTAGAAAAATGCAGGGCAAACAAGGGTGTGGCTTGACTAACAGACCTGTTGTGGAAGCAGGGGGAGGTGGAGGCACTGTCCTTAAAACAAAGTCGGATGGATGTACGCTTTTACCACGCAAACAAACCAAAATGAGGTGTTTTAAATGCAAGCAATTAGAAGAGGTAGATAAATGTATTCCTAATGTGGGGAGCAATTGAAATTACTATTTTATCTCTAGTTGTAAATTAATTCCTTCAAATGGGTCCCTGCACAGGGTCAGCCACCATGAAACACCCTGGAGATGTTTGGGGGTCTAGTGCCTTGCTCAAGGGTACCTGAATTGGATGCTACATGCTGTAAATGTACCATCACCCTGACAGGCTACAGTTGGACAGTTTTTTTACCCATCTGAAACACTTACTGATCTTCTCCACCAGCTTAAGCATGAGTCCTCCAATGTGCAAGTCTCCCTTCACCCTTAGCCTAAATTTCATGGACTCGTCTCCATCTTTTTGATCCACCTGCACAGACAGCTCCCATGATGTGTCTCCATACTCTGCGGCTGTGATCATGGCCCTGTTCTAAAAGGACAGAGGTGAGACAGTGCACAGATTATGGACAGGGTGCTCCTAGGTTGAGATATCGCCTTCACAGAGGCACACCACGAGGAATATTGGGAGGAAAAACCAACCGCCACCTCCTATTAATTACATGGTAGAGGAAATCCACTCAAATATGGTGATTCTTTTCTTGGTTTCTTTAGTTTGGAAGATCAGGAAACATCTGGGATTATAACATGAGTCAGCGGATTAAGGGTTCCTCAACATCCTGTGGGAACATCCAAATTAACTTTGCCAGCAGTTAACAAACACAGATCTCTCAGTGTTTCTGTTCAGAGGGGCCACCAATAGAACAGACTTTCCACCTCGCTTCTTCTGCAGTGTCTCTGCAATGATACTGCAGCCCCTGAAGTACTCCCCTCAGCCGATACATTTATAAATAAGATATCAGCGAACACACACACTGGCAGATGTACTGGCTGGTGCCAGCAGGAAAAATAGATGAGAGGGCTGAACACACAGTCAACACGGCAGACATAACCCAGCTGCACAGCTCTGCACAGAAAGACACAGACATGGTAGAGGATTGTTGGATATCAATTATGAGAGAGAGTAAATGGATGAAAGGCATCAAGTAGGTAAGAAAGGGAAACAAGAGCGGAGGAGGAGCAGGGAGGGTACAACTGTGGAATGTGTGACAAGTAGGGACACGATTCTGGTGCAGGAGAGACGATGCAAAACAACAATCTCCACACACTGCACCAATCTCCCCTTCATTTTACATCTGAAATGGGGTGGACAAAGAGATGCAAACTAACACACACACACACACGCTTGTCTAGACTGCGGCTATCAACAGAAATACCTGTTTCATTTGTCCTGGGTACCCCAGTGTATACTGTGTGAAACTGTGTTGCCGGGAGGCTAGGTTTAATGAACACTGCTTTCTTTTTGCTGCTCCCTCCCTGTAGGGTACAGTTAAAAGTTTGAGTTTGCATGTGTGCAGGGGGAAGGCTTGTCGAGATGTGTCGGCGAGAGATGAGTTCAGACTCCCACAATATTACACTGGCTGCAGACCATAAAGTGATGGAAGGAGCAATGATGTAATTGGGAGCTCTTTCAAATGCAAACAACAGAAGAAAAAAAAAAAAGTATCATACAAAATATGCAATGTTTACAGAGCTCTCATATTCAAACTCCTTAGAAGATAGCCAATGTGAACTATGTTCAGGAGGTTTTATTCCAAAGTTAATTTACAGGTAAGCATTTGAATGTTTGAATTACCACCCAAACTGCATTGAAAGAGTGGACATGGAATAACTAGAGGCATGCAGCACTGGAAAAAGACAGCCACACTTACACAATCACCACTTCTTTACAATACAACTCCACACATACGACTGTAACAATGTCCCAAAGCACCATGCATCTCTTCTTATTGTTCAAACCATTCATACTGAGGCAAATGGTCTGAAGTAAAAAAAACAAAACAACTGATGATGCCAGGGAACCTTGTGGCGACTACTGTCCAGTACCAGGCCTTTATTTGAGACATTAACCGCACTACTGTCAGGTTGATTACTCACAGCACAGTGTCAGCCCGGCCTTAGCGGCCTATACTGTAACAATAATGGTAGAATAAAGTTATACTCATGAAACCATCAACTCCCTCCTGTGTAGGCCGACCGCAGACACATAACAAGTCCCAGCCCGACCCTTTCCAATCCTAGGAGGTGATCTTTTTGGGTCAGGGACATGAGAGGTTTACTCGGACCCGCCAAACTATCAGCAACTTCACGTGGAAGAGTCGAGAACCTGAAACAACTCCTACCTGGGTTCAAAGTTTCCTGTCGGTGAGCTACTCCTGCTCAGATCTCCTGAAGTGGACTGAGCCCGGGACGAGGATCCTTCCCCCCGGGACGGAAACACGCCCCGTGCAGCCAGGTGGAGAGAGGAGGAGACGGAGGAGGAGGCGGAGGAGGCCATGGCGGTGACTGGAGGAGGAGGTGCCGCCGGAGGGAGTGGGCGAGCAAAGGTGAGCGTGTCCACGGCCCGCAGCGTGTGGGCTTCAACTCATTTCACCGAAACCTTTTGCTTGTGAACTGGAGTTACATGTGTCGCAGTGGAAGTGACCGTGTACCCCAAAAACACGAGCGAAACACGGGCAACCCACGTCGCTCCTGCTGACGCTTCTTTGTGGCAACTTAATGATAAACACACATATTATCTAGTTGAACAAGTTGACATGAACCAGCTGTACTAGTGTTCAGCTTACGTTCACTGTAAATTAACCCACATTTAAAAACAAATGGTCCAAAAGAAAATGGCGGCTGTCAGCAGTTGGCCTAAGCTACAGTTTGTCTTCAATAAAACAAAGTAGCACTTTTATTTCGAGAAGCATTTGTGATGTGACAACACCAACTAGTAGCTCAGCCCAATATAATAGTCATTATGGGATGTGAGGGGGCTTGATTTCCCCCTCTTGTCAGTAAAATGACCAAAATGCCTCCCCCCCCCCTTATTAACCTGCCTGGCATGTAATGAGACAAGAGCTGAGCAAAAACTGGGAGAGGAAACCAATGTACCATGCCAGAGAGACCAAGCCATTTTTGTGTGCAAGAGACTGCCCCATACTAACACAAAATACAAAGTTACAATCTCTAAGAAAGTGTTTAAGGTTGCACTGTGGGAATATCCTGTCAGGGTTGTGGATTTGAAGAGACAGGCCCACAACATGATGCACAGTGAGTTACCTCAGATGAATCAGCCCACCTTGCTCAATGCCCACATCCTGCCCAGTGAGTAGATCAAGATGAATCACCTGTGTTTGTCTTTGCCACGTAATGATATTGCCAGCTTATGAAAATACAATAACACATCAGCAGAACTGATGGCTTGCATTTTCATCGTTTGTGCAGATGGCGTTCCACTGACAACCAGCCAGCCGCACTGAGTTATAGCCAGTTTTGTAGCTTTTAACGCGTAGGTGTGTTTCTTTAGCGCTTTGTGCATGATGTGGACTCTTCTGTTACAGCCTCCTGGTCATGAGGTGAGTCCATGTGTGAAGCCTGCCACCCCCTGGTTTCTGTTGGTAAGATCATACAGTAGCTTTTTACCTTGGCTGGTGCTTGAGCAGCGTGCATACTACAAGTAGACCGGGATATCAGACTAAATGAGATTACACAGGGTAATTAGGCAGCTTGAGAATTGACTGTTAAGTTGAAGATAAACACAAGTTACATTTTAAGATAAATGTATTTTGGATAATTGTCCAACTCCAAGCTGTTCAAAGAAAGTAATACTTTCTCCATAGTGTCACCACTAAGTATATCTAAAATGAAAATGTGAGGTGCATTTTAGATAAACTTATCAATGATTGAAACACTGGCAGCGTTTCAATCATTGACTTTTGTCAGGCATCCAATGCTTAAATGGCATAAATTGCTTTCTTTCGCATGATTTCACTTTCCTATTCACCTGTCATTAGACTACACTCAATTTAACCTCCAAATTGTAGAAAGAGACAAAATGGAGAGAGACACAGAGATGGGAAAGAACTTTGTACTCTTTTAAATATCTATGATATTGTGGTTACCCCTTCTTAGTCAACAATCTCAGTCCAGTTATTTGGTGGACAAATACATTTTTTGTTGATTAGTCATTTTTAAGGACAAGTAGCTAATAGTTATTAGTCATACTGTAACTGGAAAATTATAGTCATATCTCTAGCATCCCATTAATATTCACAAATACTGTATGCTTGGGTTTTTTTGTATTGAAGGGATCCTTCTGCATGCCTGCAGTCATCTGCAGAGATACATTAATAAAGAAATTGACATCTTTTCTGTTAAATCCACCAACTAATACGTAATGGAAATCCTAGGACTGCTAATGAACATATCACGCTTACAAAGGTCTGATGCTGCCACATAGTGGCGCTATTAGACCATTTCAAAGTTGGAGGAAAGATCCTAAGTTTGTGAACCAGTTTTGAGAGAAGGGTGCTTCATGTGTTTGGCTTAGGAACAGGCCTGTAACTCTGTAGCTCTTTACAAGTGTGTTTTATATCTGAATGCACTGAACCATAAAGGTGCTGTCATGAACAATTTCAAGACTGTATTGAAATTAAAAACATTGTTATCTCCTTCATTATATGATATTTTTCTCACGGGAAAAAAAAGCAGGAGCTGGCAACTGCCACTCAAGTTATCACAATATGAAAATGCCCTTTAAAGGAACATGGTCGTACAAATGAAAGACAGTATTTTGGAGTCACTCTCTATTAGTGTGATATCACTGGCTGCCCAGGTTGTGATTATGAAACCGTGCCAGAAAAACTACCACAGACAACCTAGGGGACGCTATCTCCTTTTTTGATAGGATGATGTCATACTTTATTGATTAAGTGGGGAACTTGTGTCTTTATTTGTCCCACTCGGGGAGGACAAATGTCAGAGTCAGCTGCAGAGGAACAGCCCTCGAATTGGTAAGGACACTTCAGCATGGTGGTTGCTTGCCAGCACAAGGGTTTAAACCTGGGCGCTCCAGTTGAGGGACAGTTTCTTTGACCACTTGATCATTTTGACCACACCCTACAGATTAAGTGTAGCAAACATGCTTGTGAGTTTGTCTAAGCGCTCTGTTCCAGCTGAGTGTTTAGTGCTGGCACATGGGGTCGTCTTGAGTCCTTGTGTAAGAGGGGAAATGTAAATTCCATGACAAAAACAAACAAATAAACCCTGAGCCTCATAAACTGTGTCACTGGTGGACAGACACATGGAAAATAACATAATTTGGACCTGTCAGGCCTGGATGGAGTACAGACAAAGTAACACCATGTCCATGTCATCATGACACCTGTGGTTCTAATGGCAACATAGTACACACAGTCCAAGCTAAAGGAAAGGACAAATATCAACTTAGCTTTACTACAGTGCCTGGGAGAATGATAAAATGTAGTCTTTAGAGTGATGAGGAGAGAGAGAAGGGAAACTTTTGGACTGTGGTTTTAGACACAATAAATTACATCTACTGCCTGAAGCGGGTCTGAACCTACTTGGAAGCGGGTGGGAAACAACATCTGTAGAAGCCTTTGCCGGCTTTCTGTATTTATGGAAAGAGAAACCTCCTGGTGACCTGGGAACACGCTTACCCAATTAGCAGCCTCGCCGACGGATCAAATGGAAGTGAAAACATTCACTGCCGTGACGGAGACGCATCACAATGCCCCATTCATGCTGCCGAGCCCCATGCTTTTGGGGTGAGGTGGGGTGGGGGGGTTGTTCTTCTAGGGATGTAGTGGGGAGGTGGGATAGATGAGAGGGAGTAATGAATGCAACAAGAAACTAACTTACCTCACCACCTTCTTTGACGTGTCGATGGAGGCCTCATTCATGACTTAATACGGGTTTGGAGGTAAACACTGTTCAAAGGTGTTGTTTTCATAAGGTTACCGACCACTGCTCACCTCGGCGTTCCACATCCCCTTTACCTCAGCCCCTACATTCCCATAGACGCTCCCACCTCTACAACCCAACAAAACCTCGGGTCTTATGCTGTGGGACTAGGGGCTGAGGGGGTCAGGAGGCCTGAGAAACAGCACTTGAGGAGAGGCTCTTGACAGCACAGGGCTCTGGGGAACAAAGGCTACACTGCCTTATGGCTTGCAAAATGTTGCAGCTTTGATTCATTTTTATTCTTCGAGGCTGTCAAAATCATGTCTTTTTTCTGTTTCATACTTTCTTTTTTAGTAGGAAGTGATTTATTCTCATACCACTGACCTCCATAGCTACCATGAAATTCCGTACCAATTCCTGTTCAAATAGAAAACTAGATTTAAAAAAACAAGGGCAACCTGCACCTGGCAGGTTATTTGTTTTACAAATGTCAGTACAATGTCAAATTCTGTCGTGATGAGAGTCAAGCAACCCAGGTGTGATGGTCAATAGAGGATCTATGACTTACAGCAGAGTGATTGACAAAATAGGGACTATGTGTTAATAAATGTGCCTACATTTCCCTAAATATTACTGACCTCTCCTTAGATAGCCTGTGTAATCCGCTGCAGTGAAGGCTCAGTATAAAGGCTCTTTTATTTCTAAAATTAATTGTTTATTTATATGGGTGGAGCCATTGGTGCTTCAGTAAATGGCGTCTTACGTCCTTGCTTGTGGATGTTTCCAATGAAGCTTATAAAGCCAGGGCCAATGCTATAAAAATTCTGAATACAAAAAAAGTTTTTAAAAAAGTGAAAAAGAAGTTAAAACATGCAGAAAGTTCATGCATTTTCAATTACATTTGAACTTTCCATACAACACAGCCAAGACTGATATTCCTTTTTCTGTTCACCTCTCCTTGCATGGAAACATCTGAGAGAAATAAAGCTTTTCATGGTGTCAGGTCAGATAGCCATAAATACAGGTTGTCAGTACAGTGTGACCCTCACGTCTAGAGGAGAGGCTGTTCTGAACCGTGGTTTGGAACAGGATATCACATGTTTAAATATTGCACTTCTTTCTGAAAAGTGGCTACTGTAAAACAACTTCCATTACAGAGTATCGCTTTACCTGTCACCGGCAGTATTTCATCTCTTTGCTGCCCAGAAACATAAAAGATATAAATGAACGCAGCCATATGGATAGAGAGTGATCATTCATCTCAGGCAGATACTCTACTAGTCTAAAATTGAAATAAAGACAGATGAATGGCATTCTTCAGATATTAAGCCTGATAAGTTCACTGTCCTTTTTGTTGGCAGAAAATATGATGAAATGCTGTCGCTCAAATCTTAGTCTCCATCCTTATTTGTCAGTTTCCACAGGTGTGCAGGAAAGTTTGAAGCAGCTGACATTTTTGTTCCTGTGTTGAATATCACATGATGACTGAAGCCATATGCAATGCTGTGATTTTTATTAGGTTTGTCAGAGCACACAGAGAGTAAAAAAAAAACATTGAAATAAAATAAAACATAACCCCCTTTTCTTGCAGAGGATATTGGGTCTAGATCCAGCCACATGTGCACGGAAGCGTTTAGATGCCATCCAGCCCCGTCCTGTGCTACGGAGCGACATGGAAGAAACAACCCTTGACACCTGCCTTGAAGTTGCCGTGACTGATCTCACAGGTACAGCGTAAGAGGAAGTGGGGCGTTGTGTTCCTTTCCTCCCCACATCAATTTGCCAACTGGTTGTGAATGGGTGCCATTTTGAAACATGCAAATGTGGGTAGCCTCTGCCTGTATCAGCTGATGGAGGTCAGTGTTGTTTTTGGCCGGGCCTTAAAGGCCTGAGGGGAGAAAGACGTACTGAGAGTTAGAAAAGGTCGCATAAACTCTAGCGGGATTACTTTACCAACACTTTCCATGGCTGAGATCCTGTGAATAGATCCATTGTGGGGTGGGTCTCTGCTCGCGGAAAGCAAACCCTGTCAGGATCCAGTTCATTAGCACCTAGTTTACTGTTTGAAGTTAGTTATTTATCCGGTGTCTAAAGGGGAACCCCGTTCAGACATATGCAAGTGTGTGTGTGTGTGTGTGTGTGTGTGTGTGTGTGTGTGTGCATATTCACGTGTATCTGTGCGCGGGCATGTAATGTGTACTTGTACAAACGTACAGTACTCATAGGATCTACAGGGGGTTTCCAGAGCAAATTGCTTAAGAGCAAATAAAACTTTCCATGGCGCAATAAAATGTATGGAGAACGAACAGGAGGGACATTGGTGCAGCTCTGAAGGTGGGAAACAACCTTGAGAATTTGTTGAAAAAATATATACATAAGAGTTTGATATATATATGTTCTGACAGCCACCGACCTTGACTCTGTAAATAAAAAATAATGTCACAAGCATAGGAAGTTGGAAATGTTAAACAAAGTACATTTATATTATATTGTTATAGTTTTCAGGAGGCACTCTTCCGGAAAAATTAACAATGAGGTTATATTACATAATTTTAGCTATTGAGTATGAAATGGAATTTGTGTTAGTAACCAGTGCTTCGAACACTGTTTACTTGTGGAATAACACAGAAGCAGCAGTAGTCCATCCTCCTCTGAGTTATTCTACTGTATTTCAAACTATCAAGTTTGGCTGTGTGTGTTTTCTTTTTTCCTTTGTGATCTGTTTGTTCTTTGGAAGGCGTCCCTGTGCCTTTGGTCAGACAAAAGTGCCGCGTTGAGCAAAACCTCCACTCCACTTTTATGGTCTGTGTGGGCCGTCCTATTTGTACATGCTTAGAGCAAATTAGACCAGCAGCTGTGCATGGCCGTCCCATTCCATGTTGGCTTTTCATGATAAAAATATGCTTCGGTAAACCTCGCAGCTTGGATCCAGAAATACATGGCCAGTTTCTTCTGGCACTGACACCTCTCCCTATTTACAATCAGCACGTCCCTTTTCCGGCATAAAAAGAGAAAGACTTAAGGAGAAAGAAAGGCAGAATAGAGGGGTGAGAGTAAATAAGAAGGGGGTAGAGAGAGGGGGGCAGAAAGAAACAGAGGGACCACCTATGCAGATGTTTTCCACATGTAGAAGGAAAACAAGCTGCAGCAAGATGAGTGTGAGGAGAGGGAAGAGAGAAGGCTGCACCTGTTGTTGGGTGATGATCTGGCCACGGGTGACATCACTGCTCGTAACGTGTCAAGCTGCTTGAGTCATTAACCAACTACAAGCCAGTGAAGGCTCTTTGTACGCATATTCAAAATATGTTCTCAGTTCAAATAGTACTGTAGTTTGACAATTTAAGGGAAAAAAACGTTGCACAGTATATTTTTAATGTAGTGTGATTAAAATGTTCAAAGAGGATAGTTTGTCTGGGAAACAACATTGTAAGCTACAAAATAACTGGATTTGACAGTTTGACTCTGTAAATTATATAATAAAGTGCCAGCTCGTTTTTTGATATGATTAGTCTTTCTAAAGGGTTTCTGTGGGTCCTTAAAGTCTTATAAAGTCTAAAATCCCATAATCTGAATTTTAAATAGGATTTTGACAGGTCATAGAGTAGTTGGATTATGAAGTTAATGTTATTTTAATGAAGTTGCAATAACTTCAGTCTTGCTTTAAAATAAGTCTTTGGGAAAATTTGTATTGATCACGCAGTAACAAACAAAACGAACATTAAAACCAATAAACACTAATGCAAACTGTGCAGTCCGGTCAGATTTTATCAGACATCCAGCTAATGTGATGCTATGTGGTGTGTTTAGTCTCCTCTCATCAAAAAATGGTTGCTACTTGGAGTAATAAGTTAAAATAATTCTGTTAACGTTACTTTCATTTAATATGGGTAAGTGCAAGTTCAACAAGAACAGCGCATTTAGTGCTTGGTTGAAGCCTGTTGAAAATAACGAATTTGAAGCCCGCTGCACCTTGTGCAAGAGAACGCTCAAATTAGGAACTTTGAGTATAAAGGCATTACAGTCGCATGGGAGGTCAGATAAACATAAAGCCCCCGTAAAAGGCGACCAGCCAATGCCTGCAATCAGCCAATATTGTTCTATATTCACATCGGGAGCACACTGACCGACCCCAGCGCAACCCACTCTGCACTAACCAGCAATTACTCTTCTTACACAGGTCTGTGTAGTCATGTTCAGCTGAATGTTCATGTTGAATGTAAATAAAATCTAGTATGGTCTTAAAAAGGTCTTAAATTGAACTTGTTGAAACCTGCAGAAACCCTGGTCTAAAAATTAAAAATGGTTATTTAAAAACAACCACTTAAAGGAAAATAAAATCCTAAATATAAAAGCATAAGTTTACTTTTGTAATTGTATTTATTTAAATACAAACTAAAAAAGAAACATATGAATTAGTGTAGTCCTTATTCCCTAAATCTTGAACTAAACTGAAACCTGTCATGAGATCACCTGTGTTTACCTTGACGTGACAAATTCTGAAATACGATATACTTTACTGTTTTATATATTTAAATCAATATTGCACACCTGTCTGATTTCCGTTGATCAGTCAAGTCTCCCTTTATGTCTTGGGACAGTTGGGAAAAGTGGTAGGTAAATATAATTTCTGACAGTGTGACAGGAATAAGGAATAGTTCCCGCTCTGAATTGAGTTCTTAGGCTAATCATCCATGATTACAGTCTTGGAAGCCAAAACACACTCGATGTGAAAGAGGTTGTTTTCATCCGCATGCTGCAGCAGCACGGCTGGCTGACAAAGTTACCTATTCTCCCGAGGGCTCTCACTCTCCTTCTGCCTCTATCGGACTGGCCCGCAGCAGGTCTCGTAGCCCCCGGGGACTGTCCTGGGAGACCTGGACAACATTGGCAGCAGGCGGCTTAGCGGTGTCATTTCGCCGTGGTAAGCTATGGACAAAAGCATCTCTTGTTGTCGCAAGCTGTATGTGGTGCTGCTTTCCCAACCCTGTGGAAAGGAAAGGACAGCCAATGACCAATGCCAAACAAACCTGCTCCAGCTCACCTGTGCAGTGAATGTGGAACCGAGTGACCCAGATCTGGATGGAAACCATTGCAAATATTTCCCAGCAAGGTCTGTGGAAGAAGCATTTAGCAGGGCCTCTCAGCAGGGAATTTAACTAACTGTAAATGACTCTGACTCCCTCCAGTTTGTGTCATCTGTTCCTAAGCAGTAGTAAACAGTCGGTTTACCATCAAACCATCCAGCACATAGCTCAGTGCGATGCAAGGTGTGGATTGAAGTGTAGTAAAACTTAAATGCCTACAACGATTGTGTGTTTATCCCATCACTCACTGAAGAATTTATTACACAACGGAGCAAGTAATGAGAATGACAGTGTGATTATAAGCAGAGTTGTTCTTGATGAGCAGTGATTCTGTTTATTGCCTTGTCTGTGTAGTGCTGCTGGCAAGGCAAACCTCTTTTGCCCAAACTACAGCTCAGTTTAGAAGCGTAAGCCTTGCTGCAAATATTTGGCTTGGCCACAGAAATTGAATTATATTGGCACAGAAAGCCTAGAAAATAAAAAACAGCAACCTTGGGAACAATTATGCAAAGTGAAACGTGGTTAAACCAAGTGCTACTGGTTTTCCTTTCCATCCAAAAGGGAAAAAAAGGAAAAGTCTACTTTAGCAAAGTTTATCTCCCTTTATTAAGTATATTGAACATTTATCCTTGCTACAGAAGTTGCAGCTATAGCTCAGTTTTGTAGTGTTGTATAGCTTCTTAGTGTTACATTAAGAAGCCTTAAGACACATCTTCCAGGGATTTCATTCATGTCAAACCAAAGCTGTGGTGACTTGATGGTCCATTTCAACCACAGATAAAAACCTCATAACAAATAGCATTTAATAGCATGTTTCGTCTATTCCCTCAGAACATGTTATGCTCTGACAACACGATAAATATCATTTCAGATCAACAGCAATTAGATCTGCTTCTGCAAGGAAATAATTAGAGAAAGATTTATCTGTTAAAGTATTAATTTCCTTTCTCTATGCAGTTTTATTGTAGAGCAACAAAGAAAGGCCAGCAATATGATGGTGGGCATGGAAATGGTTGATAACACCGTTCACTTTTACACTCTGACAGTGTTTTGTTGACAGTGTTCAAGTTTGATTAAAGTGTCACCACCTGTAACAGCCAACTAGCAAACAAATGTCTTCTGCTTTATTTGGAGAACCTCTGCACAGGATGCACAGTCTGAGTTGGCAAAAATAATTGCAATAAAGGCCTGGAGGACACACAACCATGCAAATGGAACAGTGACTATAATATTATACTGATACTGCATGAGAAAAAAACAGTTGAGTAGTTACAATATAATACACAGTATGTAACTAAGTTAAAAACAGATGCATTTGAATAAAGTTACTGAGTATACATACAATAGTGAGTGGAAGATGGATGTCATGAGCTACAATATATTTTAAAATGTGATAGTCATAGTGATGTAAGAAATTAAATAAAATAACTAAAATATGGTCACTGTAAAATCTCTAAATCCTAAAAGATAAATTCTACTAATAGGTCCACATTTTCAGACCATTACTGCTGTATTTACCAATAATGCTGTTGTCTGTAAGCAACAGTTTGAGCCTGCCAACATTAGTGATAATGCTGACTAACTAGAGACCAGAATTGTTTTTCAAATTTAATCCGTGGATGACACGAAATTGAAACTGTCGATGTCTAGAGTTAGATATTTTTGGAAGGCTTATAGCCCACTTACCTGCTGGCATTGAACATTTAAAATAAGAATAATACCGAGGACCACTGAGTGTTGAATTTGGATCACATCATGAAACCTTGAACTCCACTCCCCACTAACCACACAAAATAGGGTTATTGGTTTTTATGATGGCCTCATCAGTGGGGCTTTGACTGGGTCCTCTCTCATTAGCCATTGAAGCCCCACCTGCAGAACACAGGGACACAAAGTCCATTGCTCTCATTGACACAAACACCAACGTGGCTAGCCAGCTAGCTAGCTAACCACCATGCAAACCTTTAAGCCAGCTTTGTTTGCTCACAGCTGAGGCTCAAAAGAAAGGCAGGACCAGTGCAGAAAAGGGCCAGCTTTGACAATTTTCACACAAAGGGAGCACTGTTGGCTAACAGTGAGCGGCCTGTTTCTGGGAGGTTTGCACTGTTCCTGGGGCCCATTTCATGGAACAGTTAGCAAGGCCAAAGGCAACCCATGCACTGGAGTGATAGTTAAGGCCTTCGGGGCCAAACCTGGGTCTGGCCCTCTAGCTCTCCCCTCTGTCCCCCACCCAGTTCAGAGGCTTTCACAAAGCCGACTGGGGACGCTGGGTGCTGCAGGTGTCCTCTCATAAAGACCCACATCACATGGGCTGGTGGACTGACTGACTGAGTTGGCATGTTTTGGGTGTTTATTTTTTTTTCTCTCCCTCCTCACAGGTGTTGGAAAAATGAAGACAATAATGAAGTGCCATAAACTCAGTATAAGACTAGTTGAATTATTAGTCATAATGATGATTTTTGTATTTTCATATTTTCACTGTATCTAAATAAGCAGTCAGTACATTATCAATCAGTTTAATGCTGTTGACGGTTTCTGATACCATTACATGTCAGTGATCTGCATGTGGATTTAATAAGAATGTGGTCGGCTATTGTGGTCTTGAGTGTCAAGGAAGGTGTGGTTGACTTATTCCAGTTAAAGCAAAACAGTCTAGGCAATTATTAATGGAGAGATTAACATTAGAAAAATAACCCAGACCTCAGCTTAAGCTGCTGGTACTATCCATCACTCTGAACTGGGCTTAGGCCAGATCATTAATTTCTTTCTACCTCTCATCCACAGTGTCAGTGTTTGAGAGGATACTTCCTCCAGCTGCAACTGCAATTGCAATAGCTATCAAAACGAACAGTCTCTGCCTTCATTTGATTTAACCTTAATGGGATGGAAAGCCCTGAAATACGGCTTGCGCGGTGAGAAGGGGAAAGAGGAAGAGAGCATGCGAGTAAAGACGAGAGAGAGAGAGATTAATATCCAGGCTTCTCTCCTCCTCACCACAGAGTGGGCATAAAGAGCCCGGCGCCTCATTGATGTCAACCCTAGCTGTGCCTGTCCTGTAGTTTTCAGTTTGGTTTGGACAGAACAGGCGGCCTGGCCTACAGGGGTTGGGAGGACAGGGCCCAGGGTTTCCCACATCACTCAAGGGCCTCTGATAGGCGGTCACACAGGCCAGTAATGACAGGGGGAGAGATTTAGTATTAAAGTCTCCTCTGCTGCCTCCTCTGCTCCTGTCTGACGTCAGGCTGTTAAATACGGGGATGAGAGCATGGCATGGCCTATGGGGAAGGGAGTTAGACCTGTCTTAAGTATACAGCTTTGTGTGAGAGAAGCCTGGCTGGGTTCCCTTAAAGTGTTGCTAAGGACACAAGCTGTACACAGCACGGGGAGAATTTGGGATCACATTTATTTATTAAAGGGATTTGCATCTGCCATAAATATGAATTCAGTCAAGGTAGATGGTGATAAGAATGAAGGAGGAGGGAGCTCCATTTACTAACATAGTGACTCATTCAAAGTGGTTTGTAATTCACTGGGTGGACTCTTAGCAATACAATAATGCGGGCCAAGACTACCAGTAAAATTATTCCTCGTAGTCTTTAGTTGTTCGGAAGTTCTGGCTTGCCATTTTTTCAGTTTTTTAACCACTATCCCACATACAATACCAAGGGTTTTTCCCTGGTTATTTGTAGAGCATTATAACATTTGAGTTCATGACTAATAAACTTGGAAAGCCAACTAGATGGCTGGAGACTGGATTGAAAATGTCATATACTCACAAGTAAAAGACCTCATTGTCTTTGCCAGTATGCAACTCAACGGTTCAACCAATACCCAAAGCAGCTCAGCAACATTAAAGCAGCCGATTGCTGCACCTGCATCTACAGATCATCACACCATTGTGGCATTTAAAGAATAGGCCTCAGTCAAACACGCCCCCTGACCTTCTCCAGCTAACATAAACTAATTAGGCTGGCTCTGAAAGGAATGGCCCGCCATTGGATTAATCAGCCTCCACAGATCTGGACCATGCGATTCTGCTCCGGCCAGCTCTCCCCACTAGAACCTCATTATCTCACGTTTTCAAAGGAGCGCCATGGCAAATAGCAGAAGGGGCTGAAGGGATGGAGAAATGGTGGTGGTGCAGGAAGGGGCTTCCCCAGTTCCTCTCTTCTCACATCGGACTCAGAAAGGAAATGTCAAGCGTGAAGCTCAGAGAGTGGTCAGTACTGCTCAGTCCAGCAGGCAGCACAGAGGGGGCCTTTGTCCACCATCACTTAGCGCCAATTACAGCCCGTCAAAATAGTTTTTCTGCTGTGGGGCGACGTGTTAATGGGCCCGAAGTTGGGTGTGAGGAGCGACCTTGTCCACACACACCAACCAGGGGTCAGGGGTTAATAGGGCCCCTCTGATGTGGCGGATGAGATTTCGGCAACCTTTAGCTGGCGAGGGAATGCCAGGACAAAGCCTGTAGAATGTGATACAATTAGGCGGACAGCTAGCCATCCTGAATGGAGTTGCTCCGTAGAAGTTGGATGGCTGCATTAGCTTGGAGCAGATGGGCACCCGGACGCTAGCCAAACAGGTGCCACAGAAGGTCAAAATCCCTCCCAAATGCGAAAGAGGACCCAGGTGAGGACACAAACACCAGCCAAACTCAGGGCTTTATTTGGCGTGAGCAGCAATTAAAAATCCTGTTGAACAAATGACTCACAAAGAGGGTCCCTTTGTACTTGTGAAAAGGTCAGAGACCTTCCAGTCTTCTGTGGCATTTCCCATCCCAGTCCTGAACCCATGGAGCTGAAGCTTGGCTTAAACAGAGAACTGGACCAGCAAGCCTGTAGACCGCCCTCAGACGAACTTGGAAGCTGTCTACTCTCCCATATGAGAACGTGAACTTGGCACAATTGGCGTCTGACCTATACTGTGTTTCCTGAGTTTAAGTAATCAGTGATTATCTGATGCAAGCTGAAAAAAAGTCCTGGAAAAATTAAATGCTCATAACATTGACTTGTGCTACGTGTGTCTGGTCTGGGCATGTGAGCACAAAGCCAGGCCTCCGTTTACACCATAAGTGTGGGAATAGAACCAATGCCAGCTACCCATGGGCCCTACGAAGACCCACAACACTCTGCCAGGGAAAACTGGAGATTTAAAAAAAAAAAAAAAAAAACCCTACACCACACTGAGCAAATCCAACCTCATGCAAGCCTGTGGGAACTAGCGGATGACATCTATCCACATATAAATACTTTTTAAATACTTTCTGGACTTATTGGTGTACAGATCGTTCCCCCCATCCAATCCTCTTGGAAATGGTAGTGGTGATCTGGCCCCCAGCTTCATCTACTTAATGTTGAAATAAAGGAGGTGATTGAACTCAGCCTCCAAATTGGATTTGTTTAATCTGCATCAAGTTTGAACATCCTGTGTAAACACAAGCGTGTGCAGATGCCGGAAACACCACGGCTGGAAACGTAAATGCCCGTGGTTGACTTTGGCAGAGAATCAGAAGAGCAGAAGGGGGAATGAGGCTTGAACAGAGGCCGGAGAACTTCCATTGTTACTAGAGGGTAAAAGTCTACTTCTACTTCAATGTACAATGAGTACATTGAAATAGTATAGATTGGTCACAAAGGTTAAAAAAAATTCTATAGTTCTGATAAATTACCCCCCACAAAGTACAAAGTAAATTTGGCTATTATTGTCCTTATATTAAAAATCTGATTAAACTCACTCAACCTCTGGGAACAGAATCTGCAACCTCTCTTCATAACCTTTACACAAAATTCTACTTTGGCAAATGATGTGGAAGCAAAATTAAATAAACACAAACATCATTAAAAGTTGATGTGTTCCAGTTAAACAACCCTTTGGTTAGACTCTCATTTCCTTAATGGCTTTGCAGCAATATTTCACCCCTGTGTTAAGTCACAAATCATTGGCAGACAACGTGGTTTCTTTTGCCTTGTTTTCCACAGAGATAAGTGAGAATATGACTGTGTCTCGATAGGATTTATTTGCCATACAGCAAAGGCTGCACCCCTTCAAGCCCAACTCATTAGGGAGTGTGTTTTGGGGAAGGGGGGAGGAGAAGTGAAGGTCACTAGAGGTTAATTCCAATCGCAGTGCCTCCTTGAAGCAGCATGACAGCATGTCTCCTCTGCTCACAGATTGGATGAGTTCTTGGTGATGAGGCAGGCCTGATTACAATGTGTGGAAGAGTCTTTAGCTCACACACACACACGCATGCACGCGCGCATTTTCCTCCCTGCATATATGCATGTATTGTGTTCATTATTTAGGGGCTTTGCACTGTGTGTGCATATATGTTTATTGTATAAGCTAAGTTTATTCAGGAAAGTAATGGTTGTACTTCTAAAGGATTTGTGGTATCATGTCTGCCACAACATAGGCAATTCCAATAAACCAAATTCTAAACCTAATTTGGTTGTTTTGACAGTTTCACTGTTTTATGTGATTTATTATGTCCGATGTCTAGCAGGGTTGATATGTTATTGTGCTGCCCTTGTTCTTGCTGTTGTCTTTTATTGTTTTCATCAGCACAAGCTGTCGCTTTATGACTTATCAAAGTACTACACCTTGATCTTAAAGGAAGCAAAGAGAGCAAAGGGGAAGAATGAAAGAAAATCTAAAGAGATGAGGTAGACAAAGGAGTGACCACAGAGTGGTGAAGACATAATAGCAAAGAAAGAAAGAAAGTATGTGAAAAAGAGGGAAAAAATGTGGGACAGAATGAAAAATAAGAATGAAAGGAAGAAAAAAAGAAAACAAAGACAGGCGAGAAAGAGTGAGATGTGGGCCATTCATAAGCAGACTTCTCCAAGGGATCTCGGGCCAGCACACCTGCTACTATTCACTTCAGAGGAAATAGACACTCTGTGGAAGAGAGGCTCTTGGCCTCGGGACAAAACCGCTGCAGCGCCAAATTAGAAACAGGAAGGACTGTGGGTAAGGCTCAGATTAAAAACGCACTCCCCACATGGACTCAATATACTGCAGCCCTGATCCCGCTCTGGAAACCCAAAACCCAACAGCACTATTTTATGTCCCAGTCAACAGAACGCCCGCAGTTTGCACAGTGACAGTACAGAGATTCAGTCCAATGTCAACCCCTAAATGTTGGTAAACTGTGGCCCTCTAAATGCTGCCCATTCTAATGAGGAAAACAAGTTTCTAAGTATACTCTATCAACTTCCGCAGTCACAACTGTGGATACTTAATAATAGGGCTTCACAATTGCATTTTCACCAAGACTGCTTTGTCCTAAACAGGCGACGGTATATTTTATGGGTCCAGTCATGAGGAAATTATGTGGATGTTAAAGAAACCAGAGTGGGCCTAAGCCTTCCTTTTCTCATTTTTCAGTACCATCTCTCAGCACCAGAACCAGATGAATGTGACACACACACACCAAAAGGGAGGACACAGCGCTGAGTTTCCCACAGACGACCATTAGAGCAGCTAATGTTGTCAACAGGCAGCTAGCAAGAACCAATGATCTATAACACACTCTATAAAGGAGTGAAACTAGCAAGAGGTCTGTGAATGTACCAGAAAAGGAAATTAATATTGATATATGCCTGTTGCCTTCCTCTTGTGACCCTTGACCTCTAACGGGTCTCTCCTCTGCTGACAGGAGCTGTAAGGCATTTCCTGCCCGTTCTCGTACATACGCATTCAATCGGAGGGAGAAAAGAGCAAAAAAAAAAGGTTGGTTTGGTTAAAAAGAAAAAAGAAAAAAGCATCACCTCTCAGGATAAGGGAAAAAAGTATGCACTCATTCTCATACAATATTTCCATTTACTCATGGGCCTGTCCAAGTAGTGTGTTCCCCTCAATCTATCATTTTCACTGCGGTCACTGATGGTAGAAAGCCTACTGTAATTATTCCTACAGATATTGAGGACATCTAGAGGTGGTTTCTCCTCACTGGAAAACAGAACTACTCCTTTCTCATAAAGGTCAAATTTTCATTTCATGGATTCACAGAAGGATTCTTACAAGTAATTGAATGCACAGACACAAGGAGGCAACAAAAGGACATATTTGTATCTTGGAGAAAAAGGAAGCAAAGGAGAAAAAAAGCCCAATAATCTAGCTGTGGGACCGAATCCATGTTCCATCTACTACTGTCCTTTTCCTCCCCTGACTGTTTGATGTGCCTTTCTACTCTGCAAAGCCTTCGCCTCACGGAAGAGGTCATCACTAAAGCTATGAAGGGCCACATTCACCGCAGGTCTGCTGACTGATGTTTGAGCCAGGCAAGCTGATGAATGTACACACACAAACACACACATGCATACGCGCATTATGACAGACGGGGAGTGTGCTCAGTAGCGCGACGAAAACCTGCCATGAGATCACCCAGGGGAGTGCAGGTGCAGGGCCGGGACAGGAAGTGAGTCACAGGAAGCATGGTGAGGCAGACTTTGCCATGCCACTGACAGGCTGTGGGAGAGCGGGGTGAGGGAGTGTGAGTTACACTTTGTAGCTGAGCTGGCTGGGGCCCTCAGGTTGTGGACCTTCTCTTTACATAAACAGGCTTCTCTCATCTCCCCCTGCAATCTGGTTGATTGAGCCTCCATTCAAAATAACTGATGGTTATGGAAGTACTTTTTCCGACATACAACTGTAAAAGTAGTGTTACAAAAACAATGCATAATATTTTTCAACTCTTTTTAAACAATTGCATAATTTTCTGCACTTTATCAATCAATTTGGTGTAGAGTTGGCGTTTGTGCGCACAGGATCTGATCAGCAGGCGGTAATTGAGCATAGAGAATGTTATTGCATACTATAACTATATTATTATATTTTTTTGTACACTTAGGGGATAATTCCTACAACATATTATATGAAACAGCAATATGAATACAGCACAGCACATGCTCACGGGCTAGAGATGTATACAGGTTGGATAATGTTCAATATAAGTGTTTGCAAGCATTTCTTCTGCACATTTTCCAACCTGCATTGCTCCAGCACAGAGATGTGTGACAGAAGTATTGTATGGACGGATAGATGGACGGATAGATGGATGGATGGATAGATGGATGGAGGAGATGTTGCGTGTGTCCTTGACAATGGAAGTCCAGTGGTTTATACAAAGCGTATTACGCTAATGAGAAAAGTGTGGGGAATGAATTTGTCCCGTACCACCCAGGGAAAGAGCCTGTTTCCTCTGGTGCCCTGCATCTGGAAGCAGCCTCCTGGTAATCTGCTCTAAGTACAAAAGGTTCAGCACCAGCTTGTTCTCATAGACCACCAAGTGAGGCCCCGAACTCCATAACAGGTCTCCTTTCATAGCTGGGGATCAACTGATGCTAGGTGAACTGGGTCCCAGGCCTGGAGCTCCTCAAGGTGCCGCATTGACACTCGTGACAACGATATTAGTGTTAGCATTCTGCAGCAAACCTAAACCGTGGAGACGTGCACTGTGGTCATATAGACGTGAAACCTTCCTTATCTTTCTTATCTCCATTGCAACTGGCAGACAGGGTGAGATAGGGGGATTTGTGGTATCACCCAGACAGCGTTGCAGATGGGTTGTTGCCATTTACTGGCTAAGAACAAATAAATTGTCATATGAACTTTAAATTATAACTTTATCTATCCTACAACAATACACATACAGTAGTGACTGCATAAAGATTGTTATACTTACTTATACTACAACTTTGCAAAAACATTTAAATGTTCAAAAATAAAGTAAAAAATTAGTAACGTAAATTATGTAGACAGTGGCCATAAATGTAATTTAATCAAATCAAACAAATATGCAGTATGTTGTGTACCACGAGTGATAAAGTAGAGTGATCAAGATCCAAGTCATGTATGAGTCGTATGTATGTGTGTGTATACAGTGTATATATGTATATATGTGTGTGTGTATGTGTGTGTGTGTGTGTGTATATATAAAATGATATAGAAAAAAGAGAGATATTGACGTGTTTGATATGTGTGTTTATGAAAGAGAGCATGTGTGTGTTCTCTTTTATAATATATCTATTTGGCATTATTCACAGTGAGCTATCGTCTCCTATCCATCATCAGACAGATGAGTTTTTAGCTTTCTTTTCATTGCCAACTCCGAATCAGAACATCACTGATTTGAAGTTGTATGCGTGGTAATGCATGAGATTTACTGTGCTTGAGATTGACATTTATTTAACAGGCATGATGGGGGGTGTCATGTAGCTCCCTTTGATTGATCTCTTCACTTCCTGCTACAAAGATGGAGGCCGCTCCCATAACCACACAACCCCTTTCAAGCTCGGGGTGTAGGAGACGCCCTTCGGCAAGGTTCCAGGATCAGTCGGGTTCACCCTTCCCCCCCAGACCTAACTGTAACCATCAGAGGAGTAAACACGACACTGACCTTAGATCAGTGTCTAGAGGCAAATCCATCCTCAAGCCTGTTTTAGAAGCCCATATGTGGTCCATATGGAACTCCTTCCTGTGTCCTCTGTGGAAAGTGCAAGGTACACATCCTGAAGTCCATTCCTATTTGATCACAGAATAACTGAAAAAATAAAGGAAAATGAATTGTCTGATTGATAATTTACCCAAATCTTCTAGTATTTTCTCCCACCCTATTTCATATTATTTACTATAATCAAGACCGTGAGAGAGAGCAGCATAGAGAGAGTCTTGCACACCGTGTCCATATATCACAAAAAATGTGAGTTATTCCAAGTCCTTGGATGAGAGATGAACAGCTCTGATGTTACAAGGTTGTTTCTCCTGCTGCTGCCCCCCACCATCCATCGATAAAAAGTCTCTGGCTTAAGGTCTAGTCCGTCCTCTAAGGTTTCATTGCCTTGTTCTCGAGAGTATCATAATGGTAGACAGGCTTTTAACTCTGTACTATAGCTTAACTGCAAGACTATTCTGCTGTGAGTGTAAGGCTATATAATGGTCTCTTCCATTGAGTTCCAGCCAGAGGTAATGATTTCAGCATGTCACTCCAGGCCAACTCCACTGTGATTGCATGGATGATTAGCTCTTACAGTAATGGTAGTAGCAGAACATATTTCAGGAGCAAGTTAGCAATAGTTTTTAGTAATGTTGCTGTTATTTCCTACATGTCTTAATGTAATGTGAACGCACAAACACATTCAAAAAGGCAAAACTAGTGCATTTGTGGCACACGTGCTCACAGATACACTTTAATTCATACGTGCTTGTATGTGCAGATGTAATGCACGTGGAAGAATGAAAGGCTAAGATTGTATATATATGTAGAAGTACTATCGTCCGTGCAGTCATTCTGGAAAAGTAATTTCCATATTTGCTCTGCTCCTGAATCTGTGGACGCCCGTCTGTTTGATGTGTTCAGAGCTGCAGCACAGATGCCACAGTCTTAGCTATGCTGGACGTCATCTCACTGGCTGTTCTCAGAATACAGAAAAAAACACCATGTGCACCACCTCTAAAATTAGTGTGTGCAGCACATGAAGGAGAAAAGATCCGAAGTTAGAAAAGACTCTAAAGTGGCCACTGTCTCTCTTCTCTACATTTTCATGTCCCACCTTGGTACAGAGCCAGTGGAGATCTCCTATAGTGACTGAGTCCTCAGTTTCATCAAAGATACACGGCATGCCACATACTTTCCAATTCTGGGCTAGCCAGAAATCTGGAAATCTGATTTTATAGCCCTTATGATTTGGGTTGTTTGGAGCTGCAGATAGTTTTGGTGTGGTTTGCTGCGCACCAAACAAAACGAAGGAGCCCTGCCACGCTAGTAGATCCCAGCTTCTAGTGTTATGCTCATCAGTTGTGCGGCTGCTCTGTTGTGTGTTTGTGTGTAAACAAAGACAGCGAAGGACACCTTTAACAGATTTACCAGATGTTCATGGAGAAGGAAGAGGAAAATCTGTTTTTCGGAGAGTGACTTTGCAGAGGTCTGTGTAGCAGGTGAAGAGAACCTTGCCAACAACACATATCTCACAGTTGTGCTTTTATAACTAAATCATGGAATACACAGTGACACACAGACACCTTTTGCTCATCATCAATTCTTTCATGCCATAAAATAGATGGTTTTAGAGCTCATGTTGTTCACAAGCTGGATAAAAAGAATGGATTCTGAAATGCTCAGTCCCAACCAGTGGCTGACCACACTCGAAGTCTCTGGTCTGTGATGACGTGATGAGCCTGGAAGTCAGTCAGTAATGGTGGAGATAATAGGTCCTTATTACTTTGACCCTGACCCCTGTTCTTAGTGAGCTGTTTAGGAGTGGTCCCCGAGGAGCTGTCTGATACTAACGTGGCTCTAAAATGAGAAGCCCCAGAAGTCGGACAAACAGTGTCCAACACACAGTACTACTGGAACCCAGTTCGGCTGGGATGGGGCACAGGAGGGGGGTTTCAGGAGTGCTACCCATGCTTCACCCACCCTGGGAGCAGTATTTCAACCCAACCCAATGAAAGGTTTATGGACTAAAACAATAAAGGCAAACCACTAAATCTAACACTTTTTTTACACAAAAATTCCCCCAAACCTTTTTTGGGGTTTGATTTTTATCAAATGTTCATTAAGTGTGCCAGCGAAGTGACTTCCTCCTGAAGTCCATTAAAATGGCGCTGCTACTGGCAGAGGTATGTGCAGCCCATGTGCGGGGTTGTGGTATGGTGGGGTCCACAGAGGAGAAATGGACACCAGATGGGACCAAGGGGGGTGGAGATGCAAGGTAGAATAAAATAACACATGCAGAAGATTGAAACTGAAATGTGGAGGGGGTGGGAGGAGGAGGTGCGCGGGTGTGTGCATGTTGGCAGGGTATAAAATAATTGGATAGTTGCATCATCTAAAGTAGACGGTTGCTATACACCCTTGGAGGATAAGAATGGGTAAACAGATCTGATCTGAGGCACATGAAAAAAAAATGTGACATTTCAATGTTTTTACTGCCCGTGAATAAAGTCTCACGGCTCCTTCGAAATGTTTTGATTTACATTTCCTATATAAGTAACAAGCGTATCTTTGTTCAATGCACATTTGTTTTTGAAGAGAAAAAGCCCACCAGGAAACCCTTGAATAGATGATTGAAAAAACAACCACGTTGGTTTTCCATGCAAGCGTATGCATGTGTCTGAGATTGAAAACCAACATTCCACGGTCCCAATGTGCGCTCACATAAAAAACATTCTATTTAGAGCATTTTGAGCTGCCTTGTGATCCCTCCAAACCCTTTCTAATGCAAACACAGCAGAAAACGCAGTCAGTCAAACTCCGCAAAACTCTCCCTCTCTGTTTCTCTTCTCCCTCTCATTATCTGATCTGCTATTGTGGCTACGCTATAAATTTTCATCTGTGTCTTTCTGGAGCAGTTTTAAATCGATTCAGTTTGGTCTAGATATTTTGTTTGTTTCCATCAAAAACAGCAGTATGGAGATATTGACTCAGGTGTTCATACTTCAAACTGTCTCACTGCGACATATGATATGTTTTTCTGCCAGTCAGCCATCCCCACTTTCTTAGGGAATAAAGCATGACTCTTAAGCTGTTTTTGGTGTCAGTGTTTGGTATTGTTTGTGTTGCAGTTCATTATCTTCTGCTGCTGCGTAGTTTTGTGAAACATTCCGGATTTTTTTTATTTTTTTTACTTCAGTGCCGAAACACATCAGAGCCTTATGACTCAGACACGACCAAGAGCGGCAGCCAAACTCTGAAGTTGGGAAGAATCTGTCTGAGCATGTGCAGTATGTGGACAGGTGCAGTTGTGTGTGTGTTTGTCTTTATTAAATAAAGTGCCAGTAGGCTCTTTTCTTGTTGAGAGCCTGTTGGTTTGTCTGTGTGGAACAGTTTGCAATCTTTCAGTCTAAAACCTCAGTATAACTAAACCATGCACCCTGTCAGACCTTCCTCCGAAGCCCTGCAGGTTCACTTGTTTTTCCTCCGTTAAAATTGGTGCAGAAAAAACATAGGAGCTAGCTTCTAGACGAGGCTTCCCAGGGATCTTTGCAGTGACATGTAATGCACAAAAGCATGCTCTGGTGTTTTTCTAATCCTCCCACGGGAGTCTATCACATTTGTGGGCTTGTAACTTGCCACTCCCGTCCCGTGACCCTACACCCTACCGCAGTTCATTGCAGCAGCGGGACCCTGACCTGGCTCTGTCACTTTCCTCTCTACACTTCTACTGTTGTTGGTTTCCAATTACATTTACCAAAAGAGTTTGATGCTTGGTTTGCAATCAGTGTAGTGAGAGTTTCTTGTCATGTGTAATATTTTTACAGCTAATTTCTGTCAGAATTTTAAACTCTGTTATCCATGCCCACGACATGTTTGCCCCTGACATAGATACGTGGACAATGGCTGGTTCACTGCAGCTGATCTTGGAAAATTGGAGTGACCACGTTTTTTTCAAGATAAATACACATTATTTATTTACAAATAAAGTGGTTATAATAGAAATAAATACAAAATAAAAATCTGAGCATTATACTTCATGTGGTATTGCACCCATTTCGAAATGTACATCAGAAATACATTTTCAAAACCAGTAAAGGAATATTCCTCTGATTAAAATATTTATTTTTCCCAACTTTACGTAGACATAAATATATTCATATATAGTTTTTTTTCTTCTTCCACAATAGCTCTGTTTTGTCTTTCTTTCATATAAATAAACGTCTTCATTGGGAAACCGGGTGTCCATAATAACCTCTGATGTCTCTTTCAGTCTTTCTTGCCCCATCTCTCTTTCTATTCACACCACTGTCAGTTTCTCACCGGCAGCCACATCCCTCCACCACCATATCCTGGTAGTTTTTCAGGATGACCTTCTCGTATTCATCCAGGTAGAGCAGGGAGATGGGGCTGAGGTCAGTGGGCACACAACAGGCTCTGGGGATGTTCGAGTTGACTGAGTTGACCAACGTCTGCACAATGGCATGATTGGTAGAATTGAGGTGGTCTGCAAGGGGAAACGGACATTCCCCATGGCAATAAAAAGCGTGGTAGCCAGGGGGCGCCACTATCCACTCGTTCCACCCCACGTCACTGAAGTCCACATATAGGGCATGCCTCTTGCAGCTGGCCTTGTGTTGATGCTTCCTGCGTTGTTTGCGGAGTGCTGCCTGACGTTTTTCCCGTGTGTGGAGCACCGAGTCCCCGCGGCCATCATGGCCATACGTCACCAGCAGGGGCCGAGCCTGAGGCCACGAGTCCTGGTCCTGGTGCAGGGACCGGCTCACCCTGACGTGCCTACTACGTCTCTGGGCATGCTCCCCATTCATCTCCCCTTCCTTCGGGTGAAGCACCTCCACCATGAAGCCATGGTTGTGTCCATTCCCAGAGGTCCACTGAGATACAGCGGGACTGACGTCAAAGCTCTCCCAGCGGCTCAAAGAGTCCTGCACTCGCCGAGTGTCCAGCAGACGTGCCAGAGGTTCTCTACCTTGTGTGGCAGGACCTCCGAATATCTCATAAATGTTGATTCGATGGAAGCCACCAGCTGGACCACTATCACTGGTGCTGCTGTTTCTGGAACTGTTGTAGGGGGATGCAGCTCCCATGACCTGATCCCTGTAGATACGTAGCTCTGCGGAAGTGATGAGCTCCTCATCAGGGATAGAAGTGAGGTTGAAGTAGAACTGCTGGGTCGTTTTGCCTTTCAGCCTGGCCAGGGCCTCCATAGACTCTACAAGAGATAGCACAGAGACAAACATAGTGTAAGAAGATAGGAGTGTGAAACGTGTGCCAAGGATGAAACAAAGAGTTTATGCATGGCACAAGAATGAGAAACAGCATCTATGATTAAAGCCTAGCTGGCTTCATGGATCCACTGTGAGCAGGGAAACATTGGCCAAGGATGGTTTCTCACATGGTTTCTCTCTCTTTCTCTCTCTCTCTCTCTCTCTCTCTCTCTCTCTCTCTCTCTCTCTCCCTCTCTTTCTCACAAACACCCGCACACAACTTGCAGCCTTCTTTCTGTGCAGCCATCCAAGCTGCCACGTGGTTATATTGAGTGGGTGTGGGCCATTGTCACACAGGCATAACACACACATCGACACTTTGTATATGCGCCCCGGCGTAATAGCAGGCAAATTCTCATGTTAGTGTTATACTGTCATTAGGATCATGCTCATAAATTTACCTGGTTAAATGTCAGAAGATGAAAGCAGCGCATTTCCATTTATTGATAAGATCAGACATGCTAGTCAGCCTGCCATCAAATGGCACAATTGCCCTACGAGAATTGGCTGCTGTGCACAATTCCCATCATCAGTGCACATGATAAAACAGTTGTGCCATATATTGAAGTATCATCAAAGAAGAGCTTGAATAAAAGAGCAATATGGAAATAAAATAAAAACTGATTACGTAAACGCTATCATAAATGCCAGCTGTCACATTAACCTTTACACAACGGGCCAGCTCTGAAATACCACTGGTAAATGTTACAATGTGAAACACAATAAATATTTCTAAAAGCCATTACCAAGAGAAGACGTAGGCTGATAACTTAATATCTATACTTAAAATCTAAATTCTGGAGTGACTCTATAGACTACAATTGGAAAGTTGAGTATACAGTGTTTGATTTTGATTATTAACCATCCTCTCTGAAAGATAACTGTCTTGATGCATGTTAAGGTATATACTTAAGCTCATTGGTATTCCCCTTCATAGTGTGCAGTAAATGACAGAAATCTTAGTAAAAGCTGTAATTTTCTTTGAGGCAGCTCCACTTTGAACTCTTACTTTATGAAGTTCATAGATGATGTATAGACACACTTTTTAATCTGTTTGGTGTGGTAAAATAAACACAAACTTTGAACTCTGCCGTTTCAAAGGAGGCATTTAGGAAATTCCACCATCTCATCCTAAACCTCCCTCCAGAGGCACAAAGACCTCAATTAGGCCTATCACTCCTCATTTGATGTGGGAAAGCCCCCTGTCTCTCGTTCCCTCTCCTCTGTCCCCAATCCTTCTCTTTCTTTCCTTCCTCAGCTCCCAAATCCCCTTCTCCCTCTGTTCTCTTAGCCCCAAATCCTCTTTTCTTTCTTTTTCCTCCCCTGTTTCTTTCTGCAGCGGCATTCTCACTCTCTCCGTCTGTCTCTCCTCCGAGGAACGGCTGTGTGAACAAGTTGAGGCTTGTCAAAAACGTGTGAACCACAGATATGAGTGTATCAACATTCCTAATTTCTTTTTGCGTTGCATGCCAAAACAAAAGATAAAGGCTAATGTTGGGTCATTCATCACAGACCTGTCTCTGGCAGCCACTTCCTGTATAATAGTGGAAATGTTCTATTTGGCATGGAAAATGGTTATTCTTGAAAACTGATAGCAGTGAAACTAATTATCATAGTGAAATTAATATAAGCAGGCAGATGTGATGAATGATTAGAGCTGTTGGCTTTGATGTGCTGCACTTACAGCTGTAGATGCATGCCCATAATATGGCGTAGCCATCAACTGCACGTCTCTAGACATGGGAAGACTAACAACCCCGCAGCTCTGTTAGCATAGGATGAAAGAGCCAGGGGACCATATGTAAACACAGTCTGAACACATTCGTAATGGCCGGTGGTGTCAAGGTGTGTGCTGGCCTGGTGCGGAGGTTTCCAGTAGTGGGCAGGGAGCAGTCATTCAGCCTGGCTGCCCGGGCCAAGCTTGTTTGTAGTGTGTCAGTGTAGCCACTGGGTGTCATTGCACTAGGCCTCTGGAGAACACCCAAGCAACCACTCAACCACCCCTCTGACTCACCCCTGATGGAAACTTCCCCACTCAAACACTTCGGACTCTGTATAAGGACTCTGTGTAGAGCCCCTATGGACTCAGTAACTTGCATGTTGTAAAAACTGGAACATGGGCCAATGGGAAATTGAATGCTAGATACAGAGTTGCTATATGTTTGACAGTCAGTTATTTTGTATCATACATAAATCATTTTAATATTATGACCCGGCGCATCACTCTGCTGTTGTGTACTTAATATATAAATAAAGCATCACATATGTTTGAATTTCAGCTGTTAGATTATTTTAGACAGTTTAAAATAACCCACCTCATCAGTAAGGTTGTATAAACACATAGCCTATGACTGGTGAACTAATGCACTTTACCCGGGATCTATGAACCTTCAGTGTGGGAGTCTTATTCATCTGAGCAGCATATGTTGCCTTTAAAAGTAAAATGGAATTGAACTGAAAACACTGAATTCAACAATCAGCGCGTATCCAGCATATAAACTAAGTGAGCAATTATGGTGTTATTGGAACGTGCGTAATGGCGCACAGCGCAGAGAGAGGGGCGATTTGGAAAGAATAAGGCGCGCAAACCCCTCCTCCCCTACCTTACCAAGGACTAATTTCAGTCCTGTTAAAAATGACTCAGAATTTAGTCCGACACGATGACTTTGTCATAATGCGTGTTAGTCTAATGTCATGTCGTGTGTTATTGAAGTAACAGGGTGATGACTATCACCTGCGCAAAGGCACACCGCCCTTTATCCCGCTCCCGCGGTGCGTGTCTGGAAAAACTGTTTTCAGAGCCCACGCAAACACCATCAATTATTAAGAAACAAATTACCCCAGGGATACCACCGCCCCTTGATGTTCTCTAAGCCCGTGACAGCTGCGCCGGGGGAATGTTTGGTTAAAAGTTGCATCACATCTTACATGAGAGGTAATTTGATTGTGCATGAGATGCGCGTTTCTCGATCGTGTCACTGACTTTTTAAGCAATCCAGGAAAAAAAAAAAAAAAACACACATTAAAGAGTTACAAATAACTTTGGACGCGTGTCACCTGCAAAATGACTAACGCTCCATAAAACAGCGAAGACTCTGAAGTTCAGTCTTGACGCTCATGAGTCATGTTTAAATATAGGTTTGGGCTGTCTGAGAGAGCCGCGGAGCTCTCCGGCCGACAGGTACAGGTATGTCACTAATACATACCTTCATGGTGAAAGCTTCTAATCGTGTTGGCCTTGCTGGCGGCTCTCTCCGCGTGTTTCCCCATGCTCTTGGGCCGCTTGGCGCTGTGGTCCCCGTTCGCCGAGTGCATGCGGTAGAGGTCCACCATGTACTGCGGCACCACGGCCCGCTTGCTCGGGGTCGGCCTGTGCCTCAGTCCGAACATGTGGAGGAGCCGCAGCTCGAACTCGTTGAGGAAGCTCTCCGACTGCTCCGGGGCCTGCTTCCCGGACTCGCTGTATTTCCTGCGGCCGACCTCGGGGATGAGTCCCGTAGCACCTTCCAGCAGCACCTGAGCGAGCAGCAGTACCATGAGAGAGCGGACCACGGCGACCATGATCAGTCAGTCCCTGTGGAGAAAGTTGGTTTCCGTCAATACACCGGCGCTAGAGGTATTGACATGAGGGGGGAGACACAGCAGGGGCTTCACTGCAGCATTCCCCAAACTGTGTGTGATCCCCCCCCCTCCTCATACAGTAGGAATGATTGAAGGAGAGCAGGTAGGAAAGGGAAGACACCTCTTCACTTTGAAGTAGAACAAAAAAAAAAAAGGGAGGGGGGGGCTGTGAATAACAACCCCGCCGGCAATACAGCGCGTTTTAACTGAAACACAAGATTGATCTCAACATGAACAGAAACATGAAAATATCAAGGTGAGGAAGTTATGAAAGAGACGAGCAAAAGAGGGGGAATGACACGGGACAGACAAATCAAAGAAAGTTGCAGGGGGGGGCGCAGACATAAAGTCTCCAATTAGAAGAGATAAGAAATCACGTTTGGAGAAGTGATATGTAAAGAAGTGCAAGTCCGCGTAGCCCGAAAGATCACAGAGAAGCAGGAGAAGAGGGGACGAGTGGGAACACAGAGGCAGTCAGACGGCGCTACCAGCGTCTGTGTGCACAGGCTTTGACGGTCATGGATAATCATAAGGGGTAGAGTTACTTCAAGAGGCTCGCAGGTGTTAGATCTGACATCTCCCAGAGCCAGATGTAGCCCGGGAGCAGACATCAAAAACATCCAAAAAAAAAAAAAAAAAAAAAAAAAGTAAATATCATCTGAGCAACACAACCTCCAAAGGAGCAACTTTTTAACTGCATCTCTCTCTTCACGGCGTCTCTCCCGAGGTTCAAAATGGGAACGCTTGAACTTTTACGCACACACCCTATACGCCTGTACAGTGGGAGAACTGTCGGTTTCCAGCTGGAAAGTAAACGTTTCCTCGCCGAGCAAGTCGTTTCATACCAGCTGGCGTTATTAAGATTCGGTTTCTTTGGAAAACTTGAACGGTTCGACAAAGTCCATCAGTCTTATATTACCTGACGAGGAAGCGCTGTGTCCGGTCGTCGTTCCACCTTTGGTCTCCGATAAATTCCACATTAATTCGTGTTTAATCCACGCTGCTTGTCCTTGGGGGACCAGAGACAGCCCATGCCCTTCGCCGATCGCCTCTCGCACATATTCTCACCAGCTGCAAAATTCGGGTTAGGTCTTGGTCAGCACGGAAAGAAGAAGAAGAAGAAAGGGGGAAAAAAAAAAAATACGTTAAGTCTACGAGGAAGCGGGTTCGCTCAGGCAGGAGCGATCTAAGTACAAAGCGTCTTGGTTGAACATCTTCAAAAAGGAGAACAGTTCGCGGAGACAAAAGCCGAGCGCGGCTGGCTTTCAGAGAGAGAAGCGCGCTCGAGTGTCGCTCCTCGGACCTTGTTGCCTCGAGTCGGGGAGCGCGTCGCCTCTCCTCTGTGCGCCACAGCGTAGTGGTTGAATTGATTGGTGCCTTCTCTTCCCCCAGCGACTCTTTTTGTCGTACAGTGATGTCACCGAGGGGCTGTCAATCATTTGTCCGCTATAAAACACCTTCCCGCGGACCTCCAGCGCCCAACTTTTTCACGTCTAACGAGGTCTAATAAACACACATTAGAGCCACGGGCCGCCTTTTGATAAGAGTCGGTGGCAGGGACCCCCACGGGAAGATTTCGTTTTGTAATGGCTGGGATCAGTAGAGTGAAAACTATTTGAGTAGTCACATTTATACACTTTCCATTTCAATAAATTCTTTCTAATTACATTGTTCCATAAAATGCTGGGGACCACTTTGGCCCCCCTCCTCAATAATCCCCGTGTCTCCCCCAGAACATTTGAGAACCATCAGCATATTTTATTAAAACATCCCTATCCTTACTACAAACAACTCTTTTTCTATTGCATCTTTATATATCGTGGAAATTCGAACCATAAAAATAGTTATAAAGTCAACAGTTTAAACCATACGGTTGTTTGTATTTTGGGTGATTTTCCATACATAGGAATAGCAATCGTTCGTTTGCTTAATGTTTTTAAATAACATCAAAATGGCTTGTTACAGTCCCTAGGTGGTGTAATATTTCTATGAATTATACCACACAGAGGGAAAAAAAAACATGTTAGCTCATGCTGTTTCATGAATAGATAGTTGATCAAGGTGTTAATAGCTTGATGAAACATGTTTAGTTTTTGGATTAAGGCTAATAGATAATGGCATCATAAGGTGTTGCTTTTGTGGTTTTAAAGGATTAGACCCTGCTGAGGGACTATCCTGTCTTCCTGCTGAACTACACTGTGTGTGTGTGGGTGGGTGCTTGTACATGTGTGTCTGACACCGGAGCTGATTTATACATGCTTCCTCCTGGCTGGATTAATCTTTTCATTTCATTCCAATTCACAGCAGTTTATCAATATATCAGTGGCAGAATTGGCTGCACGTATTGTTGTCTCAAGTGAGCGAGTCTTGAGAGAAACCCCGTCAATTTCCCAAGAAGGCCATATTTTTTCACTTAGTTTAGGTAAAACTCCACATTTTGAAACTCTGCTTTCACAAAATCATCTCAAAGGGAGGTGGCTTTCGTCCGATACAAAATATGTTTATCTCCTTTTTCTTAATGTACGTCAAAAGTTATGAATTTATGTTAAGATTTATCTAGACTAGGGAGAGTACCTGCTGTATTTGTACACTACATTCTCTCAGTGGCACAGAGGGCTGAGAGAAACTTTGCTGCATTGTTTTTAGCATGTGGGGTGTAGTCAACAGCATTAATGTTTGGGTCATTTCCATAAGAAAACCCCCCATTGATCCCCTCTAGTGACTTCCATCAGGTGATGATGGTGGGGCAGGCGGCTGTGTTTTGGCCAAAGCACCTGGCCTGTTTTCTTTGGAGAGATGGCAATAGATTAAATCCCACAGAGATCACAAGATATCTTTGTCTTCTTCCAGGACAATAACATTTTATGAGGGATAATCCCAGATCATCCACTTAGCAATTAAAATACAGAGAGGCCCGTGGGTGCATGCCGTTACCTGAGTGGCAGTATGCACTAGTTCTTGGGCTTCCCCTCGCTGGATCCAAGCACTTTTGATTTTACAAAAGTGCTTGGAGTGATTTGGTGGTGATGCCTCTTATGTCTCTTTTGCTTTCCAGATGGTTTTTGCCTTTATTTAATGAACGGAATCAGTTAAAGGTGACTTATAGTGACATATACTTTCTGTCCAGTCTTTTCCGATTAAGTTATTCCAGTCCAGTCCAGTCCATTCATTCATTCATGTATTCTTCCATTCATTCATAAAGTCAGGGTATGGGAGAGCATGTTAATTCATTCCCCCTGCTTAGATTTGCTCTATTGTCGTGTTAATCTGTTGGCAGTGATAGTTGGGTTTCTGCTGTTGCCAAAACACCACTTGGTGAAGCTAGTGCTCTAAACCCAAACCCAGGTAAAAGCTGCTCGGCATTTGGATGCTTTAGATTGGGGGATAAGGCCTCACACAGTAAGCCGTGAGTATCTTTAATTACCCGAGTGAGAGGATTAGAAAGAGAGGGCTTTATCTGATGCTTTCTCCCTCTTTTTCTCTCTGTACATGTAAGTTTGTGTGGTTTGAATGAGTGTGCGCGTATGAAGGTGTGTGTTTGTGTGTGTGTTTTGAGCGCACGTGCATGCACATATTGTATGTGCCTTGGCACAGCTTGTGTCAGGCCAGCGCTAAGGAATGTGTCTAGCCAAGGCTGTTGAGGGACTTGATCAGTGATGCCCAGAGTGGTTTGAGAAGATCATGCAGCTCTGATACTGTATATATCATTGTTTTGAGCCAGATACATCATGCTTATCTAATCGCTGCGGCTGATCCAATTACACGCTGATTGAAAGGACAGCATCACAGAGCGAAACCCTGGCAGCCAGAGAGTGGGCAGGTAGAGATATGCTATCTGAAACACAAATGAACGACCTACTGAGGAGGGCTCTGAGAGGTTAAACTGTGACTCAGCCAGACAGCTTTAACCCAGCACGACCACCACCATCACTAGCGTCATTATTTCCTTCCAGCAGGCATTTGTTTGTTCGTGATAGCAGTAAATAATCTCTGAAAGTTACAGTTTAAAACTCAAGGTCAAGACAGAGGTACTCACAAGGATCTCCACTGTTTTCTATAACACTACGGAGCCATCCGGCCCATTAGGACAGTGGTTTACAAACTTTTTGTCTGGCAATATTTCTAGAGGTTCTACTCCCTTGACCAACAGCTTATAGGAAGGGGAACATTATTCAATTGAAAATGCACTTTTGTCAAAACAAGTGCATATGCTGTACAGGGTTTCCCACACGTATGTTTAAGCTCAATTCCATAATATTATTGTAACATATATACTAAATTGTTATGGTAGTTCAGCAGTTACCCAGTTTTCACAGACCCTGTTGCAATGAAAATGTCTTTACTATAGGACTGGAACTTGAAGAAGTAAAAAGAATGTTTCTTTAAAAGTAACATTTAATTGTTTTGGCTGGAGGAAAGTTTACAGGGAAGACATTTAAGTGAGAATCTTCAGCTGATACAAGCTGAATATTTTGCAATCCATTCAAGATCTCCCATAACCCACAGGTGTGTGGAAAAACAATGCATTTGAGCATCTGTACATCCTAGACTGTTGTTATCAGCTCAAACTGGAGTTGTTGGGAATCCTTTTGTCCCAGCGTAAGGACTCATACGACTGGTCTCGGATCCGACCCGAGGCCTTCAGTCTATGCACACAACTGAAATTTCTCAGACTACTGAAAACACTCTGTCGTGAATAACACTATTTTGTCAACTTCAGTTGCTTTTTGACTTGCTTTTTGTCTTTTGTATAAGTTCTGACCCATGCCATCATCATTTATTACCCCTCTATGACAAGTGGAAAACAATTTGGGAATAAACTTCTAGTTACAGCATGGACACCAGACCTGGTTTTGTATTATGAAACACACAGATCCTCGTCTGCATATTATATATTTTTCTAATCATTTGAAAGTCAGATATCTTCATTGGTATTTCCATTCATCCTTCACCTTTGGGGAAATCGTCTTCAGTAACCAAAAGAATAATATACAGTAAACCACCTCATGTATTTTGCTTCAGCTAATAGATGTATCTTTTTCTCGTATGGAAACCCCCTTAGGGGAGAACAATGTGTAATACATTACATTTATAACAGAAGTAGAATGAATCTATTCAAGGGGGGAATGTTTGAGGTTATTTGAGGGAGATTATGATAGAATGTTTTGTTGTTTTAATACGCAAATCCTGAGGAAGAGGAGAAGACGTGGTTTATTGTCCTCCTGTACATGCTCATTTCTTTGCATGCCACAGTATGTGTGCCGTGTGTGTGTGTGTGTGTGTGTGTCTGTGTGTACGCATGTTATGCTGGATGTGGATGGCGCGGCCTTCTCTTGTCATCACGTACATTCCAGGAGTCGGTGCAGACGAAGCCCTGAGATGACACTGCAGATCCAACTATTAGCCTTTCACCTGCTGTTAACAGCAACTTGGCTAGACACAGGGCCCGCATTCCTCTGCTTTGAGCCAGATGTAGTCTTAACACACAGTAACATACCTACAAGGAGATAATCTTCAGAGATGTTGCTCGAAACCAGGGAACAATTTGTTGCTGTGACTCACCTCTAATTCAACGCTGGAGCAAAAGTTGTCTTTTTAATTTGGAAACCAGTAAAAACTCCATCAATCCACATGTGTTTGACAGCAGAAGCACGACTGCCGGGCTATGCCGAGCACGTGCACATGGTGCATGAAAGAGATTGTGGGGAAATGGGACACATTTCATATAGGTTGGTCCCAAAATGGAAACCCACCAAGGTCAGAGACGGCCAGCTCGAAAGCCAGAGTCAATATTTATGGATACTGAACATGTGGCACACTTCTCTACCCACTAATTTGAGCAACAAGTCCACCTCCAGATTATATGCCCTCTCAGAGATCACAAAAGAGGATCCAAACCTTGCTTGCATGTTTCAAATATTGAGAAGCACGTTGAGGTTGGTCACTGACTAGAACCTGTGCATAATTTGGCAAATTGGCACACTGTTTATTTGTTTGTGTTTTAATTTCCTCTGTAAATAGGGAACAAGGGGGCTTTGATCTGGCAGTGAGGGCTGCTCCTTTATCCAGATCTGCAGTTTGTAATTATCAGTATCATTGGTATAGATATCACTGTAATTATCATATTGTGAAATGACTTTTGGTTGGACTTTATTAAAACCAAAAAGGGAAAACTCCATATTTAGATTTTAAGTCCTCTATCACTCGTCTCATATCAGAAAAAAATGCACGCATCGACTTTTATTTATGAGGCAAGTCTTTTGAATTCAAAACCATGAACTTGTTGCTTGTTCTATACTAAACAAAATGAAGGTTGATGCCTGCTCCTCTGACTGTATAACAGTAATAACACCACACCATTATAAAATCAGTATACCAGTACGAAACATTTAGTTCTGTACGGACCTCACACTTTAACAACTTACAATAGGAACCATATAAACACATGCTTCATTTAGTGAACTAGTTGGGATGAGAGGCAGCTACTTCCATTTTAGAGAGAGAGAGAGAGAGAGAGAGAGAGAGAGAGAGAGACATAAATACAGGGATCTGCCCTTTGAATGCAGCTCCACTCATAAAGACACCATGCGTCACTCAATTATACGTCTGCATGATTAGAAGCTTGGGCTACATAAACAGCCAGCGTCAAGATTTACATTTTACCGCTTAAGCACAAGCAGCTGTTTACAGGCCAAGGAAGGAAGGAAAACACTTAGCGAGTATCTATACATGAGAGGGCATTGGGAGCTGACACATCTCCAGCAAAGATGGCTTCAATTAATAGTTGTTTATGTAGATCTAATGTAATACTGGAATAGTTGATTGCTTTTTGTACTCTCAACATTACTGCGTCGGGGTTTTTAATGTGTTAATGTGTGTATGCGGCTGAGTTCAACTGCAAAGTAAAATGAAGCTTGTTTCCGTGCAATTGCAGGTCCTTTAAAGGTTTCAGGAAACCAAAAAGACAAATAGAAACATCCTGATAGAAGTGTTGTGACCTTCACAGGCAAACACAAAGTGACAGCATTTTCAATCACTCTCTAGATAAGATGAAAGAGCAACAATCTTCATATACTTCATCTGCAGTGTCAAGCCATAAGCAATAACACGCACTAGAGTTTAAAAAAAACATTTCAACTACACACGATGAGATTAGACCATTGCATGACGTAAGAAATTGCTTGATTTGATAAAACTGTGGGTTTTATCATATGTACAGAGAAGGTTAGACAAAGCTGAGCATTTCATATCAATCAGAGCAAGGCCAGTATATCAACAATTTTAAGAGTAAATATTCACAAAGATAATCTCCAAAAGCTATGTTGAGTTTTTCTTTTTGTATGTAGATAGTATTACAGTAGGTAAACAGGAGAAATATCATTACTGCTAATGAAGCAAAAACTTCTTAAATACACAGAAGAATTACATTTTCTACTTCAGGTCCTGACTGTTTTCAGACATTTCTTCAAAACACAATGAATGTTGTGTAATAAAGAGTGTGTATTTTGAACTAACATTTGTCGCATACTCCAAACCAAAGCCATGTCAACTTTAAAGGTGGTAATATGTCAGAGTTGTGTTTATAGCTTGTCTCCGCTGCCCCCAAGTGGCCAACAAAATCAGTTACTGCAAGTTTAAGGGTGGGATGAAAGAAACTGGCTGTTATTCACAGCTATGCTACATTAGTGGTGTTAGCAACCTTATAAGAGCAGAAAATTGCATGTAATTGCTTGCTTGCTGTGCTGCTGCTCATGTTGTAGCCCAACCTTTTTAGTGTTTAATACTGTGTTTTTTTTTTAAGCTAAATAGGTCACCACTGAGATAAAAAAAAAAAAAATAATTTATTTCCCTCGATTTGAACACACCTACACAGTTATTAGAAGCGCTGTGCATTGAGGCTGTAGTGAAATAAAAGCTACAACATCTTTATACAAATACATACAGCTGTAGCAAAATGCAAACACTGGCTTTCACATGGTTGAAGTTAGTCCGGAACCAACCCATTTCATTGTCACATTTCATTATCATGGTGTCGTGCTGAGTCTGATCCCAGCCGTACAGCCTGGAGGGAGCAGAACAGCAGGGTTGTCTGACAGGGGGAGAGAGGAGGCTAGTAGGCTATAGGGAGGACCTGATTGTACTCTGGCATCCACAGAATGACATTATAGCTGTGTGGTTTCATGATAATAATAATCTTCAGAGCAGCTGTATAAACATTTAACTGACATCCACTCCCTGGGCATGCAGTATGTATCTTTAACTTCTACTAGGGCCAGTCTGATGCAACTATTCATATCTCCGCCCATCTCTCTCTCCCTCTCTCTCCGTCCGCTTGAGATACATGATCCATGTTAGTATTTGCTGTAAATGTGAATGGAAAAAGAATGTTCACATCACATTAAGCTTTCAACATTTGAAGGAAAAGCACATCATGTTACTAGAACAAGCTTAGCGGGATGATTTACTGTGTGGACTCGCACAGAGCTGCGACAGTTGTCTTGTTTCATTCACTTTGAAAAATTGGGAAACAGTTTTCAAAAATTTGGGACTCAACAGAGGCCAATAAATTCAGACAAACCCTCGCTCTGGCCCCTCACAATGTAGCCTATTTCCTGGTAACATTTGTCTTAATTCGTGGCAGTTTGTGTAAATATTTATGTCACTAAACTAACTGTTCTGTATACAGTAAGCCCCCCAATCTTCCCTGGAATGTGATTTAATTGGCGGTTTCCTCTGTTTATCCTGTTTCATACAGTTATGGGCGAGCTTACTGTAATGAATAATCAGGTAGATAAAATGTGGCCTTAAATTAAATGTCCTCCTTAAAGGAAATCAAATGAAGGTTAATACCCGTTTCATGCCCCCTGTCTGTAATTCACATTCTCTCATCACATGCCAGATTACCATTATGTGTCATTTGTAATACAATAAACAGACTCCAGATGGCTTGGATTCCCTTGAATATACACAGAGCAACAGAAGCTATGGTGAGAGCTGCTGTATTTTACTGTGTAGTCACTTTGCCTCAGACAGCCAGGCCAGCTCTCTTTCAGAGGCTGGCATATTATATCTTGAAAACTTGCTTACTCAGTCTCATAATGTGGGACAAGGAAATGAGGACAACTATTAAAAAAAGGATTGGAAATTAGTGTGTGTTTTGTCAGTTATAATAAGAGTAAATGACTAAGCTCAAACCAGCGCAACCATATTGAGAAGTTTTCTTCTGTACTGTTCTTCCTTGATGTTTAAATTTGCCAGGCCGGCTGTGTAGTGAGCTATATCAAAGAAGTTTCCTTGTCCTTCACACATCTTTGACATTGTACAGCGGTGCACGCAATGTAAACGGAAGGCAAGAAACGAGCGTTTCTGATCTCCCAATTCATCTTGGCTTGGGCCTTGTCATTGCACGCTGTGCTTTTTATATCCATATTGTGGCGTTTTGCCACAGCACCACAAACAGACGTGTGCGAAGGCTGGTTCTTTTCCAAAACACACTAAAAACATATGCAGGACATATGAGATGTCAGCTGCAGACTTACCTAAACACCTCTGTTATGATGGCTATCTCACATCCGACAGTGATTTATCTGTGATTATTTGGCCTCTCTGCGTTTGGGGCAAGGGACAAGGAAAAGACCACTCGTTCGGTTTATGCATGGATCATCGAGGAACACTGGGCCTCTTGTCAGTATGTCGAATTTTACCCTAGAATGAAACATTCTGTTTTCGTAACCTGGTTAAGTAATCACATTACCTAAGACTCCATAAAGTGGAACAAACAGTAGCATATAACCCTGACTTCTTTTTATGTGCCTTGAGTGACAGATTGGCTTTCATCAAAGAGGCAAGCAAAGAAGTTATATAGTCATTTTGCTATGCTAAGAATACTAAATTGATCCTCATGTAGAACATCTGGCAAAACGCAATTTCCACCCAAGTGTTTTAGTATTTCCTCCTAATTAATTTCACATGTACATGACAAGAGCGAGCGGACTCCCAGAACTAAGGCACAAAAGCCAGCTTTGTCTCACTGTTACAAAAGTCATCTGTGGTTCCTGGTTAAAAACTTGCTGGCACTTTGACACTTGAAATCAATGCTGAAAGCAGCAGTATGGGGAGAAAAGTCACAATCTCGCGCCTCAGTGGCACAGGGGGCTAAGGGTTTACATTTACATTTGGTCAATAGGTGACTCGTGGAGCAAGCGAAGCATGTCAGGCAGAGTTGCATGAAACAGGCCAAGGTGAGAGAGAGAGCAGAGCCTGCACAGGAATGAGTGAAAAGTAAGTGCTAAGCCACCAATCCAAGCCATAATGAAGGAGTGTGTGTTCAAAATGCAGAGTATTAGAGGCTGTTCTTGGATCTGTGCATGAAAAGCTTGAAATTGTCTGTCTTGACTCACAGCACCTTTAAGTAACAATTATGTCAAAGCAGTGCACAGAGGAATCCCTGTTAAAATGTAAACCTCACTTTTCAATTGATCTTTCTGATATGCATCAGCGTTACATGCAGCATTGCCAAATATAACAGCAGTTCTTGCTGATGATCTTGAAGTAGATTAACCATTAATATCATGTCATACTGTATATCACAACTGTCTGAGAGAGAGGCGTCTCAGCTCGTGAAGGTGATTGTGAGACTGCTGTGAGACACAACACTTCTTGTTATTACTTGTCCGGATGACAAGTCAAAAGAGCTCCTAGAACATTGGTGTCGACAGATGAAAGTTGGCTTGATCAGATTAATCATTAAAGCGAGAGATACGAGCATACCGCGGCATTGTTTTTAACACAATCTTGATGCCGCTCAATCTGAGACGTCTGTTTGGATAGGGAGTCTGGGACCACCTGGATGAATCTTACTTTTGTTTGCCAAAACCGCGCATTTCTCACCTGAAGGTCTCTTCTTTACAACCGGGTCCCCCCCCCCCCCACCTCCAGAGAGTCAGAGAGTCTGCTTTTCATCTCCGCAAGCTCTTCATCTTGAGAGATGTGATGCATGGCTACAGAAGAAATAACTGTCCAGAGGAAGCTAGCGGAGGTCTTTCTGTACATAGGCGAACAAGAATGGGCAGTATTTGCCCACACAGATGCAGAGGTGAGATACAAGCAGGTGTTTACAGGAATGTTTGAAGTTGAAGGGAGATGGTGTGTTCTGATTAGAGCCCTGAGTAAGACGGACACTGTAGGTGTTTCTGCTTACACAGAAGAAGAGTCCTCATCCCTCCTTATCTTTTCATTTCTTCCTCTCATCTGCCATGTGCTTTGATAGCTAAGCTTGACTTTCAACTCAATTTGGTACCAGGGAAGCATGACATATTGCCATTCCAAACAAATTCTTGCTTTGCCTTTTTATACTACCAGTGACGGCAACATAGCCTCCTGGGAAAGAATCCATCACACTAACCTCCAGGTTCGTAGCTGTGTTTCTGTTTGTAGGATAAAGAGTTCAAGGATTTCTACTGTTCCGAAGATCACTATTACCTCCTTTTTTTGTGAAGTTCAGCTGCTGCACCCAGCGCTGCACTGGCTGCAGTGAAGAAGCCCTCCTTTCTATTGCAGCTTCAAAGCATTTTTCCCTGGGCGGCAGAGTTACAGGTTCTTTGTGGCATGGGTTATTTGTCAGAGGGTTTGGAGAGTGACTTGTTTCACTCTGTTCTCTGAAAAAGACCCGTGCGTGAGTGCTTGAGCAGTCTAAAGTTACAGCCATGAGCCCCAGTATTACAACTCGATGACTGACAGGAAAAATGGGGTGAGTTCTTTTGCTGGGCTCTAACAAAAACACCAATAAGAAGGAGAGGGAAACAACAGATTAGACTACTGATCTCAATCTGCTCTCTTTTGGTTATTGGGAAATAATAGCTCTGAAAAGGAAGTCATTTAAAAGGGCCTTTAATCAATTCTCCTTTGACGAGCAAGCAGCATGAAAGGCTTGAGTGAGAGGGAGAGGGAGAACGTGCTCCTATAGCCTGAACATTTTGGTGTGGGGGAAGTATGGGAGAGATGGGCTCTAATTTGTGTTCTCATGGTGTCCAGGCATCTCCAAAGCACTTGATCACCACCACAGCAGGCCTTGATGCCATGTGTGAGTGGAAATGGTTCCAAGGCTCCCTGGTGGTAAAATCACATTGCCAAAATGACCACCAACTCTAAATGAAACACTACCCCCTTTTTAAAAGGTCCCATTCAAAACCCAGTGGTTTTTTTAAAAGGCGCATAAGGTAGCAATTTCCCTCAAATATGGCGTAGCCCAATAACTGTTGAAGTAACTGACACCATGTCAGGGCGAATGAAAGATTTTTTTTACAATATGTATGAAGCATTAACTAGATCTAAGATAATAAAAATGGTAGTAAGGAATGCTATAATTGTATACAAACGTGTGCAACCTCAGGAGTTGTACTGTACTACATTCTTGACTGTAATTCTTTACTTCTTTTTGTTTTATAGTTACAGCCAGAGTAGAAAGGTCTGTATACTGGGTACTTTGTTCATTCCAAAGCATGCACAAATCTGTTTTAAGTTCGAGAGAAGAGGAACCCTTTAATTTAAACCCTAAAAATGAAGTCATTCATTCCCTGGTAAACTGCACTGTGACCCATAAGGTTAGGTAAACAAGTGTCCCTTGCATTACTGTCAAAAAGACCCAGCCCCTCGCTCTGCCATGATGTAAACTCCCACTATCCTGTTACAGTTGCATGAGGAGAAACTGGAGGGATGGCAGAAAGGAAGAGAAGAAATGTATTCATGTGTGCTTTTTTGATGACAGAGGGAGGGAAAGACAGTACCTGAGGCTGTTCTCAGGAAGGTGTTCTACAAGGAAAATACGCTGTCTTCTTCCAAAGCAGAAAACTGAGGAAGGGAGGACAGGCCACAATGCACTGAGCCCAGCAGGCCTGCTCAGATCTATTACCAGCTCCAGCTCCAGCATGGGCTGGAATGTGAGGAATCCTACTGGGCTGGGGTTCTGGTGCAGGGGTCCAAACCTCACATCGCTGCTCACACTCATTTTTCCCTCACTTTTAGTATTGTATTTGGAAGGGTGATTGTAATGCAGCAGGAACTATTAATATAAAGTAATAGTTCTGGGGATGGCTGCTGACAAAGTTGCGACTTTAGTCATAAAGTGTACAAGAAAATCGTACTGATACATCCTGAATTTTGGAAAGATGTGGATTTTGAGATTAAGTACCGAAAAATCCAACAAAGCATCTGTTTATTTAAAAAAAATGAATGAACTGCAGCAGCTTTGACATGAATAAGAATTATACCTTGGATATCGCTAATGTGACACTAATTGCTTCTTAGTCTGTCAGAGGACAAGAGGGAGAAGAGACAGAAAGACAGAGGATGAGAGAAAAGGGGGAGAGAGAGTACCGGGTGCTGAATGAGGGCAGTAATGACTGCCAATGGAATGCCTACACCCATAATCCTCTCTGTCACCGCTGACAGATCCTCTTGACCTCCGAACTCCTGATGTAAGGAAGGAAAAAAAAGGAAGTCACAACTTAATAAAATTACCTGGTGGTTAGCACTGTTACGGTGTGACAGTTGTCTTTGGCTGGTGGACTGTTTATGTAGGTAAAAGGTGTTAGTGATAGTCTCTCAATATTCAGTTTGAAAAGAGACAAAAGAGAGTTTAACTTTTTGCTGTTTTGGATATGCCCTTTGATTATTGCTCTGAGCATGTGTGCACTCCAACACGTAAGGTCAAAGGGCAAGGATTTTGTAACAATAGCAGTGAGTGTGAACACTGAAATAGATAGAGATACACATGGTGATATTTCACATATCCTAACACTATTTCAGATAGTCATTTATTCTCTGACACGGACACTATAGTGCTTTCCTGTGGTTCGCCTGGCTAATCACTCACACATTACACAAGTATCTGACTCTGTGTGTGTCTGTGTGTGTGTGTGTGTGTGTGTGTTGGAAACACACTGCGATCTATATTTCAGCAGGCGGGCTTGGTCTGAAGACATGGGCCAAAGCTGTCAAAAGTTTGTCATCGATTCTCTCTGCCTTGTCATCAGCCTTATCAGATCTCACTGTGTTTCTCGCTCCATGTTCTCCTCCCTCATGGCTAATGCAAACACGGGATCCCTGTGCTTGGATATTCAAAGGAGGGCCTCTTAAACAATTTGTGGCTTTCTGTATAGTAGATGTATTTATTTATATATATATATATATACATATATAAATGTATACATAAGGATATATATTTCCCCCCATGCTCTGGACCAACTTGTAGTCTTTTCAGTATTGTATTATGCTGTTTGTCATGTAATATTTTTCACTTCAAATTAGTCTTCTTTGCAATCTTAATCATTTTAAAATGTACTTTGAACCGAAAAAGAGATTTGTGCTGTCAATATATTTTCAGTCAAAGTACATTGCAGGAAAGATACATGTGCTGGATTACATGGACTATCATCCTTTTGTTGATTGATAGTGTGAGGTGAAGCTGCTGTCTAACCTTTTGGGAAAACATTTAAACTAGAAACATTTAGTACAGTCACTCTTGACATTACATGTACTCTACCAATAAAGGGGCTTTACATTCTTCTACTATGGTGTTTGACAATGACACACATGTAGCATTGCCTTCCCAACACTGTGACATGAAGTGGGATGTAACCTATTTTTTTCAGCATCTTGTTAACTCTGTTACTAGTTAACTACCAACCAACCAGCAGCAACTCACATTACTCACTGGCATGTGACATGCTTGCACACTTTGCAGTTTCTTGTCACCCTACAGATCATATATGACTATAGGATGATACTATTTTGCATGTTCCTGTGTAAGCGTGTGATCATCATGTTTCTGGCCCTCTCTTCCTCCTCCTGAGTCTGCTGCAATGACAATTCGTTTGACAAACATGCAATCACCGTGGTTACAGACAGCCCCTTTAGTTAGGGTAGAGCGCAGTGTGAATTATGGTTGAGATGGAAACCTTTGAATTATGGGTAAGCTCTGAAGTGCCTCTCGTCCAGGGAAAGAAGAAGACGAGGAGGAGGAGGAGGAGGAGGAGGAGGAGGAGGGATCTTTACAGACTTGTGCCACAGAAGAGTGCTGACAGAGACCTGGCTCGGCGAACTGCAGCAGAACCAGAACAACAAGAGGCTAACCCAAACACGGACCAGCAGAACCGGAGAAACCCAGCCTGGGCAGGGTCAGACGGTGCATCTCACCGCGGAACAGTGAGGGAGGTTGACGGCGCGTAACCTCTCACCAGTCGATCCGCCATTTGCTCAAGCCAGCTCTGCGAACACACGCTTGGAAAACAGCATTGCAGGCATTCCTGCCTAATTGTACATTTGTCCTCTTTCAAAGGGAAGAAGTGTTAGGCCAGATACAAAGAATCTTGGGATAGGGCGATAGGGCCAGCATCCGTCCCTTGCCTCCTGAGGGCTATTTAAAGGTACAGTAGGCTGTATTTTCCGCGGCACAGTGAGGCACCCACCCTTCCGCCTGGCTCCATATTGGAACCAGATGCTGCTGGATGCGAGGCCCCACTAATTTAAGTGGACAGGGCAGATGGAAGCGACTCGCCCTGCATGCATACCACCCCCTGTTGGCTTTCATGTGATGAAAAATCTCTGCAGTATGGCGGGGGAGGTCCACTCAGTGACACACACATGCACCATACACGCACACATTAATACAGCATGAACACACACTGACATGCGCACATGCTCTTGTACTTTTAGTAACTGTTGTACACAACCACAGAGACACAGAGGCATAGCAACACAACACAACACACACATACAAAAACACACACACACATGCACTCTGGAAGATCTGTTGGACTTTTTCAGTTAGAGAAAAGGGGATTATACGACATGAAAAAGCAGTGTAATCCCGAAAATAATTTTGATGAGACCAAGCTGTACTCCTTCCAAATGTCTATTTTGACAAAAACATGACCTATGTGGTGACTGAAAGCACAGAAAAGATACATTTTAGTACAAAATCAGTTTTCTAGAAATGAAAAGATGTTATGGTCATTTGAAAAAATCTGCACACTGAGAGCAAGTCTCAGACAGTCTCAGAAAATATGTGATATTGTTGGCAAGCACGATACTAGTTGTTTGGCAGCTTTCTCCTTAAAATTTATATTAAATTCCATTCAAAATCTGAATGGTTCCAGAAAATTTTGTGCTAGCCTCAATAGAAAAACACCACCCACTAACTTACTTATAAAATTTCTCTTTCTTGTTTATATTGCAAACATTCAGCAAGTGCTGAAGTCTCTTCTCTTAGCCATGCATTATGCTGAACATCACCACTAGTTAGAGGACTAAAGCCCTGTCAGCAAACGCTCATCACCTGGTAGGAAGACACTGATGCGGCGCTAAGCCTGCAACCCTATCCCGCCATAAATTACAACAGCACCTAGCAACCGTAAGAACTATTGTATCGTTCCTTGGTGTGTGCAAGTGTGTGCGTCTGCGTTTCTGCGCAAGTATGCATGTGGCGTGAGTGCATGCGTATACGTACGTGTATGTCTGCATAGGAAATAGCCCTCCATAGTGTGTCCTTTGTCTGGTGAGGTGACAGGTAATTGAGTCAAAGAGGATGGAGGAATTATGGCTGGGAAGCAATTTGAAACGTTGCAAGGCTTCAGAGCCAAACCCTCACTGGTGGTTAATTGCTGTGTGACACAGACGCATGCAGTCCTTTTGCTGGGTGTAAGTTAGAGTCCCAAATCTTTTTATAATACAAGAATTTCTCAAGGAGCAGAATAGTTTATCTGTACATAAATGAGAATATTATCATATAAAAGGACCAAACCGAGATTTAAAGGTTTAAGGAATTTGAATAGTTACATTATTTGATTCTCTCTGTTCCTTACTGTCACATATTATCTCGAAATAACCATGGCATATGCATTAAGATGAGAAATCAACATAGTTCCTTTGTACTGACACTCACTTGCACACACCCGTTGACTCGTCCCTTGGGATCATCTGGTGAATGTACACTAACTGTGAAGAGAAAACTTGCAGATTGGACAGGAAATTTCCTCTTTGATAGCGTATGTTTGTTTAGCTGGACTTGGTTGACCTGTGTTGACCTATCTCCTCAAGCTCAGCAGTCCGCAGCCAGAGCCCTGCCTCGCACCCACAGCCATCCACCAACAAAACGGAATTTACTACACAGCTTTATAACACACAAATGAAAGCATTATCCAACGTGTTCGTTTACCATGGCACTGGCAGGGAATGTGTACACCCCAAATAGATTGAAATTCAGAAAAACAGTGATTACCGGTAAAATCTGTTGGTTGCGTACATTCATTAAAATTGATCGTACATCCTTATTATACCTCAAGTGCTCTTTAACCAGTGTTAGTTAGTGTCCTTTGTATTTGATCTATTTTCGGTATAGTGTGTTTTATGTCAAAAGAAGAGAATAGCAATGAAGCAAAGCTCATCATGCTTTGCAAATACATCAGATTAACATTGTACACAGTGGTAAAACTGTCATAGCTGCATGCCCTGTTGGTGTTGGTGATCCTGGCTCTGTGAGTTTTTGGCTATCGCATGACCTTCGGGGCATTATAGTTTTTGACAGCTCCATTCGGTGGATATTAGATAAACATGTGTTGGGAATCTCCCTCCAGGTGTACAGTAAATATGCCTGATCTGTGCGGAATTACGTGTTATTATCCGAACAGGATTCCTGCCAAGGGCCCAATGCTGAGAAAATTAAGTAGGTGACTCATTCAGAATTAATGTGCTGTGGCCCCTGAATCCCTGTGTTAAGAATAAGGCCACCCTTCGACCAAGAAATCCGAGCACGGCAACAAGGACAAACACACACACACACATATGCATACATGCATTAAGGAACACACACAAACACAGAGGGGTTAAGGGGTTGCTTTTTTATCTTGGAGGTGCCCTGTGGCTGTGATTAAGCGTTGTTTTCACTATCCCCCTGGTGTCCTAAAGCTTAGCTAGATGTCACAGCTATGGCAGGAATGCTCGAGCGGAGAGGCCAAGAAGGGGTCACAGCTAGGATGTAAACATCAACATTTTCTTTCTTGAAAGGATTTAGGCCCACTTGAAGGGAAAAAGCTCCACAGCACAAAGCCTGATCCCTAACTCCACACCTGGCCTTGGGCACAGACCTATGACCAGCTTACCTCCACCTAATCTTCCATTTAAAACCATTTATGGGGCACAACACTGACCTTAGATCAGCTGCTTAGTGCGGCCTAGGCTTAGTCAGCGCTGGGTTGTTGCTGCGTGTAGGGATTGGGAGAAGGGCTTTAGCTACAGATCGCTATCAGAGCAGACAGGAGTTTTACGCCCTCTCTGGAACTGTGCCATAGTGGGCTATGGACAATAGACCCTTTGTGCGATGCTGATTGGCAGATCTACTCATAACAAACACACTAAATGGTAAAGTCACAGTGGGAGGTGCAGGGGTCTGATAAATCCTGGTTTTCATTTAGACACAATGATGCCTTTTGCTTTGTCTCAAGATGTCAGTTTGAAATGACAATTTGACATTGTGTAACTTAAAGATGATTAGGGGAATGCCATATAGGCATGATATGACTCTGAAAAGAATAAATGAAGAGACATAAAACATGTTTCTCTCCATTTTATATCTCTCCAGAAGAGAGCTCTCTTCTCCCTTCCAGCTGTGTGTAGATGGTTTGAATTAGCCCCACCATCTCCCCAGAGGATGAGCTGTAATGATGCAAATTTAGGGCCTTTCTGACAAGACCTTGACACTTGATATGTTGTTCAACTCCCCATTCCATGTTGGTTTTACCAATCCATAAATATTAAGTCCACAGGGACTGGTGGAAAGAAAAAAAAAGAGGGGAAAAAAGACAAGAAAGAAAGATTGGGTTAAATAGCCCAACTCTATTCTGTTGTAGTGTTACAGACCTGCAGCCCCATCTACTGTTGTGCGAGACAATAGGAGCAAAAGATGCCCAGAGGCACAGATGTGTGGGTCGAGCCTGTCTCTTAACCAAAGCAATGCCCAACTGGGAGGGAAGTGGTCAAAGGGAATGGCAATCGATTTTGGCCAGACATTTCTGTCTTGTTTGTCATGTGTTGTTATTGTTCAGAACTGTCCTGTAAAAACTAGATTTCAGTAGCTGCATCCCTCTTTCTCTTTTTCCCCTCACTTTCTTAGTCTCTCCCTCAAACATGTGACCTCGGTTATGCTAACACAGCATGGGATGTGAACCATTTTTAGGCTGCGGCCACAACCATGGCATCTGCAACCCTTCCACTGGCCTCATCTGGAAGTTGCAAAATCAAGATTCATGTGGCAGATGGATACATTCAAGTAAATATTAATTCAAACACAGAAAAACTAGAGTTTTGTTTGCAAACCTGTAATATAATAACATCTGATATTTCATAACAACTTCAGTGATTGTGTATTTAGTTTCTTTGCTTGCAAGCACAATTATGTAAATAAAACAACAACATGACAACTGCTGCCATGCAGACACCCTCATGCCTAACCGTGTGGCTACCCTACTGTACCACCAAAACATAAACACTGTGAGACACAGAAACATGCAAAATGTAATTCCTTGATCCTCTCCATTGCTTTGATCTTCAGTGTTTAGACCCAAGCTCTGCATTCTGGTTACTGAGGGCTAATCAATCCAGTGAAACGCCAATGTATCATATGGTTCTCCATATCTGCATAGGTGTAAACTGAACAATTACTGGTATTTGTCAGTGGTTTGAAGTGGCTGTGTTTTCCTTCTCTGATCATTCTGACATGCAGGTAATGAGTTCTTTCTGACAGAGTGAAACTGGCCCAGCTGCAGCTCTTCAGGTGAATGATGTCTTCTACTTCCTGGCTGTGAAAGGGCTCTGTGTGGTCTTAGTTTCTTTACATCATATCAAAAGGTGCACGGATCGGGAACCTGTCATCCATGTTGCCATTTGATATTCAAGAATACTTAGTTGATTGTTGACATTACCAAATGACCTTTTTTTGTTTTGGTTCCGTGTGTGTGTGTGTGTAAAGCTTCTGTAGAGGTGTATAGTATCCACAGCTGGGAGGTAACTGCGCCTATAATCTGTCTCACCAGAACTGTGTAACCTGAGTGAGAGTGAGGTTAAGGGTCAGTTATTGAACTTGAATTACACTGGGAGAGGCCCCCCTCTGCCCCTCACCACCCCTCTCAGCCACCCTGTGGGGTTTGTTTGTTTTCTCTCCCAGTCTCTCCCAGAGCTTACCCAGTCCTCTGTAATGAGTATTTAATACACACCCTCAGACATGTTTACACTGCATGTAACAGCACTGGCCGTGTGATCTTGCAACACACTCAGACATGTGTGTCAAAGTATATGCTTTTGCATGTGTGTGTGTGCGCGTGTGTGTGTGTTGCTGTGTGCGTGTGTATGTATACATGCATGCATGCGTGTTCCCTTTCATTCCAACTCCCACCCTCTATTTTCCTCATTTCTGAAGTCTGTAGCCTGGGGGGAAGAACACCTGCCAGTTTTTTTTCCCCTCTTCAATCTCAGATAAGACAATAGAAGCAGTAGAGGTGTTTAGTTACACACAGAAACAGAGCAAGGAATGAGACATATTAAAGCCTCCCCTGTCTCGCCCACAAGGTCGCTGCAACTCTCCAGGTGTGGATAATGTCAAAAAAACACATTTTTGTGTCAGTAGAGTCGGGTTGGGGAGCAAAAGAGCTTCAGCGTTTTCCTTTAAACTCATAATTTGACCTGAACCACAGGCCCTGGGCCCCCTCTGCAAGCTGTTAAGTTTTTAACATATCGTTTTTCACTGCACATGTTCCGTGTTATGTTAGTTACCAGGAATTTGGATTGAATGGACAATGAAGTTCCTGAACCTTGAGAGAAGGATTATTCTTAATCGTAAGCAGAGTAGAGCCACCAGGGAAGCTTAAAGTTATGCCACAGCACTCTCTGTTGGTGAACCTGATGCATTGTCCGATTAGAATTCTTGGAAGTCCCAGTATGGCTTTGGTCTTTTTATAGGCAAGAAACCACATCCCTGGTGTCTTTGAAGAGCTCGTATTCACTAAGTAGTAGTTTGGCCTGCCAGTACTTACTCACTATTTTATAAGTATGAGTGGTAGAGGAACTCTTTGAACTGAACCCATTTAGAATCCCAAGGCTGATGGTTTCATAATACAGAAGTAAATAGACTATAGTCACATAATTAGCAGGGATGCCCGTGAATTACTGTTGAGTGTTTTCCCCTGCTCAGGTGGAGTGAAATGGTCAAAACTGCTTGTCTTCATAGGATTTAATCCCTGCCCTTGTACCCAGCATACAGTACTATGATTTTGCACATGTTCACATAAGGCCATATGCTTACTTAAGAATGTTTTTCATTTTGTTTAAAGGTTGTTGCACCGCAAGCTTTAGACACATACTGTCCAAATGATCGTGAGAATGAAATTTGAAGTGGGCCATAATAGTGTCGGGGTCTTTCAAACCACACCAGAAAGCACACAGGAAACAATTACATTTTGACCAATAAAAGGTTTCAATTATAGTAAAATGATAACCACTTCAGCATGAACTTAGCAGTATCCATGATTGTAGAATATATGGCTGACACATTAAAAATAACATTTTTTATGGTTATACTGTGGAATAACTGTCTTTTAATCGTATTTCAGTATTGTTTCTTAAGAGATAATATTAAATTAGGAATAATTAATCATGAAAATAAATGTTTATTTTCGGGTAAGGCAACATTTTGATCATACGTAAATTTGTCAGCCATCAGAGATTTTTCCACTGTTTATTTATGGGAAGCGTGGTAAAAGCTTTCCTCAACCGAGTTAGTGGTAATACACAGGAAAAAGGAGGTAAACTGTTGAATGCAGAAAAGTGAGAAATTGTATGTGCTTGATAAGTGGACAAATGCTTGGATCGGCAACTACTCTGGATTGCAATGCGTTTCAAACTTGGCCCCCTCCCTTATGCACCATAAAGAAGTTTTGAGTTTTGATTTTACATCAAGTTAATATCACAATACAATAGAGGATTTAAACCATACAATGCTTTCCTAGTTTCTATTAAGTGTCTGTTACACAGTTTAAGTCTGTGATGAAAGTCTGTCTTCAACTTCAAATACACTTCAAAGGAACATCATAAAAATAAATCACAAAATAGGATTTTATTCATTTTACTTCATGATTTAGGTTTAAGTCTTAGACCTTTCATAGCAAAAGCACAAGCACTAGCCTGTTCATATGCTCTGCTTAAGGCTGTTTAGTGTATGATAAATATTTATCATATTTATTCTAATATAAATTAACATACATTATCAGAGTATTTTAATACATTGTATAAAGTGCTGTATGCGGGAATTATTTGGGATCGGAAAACATCTTCTTCTGCCAAATTAGACCAGTTTGGAAACACAAAGTGCAGTGGCAGGAATGATCCAAAAGATGCTGCCAATGAGCTGCCTTTGTACTGCATGATTCTGTTTGGGTTCATTGAGAGGACAATGCATCAACTTAAACAGATCCTTTGCCATTCCCAGAGACCTTGTTTATACATTCATATACTGTAATCCTCTATGCTCATGCCCTGTCACATCAGAAAGGTCAGGTAACTGATTCCAAATGAGAGAAATGTTTTTTGCATCCTGTCAGCTCAGCAGGCTCAATGGAAAAACGACACTGCATTGTTCTCCCATCGAGCTGTGCTCACATAGAGGTCTGAATTTTGAAAGAAATCAACCCCATTTGAGCGACTAATGTTAATAAAGGAGTGCTAGTTAGTTAGTGGTTATTTCATTAACAGACATTTAGTCAAAAGGGTATTACCCTCTTAACATCCAGGCAGTCTTGGCATCTGAAGCTGAAAGATGCAACCAGAATGAACAGTTGACGCTTGAAGGTGGGAGGGCACAAAGGCATGCAGGTTTGACGCGTTGGGCTTTGGCCCCTAAATCAGCATAATTAATTGTATGCTAAATGTGCAGCTTAGAAGAGATCTTAAGTTAATATTGATAATGGAAGCTCCGTCAGGCAGTCATTTGAGAACACCTGTTCCTCATCATGTGCGTGTAGAAACACTGACACACTGCTGCACTGCTGTTCATTCTCTCTTGTCACCACATATGAACCTCCTCACTAATAAGAGTGTAAAGGCCTGTTGAGGGGCAGTGTGTATGTGTATATACTGTATATCTGGCAGCTTGTGTAACCTTAACTGGTTGAGGGTCAAGAGCACGGTCAGTGCAGCATGTTGGATATTCAGTGTGCGGATGATAACACCATTGACCTTGAATGCTACAAAGCCCCGGGTCTGGTCTTGAATACAAAGAAAATTGCAGGTTCTTCATCAGCAAGTAGCCAGCCAACCAGGTCAAGAAGAAGATATGTTGCACATACCAAACACCTGAGCAATGGTGGATTAGCAGCTGGACAAAGTGGGTAACTCTCTCTGGGGGGCATTACATTGCTGCAATTTGATTAATTACCAATTTGTTTGCACCACGAGAGCACCATCAAAACCTGAAATGGTAAGGACCCTGAGGTCCTGTCTAATAGATGGCCTCTGTGTCACGTTCTAGTTGTAATACCTTTAACATTGCAATCGATATTATGCTCATTGCCGACAAGGTGTATATTCTTAAACAAATGTCTGTTTAATAAAATTATCACAAACTAGCGGACATACAGCAAACCTGGGGTAGAGCGTAGGAATACGGGTTGATTGTTTGGACCATAAATTGGAGGCCCCTGGGCCCCCTAACAGGTTAATCCCGCCCTGCACTAGAGGAAGTAAGAGGAGGACGGAGCTGCTCTTTAGGAAATTAAATACATTTCTACCACCACTTCCAGAGGACAAGTAGTGTTTCCAAAAGATGAGACTGATGCCTTCCACCAGCTAGGCTACTGCTGTCACTTGTCCACATTGTAAAACCAAAATCATTATGTGTGTGTAGTTTTGGGTCTTCTGACACACTGAGCTCTGCTTATTTAATAAATGCCTTCTTATTTCTTATCTCTGCCTCAAATCTTCCTGACACATCACTGGGGGCATTTTCTGTGGCAATTTCCATGTTTTATTTGTTTCAACAAAAAGGAAAGAAAGAAACACTCCAGTGACAACTCGGATTAATTCATTTTAACAGCTCAGTGTGTCTCTGAATGAAAGAGTAGGAAATTTGCGGTCCAAGTGCTTTTATATACTGACAGTCCAATTATTTCTCCTTACTGTAGGCCTTTGTCTTTCATGTGAGAGTGCTGTGGCTGATTTTAGAGTTAGCTGGAACCCCAGGGCTGATAGGAAGACGGATGACGGATAAGACCAAAGTCTGAGGCATGGAGGATAACAATTCACGGTATAAAAACATTTGTGTCCCTGCATTGGCATTACAGTATTCTGTACTTGTGATGTCCCTGCTTTAATGAGTCCTTCTACTTTGGAATTCTGACTCATCAAAGAATATTGTCTTTAAAAGTTTATTTTTAGTTTATTTTTTCTCTCTCATGCCTTTGCTTCGTCCCTCTCTCTCTCCTTCTTTTTCTTTTTCTCTCTGACACACACACACTTGTATCCCTCTCTCACTTTCCCAAGCTGTCACCCAACTATGACTATTCAGGGCCTGGTCCCCAAACTGTCACTGTTAATCTATCATTGATGACAGGAGGCAAACTCAAACAAACTACTATTACGACTGACATGAAAAGTGCCAGTCAAACTTTGACAGGTTTGACTAGTGTGACATGTCTGACGGTCAGCGCCGGCCAGAGACTGACCACAGAGGGAAAACTGCTCAGAGGACTCTCTCAGTCTGTAGTCCTTTTTTTGGAAATGACAGAAAATAAACAGTGTGGGTGGTACAAAGTCCAGAGGGGCTCTGTTTTATTTAATAAGAAAGTTAAACTAAAAAAAGTGCTAAAGGCGGTGACGCACTCTTGACTCAGAACTTTGAAGAAGTTTAGTCATGAAGAAGTAAAAAGGCCCACAGCCATGTGTGGGCACTGAAAAAGAAATCAGTGTCCATTCTAGCTGATGGGTGTGGACTGATTTCTTAAATTAAAGTAGCACCTGTTACCCCCATACAGATATTAATAGTGGATCGTACTTGACTTCTGATGAGGATAAATAGATAACATTAACAGCACCATAACAGGGCAGGACCATAGCCAGAATTTTAGGAATACTGAGGTCATGTTTGAAAATCTACCCACACCCAAAAGATTTTTTTTTTCTTTTTTGTCACCAGAAAGTGTATTTTTTCACCATTCAACTATTCAATTATGTTTTATGTGAATTTCAACTCCCTGTGAAGAGTCTAAACATCAGAATCAGCTGTAAAATCCCAACACAAGGAAGTTTTGGCTCATGGTCTTCTGCACCCAAAGAATAAATCATTTCTAATCCTGTCCTACTGTGCATATCGCAATTTGCATATGAGGGTGGCATGGGGAACACCTGAACGCAACATTTCATTGTTCTTCTCCCAAGGAAAAAAAAATAATACCATACAGTCTTACAGAATGCATAAATAAGAATTTCCCAAAGCAGCAATAACCAAACATCGCTGTGGCCTGCACCTGCTCTGAGTGCATCTTCACTCTTCACTAAGTTTATCACCCCTCGTCTTCATCACGTTGCCTCGGACGCACGGAGGCGCTGGATCCCTTCAAGCATCGATCCTGTCCCCGCATTGACTCGTACAATTCGAAACCAGACTGCAACTCATTCACATCCCCCGACCGCCCGTCTCTCTCTCTCTCTCTCTCTCTCTCTCTCTCCCCCTCTCTCTCTCTCTCCCTCCTCTTCTTCTCTTACGCCGCATGTCTCTCAGTCAGTCAGTCAGTCAGTGAGTTGCCCCGCTCCGCTGCGCCTGCGTCCGCCTCCACAGCTCTCCAAAAAAAAAAAAGCCGAGACGCGCCGCCGCCGCCGCCGTCAATGCGGGGCATGACATACCGGCAGCAGTAGTGGGCTTCCGTCAGCCTGCTCTTAAGCAGACCACAAACAGGAGAGAGAATAGAGAGTAGAAGAGAGTGAAGGGACTCGTTTCTACCCCCGCCGTGCGTCGAGAAGAGTAGATGAGTCAATGGCAGGGGCACAGCCTGGAGTTCATGCGCTGCAGCTCAAGCCAGTGTCCGTTCCCGAGAGCCTAAGAAAGGGCAACAAATTTATGAAATGGGATGATGTAAGTAACGGCGAGAGTGACCGGCAGTGAATCCTTTCTCTCTTTTGTTTTTTTTTTTTGTTTTTTTTTTTTTTTTTTTTTCCACTGGCCGATGTTATTCTGCACGCTTTATTTGCATGTATATACCACTGGGATGTGTTACACAATGTGTAGGCTACTCGTGCCACAGTAGCCAGTAGATTGAAGTGTCAGTGGAGACCGCACTGTCAGGCTGCCTGCCTCCGGCTCGGCTGGCTTATGGTCTGTGGAAACGCAGCGGCTAGTGTGTGTCTACTGACATGTGCTTTGTTTACATTTCCCAATTTACAATGTGTGTATGTGCGCGCGCGCTGGGGGGGGGGGGGGTGCACGCGTGTTTGACAGTGCCCGTGTGCGAGAATGTGCGCACTGCTCATTAAATCAGATTACACATTTGGAATTGAGCTCGCCCCTCCCCCCTCATTGAAAATTTTTTTTATCAATTAACTGCAATTAATTAGTGTTTCGGGGATCGCAGTGTTCCCACCCGGCAGGAGCTGAATAACGATGGTGCTTTTATTTTGTTCTGTTGTGTTGTCGTTTGTCTGCACCACTAACAGTCTAGCTGTAGTGAAATGACCTTGATTAAAATTGATTGCACAGTAGTAGCCTTTTTTAACAGACAGCTATGGCGCAATGCACCTTCCCCAAACATCAAATCAACACCTCCTTCTAATGATCCCTGTGGAGAATGAACATCTAGCTGTTGCACTTCAAATTGAGTTTCAACAGTGACCTTATTGTACTTAATGGTTATTTTCATCTCCTCTGCTGGCCCCATAATAGCTCTCTATGTTCTGACAGGGACTTTCTGGGATATTTGTTTCACACCTTCCCCACAGCCCCTCTCGTTTGAATAATGTCATGCATTCCTCTGGTTTCTCCAAATCTTGACGCCTCTTTATTGTGCCAGCATTTGAATATGAGCAGAGTCATGATTACTTCTTTCATGGGAAACAGGTTGCTTTTTTTTCTCTCACTGCAAATGTAGCCACCTGGAACTGTCGTTGAAGAAGAGTTAACCATAGACTCATTGTCATGTGTGAAAATGTTGATGAAAGCAGAATCAAATCTCATTGAAGATCTCATCGTATGTAAATCATACATGTAGATTAGCATAGGCATTCAGGTGTTGGTTAACAAACTGTGCTGTGATGTTCGTTTTATATAAGTGATATTTTGAAATTGAACTTAATGAGATCATCCCACACAGTGTAATAATCATATTCATTGAGCTCAGGTGATTCTAACACAGCACAGATGGGATTAGTGGATGAGTGTTATAAGAGTGTGAATGTGGTCAGTACAGATGGCAGAGAGGGGATGATGCACACTTGCAAACCTACCACTCTGTCAATCATCAATCTTATGCTTAAATAAGAAAACTCAAGTATTTACTTAACTAGTAATTACTAATGACTGCTCACCCCTTCGGCCCTCCGGTTGGTTTGTTGTGGGAGGGAGTGTGTGAGGTGTGCGCCTGTTTCCCTAACAGCCCTGTTTGTGTGTACTGTAGTTTGTACAAGTGGGCCTATCTCCAGAGCCAAATGCGCACCAGGTCTTTCCTGTGAAAACACACACCCTCGAACACAGGCGTATGGGCAGATACTTTCTCCGTTTCATTTCCTGTGCACTCCTTCCTTCCTTCCTCTTTCCTCCCTGTATCATTCATGGAAAGAATGACAGAGGAATACAGAGGGAGAGACTGACAGAGAAAAAGCTATGATAAATTGTCAGTGAAAAAAGGATTGAATTCAATAATTTTTTTCTCATCATGGCTTTGCATGTTGGGCTCCACTCTAACCTCTCTCAACAAGAAATTGTACAAACAATTCCAATATTTGAATATGTATGAGCAGTGAAAAATACAGATTTTGTCTCACTGCTGAACAGTGACAAAAAAGGTGTTAAGTTTTGTTTACTGTCGTAAGGATGGCATACTCTATGAACAACAGCCATGAGTTTTCAGCAGACTGTCTGAAGCGGTGCAGAAAAGCACTGCGGACTTCCACGTGCAGTGCTTGGTGGTGGAGTGTTGAAAAGGATAGAAGAGCAATCAGAAAACATCTCGAAATGTTTGTGAGATCCTTGAAGTCCCAGACCTCCCCAACCTACCTCACACAGACACACACGCACACATGATGTGTTTTTGTTGCAGTCACTTGCTGGTGGCTCATGAAATGCCTGGTTGTGGTTTAAAACACTGCCTGGATGGTGTTATTATTTTTTCAGTTCAAGTGGCACATTCGGCACCAATGGGTGTCATAATGCTGCTTTCTGTTAAGAGAATGTGGAGGATAGGCAGACATTCAAAACCTCTAGGAAAGGGAACCCTCTTAAAGATCAGTGACAGCGACTGGCAAGATATGAAATAGGTGAAAGATGATGCCGGGTCCATGTAAACAGAGATGTTTATAAGCTTACACTTGTATCAGGCCCTTTTGGTCTGGTGTGCATTGAATAGGATATTATCAGCCTCCACAGGGGAGCCTAAAAGTCTCTTAAAAGTAGTAGAATATATCATTAGCATACAGAGCAGAAATGTGCTTAGCTCAAATCTCCTCTTTAACACCTCAGGTGATGGCTAATGGTACAAACTCTTCACTAAAAAAATGGCAACGTCTCTAGCCTGGGCTCGGTGCCCTCAGGGTGTTTGTACTTTCGCAAGTCAGTCACTAATCTCATCTTAATGCAGCAAAAAAAGCAGCCCGCTGCCGCCTAATGTCTTCCCATTAATGACAAATCCTCAAAATAGTGAAATGACAATAAAAGGCAGAAGCAGTACCACTGTGGAGGTAGTAATCTCAACAAATCACTCTGAACTCTAATCCACAATGTTACAAGTACTTATGTTTTTCGTAAATGTGTAGACCCATGAGGAAATCTTTGCTAAGAGTCCATAATGGCTTAATGTGTTTGTAGTGGTGGCCATGGAGAGTAAGCACATTAAGAAAGAAGCTGGTGAAAATGATTGCTCTCAGATCATTAGGCAGATTCCCGCTGCTCTCAAGCCCTCTTCTTTCCTTCTCTCTGACATCACAGACAATCCATCAGTCGCCACATCTTGCCCACTGAGTGATTTCTCGACTTGGTTCATTTGAATGGTAAACAACTTACTGTAAAAATGTAAGTCCAACTCATTATCATTTTATAGTTTTTGAGTAACCGATGTCTTCATGGAGGATGGGAAAGAGATATTAATCTGCAAAAACCAAATTGAAGAAATTGGATTGTGGGTTGTAATTTGAGTGGGCTGCAGTTGGTATGAGATGCTATATCTAAGAACTGCGAACATGAGGCATTTTGCCTGCCCTCAGGCTGCATATACTGTGTGCATGTGTATGCTGCATGCGTTCAGTGGTATGAGCGGCATCTTTTGTCATTCGATCGAGCCTGCAACGATTGTTCAGTCATGTGAACAGAATCAAAATGATTCCTCTTGAGTCTCTAATAGATTTCACGGGAATGGTGGGTTGCCATAGCAAATGTCGCTATTGTAAATCCCTGTTGCATGACTGCAAATGATGCAATTGAAGAGCCGCTCATTTACTTTACGCTCACTTCCCTTTTTTTGCTTTCTTCGTCTTTCTCTCTGTTTCCTCAGTTTATCCATAGGTTCAGTATTGGTTTATCACGGAGCAGGTGTGCCAGGTTCCATAAACTGTTATAAGATTGTCTTATTTAGACGCTATGAAATCAGACTTCAGAGTACTAACAGTTGTCTGCACCTCAGCACAGACTCCTCAGCTGTCTGTTAGCTCCCAGCTCAACCCTTTCATGACATCCCACTCTGCAAGTCACATAGGGTCACACTCATATACGACAAGCGTGTAGTAGATGCAGACCATTAGCTCTGTCTCCCAATGCTGTGATAGGGACATCATTAAAAGCCTCATGAAGACACTTTGAAGATTTTCTTGCTCTGTGCAGCAAACGCGGTTTCCATCTCTCTGATCTCACATCCATGGCTGATTGAGGAGGACAATATGCTACTGTTCGGCTGAACCACAGCCACTGTGGACACAAAGCAAAGGCTCTTTCTTTTTATAGACGCATCCAATAATATCTGGCGTTGCCATGTTTGCCTCAGGGTCAAACTGTGTGTGTGTGTTTGTGTGTCTGAGGCTTGGAGCCGTCTGCATGTGGGAACTGTGGGAAAGCATTTGTCTGTTACAAGAGGGGGAAAATGGAAACATCAGCTGTAAAACAACCTGGAGTTCATGATTGCAGTCGTCTCAAATACACACACACACGCACACTCTCACACACCAGGCTCCTTGGTCATTTGTGGTGATGCCAGTTCATGTTGGGGAAAGTACCCTAGAAGGAAAGGATTGCGTGCATGCTTACATACATAAACAGCACATTTAGTGTCATTTCAGATTCTGGTATGCATGTGGTATTACAACAACTGGGCTTTGATCCTGAAAAATGAATTAATTGGTTTACCGAGAGAATATTCTGCCATACACACAAAAACACGCAGACATGTAAAAACACAGACTCAGACAGGGATACGCATACATATGCAGACACACACATTAACTCCAGATGTCTTTTTCTTTGTTTTCCTCCAGGATTCTACCACTGTGACCCCGGTGACTCTAACAGTCGACCCCAAAGGTTACTTCCTGTATTGGACCGACCAGAACAAGGTGAGACACTGCACACCCACTCAACTATTTTGGTCCTACGGAGCTTTGATGTTGCCCTTGAAAAGCACACCTGAAACTCTTTTTGCAGTCCCAGCGTTTTTACGCATTCAGAGCGAAGATGAAATTCAAATCAGTTTTAAGCTTATTAAGCAGCAAGACACCACACAGCAGTTTATACCGCTTTGAGCCCAGATTCAAGTTTTCAAATTAACAGTAATTATTTTCTTCCATCTCAGTCTTGAAATCTTTGATTGATATTACACGATCCAAGGTGTTCTACCTGGACTGTACATACACATTTTTCACGTAACGTTTTTGCTGTTCTCCTTGCGTTTTCCCAGATTCCTCTGTGCCTGGAGCCTGTGATGTGCCAGTCTAATAGAAATAAACAAAGAAGCTTGAGTTTTACGCAGCGCCAATGTCGGTCTAAATGCGAACATAAAGAGTACAGAAGGAAGTTGAGCCCAGACTAAATTTAAGTAAAGAGGGCTTTAGTGTCCGCCATCTCATTGACACGCTGATGATTGGTAAGGGAAAGTACTGAGGCACCAAAGTACATTCTGTTTTTTTTTTTGTTTTTTTTTATGTACAGTGAAAGTGAAAACTGAGAACCCTTCTTGTTTTGTTTGGCATGAATCTTAGCAGGTGTCAGCCGAAGATACAAAATCAATTGAGTGTGCATCTCCAGGCACAATTGCAAAAAAAAAGCATAGACCTTTGTGTTTACAAACTTTATTTAATATAATCTTTCCTCACAATGTGGATCAGCTGTCAGATATTTGATTTCTGTACTATTTGAATTATGTGGCTATTGAATGTTACAGTGCTTCAGGCTTCAAAAGCTGGTTTATTACTAGAGCCAAGGTATCATTTGTCCACACATTTCACAGACAGTTGCTTCAAGCTATCCAACTTTATCATGTACTATTGTCATCGCACCATCCAGTACTCATTACCATGGCAACACCATTTGAATTCTGTGGTGCCCATGTTGTAATAATTATCATAGTACACCTAGGATTATAAGAGAAGGATCAGCAGCTCTCTGGGAAATGTTTAAGCACTCGCAAATTTGCTGAATGGAATAGACAGACCCGAGCAAGATTAAGATTAAGACATATTTTTATTTGGCTTTTTCTAACACTGTGATGCTTTCCAGACTACTTTCAGGATTATCTTGTGTCTTTGTTTTGCTGTTCCTGACACGTTTGAGTGTGATATGTTTTAAGGGTATAAGTGGCTATAATGTCTATTTGTCATTGGTAGCCGTTTTTGAGTGTGTGCTTGATGACATTCATAATCTTAGTAGCACACCAGGTAACAAGGTTTTTCCTAGCCATTTAGATTTAAGCCAGTGAAAGACCAGTGCTGGAAAAGAGACAGACATTTGAGCTGCTGCACCTGCAGTGATTAACTTGTGCATTGTGTTTTTCTTTTTTTTCTTCCCAGTTATGGCAAAGACTTTCATAATAACCAGGAACAAGGTTGTGAAATTTAAGATACTAGATGTTATCAGACTCTGTAACCTTGTCAAGCATGTGACTTCCTCTCAGTTCAACCTTGAAAGTGTGTACATAATTTGTAGAGATTGTTCCAGTTTGGTCAAGTAGTTCTGTTCTTTTGTACTTGCAGCTTCAGTACAAGTCTGCCTACCCAGCACCTCTATTCTCTAAAATCCAATCCAACTCCAAACAGCTCAACGGGCGTAATGTGTTCCTGTTCTATTTATGTGTATAACTGTATCAGCAGCGGCAGACAGAGGTAGACTAATTAATAGCTACCATTGATTTTATGTTTGCCTACATGAGGGTATTTCACTGCAGCCGTACTAGAGTAAAGACAGGAGTGCTGACCGAGACTTTACCTCTGTAAAGCACACCTCGGTACACAAACATGCACATACACACGTCATTTATGAGTGCACCACTTTTTCTGTTTGGTAACAGAGAGACGATTCGATAATGTTGGCAACCTACTGTAAATTAATACACTACATGTGGAATACAAAGGGGTGTTTCAGGGCATATGTACAAACAAACAATCAATGTGGAGAGACTTCCCTTCCTGGAAAGAGCGACAGAGACAGACAGATAGAAAAACAGAGGACCACTTCTGATATCTCGCTGGCTTGCGTGTGTGGAAAAGTGTGTGTCTGTGGTCAGAGATAACAAGCACTGAGTGTGATTCTCCACTAAGAGAATTGAGAGAGGCTCTTTGGCATCAATTTGTCATTATTTCCTGTGACTCTGTCATAAGGCGAGGATTTTGAATGATGAGGCTTTTGTGTGTGTGTGTTTACGAGTGTGGGTGTCTGTTCTGTCTCTCAGCATTGAGAGCAGTCCTGCCGCACACATAATAACTCAAATTGATACCAAGCACAGCCTGGACAAAACTCTATTAGGGCATAAAGAAAGGCACCCGCTATATTTCTCAGTGTCACAGTCAACACAAAAGTGTGTTTGCATGTGTTTATAGAGATGTCTTGTCTTGTGTTTTTGCTCATGTTTATTCATGATGGGTGGGGAATTAGCTCCAGCCCCCAGACAAATGCTGGTAAGAGATGAAAGTGGCTGGTAGATTTCAGACACAAAATAATGATTTACTATTGAGTGGCTGGTGAATTTGAACATTTATCTTTCTGCGTCTGGTAGATGTTCACATTTAAAATAGTTAATTTCCCACACTGGTATTGCACATCTGTTCACCAGACCAATTTAAATAAGCTACGATGCTGTGTCCAGTTGTTATGTGTGTATTTGTTGGAGACACAGCCTGATGGCCTGCAGAGTAAAAGCATTCCTCAGATTCTTCAGAAGCACAGCAGAACTGTTCTCAGTGTGCCTACTGCGCTTACTTTCAAACACACATTATTACTGATATACACAGTTTTCACTATTTACTGTATTTTCAGTTTTACTACTCATTGTTGGCCTTGAACCAGTTTAAGTTTTTTTGATTTTATATTTGCATTTTTTTCTGCTTTGAAAAGCAAAAAAACATCTATTCAATAAATGTATATAGTATATGATATATAAAACTAATCATTGACTGTGTAAAATACCATCTTAAGACTGTTAATAGTGTCTGCCAGGGGTGTCGACTCAGGTCACCTGGGCTTCAGTCAGACTCCAGTCTGATTACTTTAAACTGGACTTTAGAAAATGAAAGAGGACTTCAGACTTTTGACTTGGAATGACTTGATATCCTTCCCGAACCCAAAGAATTCAAATTATGTTGTATGCAGGGAATTAATTTTTCTGACAACAATAAATTAATTCCACAGTAACCAATGACATTGCACAAGGAGGGAGTAAAGGTGTCTCTGGCAGTGCCCGTCAACAGGCAGACTAAACATGATACCTCCGACTGTCACGTTCAATTATAAAGACTCTGCTGTGGTCAATGGCAACATTCAAACTATACAGCTCAAAAACCAACATGAAATCAGTGAACAGTCAGCGTGGTAACAGAATTTTACCATCAAGGATTCGATGGCCTAATGTTATCTTTTAGTATTAATAAACAATCCACAATATCTTCCGTTAGCTGTTGCTGTGTGTGACTGAGACGCTGAGACAGAGAGAGGGTCAGAAAGGCAAAGTTTAGTTTTGACGGCAGCAAAGGCTCAGTGTCAAATCTGTTTAGGCGGGATGTTCTTTGCCTTTTTCTTCCTGGCAAGCCTTTTAGTTGATGACTCAAGACTCAAGGATTCCTCTAGTTTCATCTTGATGCCTTTGTTGCAGTCACAGTAAGTTGTTTTGACAATACGGCCTCAACTTCAAAAGGATGGCATTCTGTGGAAGACTTGTCAAAACTTTAACAAGTTACTTTTATTGATCCTCGACTGAGTCTGTCAGGGAAATCGAAAGTGACTTAACGATGGCGGCAGCTGGTGAGACGAGCTAAGACATCCTGGAACCAGAGATAAGCTCACCCTGTTCTTTCGCTTCCCTCCCTCCACTAGTGGACACTTGCCAGAACAGGAACTTGAACAATGCTACTCCTGTTGAAGATAGCTTATACAGTCTGATGTTGCTGAACGGTATTACACAAGCTCTCCTTTTGGTCTGTGGATAGAAACAGGTGCCAACTGTGTTGGATCGTGATTGTGATGTGAGCGCTGTCTCCATTTCTTCACACTGCTGTATTTTTAAACAGGGCACTGCAATGTAAACTCCCGCAGTCATAACTCTCCCATGTTTGTATGTGTTTGGTCCAGAGTCCATTTGGCCGGCTTTTTTATGTTCCTGCGTGCTCTCTCCTTCACCTTGGAAAACCTTTTGTTTTGAATACATACACACACAGTGTGCAAACACGTCCACAGGCGGAGAAAGAAGGATTTGACAACAGCAACGATGATGATGGTGGTGGTGGTGACAGTGATGATAATAATGACGGTGACCATGACAACATCAGTAACAATAACATCAGTAGTAAAACAGAAACATGTGTCAACTCAAAGTAAATGAATACCATACAGTGACCTTATCTCAACATATTCCCATCCTACATTAGATATACATTAACAGTGTCATAAATGTTGGGGGGAAGGCACCACATCCTCTAGAGTATCACTGTGAATCAGCAAAAGCTAGATACAACTCACGTTTACATTCACATTTACAAGTTGGGTTTCTCTTAGGTATTAAATAACAGTTCATTAGTTTAGAAAGAATACAGGTGAGGTGCCTCCCCTTATTGGAGGAAAAGTACACTACGTTCAAGAACAGGGAACTTGATTATATTAACAGGTTTCTTTGTTCAGACTTCCTTTTGGAGTTTTGCAACAGCGACTTTGATATGACAGAGCTTTTGTTAAACTGTGTTGGTGACAGATGAGCAAATTTGTACAGCTTCTATTTTGAGAGCATGATTGTTTGGCTTATACCGAATTTGCATTGAGATGATTAAGATATAGCCCAAAAAAAGATCACCAGTAGGCCACCAGAGTTACATCACACGATCTATTGTTGTAATGACATTAGTCACCATTTCCACCCTCCGCTATGGTTAATTACTTTACATATACCTGTTATACCGAGCCATGGTAACCAGAGATCAGCCTGAGGTATTTAGACCCAGCTCATTTGACCACATTTACATACATGTATAGGTCATCAATTCACATGCATCAACACACAGCACCCAACTCCACACACACACACACACACACACACACACACACACAAACATTCCTGCAATGTCCAACCAGGAACAGGTGCCACTTTAGTAGGTTAAAAATAAATGTAGCTTCTGTTGGTTGAGCTTGCTTCCAAGAGGAGGAGCTATGCAAGACTGAGAGGTGGACTGATTCAGTCAAATTAACAGTATTTTGGTTTAGTTACCATGGTTGCCATGCAACAGCACACACCTTGGAAATGTCACATTCTCTTTCAGCCCCCGCTCGTATGTTGAGAATATGTTGCCGCTTTGAAACTGATAGCATTGTTTCTGTGTGTGTGTACGTGTGTGTGTGTGTGTGTCTTCTCCTGAGCAGGCTGTGATTATGACAAAAGGTTAAATGCTTTCTCTCAGGAGATTTATGTTTCAGCAGTGTGCCAGTTTCAGGACATTCACTGGACAAGCACTCGGCATATGGCATTGAATGATGTTCAGAGGTGAAACACAGTTCACCCCGGGCCAAAACCAGACTCACACTCACAGTTGGCAGCTGGTGTGTGGGACATTTCTGAATGAGCCTCGAATTGACCTAATCCAGAGCATGAGTAAGGCTGTTTTGGGTTCATGTTAAACCTAATACGCACGCTGCACAAACACAAACACACACCCTCTTCTCTCCCCTCTGTCATAGCGGAGTTCACACATCTGTTTCCCCCAACACAGCAATTTTCTATGATTACCGAGGCTGCCGCTCCTCCACCTCCATCAGCACTATATGGTGGTGAGAGCCGAGTCATAAATCTGCAGCCAATCTACTGAAAGTGAATCGCGACCTCGGCCAAGTTATAGCCTGGCACACAGAGGCCCTATTTCATCCGTTCCAGTAGTGAGAGAAACATAGACAGAGTGGGCCAGACAGAAAAACAGAAAGAGGAAGATGGTGATCATGATGAAGAAAATGACTGATGTAACGTCCCCTTTGTTAGATGTGGCATGGTATCAGTTTATTTACTTAATGAGTCACTTTCATGCTACATTAGCATTATGGTGACATAATTTAGGCTGACGTTTCATTTTGATTGGCTTTTAGACAATTGGACGTTGTAAAATTCCCAAACCATTGTTAAAAATAGCCAACTTAGAGCCAGCCCACCTAACATGCATGTCTTAGCTATAATGATAGGTTCGGAAAGTTTTTCATTAATAAACCTTGTAGACATATTTTATATTTATTTTTAAAAATCCATAAAATCAGAATAGAATTTGGGACTTATTTTAGTGCAGTGACATTATTACAGTGGACCTTACTTATGTTTCATTCTGTTTGCAGTTCATACATCTTCTGTTGACCTTTTTCTTTTTGCTTTTTGCTTTAGGAAAAGTTTAATAGCTGAAAGTAACAGCTGATTTGTGTTTCTGTTATGGACAAGTAAAACAAATGCACTTCAGATGACAAGTGTAAAGTTAACCATTGTTAGATAACACTATCCGGCACGCGAGAGGCCACAATTTTAACATTGTTAAACTTGTTGAAAGACTGGACTTGATAAGTGACTGACACATGCAGCACTCATTTTGACAGATTCATTATCTGCACCAAAATCAACTTGTCATGCCAAAATTCTCTGTTGTGTGCCTAGATTATTTGTCGATTGTCATGCAAAAAACAAGCTTTTTGTTTTTTTTTCCCCCCTCATGAATGCTGAAGGAAATCTTTCCACACGGGGTAAAACCGCTCACATGAAGGTTCAGACAGTACAGTGACCTACAGCCACCCAGCAAGGGTTAGGCTTTGCAGTCAACACTGAATGGCTAAAGCTTACAGCAAAAGGTCAGGGCAGGGTTATTGATATTTATCAGCCTTACATGTCTCTGTACTGAAACCTTATTGATGTTATTTATTGGTTTTCTGGAGCTGCACACAGCACAGTTTTTTCACCGTTGGCACTGCAGCACTTAACTATTATGACAGTTAATGCAGCATTTCCATGCCATGTTATTTGGGAACAGCACATGTTCCCTACAACAAAATGTAAAACAATGATAGCTTTTTTTCCATCTTCAAGTCTTTATTCGGTGACATGAACAACAGCTTGCCTCAGAACTCCCTCCCTAAAACAAGAGAATGTAAACTGTTGCTTAGCAGACAGAACTGTAGAGGAACACTGGCCTGTTTATGTGTGGACTTTGTGTGGCTCTTAATCATTGCTGAGAGTCAAAAGCAGATAAAAAAGAAAAGTGTTAAAAGAAGAAAAGCATTGCCAAACTCTTTTGGATTAGCAGTTCCTGGGTGACTTCAGAAGGCTTTGTTTGCGCTTGAGTTAGCCCTGTTCTTCACTTTGAATTCCGATGAGGACTCTTTTCCACCGCACTGTGCTGGTCCACGGGTGGACAAATACATGCTCAAGCACACAGACGCACACCCACACACACACACACACACACACACACACAAAGAAGGAGCAGGAGGAGGGCCATGGGCATGGTCCTGTTCATTTCCTCTCCTGAACAACTAGAGTGCATTCCCAAAACTTGGAGCTGTGGATCCGGAAAGGGCTTTTTGTCCGTTTAGATGCTTTTGGCTGATTAAAGGCTCCGTGGGTGCCAACACTGTTCACTGTGAATCTGAGTCTGCCAGGGTAACGGAGGTGACTTAGCGATAGCAGCAGCTCTGACCGGGCAGCTGAGACACCCTGGATTCAAGTGATAAGTTAAATCAATCACATGGCTTGTAAATGATGTTGATGATGCAGCAGCAGCTGAAGGAGAACTGTTACGGCCCACAGTCAGTAATAATATCTAGGGATGTGCAGAGGTTGGACAAAACAACAAGAATACATTAAAATATAGTGCATTCCCATGCAATAACCCTGCAATACAAACTTTCTTTGTTAGACTGTTAAGAGAGTGTTAATTTAACTCCACAATGTTATATGGTTAAGACATTTCTCTTGTTTTGTCCACTCTCTCTGTACTTACTCCTATAGTGTATTGACCAACGCCTCGAAACAAGTTGTTGACATTGATTACTCAGACTGATATTTAAAGCATAACACCGGTATAATTTTAGTTGTCTCCTATCACTGTTATTAGTGCCCATGTAGTAAACTTGTGGTGTTTTTGTAATAGTCAGAACTACATGTTTCCCTTACACACTGTACTAGAAGTCATAGGCTGTTACTATTTTTAAAACAATCCATTATAAACTGCTCGCACAGACATTCTGCCTTATAATGTATATTGTATGGTGTTCTACCATTACTTTAATGACATAACAATTGTTTTAGCATTGTGTGCAAATTGTAGCATTATCTGGGTGCTAAACGTGAAGAGATCATTTTGTGTGTTTGCCTCTCACTCTGTGCTTTTGTTCAGGCACTTCACTGTTAAAAAGTGGGGAAAGATAAAATGGTGTTTGAGTTTTTAATTGGAAGACACATACGTAATTTGAGAATAATCATTTAATGGCTGCAATGTCGATAACACCATCACAGCCTGTAAACTGGTGCCCAATTAATCTTCAACTCAATATTCAAAATTTATATTGCACATTTTGATGGCCGTGTGTTATAAATGTGACTGAAGGAAATAAGACCATATTATAGAGATAAATAGATGGATAGATGATAGACAGATATATAGATAGATAGATAGATAGAGTACTCCAGTGGATTAACTTCAAACAGTTACTTTACGAGCAGGCAATGAGTCATCTGTAAAAAAAAAAAAAAAAAGAAGAAATCTGAAGCTTATATTAGTCATAGATAATATAATTACTGTATAACTAAATATATAATTTAAAATACTTATTGTTGGAATAAGTGCTCATGTACAGTGTGACTTACTGCCAACAGCTCTATTTGGCCCAATCAAGGATGCTCTGTCTGACTGGCTGTTTAAAATATGACAGCAGAGTGAAGAGGATGATTAAGCTTCTCATTGTCTCATGGGTCCAGGTATTTATAACATTTATGCTGGCCTATTTCTGGGCTGCTTATTCAATAATGATCTCTATTATGTTGATTCCTTTCATCTGACACAGTTCCCACTGAATGCAGTTTGACATTGAGTGCTCAGGAGGTGTTGCACACAGTCACAGGAGTAGGAAAGCAGAGTGGGGAGGGAAAAGTGAATGAAGAAAGAGACTTACCTAGTAGGGGGATGACTCAAATAATTATACTGCCTTTCTCTTTAGCTGTCTTGTTCCACTCTCTCGAACATTGTCAGAAAACCTCTCTTATTTCAGGCGTAAAAAAATAAAGGCTGGCTTTCTGGTGCCAAAGAAAGGGCTTAATAAAATTTGGATGTGGAGTACTGAGAGTATGGTTAACGGTGATGCCAGTAAATTGACTTCATCTCTGCTCAATAGACTGCAGTCAGCTGAAATGTCTGCTTCACTCTCTCCCTGGTTTTGTTAAATTCTGTCTCTGTCTCTGTCTGTACTTCAGTCTGTGTTTTCCCTCTCATGGTGCACTCTGTCATTACTGTCTTTGGACATGCTGATTACCTCTTCATTATTACCTGCCTGGTTCATATATTGGTTTTGGTGCAATAATAAGATGCAGTGCTCGAAGAGTAACCCCTATTTCACACCAGTTTCTTTTGTTGTTGATGATATGACAGTTGCTACGCTTTAATATTAAAAACTGTTGTTAAAAGCAGATTAATAGCTAATCTTTGTCAGTGCCCACCAGACTGCTCTTTCTGATAAAGAAAAAAAAACACCTCAAATATTCATATATTCCATACACTTAGTTACATTATCCTCCTAAGCAACTGGGAGTAATTTTATCACATCCAGTAAATAAGCTGAGTCAATTATGAACCTTGAGCCTTTACCATGAAATGTCAGAAGTAAGGCTCTGTAGCTTATAGGCCCCGAGGCAGCAGTTTTTGCTGAAGTTTGGAGTTGTCATTCTGACATAACCATGATTTGAATAGATTTAAATGTGCAGCAGAGGCCAGACTGCTGTTGTAGCTGTCAGTTAGATATTTGCATGGCTGCGACAGAACTGAGCCGTTGGTTGAGTGCTGCATCACAACATAGCTGAATCAGTCAGTGTCAGCTTGTTTATGCTTTCTTTTTTTCCCTGCACTGGTCTGGCAGTTTCACCAAGCTGAATAAGTAAAGGATGCGTGTAGTCAGAGAGTCCGGAAAAAATTCATAATGTCAGATTAGACCACCATTAATTTCTTCCTTGCCTCCAATGTCTTATATTGGGGAAATTTGACTTCCTCATGACACCATTGTTTTTGTTTACAACTTCAAGGTCTTAGGATGCTTCAGAAAAACTACTGTGGGTGGTACGACGTATCTTCTGACCACTTCTGAAAACAAGAGTTTTATACTTGTTTTGAATGGCCACATTTAAAGGCTGGGCAAAAAGCCTGATGTCATAGACAGCAGCAAGACATGACGAATTATACAAATGTATAAATTATACAAAACACTTTTGGACAGTCTCTCCTTGAAGACATTTATGGTGTAGTTGTGTTCATTTGTACACACAAAATTTGTTAAGAATGAAAAAAAAGAGAGAAGCTCAAACCTAGCCATTTTAGCATTGTTTTGCTTACGCTGAATATGTAAACAATCATATGCCTAAAATGTAGCAATATAATGGTATAAAAAGTAGTTTATGAAAATTTGCAATTTGTAAATGAATCCATTTTTTACCCTAAGCCTTGTTAACACCATTGTGAAGGATTTTGGTTGACTCACTCAATCATTTCTTAATAGGGTGATGGGTAGACATTGACTGTTATGGTCACTGTCAATAAAATGTATCGATCAATGGAGAGCTGTGGTTTGTATGTTGCAATGGGATGACCTGACATTTTGAATGTGGGGTCAGAAATCAGAAGTTACAGTCGGTCACAGTAGTTTATAGATCTCTGATAACTGTTTCTCTGAGTAAGACTATCGCAGATCAGAAGGGATTTATTAAATCTCTCTGGCATTGATTTGCTCTATTAGTTTTAATTATGCCGAATCGATTACAGTAGAGAATTTATAGCTTAGACATTTAAACACTGATGCTTCTAGTAAACTGACATTTAAAATTTTGTGAATCAACTGGTACACAGAGAGACAGACTGACTCTCTCTTTCTCTTTTCTTCTTCCATTCCCTTCCTTCCACTTCAAATGCTAACCCAGCCCAGTTGCCATGACAATCCAATCCATGCAGCTTGTTTTTTGATGCTGCAAAGTACTCAAAACCCCCCTGCTGCTGTGATTTGACTGCCATCGCTGTACCAAGCCAGGTGGCTGCTTTCCTCAGGGAGCCCTTTCAAATAAAGGCATTTAGCCAAAAGACTTTGAAGTCCCACTGTAGACAAGCTCTCTATAAGAGAACACACTTCCTTCCTGTTTCATCCCAGGCTTTGACGGGCAAGCTTAGATGGAACACGGCCTCATGTTGCTCATCAGTTTGTTGCAGTGTTAATGCTGGAAAAAAAGAGGGAAAAAAATACTGTAATTTATAATTCTAAATCCAACTCATTTCCTCTCCAAATAATAAAAAAAAAGCCACAGAGGTTTGGTTGTCAAATTGAGGGACTAAAATTAAATGTGTAAGCAAATGGCATTACTGGAAGCTTATCAGCTGAGGGCAAGGGAACACCCTGGGCAGATCATACTCAATCACAGGTTAAAGACAGGAAGAGACGAGCACTCACATAAACAGACAGACATGTTCACGCTCACAATCACACCTACGAATAATTTAGAGTTTCCAGTTCAGCTGACTTACTGTGCTTGTCTTTTTACTGATAGAAAATCAGACGGGCAAGAGAAAATCATCCAAACTCCATACAGAAAGGACCAAGACTGAGATTTGAACCCAGGAATTTCTTGCTGTGTGTAACAGTGCTAAACACTTAGCTACCCTGTCACCCTTTTTTGATTGACTGTGCCGTGTAGGTCAGAAGTTCACCCAGTAATGAAGTTCTCTCATTCTCTTTCTCCTCTCTTTCATCGACACTGTTGCTGAGAACTGAAAGAAAAGAACTGAAATTAAAAGAATATTGAAGTCAGAAATGAAAGGCTTAAACGATTCCTTTCTGCTTTGAAGAATGTTATAAAATTGACAAAAGGCCAAGTTAGTTTTGATGGCAATTCTTTTTTGTTATTGAAGAGAGACACAACTGTTACAGCTCTTTCATGATATCATTAGAAAAATGCTGTTTTTCATCTGCTGACAGTTGGAAGGTTAATGTAAAAAGTTATATTTATGGTTTATTTATTATTGTTAAAAAGAGTCATTAACAAACAACCCAAAGGAGTAGAATACCACAATAACAGCACACACAACAGGCACCAAGAGCAATTTCTGTATACTGTGGCGCACATAAAGCAGGCCCTGTGAAGCCGATATGTAATTCAGCATTAAAGTCTATGCATCACATTCAATTTAGAAAAAGACTGTTCCTCCTGTCAACTAGATTTTTTAATTTCTAGCAAATATACCACCGTTTTTTTTTGGTCTCTCATGCCAATTTTAAATATATTTCAACCATTTGATGCTTGAATTACAAAGGGTAATTAGCTAAAGTCTTTTCTTTTTGGTATTAGTGGTATATTCATGAATATAAAGTGTTATAAGTGAGAAAAATTAAATTAAATTATTAAGATCTCAAAGTTAAAGGACACAAATGCAAATGTTTGACAGACTTGCAGGCAATCCTTGTTATCGAGACACTTTGCTTTCGTCATGCTACGTTCTTGCCACACATAAAAAACACAGTACATTTTATCAGTGTGTAGATTGTTGAACTGTCTAGAAGTAGATTATATAGATATAGATTATTAACTAGTAGATTATCAGTTTCCTGTTCAGGAATGCTGAAAGAGACTTTAGTAGCATGCTGATAGAAAAGTCACATAATGCTTTAATTTAAGGGTTAGAGTACAGATAAATATGCCTTTTCAAACCTCACTCTTTTTTTTCTCAAAGCATATTTCATAACTGTGTGTCATGCTTATTCATTCTCATAACACTGCACGCAAGCACTCTGCATTAATTTATTAACCCTGTTAATATGTAAAGGGCCGTCGTTTGTCTTCTGTCCCCTCTCTCTTGTCTCTCTCTTCCACTACCTCTCTAATGTTTCAAGCTGGGTTTTCCATATTCATTGAAAGGCTTCAATAAATGTTATTTAATTCATTTTGCTGGAGGAATCAGGGCAGTGGATGGCTTACGCTCAAGTCCCATTTGCTAATAAGGCAATTACAGGCATTTTTGCTTTCGAACAATTTCCAGTGCTTCCTGCACATAGATGAATGACCAATTGCTCAAGTGGGCGACTGGTACGAAGAGGTTTTTAACTCCATTTCAAAGAGACAGATGTAGAGTGGTCAATAGTAATGGTGGTCAATGCTCACAGAGAGCAAAGAGTGTTGACTGGTCTTGTTAATCATTTACAAGCATGTTAGGTAGGGCTGCATATCTTGTGTTCACTCTCAGAAGCCAAGAATTATACTTGTCTCGTATTTAGACAGCTCTCTCAGACAGATTTTCCTTTGTATTATCGATTGCCTTGATACAAACTAATCGTAATAATTACATTAGATGAGCTTCTGTTGTTTAAGAGGGCAGTAATTCCCACCAGCTAGGGGTTTCTGGGTTTTCATGCCCCCCTGCTGCTTTTCATTTTAAGCTGAATTCCTTTGTACTCTGTAGCAATTATCTGGCTGCTTTCTCTCCATCTCCAAATGTGCATGTCAAATTTATTAACAACACACTGAGGGACTCGTTTTGGCCTTTATTTGATTATCAAAATCTCGACATAGACTAACGTACAAACTGAATAAAAGTAAGTCAAAGAAATCCTGTCAAAACCAAATAAAGTCAAAGAAAGGAGACTTTCCTCATCATTATATTTTGAACCACAACCCTCTGTGACAGACTTGTTAAGGCTCTGTAAATACTTTACTGGGACATTTTGTCCTATATCAAAGTGTTATGTGTATCTTGCGTTGCAGACGTGACCTGTCACCTCAATATACTTTTGAATGGTAAATAGTGTTTTGGAGTGAATTTTCTGCCAAGCAATCACTCTGTTGACCATCCCCGAATTTCTCTCGGACTCCCCTCTTCCTCTTGCTGTTCCATTTCCGCTCGAGCAACTAAGTGTGTCACAAATGTGGGTCAGTCGCCTTTCTTTCCCCACTAAAGTCAATTCAATTTGGTGGAATGATAAGAAGGTATCAAATTTAAACAGCTTGGAGGTGCTCTGGGGCAAGACAAGAAGCGCAGCAGTCTGCCATACTTAAAATACCAGCTCCTCTTCGAGAGCCTTACTCGAGAGAGTTACGTGACGGGTAGGGAGCAGAACAACACGTCAGCCATTAGAAGAGAGGAAGACTTAGAGAATTAGTTTTCATCAGTAGATCAGCAGACAAGCTGCAGCCAGCCAACCAGCCTCTGCTGATGCTCATATTGTCTTTGCGTTTGTATCAACCACAACCAATGACCAATCCACATAATTGTAATAATAATTGTAATAATGTAATAATAATAATAATTGAAGCAGCAGATCGTGAGTCTGACCGATACATCAGCGTGGATAATAGCGTAGATTAATTTATTAAGTTTTCTGGCTGATTCATGTGTTTTGTTCTCTACCAATGCTGCAGTGACTGCGGTTTCACAGTTGAACTGAACGCATATTGACTGACAGTAGAAGCAGAGGCCAGTTGGCAATCATCTCCTCTGACAGATGAAGGTAGCTTGTGTTAATGTGGAAGTTTTCGCATCGACTGCCTTCAGTTGCCAACACACAAACGGATGCAGACCTTACCTAAACCCCTATAAGCTCAACAAGCTTCACTTCTCACGTAGTTCGGGTCAGCCCGCTCCAGTCCTCTTCTCCTGTTGTCAAACGTGCCCAGAGCTCGGCGTTGGTTTCAGTTCATGTAGGTTAATAAATAGACAGAGACACTGTGGGGAGGAAGGTTGTCAGTCATTGTCCATCACGGTGTTCCTAACAGCAACACGCCCCTCTGATGTGTCTGTATCTCTAGGTAAAAAATGACAACGTGTAACCATGTCACTTGCGAGCAGGTTGTGTTACTTACTGATCAAGTAGAAATAATGCCAACTCAATGTCGGTTTTTGAGCCTTCAAAAGTCCCACGGCTCTCTCCATCAAGTGAAAGTCTGAGGTTCTCTGGTTTTATCTGGTCTTCTATCACTCTCCCTCTTGGCCTTCTTAGCCTCCGTCAACTAGGTTGTTTTTCTTTTGCCAGGTAGTTTTTCCACAGTTCTGCCATTTTTGGTACTGGGGATAGCTACTGGGAATAGCTATAGATAGCTACCGGGGAAAACAAAATCTTCTATCTTCTTCCTTTTGTGGTTGTACAATGGTTGACGCATTTCCTCTGAACCGTAAATCAAGCCTTTTTTTTTTTTTCGGGAAAAAGACAGTGAAAGCAATACTTATAGGGAACCAATCTTAACACCGATGGTGTCATTATTCTATAGCCTTTACACTGTGCAATCAAGTTAAACCAAAAAAGTTGTTTATTTTTTCCGCTTTAAATTGCAATGACTATATTCCATTCCACAGGTTCTACATAAGATCTTAGACATATTTCTTGGCAAAAGCAGTTAAAAATGAAATCCTTACAGTGTAATTGTCACGGTTTACGAGTAAGATAACTGCTACAGCAGTAATGGCGGTATGTTTACCTCTGCCTACAACCCGGATTAGTCTATAGACTAACTGTTGTCATTGCATAGTTTGTCCACCAAAGACAACTTATACGTTTATTTTCTACTTTAAACACTCTTATATATCTAAGTCTTCTCTGACTTTTTTTTTAATTGACTTTTTATCAAATTGTTAATCGAAAAAAAAAAAAAAATTGGCCCCTATATTGTTATACTGGTCTCAAAATCCAGTATCTGTTTGACTCAAGGATGATGACATGTTCTATGCCCTCAGTTGTTAGTCTTTTGTTTACATATTGATATATGCCTGTAGTGGGTTCTCAGTCAAACTGTTGAGTTGATGTCATGGAAAGATACAGAATGTGTACATAATATGTCTCTAACCCATAGTACAGCACAACCTTGAAAAAGGAGCTTTCAACTCTTATATTTTGGAAAGTTTTTAGTTTTGCGCTTCTGCCAGTGTCCTGTCCTCTACTCTCCCTCATCCTCCTCCCACTGTATTTAGTGTTTACTTGTACTGATCAAACTGCTTTAGTTAGAGAAATAAGTGGAAGTGTGGAGGTAGGAGGAAGGACAACCAGAGAGTGTTTAAGGAAGGACTTTTGGAGAAGAAGAGACACAGACGTAGAGAGGGAGAGACGGAGAGCTTTGCCTGCAGAAAGAAAGTGAAAAATGCATTTCTCTTAGCCATCCGCTTTGTCCTGACTTCAAAGAGCCCATGGATTGCACTTAGGAGGTGTCTAAATGAGGTGATGTGAAAGATGAGAGCCAGAGCTGCACTGTATCTGCCACTGGCAGTGATTCTCAAAGGACTTCAGTGAAGAGCGCCGGCACAAGCGCACACAGTCACACTGATCACTTTCAGCCCACAGACTTGAATACAGAGACCTGGTGTGATTGAATGTACCTTTTAGCCATTGCTTGAATGCCAAGAATTTAATTTGCATTGAAACTGTTACCTGCAAAGACATGGCGAGTTTGATATTGAGAAAGTAGAAGAATAAGGGGGTGTTGCACAGATACCCAGAGGAAACTGTATTTTTATAATTGAATAAAAACAATTTATGACATTGAAAAGTTGTGTGTGTGCACAAGTGCATCACAGTGTGTTAGTTTGCATGTTTATGCACTGTAGTGTCTGTGTTCAGGTATTTTCTGGCCTTTAATTACCTTAATTAATACTTTCTGGGATATTATGTATTTATGTGTGTGTATGTGTGTGTATACATGCATTCCTACATGTGCGCGAGTGTGTGTCACTCGTAGCAGGCCTCTGTAGGGGGGACTCAGATGTTCCATTGCAGCAGATAAGAGCCATCCGCAGTGTGCCTGAAGGAAGCCACACAGATAGAGGAGCAGACTTAAATGGTGTGGAGGAGGGAGGACGGCAGAAGACGGAGGAAGGGATGGGGGTGGTGTGTTAGCCTGCGTGTGTTGGTGGGGGATCAGACGAGACAAGATGTGAGCCGTCATCCATCGACGCGAGAGCTGCTGTCAAGAGGCAAGAAGACGGGAGGGAAGCATGGAGGGAGCGAGGAGGAGGAGGAGGAGGAACAAAGGAGGCAGATGTCCAGGGGAGAGGATAGGTGAGACAAGTGAGACAGAGAGGGACATGTACGAGACATCGGAGGCAGAAATGGACAAGGGAGGACGGGGGAGGACGGGGGGGGGCAAAAATCCAGCCAGAAGCATAACAAAGACGAGCGAGAGAGAACAACAGAGGATGATGGACAGATGAGGGAAGCAGCTCTGCTTTCTCTGTCATCCCACTCGGTTCTGCTATCTATCAGAGAGGAGTACACTCCCTCCAGTATCCGTCTCTACACTCCATCCGTCACTGTGCAGGCGGGTGTGTGTCTGCACGTGTGTGTCCAAGAGTTGATTGGTCTAGAAACGCTCCAAGGAAAATGGTGACCAGTGTGAGCTGAGGAGCCGGTCACATCATCGCTCTCAGTCCTCGAGTGTTTATAATGACTGAACACAGCAGACACTGCAGACTGATGATAGAGCGGCGGAGTTGGGGTTTGTGTGCGTACAGGCACAAGCGCGTGCGTTTCTGCCTATGGAAGTGTGTTTATGAGTGTGTGTGCTACCTGGTGTGTGTGCGCAAGCGTGAGTGTGTGCGGTGATGTATAGAACAAAGCTTCCTGCGGCCTTTATCTCAGCATTGGTTGTTTTGCGGAGCGTGTCGGCTGCTGATAGCCACTATCAGCCACAGCCACACTCTGCCATCGCTCGGCCTCGGTGTTTTTTTTTTTTCCCACATAGCCATTCCTCCCTCGCTCCTTCCTTGCCGCCTTTCTTTCCTCATTCTCTCTGACCTCTAATCACTTTGTCCTCCCCCCATCTGTCTGACCATGAACCCAACTCAAACTGATTACCAAAGTCACATGATCCCACATATTTATGACTTAACTTGGGTTTTTGAATGACTCTATATGTGTAGTTCTGTTTAAATCCAGCAAAATCAATTCTTATGGTATTTCTAGACGTGCCTAGTGAATAAACTTATTTTGAGTGTTATCCTTACTCTGACTTGACAAATAACTGAAAGATCCCTTTAGATGCGAGTAAATCCTACATTCTAAAGGAGGATCCGTCCACAATCTCTGCAGCTTGCTTACGTATTATACTCACTACATTACCTGCTAGCCTTTGAGAAAGTCTATACCTACATTTTAAAGTCCTACATTAAGTCTGCGGAAACTTGGCTCGTCAATCCATGTTGTAATTGCTGTCTCGGAGGATAGACATGGCATCCAACAATTTTACAGTAAAGTAATGGGACATATATACATAGTGAAAGGCTGCAGGTGGAGGATGAGGAAGGAAATAGGAAGTCAGAGCGAAATAAATGAATAAAACAAAACTTGTTTTAGCCTAACAGCATTAGTATATTACACAAAAGAACTTAATCACTGTGGATATCCTAAATGGTTCCTTCCTTCCTTCCTAATACATTTCCCTTTTAATTCCAGAGTTTTAACAGGGAAATAAACAAGAGTTCTTCAAACAAAACATAAAACCTGAAAATAACATCTTGGACTCTGGGAAACTGTGATGGACAGTTTTTCTATATTTTTTGATATTTCATAGACTAAACTAATAATCAAAATAAATCAAAAGATTAATCAGTAAGGAAAATCACTAAAGTAAATAATTGGTAATTACAGCCCCAACGCCAACCCATACAGAATGCTTTAGACTGCTCTAGAGCATGTCAACCACATTTTCTCACAACCACTCTTGTTACAAATCTCCAACTGCATTCATCTCTTTTAAATGTCAGAGTAAAACTGGAGTGCAACGCATCACCGCTTTAAGATGCTCAAAAGCATGATGGCACTGGACCAAGATGGGTTGGTCAAAGCTTGAGACAAGCTGGAGACATGGCCATACTAAAAGGTGTTGCTCCCACATGATGGCTGGTTCTAGGACTGCCTGGCTGAGATCTCTGCATCCACACACCATATTTGTCTGTTGGCTGAGATAGAGGACTGTCCCCTTTAGAAAAAAAACCCAGATTCTGCAGTGGTAAAGGTTAGAGATACAAGCCCAATGTTTGAAGCGCCTCTCCAAGTAGTTACATGAGCAACCTATTCAACTGCACACAGCACTTGGATTTATGAATTATACTTGAAGGCTTCTCTTGAGCTTATGTGAGCTTAGAATCCATTTTACAGATCTACGGTGCGGAATGGATTTTCTGTTGAGAGACATTTTACCTTTGTACAACCAGAAGCCATTCGGAGCTTGAGGAAAAATACACAACTGTAGTGGGCCAAATTCTCTTTCAAATCGTTTCATTCACATTGTAAAGAGAAATTGTCCTTTGTTGGTTCCTTATGACAGAACATTGATTTGTTTGAAGACTTTATTGAAATTTTTGATGCTACAGAGGAAGAACTGGAGACATAGAACAGGTAGAATGGATGAAAAACAGTGAATTAGTTGCTCAGTTTAAATAGGCCCGCGAGCAGCCTCATGGCAATGCCAGACTCCCCAATTTGGCTAAAGGCCTTTGTCGCATGCCATTTCTTGCCCACATTTTTGTCACTCTCCACTTTATACTGCGTAATAAAGCATTTAATCCAGGGGAATCATTTAAAATGTAATAGGGCCTCATGTGAATTTTAGATACAAAGCCATCTCAAACTACTGGTAGGACAGGAAGCCCCCTTCAGAACCTCAGTGCAAGGTTTTTAGAGGCTGCACATAGGTATGTACATGTGCAGAAATGTTAATGCAAAATGTCCCCAATGTAATTGTCTGTCTCCTGTTTTGTCTGAGTGTTTGTAGCTCTCTCTCGCTCTCTCTCTCCCTCTCTCCCTCTGTCTCTATCTCTTTAGTCAGCCACTTCAGGTGAGCAGGTCTGTGACTTAATCACTGTGGGGCTTTTAGAGTCGCTCTATAGGAACCCAAGAGTGGAGCAGCAGAGTGGATGTGACTCTCAACCAAGTTAAAGCACAGCTCTCCACGCACCATTTTCCCTTGTAACAGTACATGTTTCCTGGCAGCTGAGTGTCCCTCAAGGGCCACTTACAGGGACAGGCACATCACCTGTGTGGCTTTGGTGTGTTTTGTTCCACACAAGTATTTAGCTCTGTTTATGATTAGAATCCTCTCAACCTGAGTCAGTGGGCCTTTGAAAACTCTTATGCATAGAGAATACAGCTCTGTAATTTGTTGCGCAACCTGTCATGTAGCTCTGCATTACATAAAACCCCAAATTTCTCACCTATTTTATATTTTACTTGTGTTGTATTCTAAGTTGTGTATGCTGTATGTATAGAAAGAGCCAAGACCTTCCCCAGGCTTCCAAAGAGTCCTGGGAATACATACTGTGTTTATGAGAACTTATTTTGGTCCATGAGATGGCACGAAGGGGGGGGGGGGGTTAGGGGCTTACATGTTATACCAGTATAGTCTGTGTGACCTCATGACACAAACCGGCAGCCTGTCAGCAGTCCTGTAAGCAAACCACATCTGACTGACATGGACATGCAGGGTTGTAAATGAAACATGACACAATACAATCAACCATTAAATGCTTGTTAGTAGATAAATGATCTGTGTCATTATTCAAATAAATAAAACTATCGTACGTTACTATCATTGCTCTTATAGAGCGCTCCTGAAAGTTCTGTCCTTCACAAATGAAAGTGTGGATATGCTGTATGTCGTCCGCACATTAGCCCCGCTACAATACACAAACAGTCCTGCCTCAAACATCTCCCCCTTTATTTGTTCTGTGCGTATTCACCTCTCCTTCTTTCCTGCCTTCACGTTCTCTGCTCCTTGTCACCGTTGCTCAGCAGAGGCCCTGAGCGCTGTGGAGTGCACATCCATTTTGAACCCAGAGGCTGTCAAGCATGCTGTTGGTAAATGAGCAAGCTAACCTGTGGCTTTCAGTCTCCCCACTTCCCCCATTCCCTGTTTCCTTAACCCTCTCCCTCGTTTTCCGGCACATCCCTCCTTTGCCTGGACCACTAATGCTGTGAAAGATTGTTGCTTCTAAGGGCAACAGAACTATTTGTTATAAAACTAACCAACCTGACCAGACTCTGCAAGCCCCATTGTAAAGTCTGCTCAGTAAAGACTGTTTTTTTATTAGCACCTTGTAACAGGTTTTTTCCCCAGTTAGCCTCAAGTCAAGTTTTGTAAATCACATTTCACATTTTACAGTAGTGAACTCAGTGATCTTTGAATAAAGGATAACAAAGAGTGAACATGGCATATATATATATATATATATATATATATATATATATATATATATATATATATATATATATATATATATTAGATGTACAAAGTGCTTGAAGCAGAGACACATTTGACAACAAAATGACTCACAGATCATTGATGAATTTCCTGCAAAGTTTCATATAAACACCACCCTTCTTACTTGCTAGTTGTAAAAGGAATGGGTTTCATTTAAATGGAAAGCAGCATGTTGCAGATGTTGCGTGAACAGTGCCTCAACAGCAGAGATAGACAAACAGGCACAGAAAGCAGAGCCCAGGGCCAGCGCAAGTTAAACATGTTCATTAATTTCTGTAGTTTCTCTCCTGCTGGCCCTGCTTGATTCCTGGACATGCCGTGGATCTTAATAGGCTTGGGATCCTCGCTCACTGTTTTGATGCACAGCAGAAATGCCCTGAGAGAGAGAGAGGGAAATAAGAGAGAGAAAAACGGAGCGAGAGGCAGTGTGAAAGAGAGATGAACGGATAAAGAACGTATGTCATAGGAAATAAATCAGATAAATTGAACAGGAGAAATAATGGCTGGACTGCTAGACTGCAAGAACATACTTTAATTATCTCACTGTGCAGTGTCTGCAATTATAATTCCAAACCAATATTAATAAAATGTCATTGGCATCAACTTTTATTTGCATCTGCACAATGAGTAAACCTCTGCACACTGTAGCAAATGCTGATACAGGCCTTTGGATGGTACAGTAATGGAAACGTGTAACATCTGAGTCACACAGTGTGAGCAGATTGTCACCCATACAGGCAGTTTGCTTTACCTTTAATGAGTCGGCTCTATAGGTTAACACTCAACCAATGACGCTGAACCAGCTTAGAGTTGTGTTAACTGTGCAGGGCTAGAGGGCACAAAAAAGTACCCCATCAGCGAGCTGCTTCCTGAAGCCCCACTGTTCCACCAGGCCCCCATGCGGAGCGTCATCTCTCTAAAGAGACTTCAAAGGCAGGCATTTGCAGACCCGATGTAGGCGTTAACCTTTGACTCAGAAGCTCTCTCTGTGCAAACAGGGACAGCCTAATTGATGCTACGCACTGCAGAAAAGGAATAACTTGTCCTTGTGGATTTCAGCCATAGAATAGAGTGCTTTAATTTCTGTGTCTCAGTATATGGAGACAGACAGTGGCTCTGCATCTACTGTAACAAAGTGACCAATAGTTTGCATCTATGGATGCTTCTGTATATGGCTGCCAGTTGTCAGTGGTTGAAGTTTGTGTATCATAATTGTACTTCCAGCATAAATCACACATTTTTTTTAGAAATTAAAATTAAAATAATTTTTCGAAACCACTACGGTAACTACAGATTTCTAGTTAAGGAAGAATGGCCTGGTTATTAGCATTGCGGCAGACTGACTCAAGCCCCCATCGCTCCTTGCCTCCACAGATAATGCTGAGTGGACACACAGTTCACTCAGTAAATTTTCCACCTCATGTCCTGGCTCCCTCTCAGAGAGATGGAGAGAGTGATAATCCAGACTGATAAAGGGATGTGGGGACCGAAGGAAGATTGCAGGGTCCTTCTGTATGATTGAATTTTGTGTGTATTTACTGCTAACCACATTACTGGCTGTTTAAGGGACAATAGGGCTCGCAAATAGGCATGAAACATTTGGTCAGTATTCTCCATAAAAAGATATCTGCATATGAATGCAGAATCTTTGGGCAATGAACCACATTTTGGTATCAGACTCATTCTGTTTTTTAGTCTGTTTGTAGGACGAGTAGTATTGACCAACCACGTTTGAGCAGGCTCTGGTTGCATGCAGGTAAATAGTCCATGTGTAGAGGAAAAGTGGCGGAATGCATTTATTTATTTACTTAGCTTTTTGTTGTTTTTTAAAGATGTATCTGCATTCATATGCAGCTATCTGTAGAGATTAGCCAAAATGTCATCTGGACCCAAAAAAAAAGAAAAACTGCAAAAAGTAAGATTCTAATCAGACTGTAAATTATGACTGGCGCACAAAAAAATAAGTCTTGGCCCAGATATCCATTATTGGGATATCAATGGATTTTTTTGCTGTGGTGTATTGGTGCGTAATAATAAAACTTAGAGGAATAAGAAAGTAGAAGTAGGAGACAAGTAGTGCAAAAGTCAACATAAATATTAAATAGGAATCCAACAGACGGATGAGTTGATGCATATCTGTGATGTGGGTCCACTAATAGAGGGACACAGGTTCCCTCTTGGCATGCTGGAGAAGGAGCTAAATCCCAAGTTCAGATCACTAACTAAGAAGTTATTCGGAATCACATTTTGACTTAAAGATAAAAAATGGAAGCAAAGTTCAATGCTTTGTGCTATATCGTAAGCAGCTTTCCTTATGCACATTTCATAGTGTCTATATTTCAGCGCTCTTATTTTTAATTCTGTTCAACTTTGCCTCTGCATCACAACAGTGTGATGTGAAATGTTGGAGCCATTAGATGAAACAAGAAGCTCTCACATGGATTCCCACACTGCTGTATCAATAATGAATCTACGGTGGAGCCAAGATTCCCATTTACTTGAAATGCTGTTTCAGAGAGCCTAACTTAACTTTTTAGTTAAATATTATATTCATGGTGTTTTCAAAGCTGTTTCATTAGGGTGCTATGTTATGTCTCTTTGCCAGTTTACCACCACTCACACAGCTTACGCCAGCCAAGCTGTGGCAAGCAGAATATTGTGCATGAGTGGAGTGTTTGGCATCTATTTTTTTTCCTTGCCAGGAGTGATTCCAGTGGTGTGTTGCAGCTGAGGACATTGTCTGTCATGAAACACAATCTGCAGATTTCCTTTGGTTTCAGGCATGTCACACCAGTCTGTCTGTATTGTTCTTTCTTTGCACCAGCACGAGGACATTTTCCAAAACCTATTTTGAGTATTTGTGCTTGAGAAGAACAAATGCTGATTTAGCCAGGTTATCAGTCAACATGGGAACTTTACATGTTTGTCCTAATTTTGTGCACAACATTACAATGACACTTTCATGTGGCAAAATGTCATTAGGGTTGCATCTATCTACGCTGAGTGACTCCCACATGGCCGCCGGTATTGAGGCTAATGTGTCCCTCAACACTTGTGGTTGTTCAAACACGCACACACACACACACACACACACACACACACACACACACACACACACACACACAGACACACACACACAAATAAGGTCTTAAGCCACTGATGGCAGGTTTGGAAATGGAAAGGGTTGTTGAAATGTTCCCCTTCGCCTTGGATCCAAAACAGCTCCCATGGGCACAGACTGTCTTTGTGTCCTAAACTGTCTTTGAAGCCTTTGAATTAACACTTCATTGACATTGATACTGATTTTGCTGTTACTTGTTTACAGGATACGGACCTACTGGATATAGCGTACGTGAAAGATGCCAGAAATGGAAAGTGCACCAAAACGCCAAAGGTAAGCCTACAATTAACTAGTTGCTTGCCCAGCCCACTTACATGGATATACATATGAAAACATATTTATATAGATGCCTTATGGTTGTTTTTTGTCTGTACAATATTACTTCAAAAACATAATAGTTTCAGTATTGTTCTTGTTTTTGTCCGTTGAGGCTCTGGGAACACAGTGAGCAATGTACTGAAAGGACAGAGGGGGGCATATTTTGGGTGATGATATGCTTTGTAAGTGTTACTGATTATTTTTGCATGGAAATGAAAGCCATGAGTGGGTGTGAGCCTAACCATGAATCAGACACTGTCTGCATCCATCCAGCCAAGAACTCTGTTATGGATAGGACTGAAATTGGTTCAGGTGGTTGTAATGAATTGCATTTAACCATGAGACTTGTATGTTCAGAAATTGGTGTAGTTGTTTGTATGGGAGCTGTAGTTAATGTCATTGTCTTTCATATGACCTTCAGAACTTCAGATTTTGCATTGAAGTTACTTTTGATTGATATGTATTTGTGTGTTACTGTGTGTGGACAATCTATTTGCACATATGTAGTATAGTTTTTAGACAGTGATGTGAACACGAAAGCGAGGAAGTGAGGATCAAATGACACTCAAGATTGACAAACATGTTTTGAATTCAAACCCTCACAGTTACAGCACATGGATGGTTTCCCAGGAAAGCATACAAGTCCAGGATATCCAAATTGCTATTTCACAGCTAATTAAAATGCTGTTTATTGTGAGCGTTGAGAGAAGAATTTGTACACACATTTCTTAATCTGGCAAGCTGTAACTGTCAAGAAATTTGGCTCATTCTGGTGCAGCTACAAAGACAAATTCAGTACTCACAGTTAATTCCCCACTTACCAAGCAATGATCAGAACAATAACCTGCATTCTTATCCACTTTCTTATTCCATATCCCCGCATAATGGTTCAGTTTCATACATCTTTTGGATCTAGTCAATCTTGCGATGAGTTGCTGTTACATAGCAGCGGCAGTCTTCATCGTTTTGATTCAGTGCAGCAAGACAAGCGAGTGGGGGGCACACACTGCTGGTCTGTCTGGGGAGTGACTAATGATGGAATGAGTAGAATAACACAGAGAGGATTCATGCATTTCTAAACAGCTTACAGAGTGATGCTACCCAGGGAGGAGACATGACCACGTGACAGGTAAGACGGTCGAAGCATTGGAAATCCATTACTGGGAGATGGAGCGGTGATGCACCCTGGGCATTGTAATGGGAGCACCAGTGAGACACAGTGTCTGAAGAGTTTATGAGATGAGGAGAGGAAGGGAGGAAAGGAGGGGGGGAGTGATGAAGAGACTGTGGGGATGAGAAGGAGGAAAGCAGAAAGAGGAGAAGGAAAAGCAATGGGAGTTTTTTTTATGTAAGGTCTGCAGAAGGTGAGAGAGGGCGAGAGGAAGGGAGGAAGGACACAGAGATGATGCTGGACAAAGGAAGATGTCAGACAAGAAGCACAGATTATACCAGACAGCAGTTGTTGTAAGTGGACAGCACTCTTCGTGGCATGCTTCTCAAGCATTTCTCCTTCACACTTCTTAAGGATCTTTTCAGAATGGTGAAGATTTTGGAAGGATCACTGTGTTGTTAAGAAAAAGCTTGTTGAAAATTATGATGTTTGTTGTGCAGAATACATAACACTGATATAGACAAGTAAAGAAATTTGACTAAGTTGGCAGTAGTAGACACATCTGAGACAAAAGTGCTCATACATTCATTTATGTTATGGTGTGACCATAGCCCATGGAGTACCACATGATATATGTGCTCATAAATACACCCTAATCATGGTCAGATTTGTATCAACCCTGGTTAAAATGCCGCCCTCCAATGAAAATCATATAAACTGATCAATATATTAGCAATGTATCAGTGCTCTTTGTCCAGACTTGTATCTAAGTCCATGAGAGAGCAAAATGAGTAGGAAGCAGAACGAGTGGGGAATTCCTTCTTCCTTTTAACATTCTTTCAATTCATACTGCACATAAAACTCCTATTTTTACTGTTTTGTTGTTGAGTCTGTTGTTTTTATATTTATACGCACAGTACTCTTTAAAGCTCGTACTGCTTCTTCTGCTCTCGCTCAAGAACTCCCTTAGCAGCCTTCGTTCATTCATTCATTCATGCAAATTGCAGGAAACCAACACACTTACCAAGGCGAGATGAGATGCTGGACTTGTGATGACATGTCTGTAAAAAGCCTCAGAAGTGCATTCATTGTGCTACTCAAGAGTCCTGCGTCTCAGTCCCATGTTGTCAGACTCGTATACAATCATTCTGAACAGACTGCCTTGAAAAGGGCCCCAGATGGAAAGGCTAGTTTGGCTCACCTCTTTTGAGCTCGTGTTTTTGCTACAGCTCAAGTTACTTCACATTGTCTTTGAACAGCATCAGAATTTCTGTCTGAGTGTCATTAAGATTTGGAGCACGCTGCTGTGTTCATCTGCTTGTCTGCCCTCTGATGAACTTATGCCACCCTGCCCACGGGCTCCAGCTACTCAGTTGTGATTCATACATTTTCACTGTGAAGAAACACACTCCCACAGAACACAAATACATTTGATTGAGAGGAACGCTCTCCAGCATTTGTTCATTGCGTACACTAGCAACTGTGTAGACAAAAATCCCACACAGGAGCACAAATGCACTGACCAAAATAACAAAGCACGACAAAAGCAGTGTCCTCTGTTCTACCATGCTCAGGATGATGATGTTAATTAGCATGTGTCCACCCCATCATTCAGAGTGATTAGATTGGCCGCTTGTCAGAATGACAAGAGGCAACCTTTGTTTGACGGGTAGCTCCAGAAATAAATCACACACCCTTAGGTCTGGTGCGCAAAGCACAACACTAATAATCATCCACTCCACATACCCACAAATAGCGAGCAGATTTGCAATATTCATTACAGGGAACAGAGGGCAGAAAGCTAACAAGGATTGTTTTTTCTTTTACTTTGTGTAAAATATTATTTATTAGTATTAGTATTTAGTAGTATTTTTGCCCCGTTTGGTTCTTCAAATGTAAGTTGTTGGATGAAGAATTGAACAACAGCATCCCTATTTACTTTAGAGTCTTAAATATCACAAAGGTATAATTAATTGACAGGGTCTCATAAACAACATACAGCTGATCTGTGGAGAGACATGTATCAAGATTAATTATTCCCAAACCCCCTGATGTTTCTTGGATGCTGGCCTTCTGTAAATAATAAAACCGTGACTATTGACAGTAACATAATGCCGAACAGTTCTCAAGTTCCATATCCAGTATCACTTCACTGGAGGCAAAAAGCATTATTTACCGGCCACATCATTGATTTATTTCATGCATTTGTATGAAATGTATGCATGTATTTATTCATACATTATGTAAATTTGAGGAAAAAAATTAGAATTGTAAAAAGCAAACCAGAGGACTACACCTGCACTGTCAACCAATGCTCTTTTAAATACATTGTTTGACATGTGTTACAGCCCCCTGTCAGGCCCCACTGTTCCACACCATCTATTCATATTGTCTCTTTATTAAATCAGCAGATTAGCTTGTTCCTGCACAGCATGTTCCCTCTCCTGAGCACCAGCCAAACAGCTAAAGCCAATCACATCTGCAATCTCCTGTACACTATACCATACAGCTAACTTCTACATAACTGTGTTCAGATGACTTGTACTTTCCCCTCTACTTCATTCTGCCTCCTGTGAGGGGCATATTGTAAGGTTGTCCCTCTGCTTTCTGGAAGTGTTCTTTTGTCTGGATTGTTCTTTCTTAGCAGAACTGGCAAGAGGAAAATGTAATCAGCATCTCACCATGCTGCTTACAGTAGGTGTCTGACAGACAGAATTACATGCTTTCTCTCCATCTCTTCGACAACCAAACAGATCCTGTATCTGTCTGTGAAAAGTCCTGCTTGTACTCAGTGCCTGTGCAGTTCAGGGCTGTAATATAAATCTTGAAAATGGAAAACCATAATGATTTAGTGTCCTGTACCGCAGACTTCATTCTCAGATCTTTTCATTTTTATAATGAAAGTAAGACATCAAGCACAGGGCAAAATGTGCACACACAATATGGTCTGATAATTCAGATATCCTTATCCTACTCCTAGGCAAGTCTGCCATGTGCTAGGTGATTATTTTGCTGTGTGTCTGTTAAACATGACATGTTGATCACATAGCTTATCCATCCCATGACACATGCATGGTCAGACTGAGGTACTGCTGACTGAGTGTAGCAGATGGCTTAAGGCAGAGTTAAAAGTTTTGGTTGTATTATTGGTGAATTTAATATAATCATAAAATAATCACTATCAAGTGATAGGGGAACAAATTGATTTCTGGAGTCTTGTCCAAGAGGATAGCTTATAAAGGTGGACCGTCTAGACTGATGCAGCCACTGTTATCAGCAGAGAATCAAATGGAAATCACTCACAACTCCAAACTAAAACTGGAAAAAAACGACGTAATCATGCTGCTACAGTATGCAGAATGATATGTGCGTAATTTTAAAACATGCATTGTTTATTCTAGGTGTTGTACATCAACAGCAACACTTAATTCAAAAAGGAATTGGGTTTCTCTTTTGGCGTTCCTTGTTGTCTTGATAGTGAATGAAATTGTAATCAGTGGACTGAAGTCAGCAGTAGAATCAAGGCTCTGATGTTCATATCCTGCAGAGCTATTTGTTCCTTCAGTATTTTATTGTGAGGTGAGAGGAACTGGCCGCCAGCTCTGTTACAGTCTAAGCTCGCAGCTGAGAGGACTGCTGCTAAATACAGAGCAGCTTGTGTGTCCCCAGCAGTGTAACAGGATCTGGGAGAGGCCAGCGGGCCATTATCACCACCGTTCTGTCTGGCCAACAAAGTCGGCTAAAGCTCCATCTCCCACAGCAGTAAGTGCTAAACAGCTCCTCCGAGTACACAGCAAGCTCCTGTAGGGTTTAGATCTGCCCTTATCCAATACATATTCAAAGCAGCTGTGTTATGACTGTTTTTAAGACTGTGATTACATAGTTTAGAAAGTAAACATGAAACATGAAAGAGGGCATACAGTATCAATGTCCTGGCATTTATTTTTGGACACGTGGAGCAGTGCCTTACTTAGTTTTTTCTTTTCTTTTTTCTTACCCAAAATGCATTTACAAATCAGAAAACAGACCCAGATCTCGAGTCAACTGCACCTTGAAAACAACTTTGATGCCACATCATTACTATCCCAACGCTCATTTACAGCTTAAACAAATTAATTGTACGAGTGAGTAATGCTTTTTAAATCTCCTTTGTACAGCATTTCTTTTGAGGTGCACAAAGGCTCTTGCTGTGGCAGTGTTTATTTCCATCGTTTGTGCTGTCTGCCGTGTATCGACGAAGAACGGGGTCACAGTATGTGCTCTGGCTGCAACAATCACAGCCCTTCAAATCTATCGATGTAAGAGTGAGCAAGACCTTTGTCTGACCCTGGACACAACCACACTCCCACATGACAAGATGAATAGCTGAGAAAGAATGGAAATATTAGGTAACATGATGTCAATGACAGTGTATAGTGTGCTTGGTATACTGTGCGCTATAATGTAATGTACACTGTATACTGTCAATGTAAGTGTCTGCAGTTGTAACAAAATGAGTCAAGTTATACAGCCTCTGCTGATATGCGAAACGTTTGCAACAGTGCACAGAAGCTTTAATTCTGGTTTGCATTACAGCTGCAGGGGAGATTCCCTAGACGAGCTTAAAATCTCTCACTAAATATAACCTAATAACAGCTTTGATGAGTATTCAGGTGTAACCGCTGCCTCTGCTGGTGGTGGCATATTGTACATTGTGATGTCCAACATTTATAGCAAGTCCAGTTCCAGTGAGCCAGTGATTGATTTATTTGTGTGTGCACATGATTGTGTGTGTGGAGCATGATGATGTCTGTGCTGTGTGTTATTTTCAGTATGTTTCAATGATGTAATGACGTGTGCATGAGCCCGGGTTGTAGACGTAACACGGTAATATATATGCAAACACCCATCTCGCCCACATCCCAGAGAGACTAATCGTAATTCAAACCCTGGTCTCACCTGCTGCACAACTGCACAGTCCCCTGTAGTCAAAGAGAAATAATAGTTGATCCCTGCTTACAGGCTGACATGCAGGGATCAGTGCTAACCTATGAGATTTGGTCAGATGGATGTTGGCAGCAGATCTTGCCTTCACTTATAGGCTGTAGATTAGTGTCGCATGGCAGTGTGTTCAAATAGTGGACTTGAGGCCATTAGAGTTTTGCAGCGAATTAATGGTCAAATCCTTAAGACTGACAAACGAGAACTGATGGTTTGAGAGAAAAGCAGCTGAATGTATAAGGAAACTTTAGGAGGACAATCAATGATAATGAGTCTCTCTGAAAGCCTTTGTTAGACTGTCTGAGAGTGTGTGTGTGTATATATTCAAGAGACTGCGTTAGAAATAGAGAGACTAAAGACATAATGTATCTCTGGCTTTGGTATTAGTAGTGCAGAGCTGAAACTTACGATGTAGTCCCATTACACATGCACTGCAACATTGAACTTATCTAGACATTAGTCAGAATCAGTTGGAGCGGACAGTACCCTGTAAGCTCTACAAAGTTTGTGTTATGTCTGATTGATTTCTCGTAAAAATGTAATTATTTCCAATTGGATGAGACGTGTGAAAGGTGAAATCCGGACATTGGTGGGATAACCGGTTCAAGGTTAATGTATTTATCATTCTACAACACAAATCGGAACAACATGATGCAAGTTGCTGTCCCTTTATACTACACAAGAAAAGTAATCCTTTAAGCAAAAATGCCAAACATCCTTTGCCTTATGTGATAACTGAATGCTTTTTGGTTAATGTGTATTTGTCAGAAAATTATTAATAAGTAAGTTGATGCCTTAGATTTATCCACCCATTCATTTTTTTTTAGCATAATGTTTAAACAGACTCAACTTTAGCTACTAAACAGTATGTATTATGGTTCAAAATCTAGAAAAATGCCATGTACCCCTCATTCTTTCCTTTTATACGGTGTATACTATTATCAATCCTGTATGATCATGAATAGGGTTTCGTGTCTTCTGAAATTCTGCTTGAAATGCAAAACTGTTTTCATAAAACATAGTAACATTTAAATTAAATCTAGAAACAACTTCTCGTAGATAAATCTAAAACCTAAAACCCAATTACAAATCTGACTGGACTTTGATGTCAGCTTTCAGTATTTCTATTACTGTTTCAATTAAGCAATTCATTGTTTGGTATGTAATTATTAAAATCATCCAACCATCACAGTTGGAGTCCAGGAGACTTGAAATGTCTTGTTTTCAGTCCCAAAGCCAGTCCCAAAACCCCAAGTTTGCTATTAAAGAAGACTGAGGAAACCAGCAAGTATTCCCATTTGAGAAGCTGGAACCAGTGAACCTGCATTTCTGTTAAAACAAATTACCTTAATGACAGATAGATTGACTAATCGATTGATCGTCTAATCGTTTCAGCTCTCCAGTACAGTTTTTATGCACTAGTCCTACGGACACATTTTGGTCTATACCTAAATGTATTGAGTTTTATTACAAGCCATAATCATGAATCAGTTGGTATATAACTATTTTGTTTTAAAATTCAAAGTTTAAAACACATAATATTAAGACTTTATGAAATGTCTATGCTGAAAATGAATGTGACAATGAATGAAAAAGGGGAGAGATTTGTTTGTGGTAAATGTGAATGAATATGAGTGCGGCTCGTCCTTCCTCCCCAGCGGGCTCTGCTCAGAGACATTTTAGTGCACAGAGGCATGAAACTGTCTGTCAGTTGACAGGGTCTGGAGAGACAACTCCCACACATCCCCATTTTAGACATGATTCACGCATGCAAGCACATACGCCATCATACTCATGGCACTGAGTATGGTGGTCACTGAAAAAAACATGCCATCACACTATCCAAGCATGTATCATCCCCTCCCATGTTTGACTCTCTCTATCTTCTGAGTGAGTCTGGCACTCTCAATCAGACAGTCAATTCAGCCAGTGCCAATATGTGAGGAAGAGATTGGATACTGATACCGTTGCTCCTCACTACTCTCTTTATCAGGGGATTGGCCACAGGGCAAATTGCAGCTTGCAGTGAGAGCTGATTAAAGTAAACAGGTATATGGACTATATTGATTTTCATGAAATAACCCACAGCACCATTTGTCATCAGTCAAAGACAAGCAATTGATCAGGGTCACGCATCGACGTAACAGCAGCAGTATGGAATGAGAAGGGGGAACTAAAGAAAATCAAGCACAGAAAAGGTTCAATGGCACAATGGACCCTGATGGGTTTGGGTTTGATTCTTCAGTCAATTATTTAGGTGATCCCTGCACACAGATGAATTCCCCTGGTGTGAAGCAGGCCATCTCTTTACCGCTCATGGAGAAACCAAAGGTGATGCTTGCTCTCTCTTTGGACTACCTCAGACGCTCCTCCTGTTCCCAGCTAACATGAGACCAAGCTGCTGGACCAGGATGAATGAGGAAAAGAATGACTGAATGAATGAACAGATGAAATAGAGACTGTAATGATGAACAGAGCGTCCTGTGTCAGCGCAGAGGGAGAGTTACCCAAGTGGGTCCAGAGATGACTATCTTGGTGAAAAGGCCAGACGGAGCACAATGGTGCACCTGTGCAGGTAAAGTTCCCACATTTAGCAGAACCCTTGCTGGAATGCCTCAAACAATTTACCCAGAAAAAGAGATTTTTATCCTGAATTTTTGTATATTATTCCTTTTCTTTGTATTAATTTAGCTTGGTAGTGAAAAGAAAAAGGGATATGAGTTCAGTTGTCTGCTTTATGGATCAACTAAAAACAAAAAAGAATATTTTTTTTCACCCTATGCTTCACAAACAAGCTGTAACATCCAATAATGCAAGACATTCACAGTATTGTATTTGTTTCACAGTTGTCCCTGTTATTGAATTTAGTTAAATGAACTCTATGTGCTGTGCATTGTATCAAAGAAATCCAAACAGAAGGTCATTGGTTAGATGCAATCACAAAGTCTCATTAAATTACAAAGGGATTCAGACACACAGCAACATGAGAGGAAGACAAAAACAAATATTTAAAAAAAAGTGACAGAAAAGTAATGTTTGTATACAGAATATAAAGATTGCACTGGTGGAGGTTTGATATGTATCACTGGAAAGATAAATTATGAGTTATATCACAGCTTGACTGGAGGTCAGATCAGACAAAAGTACTGAAAACTATCAAAGTGGAAACAAATGAACTAGTGGACTATTGGCTCACGATGACCCCTTCCTGTAGTGGCTGTGCTGGTGTCGGTCTTTTTCAGTGGAACTTGACGCACGTCTCCAAGTCACTTGATGCCCACGGTGAAATCAGATGTGACATTTTGTTAACCCTGCAAAGGTCGCCCAAGTGGAACTGGAGCTGATCAAATAAGAACCAGTCGAGATGAGAGCTGTCAGACTAGAGAGCAGAGCTGCTGCCAGCAGACAGTCGGCATTTTAGTTGGTGAAGAAAAATCGGTGTTAACTCAGACACCCATTAGTCTTTCAGTTTAGTTCCTACAGGCAGGGGCAGTCAGTCCAAACTTACAGTTAGATGGATAGATGTACCCCCACATCCCTATCAGGCTCAAGTACCCCTTCAATAACACCACGCGTCATGCTCCACGCGATCTTTTAACAGATTTTTAAATTAATGTTAACTAACACTACAAATACTCGATTCTGTCATAATCATTTTTTCATTAAATTGAATTGTCAATATTTAAGTTTGCATTCCTACTGCTATCACTAACTATTTTATCCATTGCTTTTGGCTAGTTATTCTAAATGTTTATCCTCTCTTAGCTAACTATTTAAACCCTTTATCCACTGCTTTTACTTTTTTGACTTCTGTGCTAGCCTTCTAACTAGGTTTCACACAGTCAATATGGCTTTAAGGATAACTGACTCAGGTTTGTGGGAGGTGTGTACTGTGCAGTCAGCCTATTGTAGCTTATTAGTTACTGTGACACTAAATTTACTAGTCTTATGTGAGTGGTTGTTTTCATCCTAAACTCAAATATGTGGATGTATTTTTTTTTTTTTTTATTCAAATTGTAATTTTCAATTTTTTCCAAATTATTTGAGCTACTCCACAGTCTTTCCTTGTACCCGCTGGTGACTGCAGAAGTACCACCTGGGGTACGTGCACTAATTGGGTTGGACATCACTGATGTAGACTATTGCAGCCATGAATCTTAACAGTAACTTAACCTGCCACTGACATGTTTCTAGTCCACAATCAGTGGCTCTTAGCAGTCCTACCATCGACTGATCTCGCTCTCAGTTTAGCTGTCTCGGTGTGTCAGTGCCAATATATTGAACCAGTTGCTCTTTTCCAGCCATCAGGTAGGGATCCCAGTCATTGCTGATGTTTGACTACATTGGGTAGACTGACCCTAACCTTGCACCTTCAAGGGCAATCCATTGATAGGTTATAGACTGTTATGATTGGTTTGTTCCCTTTAAAATGAGATTGAAATTGGGAAAAAAAACGAACTGTATTTATTTTAATATTAGTATCTCAAATGATCTCTGTATATCGATAGTATTATCTCAAAAAATGATCCCTGTATATTAATATCCGGTGAGATGACACGGACCAAACAATGGAATTAACTGTCAGTGGAGACATTTAGTTGCCCCCGCACTTTCTGTGCACACGTACGTAATCACACACATGCCGCACACCAATATACTGTACACTTCCCACCTCGCAGGTGAGTATGAAATATGAGGGGCTGTCACCATGGAAACCATAAGGAGGAGAGGACGAACAGAGCTAACGAGGGCAGGAAAGGTTCTCCGACACACGGTAGCTGTCCGTTTGACAGGAGGGCATAGAAACCATCGCATCAACCACTAATTAAGGAAACATTCACACCTCTTCTTGTCTCTTCTCTATCAGTCTATTTTGGGTGAAAAAACATACATCTCCGTCAGTCAAAGGAGTTTGTTTAACTGCAGTAATTTGAGCAACATTTGCTGAGATCTGTTAGCTGTTTCAGACTGATTCTCAGTGATTGAGGGAGAAGAGTTAAAAACGTGTATGTTGTTTTGGCATGACTGAACACTTGATTCTGTTTTCATAAAGTATCAAACTTCCCCGTCTTTTGCAGCATCTGCTCTTAGTCAAACCCAGCAAATGTGACACTTAAAGCTTGCTATTCTGTGGTCCTTCAAATGCTCTCAAATTTGCAGTAAGCTATTAGATGGACCGGGAGATATGAAGTTCTTCTGGCACAGCTTCAGAGCCATTTTCATGTTCATTTCCTTGAAAGATTTTTGGAGAAATTAATCTACCCCCTAAAAGTGGACGATTTTGGAAGCAAACGTCTCAAATGACTCATAATTTTAATTGAAAACTATAATCTGCCTTACTTTGGTAATGATCACGAATGCTAATGAAGCAGCGCTAATGAAGCCATGTTAATGATCATTGATCATTTGAAACTGTAGGTATCTCATTTAGTAACAGACTCTGCAATTGCATAGTTAAATAAACATCCAGACAAGCCTGCAGCAGGAGAGAGTTTCTCCCCTTTCCTCAGTAATTTGTTCAGATTTAATTGGGGTGATCAATATCTCCCACCATACCGTTATCCATCTATTCATAACAGATATGTGGTGAACAGACCGTGGAGGATGGATGAGATGAGAGAGCGTCTCTTGGTAATTCTGCTGATTGCCACCTAGGTCACACCAGTCAGCTCCCAACACCATTAATCACATAGGTGAGACCAGTGGGTGTAGCGCACATGGGTGCGCTCGTGTGATCGTTTTTGTGGTTTTATGTATAAATGTGTGTGTGTGTGTGTGTGTGTGTGTGTGTGTGTGTGTGTGTGTGTGTGTGTGTGTATTTCAGGGACCTTTCCGATGCCGAGACGTAAAGAGATGGCTGACCTTTCTCACTCCCTGCAACGATCCCTTCTAAGCACACAAGCACGCCAAAGACTTAATTGGTTTTCGATAGTAAATCTCAGGAGGGTTGGTAAAGAAAATGTGTGATTCTTAATGCTGCTGCTCCAGAGACCACAGAGCTGTCTCAAACTATTTCCTGTCTAAAAGACCAGAGTAAATGGAGGTGGAAGACACTTCCCCTTTCTTCTTCTGATTCACTGGTTTTTCTCCATTGAATGACTGAAAATGTGGACACTTGGTCTTTTTTCTTCTTGAATGATCTTGGAATTCTGGCCTTTCCTTTCCACAGGAAGTTGAATTATATTTGTTGCAGCCATTTGTTGGGCCAAAAATGTGACCCCCCATCCCCCACACTTCCATTCTGGATACCACACGGTTTGGTAGCTGACAGACTGCAGGTTCTGTTTCACAAGTGTAACACTTACCAGAGATACTGACAACACGCTCTGGAAAAAACATGTCCACTTAACAAGTATTGTAGCCTTATGTGCTGTTTTAAAATCCTATCTTAAAAGCAAGTGAAACTTCTGTCAGTAGAATAACCCAGCTCCATTTCCTTTTTATTCACACAAACCTCATTATACCAGCCTTTTACCCAGCTACTTTTCATAACCTTTCAAACAGTAACTTGTGTTAAGATTAAATACTAAGTTGGACCCTTTCATTAGAATCAGGAAAACCCACACAAATATCTTCAGTTATTTCGCATAAAACAGGTGGAATTATTTCACCCCACTGTGTAATATAATGTAGTGCAGTTATTGAAACATTTCTCCAAGCCAGGGTGCTCTGCTCAAAGGCCTTTTGTAACAAACTGAGCTGTAGGAAGCACTACTATCTAAAGCAACTGGCAGGCTTGTGTAGGTTATAATGGTTTTTGCCAGTAAATACTTTCATGAATCTCCTTCTGCCATTTGGCCCTATGTGTATTGATGATATTTATAAAGTATCTTCAGGACATTTATCTTAAAGCACTCACATTAATGTGAGAGAGTTGTAATTATGCCCACAAACCATGACAGTTTTCATATACTCTTCTTCAGCATGGAAAAGAGTGTGAGATAATGTCTGATTTGATTTGTCCAAAATGTTGCGTTTTTACATGGTAGATCGACGATATTGGAGATAGAAAGGCAATGAGACCTAATGGCCTGCATCCATTGTGACAGTAAACTGTTCATATGTGACTTTTGTTTATCCTAGAAGAACTGATCCACACTCGCTAAGCTTTTACAAATTCCTGCATTTTTTCATGTTTCTCTTACATTATATTGTTAAGACGGTGTGCTCCCAGAGTTTGGTATGGCTATCAATTGTCAAGTTTCTGGAGTGAATAAGAGGATTGACAGATATAATGTTTATACACAACCCTTCTAGCCTGTTTCCACAATTTGTTCTGTTTCTACACCTGTAGGACGGCCAAAAAACAAAAGCAGCAGACAGTGACTCAAGGGAAGCAGAGGAATTGGATGTTTCTCTCTCTTTCTGTCTCAATCGGGGGAAAAAAATCCCCAAATTTCTAACCACTGTTAGCAGCGGATTGCAAGTCAAAGGTTCCTCTGATTGTCTGTCTTGTTAACAGGCGGCAGGCATCTTGTCGAGACACATCTCTGGTTCTACCATTAGAAACCGAGACTGGCTAATTAAACTTAGAGGTGCCATAGGTGTCTGTTGTCTGGTACAGAACAACCGTGGACTGATAATCATCTTTTCTCAGAGATCTGTCACACAGAATCAAAGCCAATCAGATATGGAGGCTAGTATCGCATTGAGTCTTGATTTCTCCTATCATGTGTGTCATTAACACCGTGGCATCTTGAAATGGGGTGTCCCCAGATCACTGTCAGCTCAAACATATATCCATTGGATTAAATGGCCTTTTGAATATTGTTAAATATCCAAGGGCTTGTTTAAACATTCAGTAATCCTTTGTTGGCAGATCAGTGGAGCACACAGATGCCATACCAAATGGGGCGTTATGCGAGGGTGGTAGGTGGCTGGTTGGTTGGTGGCTGGCATGGCCTGGCCTGGCAGATGGTCTGGGGATGTCGGGACAGCAGGCTCTCTGTGTGACTGCGAAGCTAATGATGGCAAAAGGCTAAATGATGACTACAGACAGAGGATAAATCACAATTATCACTGCACGGTGCTTACCAAGGATCCTCAAATGTTTGCAGAGGGATTGGGAGGCCCAATTAGGGTTGTTTATGCGCAGAATTATGTCACCCAGTAACTTTTGCTCTCCTCCGGAACAGTAGTGTGTTAACTGGCTTGACAGCGTGGCGCTAAACAACTGTTTCCTCAGACTTTTTTCGTGAGGGCCTAAGTGACCCAGCATACCGTGCTGTCTGAGGCACATACCTGACCTCGCTGGCATAAGAAGTTCTCGTGACATAGTTCTGCTGAGATTTCACAGAAAAATAATGAGCTTTGATGTGAGGTACATTCTGTTCCACTCACGATCTGCCATGGCAATACAGTGCTATAGATTGTAACAGTGGATTTGTCCCATGAGACTCACCTTAATGGCAGGCATGAATGCCTCAAGAGTGTAACACTGATTAGTGAAGCCACAGTAGGAAGAAAGTTTGAGCACTGAGATGCTTTTAAGACACAGTGAAAAGTTCATATCCTGTGTCCTTGTGTCAGCTGTTCATTTATCTATTGTTATATGCCAAATAGGGTGAGGTTTAAAGTCTAATATATTCATTTCTCCCTAATCTTTTGCGTGGGTGGAGGAAAAACAGTCTCACTACAGCCCGCTTTGGAGCCATCCAATCAAAATCTGAAATATCTGGTTTAAATCCCTCAAATCCTAATGTCACATTTATGGAAGACAAAAACACTCTAATTTCCTTTTCACTGTGACTCTAAGAAACATATAATGTAGTTTACAGTCACCGTATTAGGTAGTGTAGAGACCCTGGCTGTGACTTACCGTAATTATTAGACATCATAAAAACAACACTAAATTTCTGTCTCTGTACTATGTAACTTATTTTAGAGGCCAATACACTAAGTAAGAATTGTAGGCCATGCATTGTATTATTGCACAACCCCTGTGCGTCATTCATATTAGCCCAACAAACTAAGACAAAACCATGTCTCTGGGATGAATAAAGCCATGTCCCTTTGTACATCTCCATCAGCAGAAAGACGGAGCACAGCCCCTTCTCTTCAGCTCCACTATTACTTTACACAGCATGTCGACTGCTTCTGATGCTACGCAGCCCTCCCTGTTAGTCCTGCAGGAATGTCCTCCAATAAACCCAATTGGTTCTGGTCAGAATGATTCAAGATGTCACTGGGGCTGGAATCTGCTTTGTGTCCTCTGCGCAGCAAGCAGCCCAGCATAGTGTTTTGTCAAGAAGGACGGAAGAGGGGGGTGTAAGTAAAAGATGGCAAGAATGGAAACAGCTAGAGGGAGAGGACATATGCTGCCTCCTTACAACAGCAGCAGTGGCAGAGCATCTACAGCCCGAAGGCTGGACTGTGCCAACAGGGACACGTATAAATTATTTACCCCTGGACCCCATTGTGGACATTTCCCCTGCGGGGCCTCTCTCCATGGGGCTCCTGGCTCTTGGAGGGCCCGAGCAGGGTGCCAGAGGGAGGACTGAAGGCTGGAAATGGCCCTCTTTCCAAACACACAGCCCGATGTACTGTGAGTCTTTGCAGGCCGCTTTGAGGAAAATAAGTAGATTTTGATTGAAGAGCAGAAATTATATCAGACTAGGCTCACTTTGGAAACAGCAGGGAAGACAAAATAGTGAACTTCATGAAAAAGGCTTGTCGGCCCCCAGTTTTGTTGATGTTTTTGAAAAGTCGTGTATCGTGTTTTGCTGCTAGCTGGCAATACAATCCATTGCAGCAGTGTTTGTAATTGCGGAATTCAGATACCCATCTTGGGAAATATATATGTAATTATTTGTCTATCTTCTGCATGTGTTGTATACAATTACTAATAATACTGATGATTATTGATCCTCTCTTAAGATCCTCCTCCTTAAGGGTCACTTAGAGAATACAGTAGGTGGAAATTCAGTGTCTAGCTCAAGGATGCATGAAAAATGTGGATGCTTGTTCCACCAATATCTTGACTGTTTCTGTTCCACATCTATTTTTGCACTAACCATGTTTATTAGTCTTTGTGTGGGCGTATATGCGCCTGTGCCGTCTTAGATGCCAGTGCACATGCATGTGTCGCTTCCATGTATGAATGTACTGCATGTCCTGATTTCTGTTAGCGGCTGTCAGCATTTCCTCTGCATTTCTAGAAGTCCAGAAGGCACTAAATTAGAGCTTTTGTATGAGTACAGGATAATTACTGTAGTTATGTAGAACTGTTTTTAGTGCCACCTCTGAAACACTGCCACTTGATGGACAGCTTGAACAGAATGGGGTTCATGCACCTCAAATTGATGCGAATGACTCACAGAGAGGGAGTGGGAGTAATGACCGGAATACCTGCGCCACGCTGACATGGAGGAAGTACTTTTAAGTAGCACAAGGGAAAAAACAGCAAGCAGAATTACAAACTTTGTCGAAGATTTCAGTCTTATACCAATTACTTTGAATGAAATGGTATCAAATGGTCATTTTATCATTTGTTCATTCCACCGTGTTTTTACCTTTGGTGTTATTTATTCCCTCATAAGAATTTGTACAGTCTTTCACTTAATTGATTGAGTGGTCTTGGTTAAAATATTATTATAAAATTCAGCTTTGTATTTGGCAGCGTATCATTTTATTACACAACACACTCATCTCAGCTATTTGACTTGTGTGCCAGTAAGTCCTGAGTTTTGTTGGGGGCGCGTTCTAATGAGAAGTGCTGAGCTGGTGAGTCACAGCGGTGATTATTTTTCTCCTGCTGGAGTTCATGTGGTGTATCTGAGGTCAGCTCCTTCCTGTCTGTGCCTTTGCCTTCCTGTCTGCCCAATGTGAGCTCAGGCAGCCAGAAGAAGAGTGCATGCCAGGTAGACTACTTCCACCTCGTCAAACCTGCCCATTGCCCCTTCTGTCTCTCCGTCTTTCCGTCACAATGATTCACACACAGCGTGAATTGTCCTCTTGCCTCTTTTTCTCCCTCAGCTCCTTCTAACTGTCTCTCCCCCAGACACCGACCTACTCTTAGATGCTCACAAGTACCCATATGTGCACACACGCGAGTGTATGAACACACGTAACATTTACAACCTCATTTTGCTACTGCATACAGAACATGTACCCCTGTAACAGATTATTATGCAGGTTACATTCCCAGGAATTGAAGTGCAAAGGGACTCTCTGTGACAGAGATGTGGCTAGTCTCTTCTGTATAATTATCCTTATGTCCTGCCCTCCAAGCTTTTATGTTCCCTCTTAATCCATGCTGGCAGTCTGCTTCCCCCCAGGTCTCTTATTCCCTGTGCTACACAGGCATCTGCTGCGAAAGTCTGTTTTTTGCCATTAATGGCTGTATAATCTGTATTCTCTGGTTACTTGTACAGGTGTTGGTGTGAGTTATGATTTGGTTTCTGTGACCATGCACATAAAGACTCAAACATCTGGTAAATAACCTTTTTTAGAGTATTTCTTTATTTTACAGTGACTAACATCCTCCTTGATGTTTAGTACAAATCATCTACCTTCTTTATGGTTGCAACTTTTTGTACCTGTACCCACCATACGGCTTGACAATTTTAAATTTTGTCTTCAATTCCCTATTGTTAATTGGAATATCTCAGATACAAATGTATGGGTACTTGCTTGTGAAACTTGCTTTCATTGATCTGTAATTTTTTTTTTTTATACTGGCTTATAGTATCAGTTATGATCAGTTAAGATGTTCTTATTTATTATATATTACTCTTTTTTCTTTGGCGGGTGACTTTTTTGCAGAGAATGTTCTTTTCGTTTTTCCACAACCTATGTATTTACTTAATTTCTTTCTTAATTACTTTCCTTGTGAGATTTATTGTTAAAAATAAATTTAAGTACATTCAAACTCTGCAGTTCTGCTCCTCCTCTGCATATTTGAAAAGCATCATATATGTCTTTAAAGACCAATACAGATAAACAACTCTATATGCAAAATAATAGTCCTTATTTATATAACAGTAAAATTTGTCCTTGAACTGTCATTGTATCTTCAAACAAACAAATACAAAATAGGGTTTGGAGGCATGGAGATGCTCTGTGTCTGGTTCACTCATTCTGGGGCTATAGTAACCATTTTTTTAACAGCTCTTTATACAGTGGCTGTTTTCCACCGCCATTTTGTTGTTGCTTTGAGATATCAGTATAGCAGTTATGGGGAGGGTCCACAGAACATATTATTTAGGCTGGGGATGGCCTTGTTTTCTTGTAAAACGAAATCCAAGACTCACCCCAATAATTGTTATACTATTCTTAAGTGGAAGTTTTTCATTTATATAAATAAAGGTGTAATTTATCTGGTGAAAATTCACGTTATTTTGTCCTCTAAAGCATTATTCCAGCTGTAATATTTACAGGTATGGTGTGTCATATTATCAGAACTGTAGTAGTCACTCCTCATATGCCTCTCATGTTACCCTGGTGCCAGAGCAAAGCAGATTTCTCAGCAAGATGTCCAATTTCCTCCCCATTCTGGAGCATTATTCTTTTCAAAGCCCTGAGGTCATCATGTGCAGTTAATAGAGATTCTTTTTCATTTGGTTTTCGGAAAGATTGCGGGCATGGTGACCACAAAATGAAAAACGTTTTTTTAGCATGCTGGGAGATTTGAAGAATTAAGTGATGTGAAATGAACAAAATTATATTATAGCAATTATGAAGCGCAATTATGTTATTGTTATTGATAAAATATTTTCTTAGGAGGTGCACCAGTACACACACATTTATTTCTGCTCAGGAGATGAATTATAACGTCAGAAGCGGCAAGACCTCCACTGTGGCCAATTCTTTGTGACAGTGTCTGCTGGGTGACAGTTAAACCAGATGATTTAGTTATCGCGAGGGCTGTGGTTTGCAGTCAAATGCTGTCAGGAATTCCTTATGTTTCCAATAAAGAATGTGTTTCTCCTCAGTGACACAGCAGCCTGAATGAGATGTCAAGAGTTTTTATATGCGTGGTGGCAGACCATTTTCTGGCCCAGGCTGCAGTCACAGCTGTCAGCAGCTGACAGACATCTGCAGTTTTATTCCACTTAAACACTGTGATAGTGGGCAGGTGACTTTCGTGTTCGTTTCAAACTTCTGTTCATATGTAGGTGGACATCTTAAGTGTTTTGAGTCTAAGAATCTTTGTTCTTCGATTTATGATTAAATCAACTCCTTAGAGTTCAAGGTAAACGTTCATAAAATGTTTTTTTTATTGTCATCTGTATCTTTGCATTGGACATAAATGTGACGAAGAAAAACATCACATTTATGCAAAGCACCGATACACAACAACAGGCTTGGTTGTCCAAATGTAAATGCAGTCAGAATGGTTACTGCCCCATGCATTAAAATGTCATACATTTGTCAGAGTAGTTCTATGAAATGTAGAAAAGTTTCTGGAATGATACATCAAACGCACCTCAACCTGTGAATTTCTTTATAATACGGCCGTGAGTGTGGAGTCCAGCTGCCCTGTAGTCATAATCGAAATTTGACAGAAGTCGAGCAGTGCAGTAGAATGAAGTCTGAGCAGGAAAAAGGAGTTACTGTAATACATTTGTGCAGTCAGTAAATAAAATGATTCATGATAAAATTAGCAATACAGTGGTTGTGTTACTACCCTTTTATAAAAAGCATTTTTCACTTTCCCCTTAAAGTCTATGCTGCTCAGTATCACTGTGCGTCATGAGATGATTAGCGCTGGGTGTGAATGTTAGGCCACTTCCCAAAGACATGAAAATGGGTGCCTGTCAGCTCAAATTATTGCTGATGTGCTGGCATTTTGGAAATGGCGTGATACGGGCTCTCCGTCTCCCCTCTGTCCACCCCTCCGTCCACCACTCCGTCTCTCGTTTCATGTCTCACTGCTTCGGGGTTAATGAAATGCCCCTATTGAAGAGCTGGAACGAGGGATTGTTAAGTTCATATGAGCTTTCTGCCTCCTCCCACGCATTTTTCTCAACCTGTGCCTCGATGCATGATCGCCAGCAACACTGGCCAATGTGTTCTAGTGGAGAGCTAACAATGATCTAAAGCTTGATTTTTGTTAAATTAAACGTACAATTAAACCGCTCAATCAAACACATGCAATATAAAGAGGACATTTTTAGCTCAGGAGGGTTAACGTCTTCTTCTCGAAAGAAGTTTAAATCATTACGTTTTCCTGCCTTATGCGCAGCCTTGTACAGGCTACTCTGCATCCTTGAACTCACAAACAGTGTTAACTGATGCCTCATTAATGGACAGTAGCCAATACAGATGCATTACACGAAAGAGGCCCAGAATAGCTTAAAGGAAAATAAGTATCATTTTATGAAATAAGCATTCTTTTTACACACTTTGCACCCTTTTCCCATTTTTGAGAAGGTCTTTTATGGCATGGCGATTGCAGGGGCACACACACAAAGCCAAATGTGTGCACACTTGGTTCCATACTGTGGTCAGTGATGCATCATCTGACAGCTGACTGATGAAGCGCTGACCTTTTACTCCTGGCCTTGTGGGCAATTCTCCGCCTTGTGAAACTGTGGTGGTTCTGCATCCACCGACACTTGAGTGCTCCAATGAATTATGACCATGTGGGAGAATAATAAAAAGAAGCAGAGACACTGAGTCTTACAGACGAAGGGATGAGAGCAGGATGCAGATAGTGGGAGAGGGGGAGATGGATGCCCCAGAATCAAAGACTCCCTTCTGATCCCTCTCCAATTCCCTCTCACCTTCCATCTCATCCTCTTCTGTTCTCATTCACATTGTTTGATCGCTTTACAATGCAGTTGTTTGTGAGCGGGTTTATCTGTGGCTTATCCTCAGTCTGTGCACACTGCACTGTATAGTGGCTGAGTTTCACCCCAAACTACAGAAATTAGTAAAGCAGTTTCCAAGCTGGGGAAGTTTAAAATATGAAACTGCAGAGCTGTAATGGGAGCAGACAGCTCTCCCATCCTTATATGAAAGGCTGCTGCTATTGAGTATGAATCAAACAGGCTGTTTGATCAGCAGAAAAGCTTTAAAGCTGAACTACATAGTGTCCCTGTGTAGCAGAAATGCTGAATGCTGTAGTTCCCACTGTGAGGGTGTGAGGTGTATGATTTTATTTATTTATTTATTCTATTGAAGCTGTTGGTTTCTTTGTTTGTGTGTGTGTTTACACTGAAATGTTCTAAGCATTTTTTAAAATTTTTTTACCAACTTATTGACTGTTGTGATGAAAACTAAATGTATTTGATGCAATGTATATGGTCACACTGGGCTGAGATCTAGTACATTTTGCTGTTTAGATACATGCAGCATGTACAGGGAACCATTTGCAGGGCAAATATAGTAACTGATAGCCTGTTTGAGATTTAGAACAACCCTTTCCTCCACACTGTGTGCGTGCTTGTGTGTCTACTTGTGAGTCGAGACTGCAACTCGAGGTATCTGTCTGCTTGAAAAATGTGTTGTCTCAATTTTTGTGACTGTGCGTGTGTGTCTGTGTGCACATGCATGATTAGGAAGGTCATTTGCGGGAAACAGCTTTAACTTGGCGAGAAAGACGAGGCTCTTTCTTCTAATGGCATCAATGTTTCAATGCTTTCTGTCTGTGTAAGTTATGATGTGGCTAATGTTTAAAACATGCTCTGCAGATGCAGCATGACCCTCTTAAATAAATGACTGCATCGCCAGGAGAGGGAGTCGCCTTAGGATTAGCTTTGCTGTGGGTGAAATGCTCTGTAGACTATATGAGTCATACTGGCTGATAAACAAGAAAGCACATGTAACAGCAAATACACACACACACACACAAAGATACACTTGAATAAACCCTTTCACACAACAGTAAAATGACATAAAGGTAATTGACTTAAGGCAGATCATCATCCAGCCTCCACTACACATCTATTCCCACACATGGGTCCAAATAAATGACAAAACACGCATCTGAACAGTATTTGTGTGGCAGAATGAGCACATCACCTCCAGCTTGATATCCCATAATTCCCTTCCAAATGCCCGAGGCTTTTTACTGCCCCACCAGCAGCATCTTGCCGCTCTGTTAGTTAACAAGGCTACCCAGCAGCAGGAGAATCGGCGCCCCGCTCATAACCTGCAGTGCTGCTCTGCAGTGTCATAGCTCCATACGTTAAGATTTGCTTCTCTGAATACTGATGTTAAAGTTGGATTTGTAACTTTGAAATGCCCCTGCTCATGTGAGGTTGTTTATCTCTGCTGGTTCTCTGGCATTAAGAAGGCCATAATTGGGTGTTTTGTTAGATAAAGGGATTAAGAATTTATGAGGAGTGTACAAGTGGGAGGTCAGGTGAGGTGATGCGCAGCAGATGATGATAATATTTGACTTACGCCAGGTTCCAAATGCCACATGCAGCTAATATAAATCGTACAATATTTAATACTTGTATCGACCAAAATCTTAAAACATTTCTTCAACTATGTGCATCCTTTCGTTTAACAAGTGCAGATGCTTTAAAAAATGTAGTGTGACCTGCAACAAACTGCACAGCCTGGCAGGGTCAACTAAAGTGCAGACATCCTCAAGACACCAACCAAAATGGCTTTTTTACGCACTGTGCTGTGAACTGTATGTCTTGTGAGAGTTGGTTCATTAAGGGGGGAAAAAAGTGCCTCTGTCGAAACTGTGACATCAATTTGTACACCAGCAGCACCTTCCTTGAACGAGGCACTGTTCACTTATTAAAGCAGCTATCCTTGACACCTAATCAATTTTTTCAACCGCCCCAGCATATTTTTGTAAGGGAAATATTACGATTACCACTTGTCCAAAATGAGAATTCCAGCGTGATGAAGCATCATCTGTTCTGCTTGTTTTAAGGTGGATCTGTATGGCATCACATTACCTACACATAGGATGTCTAATCTACATCCAATACATTAAAGTCAAGTGTTGAGTGGCATGTGTGTAGGCAGTTGGGTCATCATCAATCATTCATATTGACATTTCCTTTGATCTGATGTCCCTGTGTGTGCATTTATGCACACAAGCACACATGTGACTGTGTCTGTGCATTCATATGATTTGTTCCTACTTGAGTACACCTTTATGAATATGTGCGCCCATGTAGATGCGTGTGCATTTCTGATTGTGTGTGCCCAAGCTGGCGTTTCTGTGTGTGTGTGTGTGTTAGTCTAGACAGGTGCCGTGCTGCAGGTTTAATGACCTGAGGTGTGGCTGACTTCCCTTTGCCAATCTGAATCCTTTCCCTTTGTGCCCAACAGAGTGTGACACAGTTTGAGTGCATGGCTGGTGACAGGTAGGGCCCTCTGACAAACTAAGGCAGGAAGAGGAAGTCCGTTCATTTCTTCGGGCCGCAGCTCCACCTGACTGCTAAGTGACTGGGACGCGTTCCCGTACTGACACGCCGCAGCTGCTAGCATGCACCGTGTATGCCTGAATAAACACACACTCACCGGCATGGATACACAGACACACGACACACATTCACACGCATGCACTCCAGAAATAGCAGACAGTCACATCATTGGTCCATGGCTGGGCTGTACAGTGGCTAAGCTCTCTCAGTGAAGTATGTTGTGGAACACAAAACCATCCTCTTGCTTCAACCGCACCAACAAACCAAATCCCATCCAACCCCCACCCGTAGCCAGTTTGGCTCTAAATCTCCCGTCTTTGTGGTAACTGGGACCTCAGGCGCGCCTCCAATGGCTCCCACAATGCACCAGCACAAATTACATTTCACTCACATGGCTGAGCCCACTCCCCTCCTCTGCCGCTCTTCTCTTTTCATGGCTTTACTTCTCTTTCTCTTCACCCCCCTCCCCCCTCCTCCTGTCCAGCTCGGTCCGCCTCCCTGACATCAGCTCGTTACTCTGCGACTAGGTCCTTTCCCAACATTACTGCTGATGTTTTTTCCAGTTGATATGCTGTGAGTGCCTCCAGCTCCCTCCCAGATCAGCCCGGCACTGACTGCTTACAAGGAGATGAGCTGTATGTTCAGCTAATGGCTACAAGTCGCATCAAAACAGTTAAAAATTGTATTGACATTCAACATCTGTAATAAACGAAATATGCATCTTACTGTCGTCTCGTCTGTGCTGAGAAGCCTTTCATCTTCGGCAGTCTGCCAAAGCATCCCTCAAAGGGTACTTGGGCGTAGTGTGTTTTAGCAAATTGAAAGTGGCTTTTTATGCTTTGATTGATGGGGCTGGTGGCATTCAGAACACGTAAGTGGACCGTGATGGATTCCCATTCAAATCAGCACTTTGTGTTCAATTGATTGGTGGTCAAGCCAAGGATCGTGCAACTCTAACCTTCTGAGTGGGACTTATCTGCAAGTCACAGGACACTGGAAATATGTAATTGTTGCAGTGTGCAGAATGTACAGTTTTATATCGCCATCTCTTTTGTCTCTTCCGGAAATTATAGTAAGGCTTATTTTTTTTCTAGGAAGTAGCTTTCCATGCAGCCACATAAAACTGAATGCTTATGTGAGAGGCAGGCAGGCAGACAGGCTGTCAGAGCAGAAAGATTCTTCTTCTCAGTAAGGACAATGTATTGCCTCAGAAAAGTTAAGCATGATAATAACGGGCGCCACTAAGCCGCACAATTTGATTGGGGGTATGTGAGGGACGTGTAGAGGACATTTATCAGCGTGACACAGGACACAATGCTCTTTGTTTGATTGGTTAAATTAGTGGGAGCTCATTTGCTTTCACTGCAAAATCCTTTACAGGGCGTTTTTGTTGTGTTAATTAAGCTGGAGCAACCATTTTGTATGCTGCTTGCGTACTGGGAGAAAAAGATCATTGTTATTCCTGTCTTGCCCCTCAGAATCATTGTGGTTTGTTTTCTATATGATTTGCACTAAAGATGAGCTGCTTAAATGTACATTTTTCTAAAATTAGTTTGGTTTAGTTTTCCTTAGACAATTGAATACAAATTCTTTGGAGTTTTTCTCTGTGGAACTGAACTGTTGCTAGAACCCAATGTTTTTGTTACAACAGACAACAGGATTCTTACAACAGACTCATTTAACCTGCTGAATTTGTTGGATGATGAAGGTTACAGGGGATTAAAGTTGAATTAAATATGAAAATTGCATTGCTCAAGGTGGAGATCATTTCTTCTCATGAATTTTCAGTATTTGTGAAAGCATTTATTAAAATGCTTTTCCAAACAAAAGCAGTATCCTCATGGGATCGCTTCAGCTAAGTGATTCCACTGATGATTTTTAATGAAACACTTTGTCCTGTGATGTTATGCCTGTAATAAAGTACTGCTGTGAATCGGCTGCTCTTCTTAGTACCATCTTTTACAGTTAAGCTGAAAATGTGCTGAGACGGGAGGATGTTTTTCAACCTGAAAACAAGTTGGAAAGCATGGTTTGAAAACCATTAAGCTCTCAGGATTTGGAGAGTTATATTTTGTGGTCTTTTTTGCCTTGAAACAGTAAAAGTGTATGTATTGTACCAGTAAGTTCACCAGTATAATTCTTTTAATATCAGTACAATGCCCCCCAGCCACTTTAATTAGTTTATACTCGAAAATGTCCTTTCAAGTGTAAACAATGTCTTTATCTGCTGTTTTTACAGCCTCTAATATGGAACCTGCAAGTCACACTGGGATCTACTGGGGCTGTAGCATCTCACCTCACTCCTCACACTGTCTGCCTCACACAGCTGACCTCTCATTAATCACACAAATCTGCTGTCAGATGAGGTGCGAACTCTGCGAATACTGGCAGGTCTGGTTTCAGTTCAGTGCATTCGGGGAGATTTGTGTTGTAAAACAGCATCAAATCAAAACAAGACACAGAGCAGTACTGTGTCCCACTTCCTCAAAAAGCATACCATGTTTTTTTCCCGTGGCCTGTTTTATGTCATTTGCCTTTTCCACTTATGGAAGTTTTGTTTGGGCTGCTAGGTTTTGGTTGCAGGTTTGGCTCAACTATAGCCCACTGTTGTAATGGGGGGCGGGGGGGTTTACAGTGTGTACGCAGCCAGGGCTAGAAGCTCCTGACTGGGTCTGATTTTGATATGAAAATGCACCTTACACCTTCACTTGATGACTTTCAATGCTTTCATTAGTTTGATCTTGGTGATGACACGCTCTCTGTCTGTGTCTCGTTTGTGTTTCATTGTTCAGGAAGCCAAGCTGCGTGAGCTACTGGATGTCAGCACCCTCGCAGGGAAGATGGAGAACAGGATGCTGACAGTGGTGAGCGGCCCTGACATGGTCAACATCACCTATCTGAACTTCATGGCCTTCCAGGAGGAGACGGCTAAGGTAAATATTATGCACAAGAACAACAGCAACAGAACAATTATAATGATAACTACCTTGTATAAAGATACAACAAGCTACAGCCATTGAATGCAATATACATTGCAAGTGTATTGCTACTGGACGAAAACCTCATTCCTCCAGCTTTGATTATTTCAGTGTTTTAATCGAGGTGTTTTCTAGAAAGTGTTTCAACTGAATAAACTGAGAAACTAGGCATGCTGGGGAATGATAATAAAGACAAAACAGAAAATTATTAATTTGTTCAAATTTTAGACTTAAAATAGGTGGTTGTTCTGATGACTCAAAGGTTAATTAAAAGTTACAAAAGGCTGCGTAACAAATAATGTGATCAGTATTTCAAATTCCTTATTTTTTTAATAAAAATAAATAGGTGAAAAAAACAAATTCCCATTTAGTCTCTGTTTAGTTTTTGAGAAAGGCACCATTTCTCTGTTGTGTTGACTTCATGGGTCAAGGTTGAGATTTCAAGTCAAAATAAACTAAACTAGCAGCTAAAGTAGCTACAGTATGTTTTTTACCCACATGTATGAACTAATGCCTTCATTTATTCCTAACACATGGCGTTAGTAACAGACTCAGCAGTTAGTTGATGTCAAATTTTACAAGGTTTTGCACCTGACGTGTGTGTGTGTGTTTTATTTACTGCAGGAATGGGCGGAAGAGCTGTTCAAGCTGGCATCTAATCTCTTGGTACAGAACATGTCCAGAGAGGCCTGCCTTGAGAAAGCGTATGTCATCCACACACATATGCACGCTGCACGTACACACAAACACACACGCAAGCTGTCACGCAAAAAATGTAAATCCACAATCTCGAAGATAAACATGAAAATAAGGTCTGCTAGAAACAAAACAAATGTCAGTCGTAACAAGCTTCGCATCAGATATGTACTGTATTTTACATAAACAGAAACAGCAGGAAAAAGCTAACAAGGTATCTACTGTCCATTGGACAACCATACACAATAGGTGTTTACTTAGAAATTCAGGCAAAAACATAAGTGTAACATGCACATAACATCATGTACTCTGCAGCACACATACAGACACCTTTATTCATACACCAAGGTACATATGGGCTGTACTGTACAAACATACACACACACATAAAAATAGGAGGTAGGGAGTTGCTTTTCACAGCTCCACAAGACAGCCTGAGGGTTTGAGTTTATAAAGGTCATCTCACCTCACATTGGTGGAGAGAGCAAGGAGAGAAAGAACAGACAGGAAGGAGGAAGGAGGATAAATAAAACAGCTGGAAAGATGTATTAGTTCATGAACCCGACTCTTTGCATCTCAGTTGGCTTATATACCTGTTGGTGCAAGAGTGCATACGTGACAGCATGTACGTTTGTGAGGGTGTATTTATATGGTGCTTTAGACTATATTTTTGCTGCATTGATGACATTATGACAGACCTTTGTCAGTAGATCCGTAAACAGGTCGAGTTGCTGACCTGAACTCGTGGCGGTGTCAAAATGTTAAAGAGGAGTCACCATTTCGATACATAAATCAACCCAGGAACGGCTTTTTGACCAGTAAGACAGTTTTTAGCATCAATCACCCTCACACTCTGATCCTCTGTAAAATGGCTTACCGCGCCACGTTCGTATTGATCTGATTGGAGCCCACACACTTATCTATGGATCACAGCTGATTTATGTGTTCAGTGAGGAGTGACTGAACCTAAATATGAATCTGCTGTCTTGTATTGAGAGGATAAGCTGGGCTCTGCTTGGTGACAACTCCCTGCTGTCTGATGTTTATCAGTGAACAGAAAGCCATTAACTCACACCCCCCGAGGAGGCTAATTGACTTATGAGACAATAAAAGTGGCCATCGACCACATAGTACACAGACAGTTGAATAGAATTGAATAGAGCAGGTTTCGCAGTCATGCTGGTTTCCTCGCAGCAGCAGTTGTTCTGCACTGATTGCTTACAAATAAGGCGATTCTTTTTCATACCACTACTACAGCATGAGGGGACTTCATCCATGTTGATGGTCTTCTGCATGTGGTTAATTCTCAGCACTAGCTCTTAAGGTTCTGATATGTTTTTGGGGGGCAGTGTCGATGGGAAATGTTCCTGGCGACAGGAAACAAAACATAACCCAGCATGTCTTGAAATGGCTACTTGCTACAAGATGTTCTTTTGAGATCAATGCAATAGGGCCATTCCTTGGATTAAGTTGCCATGTGCATCAATGATTAGGGTTAGAATTGCATGATTCACAATTGGATGACCTGTGACTCTGCTGGAAAACTGGGAATTTACCAGTTGTTGCTTAGTTGTTTTATTTTTTTGCATTTTATGCCAAAAGCGAAAGTGGCTGTGCAGTAATAAGTATTTGTATTTACATAGGTAAAATGGAAACTGACCTTTTTGATTTAGCATTAAGTAAAGACAGGCAGAGAAAGAGAAAGCAGAAAACGAGACAGAGGCAAGTAATTTGTTTTCACCTGCTCGTCTTAATGAATAATACAGGCAGTTGTAATACAGATGAGGGCATCAGGAAACAACTAGCCGTTCCCAGCTTTCCTTACTTCTGAGCCTTTCATCCTTCTTTCCTTGTTTTCGTCTTTTTCAAAATTCCACCTTGAGCAGCTTGAGGAGCTTTAGTGATGTCAACTGTTGTCAACTACCTCTTTCTCTGCCAATACTCAATGTTTTCCACTTCACATTTCCCTCCTTTTTAGAGAAAAAGCCCCAACCTCAGACAATAGCCAGTCTGGCCCAGTTAACCATTCCAGTCATCGGTGACTTTGCCTGTGGCAACCGTCCTGCCCTATGAAGTGGACACTGTAATGGATATTAATTATTAGCCAGCAGCCTCTTAAAGCCCAGCCTGTAATGATGGCTCCTGTTGCAGCTGAGCTATTTATAGCCCAGGCTGCGCTGCCTGTGTTGCTGCTGCATGGCTCTGTACTGCCAATGCAAGACTTCCAGGGATTAACCATAATTTGAACCTGTCAAGTAAACACCGCCAAATATTCACTGTGTGCACACAGAACTCAACACATGCAGTCAGCCGCTGTGTGTGTACAAGTGACTATTTCACCAGGGTGATGCATTTACTTTCATGTGAATTTGCACACTCACTCATAGACAGACATGGCAATTGGTTATGAACATGAGTCACATGTGTAAACTCGAGCAAACACTCACACACACAGAAATTAAATTTGAGCAAATACATTACTCACACAGACAAACTGCTGATTGCGTGTTGTGTAAGGTGTGTGCTCTGTCCAATGCAGATACACTCGGCTGAAGCTGCAGCTCAACCCTGAGGGGCGAATCCCCGTCAAGAAGTAAGTCTCTCTGACTCATCCTTCTCTCCGCTGCCACCGCTCCGCTTTTTTGATCAATGCGTAGCTTCCTCTGCCTTCTCTCGTTACTGTCAGCATGTGTACGCTTCAGTATACACACATTTTCTTTGTATATGTCTGCATTTATCCGAATATATTACCCCCCTCCTTCTGTTGTCACAATACTCCTCCTTATTCATTCCACGACTCCTCTGCTCTGCAGTTAAATTTGCTCCATTATTTCTACAAATGTCCTTTCCACTATCTGTAAATCCCCCACCCTTATTGGTTTTTGCGTGTGTGTGTGTATTGTATGCGTAAAGTAGCATGCCCTGGGCAAAGCCCCATTTATATCTGTCACCAACTTAAGCTTTAAAATGTGCCAGTGTGTGATGTTTGTGAGAAATTTTCTTTTGTGCATTTCAATTTTGTGTATTTCTGTTTTAGTTTCACTTATCTGTGAGTTTGTCATCAGCCCATTGAAAACCCAACTCTCCCCATCGCCATTAGTCAAGTTGAGCTTTCAGACAGGCAACAGTGAACTTCTGCGATAACCTCCCTAAGAGCCGCAGAGAAAAACAGTGGGTGTCAACACAGAGAGGCTGAGAGACACTCCTTGCCGTTTAGGGAATTAACCTCCTAGCTGGGAGGACATGTCAGCTTGACTAATGTCAGCTTGACTCTGCTCTCCCACTGAGCATACAGTACGCACTCATGGATCTGCACAGGGATACCTCTGCATGTAATTAAAACAGGCTATGGCCAACGGAAACACTGGAGTTCATTGCAGTAAATTTCATATATTGGGTATATACACTAGAATAAACCAGAGGACAGTAGCCCAACCACACACAAGCACTGTTTCTCTCTACACTCATGATTACTGATGAGGCAGGACAGCATATTGTCAGTGTCCAGTGAAAACCATGTATTTTCAAAGCAAAAAAAAAAAGATTCAAAAACACATTGGAATATCTGACATATGCTGAAAACAGGGCTTTTTTTCTTAGCTTGTGAAAATGCGATGCTTTGGTGATGTATGGTTTTCACAGGAAAGCAATCATATGATGATTAGCTATGTGTTGCGAAGTTGGAAACATTTTATCTGCCTGTCTTTTATTTATTAACACAAGACAAGCGCCTGTTTTTGCTACTGGTGAGATAAGATGTGGAATAACAAATAGTGTCTAAGAAACTGTGATATGATAATGATAATGGTAATGAAAATGGCCATTGTAATGGTAATGAAGATGGTAATGATAATGATAAGAAGGAATGAAAACAATAAAACTGTGTGTGCTCATCTTTGTAAACATGTTTGGGGTTATTTAGTCTTTATAAAGGATTACAAACATTATCACATTATTTATGTACATATGGTGTTGCCATCTGGAGTTTAGACAGTGTGAACAGCAGTAATCAGATCAGTGTGTTTTGTACTGTACATACCACTTACATTCGAATAGAAAAAGTTATTTAAGTGAATTCTACTCTGCATTTTACAGTGTATGTGTACATATATTTCTACAGTAATTTATATCTATATACGCTTTTACATCAGTGGTGGTAGACAAAATATTAGTAACACCTCACGGTATAATGAAATAAAAGTAAGTTGAAGAAAGAAAGAAAGTTGAATCAACAACAGTTTCAACAAAAAGAGAATATAGAATTTATGGCAGAGCTGTTAGCTAGGTGTACACATTGTACATTGTCTTTCTACTTTCTATTCAGATTTTTCCTTATTCTGCATGTATTACATTTTCATTTTTCATCTAGGCTTTTCTTTTGTCTGAGTTTGGTCTTTGAATCTGTGATTGTCCCTGCTGTTTGTGGTTGCATTCTCTCCAAAGAGCCACATTGTATGTTGCAATCTTTTGAGTTTCCGTTTATTCCTTCTGTCCTTCATACTGTTTGCTGCTGCCGTAACAGAACTTTCACACAGGATATCCTTAATAAGTGTCAATTAAAAGCTGTGATGAGTTCATCAGTTTGACACAGGATCAGAGTGAAAAACTCCTCTATCTGTGTGGCATTTTCTGTGATTGCTCATAAGGGTGTGCTTTTGTGTCCCCACAGTATCTTCAGGATGTTCTCAGCAGACAGGAAGCGAGTGGAGACAGCCCTGGAAAACTGTAACCTCCCTTCTGGCAGAGTGAGACACCAAAATATAAAAATACTGAAGCTCCCTCCTTTTTCGGTGTTACTGTCTCTTCATATTTCCTCTATCTCTGAAGCTGCTTCTGTCTGTGTCCCTCTTCCCTGCCTCTTTTTCTTATCTCAGTCTCCAAGCTCTTTCATCTTCTCCATCCAGCCATCCATCCTTCAGTCTGTCCTCTCACCATTCAGCTCATTCTTTAGTCTCCAGAAACAGCGGCTGATTGCTGTTTTGCTCGTTTGCTTGGAGTCTTATTTTCTGGATGTCTGCATGACTTCCCACTCAGAACTGATTTAGCCTTGGTTGTAATGAAACAAATAGACCCAGTGGGAGCAATAGAGATGACAAAAGATGTTTTATCTTTACGTCTGTCATATATCACTAGAGAGAAGCTGCCCCCTCATGCATAGAGGTGTAAAGAGTATCCCAACACAGCAAACAATCTCTGTATTCCAGCAGTAGCAAGTAATTTGCATGTTTGGAAGTGGGAAAATGCTGTTTAATGCAGTTCTGAACACGTTAAAACATGCAGTATGCACTTACAGTAGGGCACACACATCGTAGCTGGTTTCTAAATGCAATCAGAATGAACACATACACACACGGAAATACAAACAGACACACACACAGAACAAGCTATACATAATTAGCGCAGGGAGAGGGAGCAGGAGGTAAAAACGTGTTGCCATATGACAGTCCGGTGGGATTTGCTGTTGTTCCAACGCACAAGTAATTACAGCTAAACGATAGCGCTGTTAATCCCTCAAACACACACACTCACAGGCAAAAGCGCATTCCCAGTGTAGCTCGCACCAAGGTCTTTAGAATGACTCACTGAGTTTCGGCGGGGCTTGACCTGCATACCCCTCCCTCAGTGCATCTTTCCTCATCTTCTTTTCTCTCGCTCCTTTCGCGAGAGTGTTTGGTTCTGCTCTGTTTCTTGCTGGCACAATGCTATAGCCTGCTGCTGAGCGCACTGTGTCTTTATCAGACCTGTTTGGCTCCGATAGCTCTATAAGGAGCCGGTGTGGCCACAGCTTTTTTGTTTAAGTCGAGGTGCAAATTGCATGCAGTAATCTTTTGTTAATTATTTTCATTTTAAATTTATGAGCGTGTAATCGCTTCCAGAGGGAGACTAGAGGTTGGGGTCAGCTATAGAACATCCCATAGCACAAAAGATGTGTCTTGCCCACAGACACATCAGCACAACTTGTCCCAGCGTCCCGACACACTAGGCCACCTGCTGCCCCATAAATTGTATGTACAGTACGTATGTGTATGCATATGACCGTGTTGCTGTTGTCTGCCGCAGAATGACTCCATCCCGCAGGAAGATTTCACTCCAGAGGTCTACAACATGTTCCTGAGCAACATCTGCCCACGATCTGAGCTGGACCACATCTTCTCTGAAGTGTAAGAACCGTGTTTGCCCTCAGTTGTATTTGCCTTTCAGAAAGTCTGTCAGGAAGCAATCATCTTTTCAGCCTCCAAAGAATACAGTAATTCCCAGTTTCAAAGAGAAGTTGTGAGAGTGATTAATTTCATATATTTTTTCACAGCCATCTGTGCTCTTTTCAGACTGGCAGCTAGATAATGGCTGCCATCCTTGATAGGGCAATATGGCTTTGCAGGTTTAAGACACCTGCTTTTACCCATTAGAGTCATAATGAGCAGTTAATTAGTACAGGAAAGTGTGTTGTAACGGCCCTGGGTGTGACTCTTCGAGCCTGGCTGTGTGGCCTCTCGTGCTTCAGAAGCAGAGCTGCCCCTTGGCCGAGAGGTACTCAGACCATCAGCCGAGGCAGCACGCCAGCACGACCCGGGCTACTCCGCAAGTCATAGATTTTAATCACAGTTAAGTAAGATGGCATGAGAGCCAGGAGGATATGGAGATGATAATTTAGTGGAACAGGCTTAGATATGAAAGGCGTTTTAATCAAATCTCATAATTTACTCAACACAACATTAAATCCCCTGCTCCTTTGCGCTTCTGTTGCTCTCCCTCTCCACATCTCTTTGCTGCTTTAATTACAGCTCCTCCCCTCCATCATCTTCTCCTCGTTTCATTTTCTCATATTTCAATTTTTGAAATTTGTTCTCTCTCCACATCTTGCTTAGAAACCCTTTCATGTTTTATACACATTCTTTCCCCTCTTCTCTTCTCAGGGGGGCTAAGAGTCGTCCATACCTCACTGTGGAGCAGATGACGGAGTTTATTAACAATAAACAGCGAGACCCTCGTCTGAACGAGATACTCTACCCGCCTCTTAAACTGGAACAGGTCCAGGTGCTGGTGGACAAATATGAACCCAATGCTTCGCTGGCACAGAAAGGTCAGTGGCTCAAATGTCCGTCAGAACAAACACAGGCACAGTATTATGCTTACATGTACACATAAACACACATAAGAAACAGTCAACGGCAACGTTTTATTCATGAAATAAGGTGCCCAAAAAGAGTTTTTAATATATTTTTATATTATATATATATATATATATATATATCATATATATGATGTATATGTACAAAAGGTGCAATGGTGTTTTTGTAGTAAAAGGCACAAACAAACACTTTTACACATTTGAACCAGACATACCCAGCCTCTTCCAACCCTAAAAAGACTCCATCTACCCCTGACCCTCTGCCAATAAATTTGGTAGGGGTGTTGCCATAGCAACGCTCAGAAAGTGAGGGGACGTCGTGGGGTGCCAAGGAACGGAATGTTAGATGTCTGTAACTACTACACACACACACACACACACACACACACACACACACACCGAACACGACCACGAAAATGTTTCACCCACTCCAAACACTTCCAGGCTTAACAGAGGATATTCCCTGCCATTTCATTTACAAGAATATGATTACATGAGTAGAATCCTTGAGTGGACAGAGAGAGTAAACGAAAGAGAGAGTGTGAAAAAATAGAGAGGGTGTGTGTTTGTGCTTCAGGGGAGCTTGAACAAATAACAAGTGGCAAGTGGAGTGCAGCAGAGAACTTATGTGCCACTGTTGAACACAAATTTAATTTCAGATATGTTAATGTGTACACAAAAACTGTTAGGGAGTCATATACATCTTTTCTTGACTTTCATTTATCCCAGTATTTTACTGCTCTTTTTCTTCTTAGTATAATTCACAAATCTTCCTTTTGTCTCTTACTGTAAATCTGTTTCTAAGAATTAGATGTCCAGAGAAAAACAAGACAAACAAAGCCATAAAATGTGCACAGACCAATGATTTGAAGGGTACAGTAAGAATGGTGGCTTAGAGAGCTCAGTATATTACAACATAAAGCCATTGTTTAACATTTTAACATGTTTATTTGCTTTCTGGCAGAGAGTGATAGTAGCTTAGTAGTAGATAGTAGCTTAGCATAAAGACTGGAACCAGGCAAGAGTACCTTAAGGTAACAAAACTTGCCCACCAGCTCCTCTAAAGCTCTCTAATTAACATGTTATACCTTGTTTATGTGTGTAGGTGTGTAAATGACATTTCGCCATTTCATGGGGGGACATGTGCTGGACTACTTGTTGGCCCGGGGCAGTTGCCAGGCAACTAGTAGTAGTTTGGCAGCTTGTAGTGTCACTGTCTTTGCAGTGGGTTTCTGTATTCTGCGTATGTGTAACACAACAAAACTGCACGTGTGTAAAAGTAATAAACAAGCAGTTTCAAGTGTGGTATTAGAGCAGCAGGAGTGGCTCAGAATAATTCATGAACAACCAAGATGGATGAGCGTAGGTGATCCAAAGCTCCTGGACATGTTGTGCTGTCATGTCTGAAGTGTCAGTGGACGGAGAGTTGCCAAAACTGGAGATATCAGATATCAGGCATCAAAGTCGGGGATGTGCCAATCAAATTGTATCCGTGCTGGAAAGCGTGTTATACACGTGTGCCAAAATGGCCGACTTACATTCTGTTTATTCATCTTGGTTGTTTTTTTTTTCCATTATTTTATACTAAACTATTTTAAAACACGTTAACAAATGTTGAAAATACTAACTCTATGTGCATTTGATTAGTTTATACTAATGTCACTGTGCTGCTCATCTGAAGTTTAGGACATAGTTGAATATATTTAAAAATGTTTGGAGACAAACAAATAGTCTGGAGGCTATTATTAAACAGAGTTTCTGTTTTAAAATTTTAAAAAAACGCTAATCTCTGGTGCCAGAAGAGGCTGTTTATCTAAAAACCTGTTTAGTTTATCGTTATTATGCAAATTACATTTGCACATTTTATTACTGATTACACTGAAACTAAATTGACCTCATCTGACTCAAGCAGAGCATGAGTGGTGCTTTAATAAACCCTCCTGAGTAAAGTACCTACTTTACTTTTTTTTTCGAACGTTCACGGGGGCCTAAACTAGATCAAATCATTTTTTAAACCACTTTCAAATATCCTGTATGACCGCCCAGCGTTTGACTCTGATCACAGAGACACGCTCGTACTGTGATGTTGTGGTTTCAGCCGGTCCTGGGCTCTCTGGAACCGTGCCCTTCTCTGTCCCAGTGACAGATTTCCCCATGTGAAGTATTTATCTAGCCGGAGGAAGTGCTGCCATCTGCTCTGCAGAGGGGTCCAGAACTCCACATGTTACCTTCACACACACACTCAAACACACCCTTTTTCCTCTTTCAAGGACACGCATGCATGCATATAGAAGTGTACATGGATGGCTTTGTGCATACTAAGCATGTGCTTTTAGATTGCACTAAAAAAGCATCATGTGGATGCATGTACACAGTAAATATGCACAAATGCATACGCCTTAATTGGAGATGGGAAAGGGTGCCTTAAGTTTGCCTCAAATTAGCTTGTGTGATTTAGGAAGAGGAAAGGAAAAACAGTTGCTTTCTTTTTCTTTTCTGCTCTTTCTCTTTGTCACACTCTCTGTGCTCTCTGCTACAGCTTGGATTGTGTGAATATTATACATTTCATTCATCTCTTCAGTGCTCTATCATTGTCTTTGACCAACTTAGTCTGTGCTCGCTCAAACGTTCCGACATTGTTTGAATGCAGATGAATAAAATGCTAAATGAAACAAGACACTTAAAGTCTCTTACATCCAGAGTGGATGGTGGCATATCATCGTGTATTCATCATTGGTGATTGGAGAGAGATTTTGTCAGTTTGTATCCACTCTTGTCTCACAGATTATCATTACGCTTAGAATACATTTACACTGCAGTTTCCTCTCAGCTCCTCTCAAGTCCTTATTGTGGCCAAAAGCCAAACATTTTTTTATTTAACTTAAATCTACTATACTCTTTATAATACTCCCTTCCTTTCAGATCGAACTTCACCTTTCAAGCATCACTTTTAGAATAACACCTGTAGGTTCTCACTCAAGTACACCTCTAATCCCAGCCATGTTAACACCATTTTTCCCTGTTTGACCTACAAATGTCTTGGGAACTGGGGAAACTCTGTCTGTGTGAGTGGTACAGAGGTTAGAACTCAGCCTGGCAAAGGGAGGTCCTGGCAGTCAGCAGGGAGTAAGACGCTGACTGCGACCAAGCTCACATGTCACAGACAGCAGCCAGTGTTAATTAGTCCAGAAACTCTGCAGAGGGCGGCACCGCATTAATTAGCATAAAGTGGCCGGAGGGACCTGCTGCACCCGTTGAGCTTGCATCATTTCGCATATTTAGCATAACTTTGAGTGTGTGTGTGTGTGTGTGGGGGTGGATGACGTTGCCAGTGTTATGGTTTTGCTATAGGTTGTACAAAATGTAATCCATGCAGGTTTGCTGTGTATAGTAATGTGTATGGACATTTTAATCTTGTGTCTGGATGACTGGAGATGTGAGCTTTTCTTCTGCTGCTTATTACTTATTTATTCAGCGTTATTCACTTCCTCGCTAAGTGACAGTAAAAAAGGCAAAAGCTTAACATGAGTGACCTTGAAAAACAATCCAAACAAGGAAAGAAGAACAACAAGGGCCGTTCGGCTTTTTCAGATCCCTGTATGACTTGTTATTGACAATAGCAATGCTAGAGGAAGCTAGTGGAGCCTGAAATGTCAAAAATCACGTTTACATAGTAATCCGCCTGCGAAAACAGGACAATTTTTTTGGCATGTATTCACTTAGACACCTTTAATATTTCTAGTGAAGGCTAATAACTGACAGTATGCTGTACACACAGTAAAATGTCTGTCTAAAACTCAAACACTGAGGCACAAGCTTTAAGGATTAACTACAAAGGGGTTTGGCAAGCAGAGAATTATGGTTTTGGCTAAATTAAACTACTAATGTAATCTCATTGTTAATTAGTGATTATGAACATTTTTGTCTTCCAATTGCTTATTTGAGTACACATGCAGTATGTGTATGCAGTATAGTGTGCACACAAACACTCAAACATCTACTTTTTTCAAGGCTGCTGCCCATGTTACATATTTCGTACAAGTAAAAAAATCTTCTTTAAATCTTGAAGTGCACTACCATATGCCATGCACCATATTTTGATTCATGTCGTTTAAAGGATAAGGCTGGCGATATTTTATGTTTGTTATAGGGCACCGTAGTTCTAGCAAATGTTACTCAAACAAGAACATTTTCATTTTTTGGGACTATTTCCAGCCAAGGATTTATAAACGTATGGTATGCTAGTGAGTATTTACGGCAGTAGGATATATGTTCGATCAGATCAAAATAAACTAAAGTGCTCTCACTGATATGTTTTTAATATATTTTAGACAACAATAGAGGTCTATGGTACAGAGGAATAAGATAAATCAGGCTTTGGCTACAGAGACAAAACTTCTTAGGATCAACTCATTTTTTGTTTTTTTTACTAACATGTCGGCGCGCTGTGTTGTGTTCATGCAGGTCAGATCTCGATGGAAGGCCTAGCAAGGTATCTGAATGGGGATGAGAACACCATCATCCCTCCTGAGAAGCTGGACCAGAGTGAAGACATGACCCTTCCCCTCTCCCACTATTTCATCAACTCCTCACACAACACATACCTCACAGGTACGCACATACATCGGGACACAAGTCAAAAGATAGACGAGTATGTAAACTCTGTCTGTCACTCACAAACTACTGCTTAACTCGATTTTACTCCTGACGGCTCGCACATCCTTTATTCTTCTACAGATGAACAGATCACTTGTTTATTTAGAAATACAATTATGGTTGTGGTTGTAAGTGAATACACCCGACTTTATACCTCGCAGGTCAGTCAATCAAATGCACTGGTGCATACAAGACCCTCTTTTTGCGTTACCTCTGAAAAGGTTATCCAATCAAGTCAAGCCATGAGACTCAATTCATTAATATTCATGAGTTAAATATTTCTTTAGACTGGTAGTCACAGTAACTGGCTCCCGGCAGTGCACAAGCATGGCAGGCACAATACAGAGGCCTTTTTCTCTTCAATGGATATTAGAATTCATCTATTCAAATCTATTCTGGAGGAAACTGGAAAGCATTGAATCTTTCAAGTGGATCAAATTTCTCCTGCTATGGAAAAAATATAAAAACTTCTGTAATAGGCTAGCCTCATAGCCTGTGAAATGAGGAAATGAGAAAAAAACAAACAGGTTCTTGATTCTCTCGAACACTCTTTTTATTTGTGTATTTTCAAAGTGACACGTTGTGATATTATTATAGGCAACAAAAAGTTGTGGTAATGTATTACTCTCCTTGTTTTACAACTTTATTAATTAGACTGACAGCAGCTTATGCAACATATTCATTCATGTTGATGTATTTCCATACTATTGATCCATGGTAAATTAAAGCAATGTGTTATGCAGTATACAACATGTGAACTCATTTAGTAAAGAAAGTGTTACCCTAATGGGTTTGTGTAAGGATGTCTATCAAACGAAGAGCAAGAAGAAGTGAGAGGAAAAATGACAAAAGCAATGAAAAAAAGGGAGGAAACGAATGATGCCACCTGAAGTGAGAACACAAATCTGCCTCTCACTTTGACACAGTTCCCACCATGTTGCAGGAAAGCATGCTGCTAATGTGAAGAGATAATTGCTTCTCTAATGGTGACAGGGTGATGAGATTTGCCTGCTTCAGATAACGACAGTTGTATTGTTTTTACTGCATTCTAGCAACTAATGCGGTTAATGAGCTCTTGTAAAGTGGGAGGACGTGCATTTGTACAGTAGGCATCCTGGTACCTTTGGGATCGATATAACAGTTACCTGAAGTGGTGTTTGTGTGTTTATGTGTGTTTGCTTTCTCATGTGCGGATCACAGCCGGCCAGCTTGCGGGAAACTCTTCAGTTGAGATGTACAAGCAGGTTCTCCTGTCAGGTTGCCGCTGCATTGAACTGGACTGCTGGAAGGGTCGCACCACAGAAGAAGAGCCAGTCATCACTCACGGCTTCACCATGACAACTGAAATCTCCTTCAAGGTAACACAAGGAGATAGAGACATAAGCAGGGTTGGGTGATACTGATTGGTCTTTGGGGTTTGGCCAACACCCACAACCTTCTGTAGTTACTTGGTGTTTTTATATATTTTAGGTTTAAAATGGGTTTTTATTTCTGTGTTTCATATGTATTCCCAGTTGGTTCTATTTAGTTAACATTATTTTTCCTAATAGGGCACACTTAAGGGGTTATGCAAAAGTGTGTTGGCAGCCACCTGTGTGTACATCTACATCTTCAAACATTTGCAATCTTGAACCAAAATGCAAAAGCTTGTTTTAGGCTAAAAAAGTAAAGCAAATTGAAATAGAAAGGTCCAGTAGCTTAGGTGGAAATGCCTCCATTGTCATCTTCATACTGTAGTTGGTTCATTTTATGTATCTAAAACTGTAATCCTTAAGAATTTAGTCCTGGTTGATTTGGTGCCACCGGTGATGCTAACGTGCGGTTTAACACTACAGTAAACATCCTTGAGCAGCTTCTTTGTCAGAAATGCAATAAAAGAGCAAGTGATGCGTCTGTTTACAGTGCAGCCAGACAAACTCAAGCCATTTCAATAAAGAAGTCAGTCAATGATAATTGCAGCCACGGTCTGATTTCATGCTGCACACAGCACAAATAGTTTTCCACACAACAGCAGGACATAGTTGAGTTGGTTACCTTGCTGAAGAGTTGGAAGTGTGCAGCCTGTCGCCTGCAACTCTTCTTCTAACAGCTCAGTGTGGCTGCTCTTTCTTGCTCTATTACTCCCTTGCAAAAGTGAAAAATGATCCGCTGACAAAAGAGGCTGAAAATGACAGATTGTTTTATCGGTATTGTGTCCAGCGCTAGCCACGGTGAAAAACACATTGCATTTTGTGTGACTGCTACACAAAAAAGTTTGTGTGTTTCACTTGTTGAACGCTTTTAATGTGAAGCAGTGGTATCAGGTAATTATCTGTTTGCATCAGCAGTAACTCAATAAAGCTCTGACACAATGTAAAGAGGACAGTACACAGTGAGGCTGGTATCAAAATGATAAAATTGTGCTGGATCACATATATGCATCGTTTTCCTGTGAATCAGACAATAATAGTCAAAACCTGGGTTTGATTTCATGAATATTTTGAGGATTATAACTTAAATATCATTGTATACAGCAGGGAATAAAATATTCAGATAAAGAGGCAGAAACACAAGATAAAAGTAAGTATGTAGGAAAGCAGATGTGGATAAGAAGTGGGAAAAGCAAAAGTGGGACATGCATGCGGCAGATGGCAAATCGTAAAGGACAGGGATGCACTGAATGGCCCTAAACTGAAGCCCTGAGGGTCCGTTTTATTTGAAGTCTCGGAAGATGAGAAGACACAGAAAAAAATGCCTTTAGAGGAGGAAGAGGGTGTGAAAATCTAAAGGCAGAGTAGGTGTGAGAGACAGAGGTGGTTGGATTGATTGATAGAGGAAATTTAGATCTAATGAGAGTAACAAAAGAAGTTGATCAAGCTTAATGGAATTAGCCTGAGAGTGAAATACAAAAAGAGAAGTCGTGAAAGACAGGATGGAAGAAGGCTACAGATGGAGAGGGTTGAGTTACAGACAAAGATTTTTATTGGAGGAGATGGAGCAAATGGAAATGAAGGCATTAACTGAACTGACACTGTTATTAAGGATGGTGTAATTGACTTGACAATCAGTGGCTTAGAAATCTGATATCAGATGTTGAACTGTCTTCACTGGAGTTGAGCATTGACACCACTTTACGGCTCAGCTTCCATTTCAACAAACATATCCACGCTGAAATTTGTTTGACACAAATGCCTGAGCACACAGCAATTTATGGTATAGTTATTATATTTTCTTTCACATTATTAACCAGAAAATTTCCCATCATGTTCAGACCCTGCACACAAACTTATGTAACACTGATACAATCTTTTGATAAACACAACCACATAATTCTTTCAGCATCAGGAGCCTCAACACGCCATAACGCCATGCAACGTGACAACATGTTGCATTTGGACGGGGAGGAATGTAATTTATTTTTTAGGCTACTGAAAAACTATCAACCCATCTTATCACTCTTATCACTGTTGGCTTTCTCCAACAGATATTGATTTCAATAGGTTTGGGCATGTTCTCTGGGGGAGGCTCTCAGCCATTCTAGGAAATGGCATATCATTGTAAATGGATATGATTCTGGCTGGTATACGGGTGAAATGAAATGCTTTATTTTTGACTCTGCAACATATCTCATAAACCAATGGTGACATTTATTGTTTAATGGGGCATAACTAAATATAATAATAACAAAATTCCACCCTAGGTGTAGCCTACTGAAACTGAAATCTCATTTAAGGTAACAGAAGGACAGCAGGTTGATAGAGATATAGGCAGGGTTGGGTGATACCTATTGGTCTTTGGGGTTGGGCCAACAACCACAACCTCCTGTGTTTTAGTTACTTGGTGTTTTTAAATATTTTTCTGTGTTTCATATGTATCCCAAGTTGGTTCCATTTAGTAAACATGATTTTTCCAAATAGGGCACACTTTAGGGTTATGTAAAGTGTTGGCAGCCACCTGTGTGTACATCTACATCTTCAAACATTTGCAGTCTTGCACCAAAATGTACAAGCTTGTTTCAGGATAATAAAGTAAAGCAATTTGAAAAAGGAAGGTCTTGTAGCTTAGGTGCAAATGCTTTCATTGTCATCTTCATACTGTAGTTGGTTCATTTTAGGGAATGGCATATCATTGAAAATGGATATGATTCTGGCTGGTATATAGGTGAAATGAAATGCCTAGGCTACACCTATGAACCAGACGAATCTCTAAGCTCATGTTTTATTTGCTCTGGCAGATACGTCTGGCCCCTCTCCCATTCAGACTGATTTCATAGTCACAGGTATCTGGCCGAGCCAATCACAGCCGTTAATCTAACATGAGGCGGGTTTAATACGATGACTGACAGAGAGTGGCACCGTTCAGGCATCTTTGTAAATAACCAAGATGGCTGCCACCGATGCGGAGCGTTCCCCGGCCAGATACAGCGGCAGTATTAAACGGACTTGACAGTAAATTTTCTCTAAAAGAAGAAAAAACAACTGCACTTAAACTTTATGTTGATAAGAAATATGTGTTTACCATACTTCTGACAGGGCGTATCACATGACAGGACAGCGTTTCGTTGTTCTGACGGGTTGTCTCCACCTGTTGATAACGCTCCTTGGAAAACGAAAATGAACTGGGAGGTTCAATGCCAGGCTACCTTGGGTGTGTGTATTCAACATAATTTATGTATTATCACTTATTTTTCTTTTTTTATTGTTCTGTTTTTAGGAGGTGATCGAGGCTATAGCAGAGTGTGCCTTCAAGACCTCGCCCTTCCCTATCATCCTGTCTTTTGAGAACCACGTGGACTCGTAAGTCAGCAGATCATTTCAAGTCAGGGGTGCAAAGTCCACAGTATGATTGTCGAGGTTATTGATCAGTACTGTCATCACTGGATGGTTTAACATCAATAGGCCCAATCAGCCATTTTATTTGTATCAGCTGTGTAAACATCTACACAGCTTTAAGGAGAAAGTTCCCATTGTTAGTTTTGTCTTTTAATGACTCCACAGAGCCATAGGAGTAACATTCGTATTACATGTATATTGACGTTTAGTAGAGAAACCATGATGGTGTGTCTGTGTTTGTTTTTGTGTGTGATGACTCCCAGACCAAAGCAGCAGGCTAAGATGGCAGAGTACTGCCGGTCAATATTTGGAGACGCATTACTGACAGACCCTCTGGAGAAATATCCTGTGAGTACATAAGAGCACACAACACTCACACACACACACGTGCATTTGTTCTCACACACATTCACACTGGCGCTTTCTCTCTTTCTGACACGCACGCACAGATACATACGACATGGCCAGCAGCGAGGGATTCAGCAGATATTATCACACACGAGTGCACCAAAGACATGTCCTTGAACACTGCTGCCCAGCATGCCACCCATACAGATATACATTCGGGAGGCAAAAAGCCATGACTTCTTGCACACCATATGTGCGTAAATACTATTTATCTGTATTTATGTCATGTTTTCCTCTCTCCTTCTCCATCTCTCTCACGAACAGCAACATAACGACGTGCCCTCTAGGACCTGTTTTTTCCTCTTTATGTCACTCCAGTCTCCTAAATGGCCTCCTAGACTTCTCTGTCTCTCTCTCCCCCTAGTTTTCATTCTCATTTTCAATCACAGACACACGCATACCTTTGGCTATTTACGAGCCATGGAAGCCAACTTTTAATGATTCATCCCACAGTCATTTTTATTCCCCTGCATCCCCCCTCTGTTATAATGGGAGAGACTGCAAACGACAACCGTGTAAGATTAAATGGAAGTGTTTTACGCTGTAATCTAAACGTGGCTTTTCTTGGCATCCCTTTATCTGTATCTCCTCTGTTGCCATGGCTACCAGTCAAATGCTTGCTTTGTCTCTTTGTGGCCAAACTCTCTCTCTCCCCCCAAAACCCGTCTTTGTGTGTGATGACGCAGGCACTTAAGTGAGGCAAATTCAGACACTTGTCGCACAAACTCTCTCATGCACACTCAAGCAGCTCTCATAGTGTCTGGTGCCCACATGAAATCATACCACATACACAATCATGCACACATATGTACTTTAACATAGCACTTAGTCCTTGTACGTTATTCACCAGGGATGTCTTGTCCCTGTTGGTATAACACTAAAGAGCAGCTAAATGTCCCAGCAGCCTTCTGACAGGATGTGACATTGAAGTATTATCAGGGAGAAGCCTTTCAAATGGAGTGGCAGAGGGAAGGAGAAGGAGAGAGATATGAGGGGACAGACATCAAGGGAGAATTTAGGGAGAGAGACAGAAAGAGAAAGTGCTGTTGAGGAATCAGATTTTTGCCACTGAGCATGTAATAACTGGGAAAGGTGAGTGCAATGACAACCACTCCCCTCTGGCCTTGAGACAGCCTTGTATACTGCGTATCGAATGGGATATCAGCTCCGTTAGCCCATAGGGGCACAGGCAGATAGGGTAATATAGCTAGATTAGTTCCAGCTGAGCCTGAAGTTAAAATAAAGAGGATTACAGTTTTCTTAGAAATTCAAGATCCACTTGTATCTTCACTCAACAAAACTGTCAATCACAGTGAATAGGGGATACTGATGGCAATGTTTGTTTTTGTTTTTTTCAATTAAACTGAGAACAGTCTGCTCTTCCCCAAAAAATTAGCTGAAATTACTTAAAAATTGGATTCGTCATGATCATGTTTTCTTGTTTGTTATATGGCTCTCATCACTGCATTCATTATGCTGATGAACATTTTTCATTATAACTGCTGAAAAAATATGAAATATGTTGAGAAATAAAGCTATTTTTCTTGCAGTTTGTTCAATCTTGTTGAGGCTTAGTTTTAAGCTGCAGACAGAGCAGAATTGGCAAGGCGAGACGTACTTGCACGCAGAAACCAGGCAGGATTGAGAATAATGTGGGCAGAAGGGCATGCATAAACTGTCAGAGCTAGCATAGCTAGCAGGTTAACAACAACATTCCACAAAATTTAAGATGATACAACTTCGACATCAAAGTCTGCATTTCTCTGTCACAGTCCTTGCACTTAATGCTGGCCATGCAGCATCCCTCCCAATCTCCCAAACTAAATGGGCTTGAAAATGGAGAGTCTTGGAAGGGGTGAACCATAACCTGATAATCTGTTGGAGGCGGCACCTGAAACACATTGTTGAATCAGGAAGAAGTGTTCAGATCCGTTACTTAAGTAACATACCTCAATGAAAAAAGAGAAATACTTCAATGTGAAAATACTTTAAGTTAAAGTGAAATGGCAAATGGCAAAATGTATCTGTAGTATCAAAAGTAAAAGCACTCATTTTGCAGAAAATGACTCCTGTGAGTGTTATACTATTATATATTATTATTGAATCATTGTGACTGATGCATTAATGTGTAGTGTGTAGTAGCATTTCACTTTTGTAGTTGGAGCTAATTGTAACTACTTTACATTTGATCTATAACAGTGTGCCATATTTTTAATATGCTTAAGTTGATCTCAATATACAATGCAAGTAGCAAGTACATCTGTGAAATAAATGTAGTGGAGTAGAAGTATTAAGAAGCATTAAAAGGAAGTACTCATGCAAAGTACAAGTACCTAAAAATTGTACTAAAGTACAATACTTGAGTAGATTTACTTAGTTACAGTCCACCACTGGTCAGGTGTCAGGTCTTTTTTCAGAGCATTTTCTCCCTCTTCTTGATCTAATGGTGCCCTCATTTCACTCCTAATTACAACAAAAAAGGTTTGGGGAAAAAGTTTAATTGTATCCGTCCAGTTAAATTGAAGTTTAATAACACAAGTTTAGTCCAGTGCATTTGAGTGCAATGAAGGTTACGTGCCACATCCAGTGTTGGACTGGTTCCATTTAAGTGGAACTGTTTGAGAGAAACCAATGCAAACAGGACATCTAATCTTTATTTTATCACTTCTCAACAACAACAGTAGAAAGGTGTAGAGGGATGTGTGTGGCAGCTGGGAAAGTGGGTTTTTGGACAAAAAACCTTGGCTTAAGTTTGGTGTATGAATCACTATTTCCCTGCACTTTAAAGAAGTCAAGTTTTATGTTTGTTTATGTTTATAGCTGATAAGTTATAAACTATGTCGTTGTGAGTGTGTGCGTGCATATTCAGCTTTCTCAATAATGCAATATTAATATTCCTAAACACTGTGATCCAAAAGCAGTGTACCCCATGAATAAATCAGAGATCTGCTTACTTCTAGCCAGCTCCCTTGAGAGTGTGAATGTTTGTGTTTAACACTCGGTTTCCACCCAGGAAGCTGATTTCAGTGTTGAAAGTGTAAACTTTTGAGTTGTTCCATCAGCAGAGTTTGTAATGCTCAGTGCCGGTCACTAAAAAGGTCCACTTAGCAGAATAAGATATTTTTGTTTACATTTTAAATGACTCACTCCACAAAACAATGTCATTATTTTCTTTCTGCTAATTTGTCTCCAAAAGGTCGTAAAAAATGCCCCGTAAATGAACATTCTCCAGCCATACAGCAACATTTTGGAACTTCATAAAATAATTTCCTTTTGTTGAAAGTGTGACTGTCACAAACAAAAAATCCCACATTTCTTCATCATACGACAGATTATTACTTGCACACTGCAGAAACCTTTCTCATAAACTTCCTCTGTGTCTGTCTTTATTTACAAGACTGTAGTGTAATGTTTTTTACCTCTCTGTGTTCATTACTTTCTTCAACCTGCCTAGCTGGAGTCTGGTGTGCCGCTACCCAGCCCCATGGAGCTGATGGGGAAGATCCTGGTGAAGAACAAGAAGAAACACCACAAGACGGACGGAAGCACCAAGAAGAAACTGTCGGAGCAGGTTTCCAACACCTACAGCGATTCTTCCAGTGTGTGTGAGCCCTCCTCCCCTAGCGCAGGTACAGCACTCCCTTTAACACACAAGCACGCACACACACACATCCTACAAACAGAGCCATCAAGTCAAACTGGGGCTGTTGAGTTATGATGTTTCAGACGTAAAAAGTAGCCTAACCATCTGGGTCCATGTACACTATTGACCAACACATATGCCATCCAGAAGCTTAATCACGAGAGCGAAACAGTGCTATTGTTTATCATTCATCATTTTCATGGCCCTCTCCATCAGCTGAAGGTATTATTGGCTGTTGCATACACTCCCTGTCCGATATATACACTGCTAGTCACTGGGGTGTCCTTAAAACAAGCCAGTAGTGGCCTTCACCGGGTTTGTGTGTGTTCATGCAGCTGTGTGTACATTGTACTATAACTGCCTAGTGAACTTTTATATAGCTCAGTTTATGGATTTTTATATTTTTACAGCTGGTCTATGGTTTCAGTTTTCCCTAATCAGTCATATCTGCCTTGGAGTTGGCTACAAGTCATGTGTGTCCTTTATGTGCGTTGAGGTGTGTGTACATGCACGCTTCAGTGTTCTTTTTTGTACTTTATATTTCCCAGTTCATGGTCACTCCATCATGTTCATTTCAGTATATATATATGAAGATCATCAATCACCTTTAGTTTTCTTTGGTAGCTGAGCTGCAAGCTTCATTATAACACTAACACACACTGCCCCCTGGTGTAAGAAAATAAGCGGCACAAGTGTTTGACTGTAACTGTCAATCACTACAACAGTCAATCAACAATTATTAAGACAATCACAGATCAGTGCAGGGGAGTAGCTCTGCTTTTTGCAGTGGGGCACAATGATGTTGGTGGCTCTTTAAACAGTCAAAAAACATTTTTATTGACCTACAATTACAATAGTTTTTGTACTGCAAAGCTGTCTTGGTGTGTTTTATTGTATTCATGGTCTTATCTCTCCTGCTTATGAATCACTTTGATTAATTAAATGTGCTATAGAAATACAGCAATTCATATTATGAATTAAAGAATACAAAGTTGACATGCTGCTGTAGTTGTATTGTAGTGCAGATATGCCGAGACACTGCATTATCAGCAGAACCCTTCAAATGAACCTTTTTTGCAGTCATACAGCACTTTGACTTTCTAGTATTATATTGTAGGAAATGTGTTTGTTGCTGATGAGTTTGTTTTTTTGCACACAGGTTCAACCAAAGAGGAGATGACAGATTCCTCGCAGCCTGCTGAGGGTGCCGAGCTCAGCCTGAGGCCGCAGGGCAGAAAGTCTATTGGTGAGTCATACACCGTACATGACCTCCGATTCTGAGGGAAATCGTTAGCGGTTTGTTAGTTAGTTCTTATCAGGCTGGCTGCAGCAGCTATAAGTCAGTCTGACCATTACACTGTTAAAAATAATTCCCTCGGTCAGTGTGACCTCAAATTCACTGGGAAATCTTTAGTGGATCTCTCATTATGTGGGCGTAGAGGATGGGTCAGCTGGAGCAAAACAATATTAAAGTTAATTTCATCAGTCCGTGAGGTCCCTCGGTTGGGACTTGTGTACAGTGTAAGGATACAAGATCCTGGATAAAGTCTATCAGCTTTCAAACCAGTCAGTCCAACATTTAGCATCGAATATGTGGAACTGTCAATTCAATTTGCACACATTTAACTTTGGTTCATTTAGCTTTATTTATTGTATGTATCTGTGACCATATTTGTGACTTATGTCTCAGGTGAGGTGGAGGCAGAAAGTGAGGATGAAGATGATGATGATGACGACTGTAAAAAGGGCTCAATGGATGAGGTGTGTATCTCGCAAGCGACACTCAGCAGTCAGTTCAAATACTAGAAATAATGGAGATTTGCAGCTCAGTGTACTTTCTGCATGTTATGTGCTGATGCTGCGCTCTAGTGTGCGTACATGATAATGCCTTTTATTTCTACTGATGTGTCTCCAAATCCTGAATAATGGGGCATGGGGCTTTTGAGATTATTTTTTGCCTGTGAAGCTCATGAAACATAATTCTCATTGTTTTCAAGGATTATAACAGCCCTTTTGAAAAAAGAAAAAAAAAAAAAACAAAACATCATGCTGAATTACATTTTCGTGTACAGGGCACAGCTGGCAGTGAGGCATTTGCCACAGAGGAAATGTCCAACTTGGTCATCTACATCCAGCCAGTCAAGTTTAACAGCTTCGAGGCTTCCAAAAGTATGTAAGAACGATGAGTGACACACCCACCATCTGAACTTACACTTTGTCTAATAGACATAGCTCATCTTAACACAGATTTACTATTTGTTTCTGAAATACTGTGTTCAGTAATGTCTCAAGTGAGAAAAGAGTTGTCTCTGTCTACCACTGTGATTAACCTATCCCCATATCTGCCCACAGAGATCAATCGCAGCTTCCAGATGTCATCCTTCGTAGAGACCAAAGCTTTGGAACAGCTGACTAAATCTCCTGTAGAGTTTGTGGAGTATCCTTGTCAGTTGTACTGAAGCATGTGGGTTGCACTACTTAATATAACCCACAATGTTTGAATGTAATTTGCATTGATGTTTAACTTCTGTCTGCAGTGCACATACTGTATAACATTTCATTATATTCCTTAGGGTCTAATTATAATCCTTAAATAATAATGAGATATTATTGATATCCATAGAACTGTGTGTGATTTGAAGTCAGTAATTTTAGTTTTAAAGTAATACAAGTAGAAGTTGTTGCAAGTAGCACTGACTAGTTGAAGAAGTAGTTAGTAGTAGTAGAGGTAGCACTAACAGTACCAGTTTTACTTTCTACATTAATGCAGCATTGTCCCTAACCAGCTCTGTTCAGATACAACAAACTGCAGCTGAGCAGGATCTACCCTAAAGGCACCCGAGTGGATTCATCCAACTACAACCCCCAGCTCTTCTGGAATGCCGGCTGTCAGCTGGTGGCTCTCAACTTCCAAACTATTGGTGAGGGAGGATAGTGGGAGACATTTCTATTTAATTTCTTTAACTGTGTAAATCCTTTATTACTTCACACTTTTAATAAATGTATGAATGAGAAAAATAACAGGTACTACCTGTGTTTGAAAAGCTTTATTTCAGTGTTGCTGACTCACAGAAATGTGAACTTTTGTCATTCTGTCCTCACTCCACAGATTTGTCCATGCAGTTGAACCTGGGCATGTATGAGTACAATGGGAAATGTGGCTACAGACTTAAACCGGAGTTTATGAGGCGGCCGGACAAACACTTTGACCCTTTCACTGAGAGCACAGTGGATGGGATAGTAGCCAACACACTGTCTGTTAAGGTGTGTGTATGTTTGTGTTGGTCTTTTTTGTTTCTGTGAAGCTGTCTCCCTCCCTGTCTGTGTTTAATCATATTTTCCTGTCTCTTGCTCTCTTGCTTCCTTTCCTACTCCTTCCTTCCAGATCATCTCAGGCCAGTTCCTGTCGGACAAGAAAGTTGGCACGTACGTGGAGATCGACATGTTTGGCTTACCAGTGGACACCAAGAGGAAAGCGTTCAAGACCAAGACCTCTCAGGGCAATGCCATCAACCCCGTCTGGGAGGAGGAGGCCATTGTCTTCAAGAAGGTCAGACTATGGCTTTGAATGGATAGAAATATAGAAATATGCTTAATCAACTTCACTGGGCAAGTGTATTTTCCGTAAGAAAATGCAGTAAAACAGCAACTTAGTGGTGTCATCTGATGTAATAATAAGTGCATTTTACACATTTTCCTCAGGTTGTTCTGCCCACACTTGCTTCATTAAGGATAGCTGTGTTTGAAGAAGGAGGGAAGTTCATCGGCCACCGTATCATTCCTGTGTCAGCCATCCGTCCAGGTGACAATGTTTTGTTTCAACACAGCTCATCCACCATTATTTCAAACATTAGGTCAATTTGATGATTAATTCTACTTTTTAAAACAGATTGAGAATAGATTAAATAGATGAAAAAAAAAAGCATGAGGATCTTTAAAATACACCATCAGAAACCATGAAAACATTAGATAATAGAAAAGAGGGCAGAGACAGAACCCAAAACAATAACATGGAAGATTTGTGTTAAGTGTTTTCATTAGCTGTGGTTGTTCCCTGAAGTGTGTTCAATTCAATCTGGATGCTTTGCTGCACTTATTTCTGAACTGATAGACCCTCATTCTGACTCAAACACTGCAGGATATCACTACATCAGTCTAAGGAATGAGAAGAACCAGTCCCTCACTTTGCCTGCTCTGTTTGTGTATGTCGAAGTAAAGGACTATGTCCCAGACACATTTGCAGGTAAGTCGTGTGAACATATTCAAACCAAAAGTAAACAGTTTCATCCAGAAAATACTGCAGCTTCAGAGTCGTGCTCAGTGTTACAAAAAGGCTGATCTGTTTCCTTCCTGTTCCTCAGATGTCATTGAAGCCTTGTCCAATCCCATCCGCTATGTCAACCTGATGGAACAGAGGGCCAATCAGCTGGCTGCTCTCACTTTGGAGGAGGGAGGAGAAGAGGAGGGTGACAAAGAGGTGTGTGTGTATGTGTGTGAGTGTGTGTGTGTGTGTGTGTGTGTGTGTGTGTGTGTGTGTGTGTGTGTGTGTGTGTGTGTATGCTCTTCTCTCAATCCCTCGTGTGTGTGCTCATTATTGTTTGTGTCTATGTATGGAAAGCTTTGTGGTACTAATTAGTTACTGATTGAGATGACAGTCCCTCGGCCAGCTGGCCAATCTCCTCATTGTCTGGAACTAACTGGTTTAGAAATTTAAAACATATGGTAGGGAGAATCAGAAGATGCAGAGAGAGTGGAGATCCCTTTCTTTAGCGAAACCTTATTAAGATGGAGTTGAGAAAGAATCAGCATGGGGAAGTATATAATATCTTCACAAAGTACTTTAAAACCCACAGCCTTCTTCCAGCATCATTGTAGCGAAAGGAGGGATTATGAACCACAACTTCAGTGTCCAGCACAGATTTTATCAACATACTTTGTTTGGGCCATTTGTCATTCCCTGTCGCTCCGTGATAAACTGCACTGCAACCACACCTGTGGCTGTATTGTTGCTGCATTTCATTTCATTCCAGCATCCACCTGCAGGCTCTGATTATAGGTTTCCTCTAGGGGGAGGACTGTCATTGGGACTCTGTGTACTTTCATTGTGCAATGCTTTAAGGTGTATGCTTGTCAGGAGTGACAAGTTTAAAAACTACGTATGAAAAAAAAAATTGCACTGCACATATTACCATTCATTTTCTACTCATCTGTTTATTTGAATTATTTGGCTTGAATGATACAACGGTTGATGAGACTTTTGTGGTTACACAACCTCTTCTTCCTTCATTCCTATGACGATTCCCTAGACCTCATATTGATCCTCTTGAGGTCTGTAGTTGTAAGGTTATGTTGTAGATCTAACCCTGACTTTAGCTTAACGTCAATCTTAAAGGTACTCCATGGAGATTTTGACCACTAAAATTGCTATGGAGGTTACACGCAAAGACCCACATGCATGCGTGTTTGCCTGCGGGTGGCGTGATACACAGTCCTCACTGTGATTTAATGCTATTCAACTGATGGACAGTTGGTGGCAGTAATGTGCCAAGAAATGTAGCAATGTGCCAACAAAGGCGAGGAAGAAGAAGACTGCTGCCAAGTAAATATGGATCTAAAAAATGCAGGTTTCAAATGATTAAGAAAAATCACCTCTGAACATGTTTTATGAGGAATGACATGCACTCAACGTGTTTATTAGACCTCAAGATGCGACTTCACAAGAAACAGTCAATGTAAACATTTTTTGTTTATAAAACCTCCACAGGGTACCTTTAACTCTAACCTTGTCCCAGGCACTCAGAATCTGTCTTTTCACATTGAAAATACATTCTGACTAACCGCTGACTAACGTGAAATACAGGAAACACAGGAAATAAGCAGACTGAATTGCAACCAGAGTTGGCAGTGACCTTTAACTTTAGTACAGGCTTCAGTTTGAACGTAACCTAAATGCCAAGCAGCTAAGAGAGTTTTAACAAGTCATGGCAGCTTAAAAGAATGTGACCTTCTGCTTTGTTCCAAGTGACCTATCAAAGGAAATATTGCACTGCCAGCATCTCTGGTTTGTGGGCCATCAACATTACAACAATAGCAGGAGAATTGCAACCTTGTAAGTGGTGCAATTGAGGGCGAAGCGGCAGCAATCGTTTGTCATTTTAAATGCACTTGATAGAGAGTACAGATACAGGATTAATGTATGCACAGTGCAACAGGGAACACACACAGGGTTATCTAGGGTTACGGGAATAGGGGACTGGAAAGAAAGGTTGTTCCTGAGGGGATTCTTTTATCTTATTTGCCAGCTGATACGATTACCCACGAGGATGGCCGTCTGAGAGCTGTTTCATGTTGTGACCATGGCAACAGTCACTAAAAGTGGTAGAGCATGGAAAGGCGGAGCACAGTGGTGGGGAATGAATGTAGGGACAGTGGGGACAGAAAGGGGAAGATCTGGCTAATGTGGCTAGAGCAGAGATTATTTAAAATTGCGTTAGCATTTCAGAGATAAGAGCATATAGTCCGAGATTCGGCGGAGCCTAGGGGAAATTAAGATCTGCTGAGCCTCCACACAGGAAGCAATGCTGAGAGTGGGTTACCAAAGCTATGTCTACAAACTGTCCTGCACGACACAGGTACAACAATAGACTCCTGAAAAACTAGCACTACCACTCGAGGATGTTTTTGTTCCTCAAAAAAATCTTCTGTGAATGTATTTTAATCGTTATAATAGTTTTTGGAGGCGAGATATCAAGTGAATGTTGTATTCAAGTTTAAACAAAGAAGAAGTAAAACTATTGTATTGGCAAATTATGCATGCTGTCCAGTTTACTGTACTTCACATTTTAGCTCAAATGTATGATAACAGTTTAAAACATTGATTCTTTCATTTGATGCACAGGTGGAAGCAGGAAGTGATGCCCCCTCAGAATCTAAGGTGGACCAGAGGGCAGCGTTGCCTGCAGAGAACGGACTGACCCATACACCCATTATCACCCCAAAACCCCCTTCGCTGGTTGGCCACCAGACCCAGTCTGCAGGTACTGTATAAATAACCAGTACCTGTAATCGTCACATTTTTATTAATAATTTATTATGTAAAAAAAATATGAATTTCTTCTTAGATGAGAACATAGAGTTTGCTTAAATACAACTATCATTTATCTGGCACTGTCTTAAGGACAACAGTCTGAGGATTACTGGTAATGGATGAAAAACACAACTGAAAATATTTTTGATATCTTATGTTGATTAGATCTGATTTTGGTTCACAAGGTTCACTCTTCATATAAATGTTACTTGGCTATATTATTTGTTCATATCAAAACATGTGAAAATACTTGATATATATGCAATATGCAAATCAGAACCATTTCAGAAAGTTCTGTGGTATTTTGTCACTTAAATGTGTAACTAACTGGCGACACATCAACTTGTTTTTTGGAACCCAGGATCATTGAAACCATCAGTGAAGACTGAAGACATTATTCAGAGCGTCCTCACTGGTAAGATTATGTTTTCACTTATATCTGTGGTTATTATTCAAACACCCAGACTGACTGATTTTGGTGGTTTTGTACATGATACTCAGTGGAATGAGTCTTAGCATAAGGATATTGAGTAAACATATTTACTTTGTTTATGTATTAATCATGTATGACAGAATAGTTTATTGCTGTTAAATTTGCAGGATGAAAGGACTTTTTAGACTTAATAATTAAGAGCTTTCATTACCCTAAAAATCACATGACTTAATAAATTGGTATTGAATTGGCAAATTAATTCACACACAATCAACAATATGCTGTCATATAAAGTTTATATATGTGTTTATACAGTATATACAGTATAAACACTGCTTATATGTACAATGCTTATGATATTTTCTAGATATAATGTGACAATTTTGTTGTTATATTCATCAGTCCAATACAACTTTTAAAACTGTTGGTCCTCCATCCCCTGTCTTTAGAATTAGAGGCTCAGACAGTAGAGGAGTTGAAGCAACAAAAGGGCTTTGTTCGAGAGCAGAGGAAGCAGTACAAGGAGATGAAGGAGCTTGTTCGGAAACATCACCGCAAGACCAGTGAGCTGATCAAGGAGCACACAGCTCGTGTGTCCGAGCTACAGAGCCAGCATCAGCGCCGGCGCTCTGCCCTGCAGAAGAGTCACAAACGAGACGGTAAGAAAAGGTAGGTAGCCCTCGTCTTCTCCGCTTCAAACTGTGGTACTACTGGTTTCCCTCTTCACTTCTTTCCTATGAAGTCCTTCCCTTCTGCTCTATATATTTTCAAAGGGAATCCAACAAAAACACATGAACACAACTAAGGAAAAAGAGACTACTTTACTCCCTCTGTTGTTGCTCTGTTCATCTGCATACACCAGTATTGGTGTGCATGTGTAGCTTGTAATTTTGTCAAACTACTGAACTTCTCTTTAGATAGTTGAAATTCTGCAAAATGAAGTAAATTATTATCTGAAGCATTAATAAATGAGGCAGCTGCAGGGAAAGTGGGAATGCCATAAATATGAAATCACAACACCAAACCACAAAATATCTTGTAATTCTTGACAACACATAGTATATATATTGGTACATGAACTTTTCCTTCCCTCCATTCCTTCTTAATCCTTTCTTTCTGTCTTCCATCTACAGAAATACACATACACCTTTAAAAATCCTATATTGTATTGCTCCAAAACAAACACTACAGGGCAGACATCGCCTTCTTCTGAAAGAAAAAAAGGCTGAACTATGTGTAGAATAAGAATGAGTGGATAAGGCTTCCTCCAAGCCTCAGGGACCAGTTCAAGAGTCGTTCACACACTGAAGAATCAGCACTCAGCACACGGCAAAGATTACAGTCCTCTCAGCTAGTGTGGGCCACAGAGGAGCACTACATAAGACAGATAACACATTTCAGCCAAGTTGCTTCAAGGTGCTAGATAGGTGCTCTTCCTAATGTCTGAAATAACTTCAGTATCAATGTTGATAGCACCATCCCATGAAAAAGTTTGTAGTTTTTATATAAAAATGCATATCATATGCATTCATTGACAACCTCCAGTTATAGAATGAGTTAGGACCACTGTATTAAAAAGGAAGGCGGTATCTTAATTTGCGGATGTTCTGTTTGTGTGGATGTGGCTGTGTGTTTGTCTGTGTATGTCTCCAGTCGGTCCGAACACTCTCTGTCGGCCCTGGACCAGGAGCTGTGTGAGCTGGATCAGGAGTGCAGCCAGAGGCTCGCAGAGCTGAAGGAGCAGCAGCAGCAACAGCTCCTCACCCTTCGCCAGGAGCAGTACTACAGCGAAAAGTACCAGAAACGAGAACACATCAAGCAGGTACTCACAAACACACACAACAATTACACAAGGACAGTACATAGCAGCTGGGTGGGCTAATGGTTAAGTAATAGTAAGTAACAGTATTGAACTTAAAGTCAGATTTCCTGTCATCAGAATCAGAATCGGATTTATTGCCATGTAGGTTTTCACATACAAGGAATTTGCTGTGGTGTATTGGTGCATAACAAAACAACTTAGAGGAATAAGAAGATAGAAGTAGGAGACAGAATATGAAAAAGATATTATTAAATATATGCAATATATATATTTTTAAGATGAAAATGAAAAAATTGTATAAGAATGTGCAAAATATTGTCCAGGGAATGTGCAAGGGTTAAGAGCATGGTGTGTAGAGATATGTTCACATCACATCAGTGCACATCTGTTAGCTGCCTATTTATGGCCACTGGACGTATAGCTCATTTCATGCTCCTGAACTTGAGTCCCGTCATTAAGCTCTTGTTGAGTTACAATATAAAAACATTTATGTAAGTAATTTCCATCATTTATTTCCTCCACAGAGTTTATAATACCAGTGAGGATAGTCAGTGTTCCAACACAGACAGTACATATAAACATACATAATATAAACAAGTACATACTGTGTATAGCAGTGGGCTTAACAGACACACATATGTCACACACCGACACATAAAGTAATGACTTTTTCCTACTTACCCAAAGCTCAAAAAGGCTAACACAGACTAATCATATCAAACAAATGAATAGGTAAATGCTGCCATAAAGTGCAGATCACCAGGTAGGATATTACAGCCATCATTTTGCTGCCTGTGCACATGTTCTGTTGTATGGTGTGGAAAAATAAATGACTTCTGCTCCAGTACACATGCACAGTGAGCACAGCTGAGGTGTCACAAAGGTTTATTCATGCAAAAAACAACACACTTAATGTGATGATGATTGTGTTGTTTCCCTGATCTGAATATTTATTCTGATCAAAATCACAATAAATGTGGCTGGATTTTGACTAAATAATCAATAATTAAAAGCACATGTCTCACTCACTCACTTGATCACTACTCTACTTTGTTCTAAGAGTATTATGACTCTCTTTGTCTCTCTCTCTCTAGCTGGTTGAGAAGCTGACCACTATAGCAGAGGAGTGCCAGAGTGCTCAGCTCAAAAAGCTCAGAGACGTCTGTGAGAAGTAAGACTGTGTTCAACATACAGCATGCACACACATCCGCACAAACACACAAAGGGAACTTACATTTTCATTCTCTCTATATCACTCTCTTTCTCCATCTCACCATCTATAGAGAAAAGAAGGATATCAAGAAGAAAATGGACAAGAAAAGACAAGAGAAGATCAATGAAGCCAAATCTAAAGACAAGAATGTGACAGAAGAGTAAGTATCTGTTTTTGAACATTAACAACTAAAAGTAAACATTTGCTTGTTATATTTGTATGAACACTAGATGTCACTAAATACTAAAGATTTTGCTCTGTTGGGACTTATTGGTTGGTTTGACTGGTGGTAAAATTCTCCCCTCAGAGAGAAGCTAGAGATCAACAGATCGTTTGTCAACGAGGTGGTGCAGTACATCAAACGGGTAAGAGATAGTCCTTAATGATCATCACTTTATAATATATCAATAATGCCATACTACGGTTGAATTGATACAATTTAATTCAAAACGTAATTCAAATTTTGACTGGCCCCTATGATACACTACTTCCTATAGCACTTAACATTTGTGAGTACAGTAATATTATTGATTGATGTGCAAAGACCTTATAGTATCTGTGTGTGTGTGTGTGTGTGTATGTAGTTGGAAGACGCACAGAGTAAAAGACAAGAGAGACTACTGGAGAAGCACAAGGATATCCGCCAGCAAATCTTGGATGAAAGACCAAAAGTAAGACATTTATTAAGAAAATGTTAAATGAAGCTCAAATGAGAACAAACTCTTGATTTGTTATGTGTTTGTTGATACTGTAAACACTGATATCTTTCATTGAGTCCATCACATGCTCACCATAGCACATTTTTTAAGTTATTGGTCTGCTGCATGGCAGAATCCACCGTCAGGGTGTACAGGGTGCACAGCCAGGGGCCCAGTATATCTTTGGGTCCTTGGATGTGCAAATTAATTTAAAAAAAAATTCCCAGTAGTAACTGGTGTGGCTACAAATGGCAATCCAGACTTTTTTGAACACAGTTTTAAACTTAATATGTTAAGGCCTTTATTTGGTTTATTGATCAGTGTTGGTCCACGCAGAGAAAATACATACATTTACACAGATTTTGGGTCAGTATTTTCCTTTTACATCATGGATGGACAACATAAATACATTTAAAAAAATGATTTTTTGTAAATGTGAGTAAAATGTCCTTGGGACAACCTGTATCTCTGACTGAATACTGCTCATTTTCACCACTGGGGGGCGATCTGGCCCAGGTTTGATGAGCTATGGCTCTGGCACTTTTGTGCAAAATTGTAAGATGACCTCTTAATATAACAAAATAGTTGTTTGTTTTTCCTCTGAAATCTTTACTCTGATATCAGAATATGTCACCCGTGGTTTAAATACCAATATCTGCTGCACTTTTGGTTCATGCAGTATAAACAGTATCACTATGTGAAAGAGTTGTTTGGTTGTGTATCAAGGAAAACTGGTCAATTGCTTTGTCAGATAGAGCTCCCTTGCTGTGACTGCATCAGTCCTTGGCTGTTGTTATTATTGTGCTTCCTAGAGTCAGGATGTAATACCATCAGGCCACTCTGGTATATGCTACATATACAGGGGTTTATTGTCAAGCGGATGCGTCAGTGTGCTTTTGGGAGTTTTAGCATGACTTATTTTCCTGTATGAGTTGCAAAGTTCCCAACCTTGTTGTTGTGACTGTCATTGTAGGACGATTTTGCAGCTGAAGAGCATGGTAAGATCTTTGTTGCATTCCAGTGTTCAGTATTAATACAGCATCAGTGTGGCAGTATTAATATGCACGCTTTAATACACCTGACTGGCAACAAGTGAATGCGCATTGCATCTCTGTTATGACTGTTGAGACCTGCCAAGCATGGCAGAATACTGGATGAAATATTGCAACTATGTTGGCAAGAGTGACAAATATATTTCTGTATAACTTTAAATTTAGGTGTAATCTCAATAGAATGGCAGTATATCATCATAACAGGGGCAGCAGATTGGCCTGTGCATAGTGAGATCACACCCCAGTTGGAGTTCTCAGATTGAATCCCACGTGTCGATGAGTCCTTGGGCAAGATCCGAAATACCAACCAGAAAGAAAAAGGAAAGAACTTCACCATTGTGGTTTATCAATAAGGTATATCAACTTAACAGTATATTCTAATTAAAGCACAAATGTCTCAGGCAGTACAGTAACTAACAATAGTTACAGTAACAATTTTGCCAAGGATCTCCAGACCCTATCAGGCGGCATAACACAAATATACTAGTACTAGTACATCTACTAAACACAAAGGTACCAACAGTCATTTTTTTCTTGTTGCAGTTTTCTCTTCAGCTCTCTTCTCTTCCTTATTTTAATAAGATTACCTCTGTTTGACAAGGAGACACTCCGATGTGATCATGTTTTTACTGTTGTTGTCAAATGAAGAGCATAGTTTACATTTACCATACTGTATCTACTCATGAGGTAGTGTGTTTTTAAAGACAGGCATAAATCAGAAGTGTTCAGTTGGAGACAGCTGCATAACCACCCACTCTCAAAGTGACAGCTCCTTGTTCCTTTGAAACCACTTGGAGTTGAGTGTGGGAGGTGCAGTACAGACTTCCAGCCCAACACCTCACAGCCAATAGGTCTTCCATACTTTTCCACAAACCTGTAGTATGGAGAAAGGAAGTTTAGTGTTTTGTTTAATTTATTAGAGTGGCCACGGGGTATTGTGTTACATACAGAAAGGGAGGGTTGAGTCAGAGATGATTGTATTTGCCTTGTTAACCATTTGCTTGTTGTGTAAATCACTCAGGTTATTGAACTCTGCTTCTCTTAATGTGGTACTGTGGTGACCGTCATCATCGTTTAATAGTCGCTAGAGCATTCTTGTCAATAACATCAGAATTACGATGATTTCATGAGTCAGTGCTGACCCAATATGAGCTGTATGAAACAGGATCCTCAGAGTCTAATTAACATTGAATTAAGCAAGTTTCCTGAGATGAGAGAGAGATGCTGCTGTTGTCTTTTGCGGATCACTTCACTGTTCCAATCAGATTTCATTCTGTCAGCAATCCTCATTTCCCACAAAATTGTAAGTGATTATCCCTCACCTAACACACTGTCACAATCACTTCCCTAAATCACATCCGGACCATGGCAAATGTACTTCCCCTGAAGAAGGACATTACATAGTAATCAACCATCCCTGCAATGTCTGCTCTTATGCAAAAACAGTCATCTGAATTCAAAATATGCAAGAGATGTCAGAGGACACAACTCTGGAGACAGCTAGCAGAGAATGCCCGGGGTCATGTTTGTTACAAAAATTCAGGACGTTACCCACAGTGCTGAATAGCAACCAAAGTTAAGGATACATTTCTGTTTGAGATTGTGTGGTTAAATGGTATTCATTTAAAATCAATATAAAGCAAAACAGTATAAAGGAACCTGGCATTGTTTCTACTGTCCTCAGATACCTTCAGTAGAAGGCAACCAGGCTGTAGTCACTGAGACCCCTCGGGGTGTCAGTTTTTTTCAATGATTTTCCTACTATAAAATACAGAGGCTATGACTATCCCTACCAGCATCTGTTATAGTTTTTTCATTGTGCCCATTTTTGGTTGCCCCAATTTCACGTTTACTTATTTTGCACTCTATTTCACCCTGTCAGGTACTATTCCCCCAAATGTACTTTTCTTTTAAAAGCACCTGAAAAGACTTAGATAATAAGATGGGCTTACTATTTGACTGAAACTTGACAAATGTACCTAAAATATATTTTTACTTACAATGTGTGCCTAACTTAGCTGCTACCAATACTGTTAAGTTAATCAATATCATAACCTATATTATTTGATATACAATATGACTCTGTTAACATGTCCGCTAACATGAGCCCAGTCCTTTCCACCCTTACATGCTTTGCACAGCACCATGCTCTTCTAGCAGCATTCACATGTTGGTTACATACAGTACAGCTGTGTTTAGTACACATTCCAGCTCTGTGTGATAGCATGTGGAAATGTCCTTGAGCAAAACACTGAACCCACAACTGCTCCAAATGAGCAGGTCATCAGCCTTGCATGGCAGCTCCGATACCATCTGTGTAAGTGTGATGAATATGAACCATTGTAAAGCACTTGGCTCTCGTTCTTAATGCTCTTTGTGAATGCAGGCCTTTCAGCATGGTTAAAACTCCCCAAAACTATATTTGAGGCAAAGGGAGATATTGTTGAATTAGCTCTGAGGAAAACCCCTTACTAGTCATTTAGTCCTTGAACTCAATATTGAATAGTGAATGTAAACAGCAATGGACAGACACATAAACAGAATGCATAAGGACTGTATGGACAGAATGTAGAGAGCGCCAATGCTGACCAATGGATGAGGGCCTACATAAGCAGGGCAGTGCTAATATAAAAATACTTTTGTTGTGTGTTTCTACGTTTGATGTGTGTGCGTTTTGGTCTTTATGAATCAGAGAGAGGCAGATACAACATACTTTCTCTCTCACACAGTTCTGACCCAGTTTCTCCTTTGGGTTCAGAGCAGCCACTAATGGACAGCTATAACTATCCCTGGTGGAGACCCTGAGAGTTGAGCAGCCCATTACAAGCTGTGTGTGTAGGTGTGTGTACACACATGCATGTGACGTACCAACCTAAAAACCATCTGCAGTATCTCTGCTGTGCAAGTAGGCAACTTACAGCTGCTTTGTACAAGCCAATACCTATCATTTTGAAAGTATTTCTACCTGAAGGGATGTAAAATGTGAGAGATTACTCTCAAGCTCCTACTTACTAACCTGCCACTTCTGCTAGTAAGACTCTGAAGTCCCAGCTTATGATACTTTGAGGGTCACGTACTAAATTGAACGGGAAGGTAGAGAGAAAAAGAGAGACATGGCGAGGTTTGTCGTCACGCCCAGCATGTGCATTCAGGTGCCACTGTCCTGTTAATGATCCAATCAAACCGCCCCCCAGGAGTCAGCAGTGCCCAGCATGATGACGAGTGCTGTATCGGTACACCTCGAGACCCTATAACCTGGCACATCGTCTTTTTCATCTTCTCTTGTTACTTGCGGCCACATGGTCAAATTCACAATGCCATCTGTCCACCTTAAATTATTCACACCACATGTTGATTGTGATGATCTTTATATCAATCGTCAAAACAAGTTAAGACCCACTTGTGCTGCACTTTTGAAACGTATATTTTGAGACTGAGTTATGCAGCAAGAACTAGCATTTGTTTAGTTTTTTTTCATTTTTCAGCTGAATGGTCAGTGTTTTAGCTATTTGATTAGATATGTTGAATGTGACTTCTCTGGCATGGCCAGACACCTCAGAGAGAGTGAGCTAAATTAAATTAGTGGAAATAAATCTGATATTACTTGACTCAAAGAAGAGCTGTTTTTCTCACCATCTGAAATGTGGTCAGATTTTTGAACCAAAAAGGACATATGACATCTATTGAAAAGGACTCAATCTCAGGCTCTTTGAAGATTTTATAATTGGACTAAAAGCTTACCAGGCTATGTGGTAATTTCTCTGTACTAGTCATCCCCTCAAAGACACCTTTTTTTGTCTGTGAAAGAGAGTATGAAATAGTGATAAGGCAATATGTTTCACAACAGAGCGCGTTGGTATATGTGTGTGTGTGTGTGTGGTGTGATCGACGTAATTTATGTAGCAGATTCTTTCCTAAATGAAAAAGAAAGAGTCTGACAGTGTCTCCCCACTGTGCAAGCCTTGAACCAACCACACGTATATGTGCGCACACACCCATTCATTCGACAAGCAGGAGTCCTGTGCGGTCGTCATGGAAACTCGGGTCCCCCACTCTCCCCCCCTCCCCACCTCTCATATCCTCTTGTACCCTTCATGACTCTCTGCAATCTGTTAATTTGGAACTGAGTCCTCATGACGCAATCCCAGGGATGGTTACATGGAGGTGGAAAAGAAGCAGCAGGCGTGGGGGGGTGAGGGGTGGGGGGGGGGCAGAGGGGGAGCAAACAGGTTGGGGGAGATGTGGAGGTCTGAGCGTGTGGCCACTCTCTCTCTCCTTCTCTCCCTCTCCCTCCCTCTTTCTCTTTCTGTGTCCCTCTCACTGGGTGTTGTTGGGGTGGCCACTATGTCGCCTCATCACAGACTTTGATCTGCATCATCTCTGCCTGGTGGGTTTGCATCAATAATGCACTTGTGCCCTTACGCACAAACACACACACACACACACACACACACACACACACACACACACACACACGATACCCACCGGGAACACTGAGTGCAAACCAGAGACAGTGAAGTAAAATCCATTGTGTATGTGTGAGTGCGTCTGCATGTTGCACGCTTGGTTACTCTTCTGCTCTATTATGCTAGCTGCTATTTTAGATCCGTGCACGAGTGTTCATTATGTATACCCACATGTGCTAATGAAGCTCTCCAGGGTTATGCTCTGTCTAAGGAACATTCACTACTGAATTCTTGCTGGAAAGTGCCCTCTCTACAGTATGGTGTTAAGGTTTGTGGCTTCAGCATGAGCCACCTTTTATTAGAGGTGAGAAAAGCAAAAACACCGTGCACCTGATCATGTGAGGCACAGACAGTAAATAAAGAGAGAGAAGATGGTAGAATGTGAAAAGACAATAGTGTTACAGATGATAATCTTTAAGTACTGTATGATAGAAAGTACATTTTGTACAGTTTGAACTGTATTGTGAGCTTGTTGGAGGCTTTTGAGTACATATGAAAAGTCACCTTGTATGTAGCATTTGACAAAAAATACAATTATTTCTGTATTATTTTTGAAATAGTAGTATAATTGGCATAAATAATCAACACGATGTTGAAGATGTTCAGCCTGTACTAGTCTGTTGAATTTTGTGCCGCCAAATTATATTTTCCAGTAAATGTGCTGGACTTCATATAGCGCCTGGCAATAGCAGATACTGGAACAAGAGAAAAGTCAGGAGAAAATAGTTTTCTGTATGTTTACCCTCTTCAGTGAAATTAAAGAACTTTTAAAAGAAAAAACTGTGACATTTGTAACAAGCAGCATCAGGGTTTAAAGCTGCACTAATCAATGTTTATTTATTAACAATGGATCAAATGACTACGTGTAATGTGATAGGGTTCGCTCATTATGACAAACCCACAGAGAATTTCCTGTTTCCTGTAGCAGCAGGCAGCTGTTTTCAGTGAAAAAGTTCAGATAAACCCACTATAGGCTACCATATTGCACTACATTACTTAGCATCCACATCTGAATAAAAATACCAAGATACCACCAAGCACGTTTCAAAGCTAACCTTCCCCTTTTGAACCAAACCTTGTAAGGGAAACACTCATTACTGTACATGCATGGTAGTGGTATGCAGGAGTGTTTTTTTTTTAAATTCCTGGACCTGAAGAGAGGAATCTTAGAAAAACTCCTGCAAAGCAACAGATGAGTTATTTGAGAGGAGTCGGGAAAGGGCACTGACACACTCACACACACGCACACTTAGACACACACAGAAAGAGAGATAGTAGATGGAAAAGGAACATGCTGCCTATTCTGAGTAGTGACTGCTTCTGTCTCAATTTAATTACCCATGTTGTTCTTTCTCTTGCATTGGGCTGCCGCAGTTCATTTTCATAGATATCACCAATACATTGGAAAGAATGTAAATGACGGAGTGGCGCTCTGTTCTTGCTGCTCTCTTTCTCACTTTTTCACACACACATACACACAGCTTACCTGCATTGCATGGCGAAGCTCCTTTTTCTTCAAAAGGTCTGTAATGCTGACAGGGTGGTGACCCTGTCTCATATCTTGGACATGTGATCTTTGGTTTAGCCTAATTGGGCTCTGTTTGGGTATGCAGTATATCTCAAGGTCAGGACACACAGGCCTATACACATCCCACAATCTTTGGCTCTGCCTTGCTGGTTTTGGTCCGTGTCACAGTAGATGTTCAGATTCATTGAAATGCTTTGAATAGGGGCAGCAGCTGGCTAAAAAATACATTCGAAGGCAACAGAAAAGCACATATTTCCTTCTTATTGTGACTCTACGAGGAGGCACAGTTAACTTAGCTACATACTGTAGATGCGGAGCGGTGGTTTTGCCGGGTGAAGTCTTTTTTGTGGTGCTGCAGCAGGCGTTATGTCACGGCTCAAAGCAAAGAATTAATTTGACTCTTTGGAGGCCTTCTCTGCTTCCCTTGATAGCTCCTCAAAATGAGGACAGCTGGTGAAGAAGGTCACTGAGTGCTGTATTTTAAGAAAGGCAGAAGTGCATGTGTGTGTGGGTCTGTGTGTGTGTGTGTGTGTGTGTATGTGCGCGTGCATGCCTGTGGTTTGTTGACAGATGACAGGTCTTCAGAGATGAGAGACAGATTTAAAAGCTGGCTGGATAACTGCTACTGGTTGGTGTCCAAACAGAAACTGGATCACACACACACACACACACACACACACACACACATACACACACTTATATACTGTATGCATGCAACACACATGGTACACACAGCAGAAGCACACAGACAACTGTACATTTTTCCAACTTTGTTTTTGTTGTGGGTGTCATTCAGTTGCAAAACGACAATTGTTTTCAACCTTGAACTTATACATTTATAGCATCACAGTTGAGCTCATCATCAGTTCAAATGTTGATGCTTTTGATGTCCCAAATCAGAATCCAGAAATGAATCAAAATCAAAAGAATCAAAATGGTACCAAAACTTAGCTCCACCAGGCCCAGGAAGCCTGAGGAGCAAGTTTCACTGATGCCTTTACTGTGTTTCTTGTACTCTAATCTCTTCACTGCCAAACTGATAAGATGTCGGGTGGAAGGTGGCGATCATAAAGCCATAGACTGAGGAAACTCTCAAAAGATTGCAGCTCTAGCTGTCTGTTCTCTAATCCATCCATCTTTCTATCATTCATTGAGATCTTTTATAACTCTAGCTGTCCCCTTGGTGAAAACAAAGTGCTGTCGTCATCGCTCAGCACCCAACTCTAACAGACAGCCATTGGTGTTTGCTTCTGAGCTGTTGATTACATGCAGAGGACAGACACACACACACACACACACACACACACACACACACACACACACTCACACACATCTTTCTGAGAACTGCCTGGTGCCCCTCATACTCCTCTGCCCCCGGCTCCCACCTCCTTCACAAGTGCCAGGGTGTCATCAGATGGGAGAAAGATGACAGCTTTAATCAGAGGGTGTTTGTGCCTCAGCAGGCAGGGTAAAAAGGGCTGCACATGTTCATGCACACACACACACACACACACACACACACACACACGGTGTGCAAAACTGTCCCACCCCTAAGTAGGTCATGCGCAGTGCAGAGCAGGGAGAGAGAGATGAGCTGTGGTGCATCTTTAGCCATCTGGTTGTGATGGGCTGGATGTCCGCTCTGTAAGACCCACAGAGAGAGTGAGAAAGAAAGAAAGAACGAAAGAAAGAAAGAGAATGAAAGAGAGAGAGAGAGAGACAGGGGCATGTTCCGGAGAAGGTGACCTTAAGATGCTGCGCTTGGCGGGGGCTTTCGCAGGCTCTGCTGTACCACTCAAAACATTAGAAAGACACAAGTCAAGAGCTCCTTCATTTCACACAAAGACAGACAGCATCAAGTGCAGTAGCTCTTAGTGTTATCTGGCTGATTGTGTCTTCACTTCATTGCAGTTTGGCATTTTCACTTTTTAGTGCGCACACTTTACACTGAAATATGAATATACAGATAAGTGGCAAATTCAGATGACAAAATGGAAAAAGGAACCTGTGGATTTGTGAAGTTATATTGAAACATAACTGTGCATGAATTTCCATGGAGATATGCATTGTACAAGAAGAAAATGCTTCACTAAAATTAGATAACCTTAAGTTAAGACAACTTGGCAACAGGCTCTGAAACTGATGTATTAAACTACTAAATACCAGACAGTTATTTTTCCAACATAATTTCCACAGGCTTTGACAGGCTTTGACAGGGCACAGCAGTAAACTTCACTTTTTCAGCATCTAATTCTGCTTGCAACTTTTACCCTTTGAGCTTTAGTCTCACAAAAACTATATCTCTTTTAAGTAGGGGAGATCTGCTTTTACCGGAGGTATGATATGATACTAAAACAACACTTTTTCAATACCTTAGTTTTGGTATTATGAATATGTTTTAATGTATTTTTTATTTTACAGATAACAGCTCAATTCAACAGTATTAAGTATAAAGCTTTGACTAAATACAGGATTGTCTTAAATAAAAACTAAATCCTGATTTAGATCAGGAAGTATCTCATCAAATAATAAGCAAACAAGACTATGAATCTGTGAAAACATCCAATGCTAAATTTTGATACTGATTACACACATTTCAGTTGGTGCTCAAAAGCTATTGAGGTCTGGTACCCAGCAGGGCTCGACATTAACTTTTAGAGGCATTTGTCTATCGGACAAGTAAATTTACCCTTCACTTGTCCAGGCATAAAAATCTCTTGTCCGGGTAAAACTGACAATCATTTTTTTTATTTTTAATGTTTTGCAAATGCAGAATCCAGACCAACGAACAGCTGGAAACACCCAAGCAGTGTCAACATATAAATTATTACATTTATGAATTTTATTAAAGTGGCTATATGTTAAGTTTTCAGATCAACAAACCATTTTCATATTTTGTTCAGATAAGCCCCTAGGTGACCTTCTTGCACTATTTTATTTTCCTCCTAACAGACTGGTATTCAAAATGCCATATGGCTATTGTAGTTTTATTTATGTACATTGTAGTTTTGCATGTAAAAGGTTGAAGACATGAACAGTGAGCAATAAAGATTCCACCAAAGGCAAAGAAGCAGAACTTGGACTATGTTATTTTAACGAGACACTACTAAGGGGAGCTACAGGGAGTGCGTCAATCACTTACTTATCTATGATGCCCCTCAGTGGCTTTAAGTTTATTTACTTATTCATCACTCATATGCCTATATGCACGTGTTTGTAATTCAGTGGGAGACTCACTTGCGACCACTACGACAGGTAGGCAATCCTTAGGGTTTTATCAATACAAGTAGCCTACTCCTATCAATAGTACTTAACGGTTTGGTTCTTTATCTATACTCTTTTTGTTCCTTTTCATTACTAAATAACGTTTTTTTTTTTTAAATATATTGTTTTAAAAGTATAAATTCAGAACAGGATTAGAATTGAATATTTTAAATATGACGAAATGTTTCTAGAGCAGCAACAACAAAGTTTGCAACAGCAAAGTCCCTATATAAACTCAATAATATCTCACTGAAAACAAATCTAAAATGTCCATAGAATAAATAATATTCCTGACTTCACAATACTGACTGAAGTTTAGAAAGAATGAAGAACACAGACATCTGTCAGTATCACTCCTTCCTCCTGTTTAGTTTTAAGACACGTAGCAAACTGAGATAAACAGTTAGACTAGCCGAGCTCTGTCCGGTGCAGCTGTACTTGTAGCTGATGCTCTCCCTGCAGTTGGCCGGGCTGCGGGGCCTGAAAGACACCGCCACCACTGTTGTTCTTCTAAAACTGCGAGAGTTGAGTTGTACGTATCATGGGGAAGAAATACATTCGTTTCAAATCGGTTTTATGAATGTATTCAATTAACTGAAAAGCTGAGTAATGAGTGGCACATAACGTGAAGACATGGTATATATTTTTTTGAACTTGTCCGGTCAGGCAAGTCAATTTCCCTTCCACTTGCCCGGCATAAAATCAACTTGTCACGGACAAGCCTTAATGTCAAGCCCTGCCCAGCCTATACTCATATATACATACATGCTGTAATCATAATCTACATGAGTCTAATTTACAGTACTTGCCTTCAAGTGCTGTGAAAGCGAGTAGTGTGTAAGAATCAGGTTTTCTCATTTGGCTATGCAGTACTCTTAAATGAAATGGATGTGCCATCTCATAAACTGAAGTGGAGAGGGCTGAAAATTGGAAAGTTGAGAGAGCCAGATGGCAGCCCTTGACCTTCATGCTGTCGCCTCTCACTCATTCTTGAATATGCTTGTGAATATTTCTTGACTGGGTCAGGCCTTCTCTCTGCCAGCTGTGGATTCATGGGCATTGTGATAATTAGGGGCTGGATGTAGATTAATTCTTCCAGGAGAATTCAGCTTTGTGTTTAGTAGCTTTGTCTATCTGAAGTTCATGCAGGAGTGCGTGTATGTCTCAAATGTTTTGCTGATTTATAGCATCAATATTGCCAATCTTGGCTTTTGCCCTGAGTGAGTCCATGATGATGATTTCTTTTGTTCACTTTTGAGCTAGAAGTTTGGTGTGCGTCTGAAGTGGGCCCTTATTCGATTAACAAAGGCCTCTCAGACAAAATATGGATCCCAGATAAATCCTCCCAGAACTCGCAGGTATTTTCGATCTCTCATAATGCTGACGTGACTGTATTGAGCTGTGAGACTCTGACACCATTCATCTTAGCGGCTTTTCTTTTAATTACTGCTCTCCCGTGGGAGCCAGCCGGGTAGTTAAACAGAAAAATCAGCATTACAGCAATTATTGGCTCACAATGAAATGAATACAATCTTGTCATCTGTAATCATTGGGGGTGTCTATGCCTGGGAGAAAACAGCTTCTCTTTTCTATTTCTCAGTGAGGGGAGGGAGTGTATAGTACATGGATCTAGAGGAGATCTGGGTCTACCTCAGCAGACCAAGGTACCTATTCAGGGCTGAATGTCAGGGTTCAAGGCCATCACTTATCTATCGCTCTGCCTCTTTCTTTTCAGTCTTTATTGTAAATGATGGAATATAGCAGAATTCTTATGAAAATAATCTTTAGATGTCATGGGAATAACTTGCAGGACTGTATCCTAGCCCATGCAAAACAATGTGCCGAGTGATTGTAAATCTTTAAAGCTGCTGCAATCAATATTTGTATATTAACAATGGGTGGCGTGACTACGTGTAATGTGAAAATGGTCACTCATAGTGACAAACCCACAGATTAATATGCACCTCTGCTGCAATTCTCTTCAGTCCTCCGCAGCGCTTTTGAGTCTTTCAGCGCAAAGGTCTTACGGCTCACAACAACCAAACCGAATGTTTGGTTTCCCCTCACCGCTCTCATAAGCGTAAGGTAAGGTGAGGTAGTTACATGCAACAACTTTTTTGAAAACTTTTTTTTTGTTGGTGTGTTCAAGAAAACTGACATCCAAGATTAAGAAAGTGGCTGCTAAAGACAAACAATTAGAAAATGTGCACCTCATGTAAGAAGATAATGTACATTTGTTAGTTTCATACAATAAAAAATACACTAATTGTTGCTGATGTTCCTGGTCCATGACATGCTGTTGTTGTTACTGAGCATTTTCCATGGCTGGTTGTTACATCTGTCAAATTGTCCAACATGTCCAGTGGACAACCTATGATTGTTCATTTTATTCTCTTCTGAGAACTGCTTTGCCTAAGTTAATGCAAATAAGTGAAATTAGCTGTTGAACTTTCAAATCCATATCCTGGTTTTATAGCCTTTATGTAGATTGGAAAAGTCATGTGATCATGCTTCAGAAACAGTGCTACACATTCAGACCTGGGTGCTTCCTGGTATAACCACTTACTTCTACTGTTTGTTGTTGAGCAGCTCAAGTGAAATGGGAGAGTTAAGAGTCTTGCTCAAAGGAACATCAGCAGTGCTGTAGCTTGTGAAACTGGGGAAATAATTACTTTTTTAGTTTTCATGACCTCAGACTGACTAAATTGTTAGTTGTGGGACCATGTTGACACAATCTGCTCTGCTTTCTGCCATGACAAACTCTGAAAGACTCTTTATAAAAACCATCAAATGTATAATGTAGAACACAGTCCAAATTTCAGCTTTAATCTTCTAGTTGTGTCTTTTCCTCCTCATGTAGGAGTCTTTGGCTGATGTGTGTGTTTTCCTCCACAGCTACAGAGTGATCTGGACCAGGAGTACCAGGACAAATTTCGCCGGCTACCCGTGGAAATCCAAGAGTTTGTTCAGGACAGCAGCAAGGCCAAGCTTAGGGACGATGGCGTCCATGGAAACCTTGTTGCCTCCTCAACAACAGAGAAGCTCAACCACAAGGCGTCGCAGTCAGAGGACGACATGGAGGAGGGCTCGTCGGAACGAGTCTACGACACCCCCCTTTAGGGATTTAACCTCAGCGCTTTGCTTCACACTGGGACACTGATTGGTGGATGTGTTTGTGACCACAGATCTAGGATGAGACTGCCCCAACTTTGATTTTAACCAATCGGAGGATTAGATCAAATCTGAGCCTGAATTGGTGAGTAGAGGTCCTCTCTGCGTAGAGTGCAGTCTTGTCTGGAAAACCATTTCATGTAAATAGTTCCTTTTTGTGTATTTATATGTTACCTTTATGTTGTCGTCTCTTTCGGTACGGCCACAGGAAGTGTTACAAAGCACTAACTATTTGCAGGAAATAACTTACTTGAACTATTGCACAGAGAGAGTAGTTTCTTTTTATTATTTTTTATTATCATGATATTGACAGTAGTGATGGTCAGTGAGGTGTGTGGTGCCAAGGTTTTGAATTCACTTACAGTGGTAATTGTCATTTAAATGGAGTCAACGTATACTGTAAAGAAACCACTGCATTTTCAGCCTCTAAAGCTTCCATCTTTATAAGATTTAGATTCACCCTTACATATTTGCAGTGAAGGCTCACTACATAACTATGTAACTCTTTTACTTTAACCCAGAGGCACTGGTGCTTGCTGGTTCTCGATTTTGTTCTCACAGAACTAAGCCTATGTGTTGCTGCTACTTTATTTTAAACCCCATCATTTTTTAACCATTATTTGGTTTGTATGATATTTGGCATGTTAATATTATGCAGTGCTTTGTCATCCTTTTTTTGTTTGGCTAATTTTTAACAAGTTTGCATTGTTTGTGGGCAATTCTGCCCAGAGAGGAAGTGAAGGGAAAGTGTGTTGTACAGTATCTGCATGTATTTGAACAACTGTAATTGTTACAGTAGCTCTGTAGCAGAGATGTTTATTAAATGTAAATCTATTTTCACGGAAACATTTAAACTAAACCTGCAAGACAGTGTGGACCCAGTGTGGCTTAAAACTGTGGCGCAAGCTGAACGGGACTTAAATAAGTAAAAAAACACCCTTTTCCAACAGTAGCCGGCTCAATTTAACAAGTTGCACATTGTATTCTTTACCTTTGTCCCCCTAAAGTAGAACAGTCAAACCAGGATATAACAGAGGGAGATGATCCTGCTGTAGTTTTATAGAAGTGGCCTTCCTCTTAACTGGTTCATTGTGTACCTACAGGGGAATGTGTGTGCAAATGCCCGGTACGCAGAGCAGATGCCCGGGACCACAGGAACTATGATGTCCGCTGGCATTATTCTCAACCAAAATTGGTAGCTGCGGTTTGAAGTGGGGAAATAGTTCAGTTATGTTTAAACCGACCCCAAACGCTCAGTTTATATCTGACTAACACCAGCGTTAACATTATCTAATGAATAACTGGAGTATTTCCTCTTTAACTAAGAAACTGTGCCCATTCAGCAACTATAAGGAAGTGTTTTTAACTTCCTAACTGTCCAGTGCCATTTAACTCAAGGGTCATTTGATATCAGATCATATTTCAGCTGAAAAGAAAGTAAGTTTAAAGTGAAGGATTACCTGACATGTAAGTAGAAACTTCTTTTTAAAAAGATGATATTGATGTGAGAGTCCTGTGCCTTTGGATAGGTTTGCCTTGTTTAATGTTGAATGTGTGAAATGCATCATTGTTTAAATTGCCATTATATTATATTATATGAAGCTGTCTGATATTGAATAGACCGTGTGCACTTTTAAGTACAGTAACACTACTGAGTAATGCTTGTGATGAGCAGTATTTGACATGTGTCTCATAAGAAAATGCGAGACATCCTTCTTTTTTGTCTTGAACCACTTTATTTAACAGTCCCCCCTCCCCCCCACTCATCAACTTACGTGTATGCACTCTGGAAATGTAAATGTATGTATGACACAAAGGATAAAACATGAAGTTGATTTAAAAAAAAAAAAAATTACAAAATAGTGTAAAGGGAATTTGCCTGTAATTAAAATAAATGTGGCTATTATTGTACTTTGTTGGAGTGGAGTTGTGTCTATTCATTTGTCATTGGTCAGCCTAAAATTATGTTTTCATTTTTATTTTTACATCTTAAACTTTTATATCCGTGTATGTGATATATTTGAAAAATACTGTCATTCATACATCACTTTATTGTCTGTATTTTCTTAGCTTTTCCATCACCCTCTCGTGTTCAATTCCTTCGTATGTCTTTTTTTGTTTTTTATCCAGTCTTTAATTGTGGGTTGTGTTTGCATTTTGTTTGCCTTAAAGTTTGTCACTTGTCATTGTCTTGTCATGCTTTATTATTCTACTTGAAAAGGAGATTTCAGTGTCAACCCACAGTGTTTGTAACACAGCAAAGACTGGATAATGATGGTGGAGAAAGAATAAGAGCACAATAGAGCCGCCTGAAAATGTGTTGAAAATGATAAGATGGTGTAACTGCATTACATGAAAGCAGGGCACATGTGAAACAATGATCCAAACCCAGCTATAGAGAGTGTGTTTGGCAGCATGTGAGGGGCGACTGGGCATGTACAGTTTGTACTGTATGTATGTAGTGAGTGTATATGTATGTTATATATGTCTAACTCGGGCAGGGGGAAGTGGGGGAAAGCCTTGTTGACCTACTTCCTATCATCTCCTAGGTAACAGTATCTTTGAAATAACCCTAAGAGGAACATGAATTCGAGCACTTCCATGACTGAATCACTGCATACCATGTGAAGCTTTAGAAGCACTGAATTCATACAGAACTGTTTTTGTATTTAGTAGTATGTTTTAGTAGGATTGGTGTGGCAGTGGGATTATACAGTATGTGCACATGCACGTATATGTTTGTGGGCGTGTTCGTATTATACATCCTGTGCCCAAAAAGTCAAATTAATAATATTATTTTGACATAAAAATGTCAAGTGGAAAGGAATATTACGGTGTGCGCTGACTCAATATCTCTGCTGCTATTGTTTTGCTTTGAGCATGACCCGTGATAACACATTTTTAATCTTCATCACATTTTCAAACTGAGCTTGTTACTCATTGTGTGAGTGTAGGTGGCATGTGCCTGTTGTTTTATGCGCGAAAGCATACTATGTCTGCGTAGCCATGTGTACTTGTCCGCACAGCTTGCTTCCATGTGGTTTATTTTTCAGCTGAGTGTAGTACATATGTGTGCTGCTGGCGTGTGTGTGTGTGTGTCTGTGTGTGTTTTCCAGACTACATAAACACTGTGCCCTTCTCAGTCTCAGCTCCTCAGCAGAATCCCAACAGGCAACAGGAGATAAGACAAGCCTGGTCGCCCATAACAACCACTGTGACCATTCAGAGGTCTCCATGCATACCAGCAACTAGGAAGTGAGCTAATTAACCCTGAGTTCAGGACGGAAGGAGGGCGGCTTTTTAATAAGATTCTCTGGGTTATATAAACAGTGACGCCCTTCCAAACTCCCAGGAATATTATCACCCTGCGTCTGTCCATCTGCTGCGGGTATGAGGAGGAGGAGGAGGAGGTGTCCTGTAACTGGGCTTTAATGAGGCACACCAGGACAGCAGAAGAAGAGAGGACCACAGGGTGCTGCTTGGAAGGTACACTAAACAGACACACACATACACGGATAGACACATAAATGATATGGGACATGAACAGACAAGTCAAGTACCTCTTGAAAGGATCTTCACTGACTACTTTCAGTCACTGGCCTTAAATCTAATCCTAGACCTATCCTTTTTGCCTTCAATATCCTAATGTAAATCCACTCATAATCCCAAACCCAAGACATAACCCTAAAATAATACTAACATTAAACCTAACCTTAATCTATTCTGATTCCAGTTCTGATTGTAATTCTAACATTATCCGTAAGACCTAAAACTTAAAATGTCCTCCTTAGAGGGATGAGGAAAAGCACAGTGCCCTTGCTGTTGAGGACTTTCCTCAGCAATTCTACATTTCTGGAATATCCCTCTAAAGAAAAAAAAAACACTTCACCATTTTCCACAGGAGAAGATGCATTTTAATGTAACTATACCCCAATATCGAGACCACTATCTTCCCTTTTACACTGGTATGTAATGTGTCCATCCTGTTGCTGATTTACACCAGCAAAAGTAACAGCGAACGTTACATGGAAATGGAAAATCAGTCAAATTGGTTACAGAATATGGGTTAAAAACCCTGAGGACATCATTCTGGTGATGAAAGAATGCCATAAAGATTCATGTCAGCCTAAACACATTGTTAGACTGTATTTGCTTTTGTTAAAAAAAAACACACACCCCTGCAGCAGGACTAACACCACGTGCGGTGAATCCTCAGGTAGAAAATCAAGTGAAATGCAGCGAACTGCCTGCTGAGCGCATCAGTGGGACACACAGTAGCCCTGATAGGACAAACAGAGCAGCATTACAGTGACTTTACAAAGGGGGGGGGGGTGTTTGTCTTCTCCAACGCATGGCGGCTACAGTAGTCAGCTGTTGGAGAAGCAGGGAGGAGCTGGATGTGGTTCTGCTGGATGAGTCACTCTGTCAACCCCCGGCGCACTCATTCACTCATCTGCACACACGCACGCCCACACGCACACGAACGCACGTGCGCGCGCGCGACCTCAAGCACACGCTCACGCGCAGGCACGTTCGGTTGAGAGAGAGAGAGAGAGAGGGGGGGGCGGGGGCGCGCGCCGCCTGGACGAAGAGGGCTTCCTAATCAAAGCGCACCGCCGGGGCCGCTCAGTCTCCACTGGAGGGCGAGTGGTACAAGAGCACCGGGACACTCCGGCGGGCACGCAGAGCGAGAGGGCGACGGGACAGAGCGGCGGCAGCAGCTGGAGGAGACGGACCCGGACCCGGACTCCGCCGAGCATCGTTTCTCTCCGCCGTCGGATTTAAAAAAAAAAAAACCCGTCCCGACCCGCCTCCAGCGCCGAAATCACGTAAGACACATTCAGAAATATAAATATATATATGTGTGTGTGTGTGTGTGTGTTGAGAGTGAAGTGTGCCGCCGGTCGGCCGTTAAACGCCGCGGTGAACCGAGCGTTACTCCAGCCGTTAGACGGAGGCTGTCGACCCGGGACGTTTCATTTAAACTCCATCACGGCGGCTTTCAGCGGGGGGGGGGCATCCTTCAGACATCACTCACACACACACACACACACACACACACACACAGCTGGAGACCCTAGCCCTCTGCTAGCTAGCTAGCCAGACACATTCAGATGCACCTTTTTTTTTTTTTTCGTGTTTTTTTTTTTTTGGACACTGAATTATCTCTGAATTATCTCTCGGCGGCTCGGGAACCTGACGAAATGCTGGTGGGTGAGGGGGGGAGGAGGGGGGGGGTGTAGCTGGGAGGTTAGCCAGCGGAGCTAGCTGTAGCGGGACGGATCGGGAGCCGGCCGGTGGCGGACAGCTGCACCCTCTGCACCGTGGCCGTAAAAGCCGACCGACAAACCGGCGCAGCCTGGCCTCCTTTTAATGTCCCACAAATGTACACAGATGCGTGCACATGGCGGTGTGCTGCACTGTGTCATTCGCATCCCCGCTGAGCCTCAATACAGCACAGTGTTAATTGAATCTGTTGAACTGGTGCATTCAAAGACTGCTGCTGCTGCTGCTGCTGCTGCTAGTCGGGTGGGCAGCTCAGTGAGTCTGGGAGCTGCAGCTGCTGCCCTGCATACATCCCAGACAGCAAGGTGTCATTGATCCACCGTCAGGGCAACCAGAAAAGTTCTGGGTTCTCACAGAACCTCTTTTCTTATCTTGTGTCTGTCTTCAGTGTCATGTCAGTATGTCAGTGAGCAGTAAGATGTTGAATCAGCATCAGATTTGAATTGTTTTGTCTACCAAAATATGTGTTTATGTCAGTTTTCCGTGCATTCGGTCTACTTGCAGCAAATGAATGAATGAATGAATGAATGAATGAGTGAATGAAAAAGGTGTTGGATATTAGAGTTCAGTGTTGATATGTTGACATTGATTCTAGGTTAAATGTCTGGATGTTTTCATTCATTTTTACTGAGAGGAAGATGTATATAAAAAAAATACCTGGCTGTCTTTGAAGCAGGTACAACTGATGGTTGCTGGAGTCAGGCAGCAGTTTCTATTTTAAAACCTGTTTTATCACACACACCCAGAAGGTGTTATTTGTTCAGGAATAACCTGTGTGTAACGCCATAGGCTTATTTGCAGTGCAAATAGCCCATAATGTATAATTTTGTTCGAGGTTTCACTCTTCAGTTTTTTCAGAATGAATTGATGAATGGGTTTAGATGGTGACTAAACACACTTGTTGCATCGGCTATTCCACCTGTTCACACCGACCTTGCCCTGTCTGTATACATTACGTACTTTCGTATACATTATGAGCCACATTTGCAGAGGAACCCTATTTTCCTCTTGTAAAATGCAGCACGGGCGTATTACAGTTTATTCTAAATGTTTTTTGGCCACTATAATCTCATCAGGCTTTTGTTCAGGGGCCGCAGAGTGTCTCATTGTCTATAATTGTAAAATTGCAGAAGGTTGTCTCCGTCCTCTCCTTCCAAAGTGTGTCCTCTGCTGCCCATGAAAGATCGCAACCATTATGTAAAGAAAAACAAATTCTGCAATGGCTTATTGACATTGCCGCGTAAACGTTTCACTGGTGATTACAGGGGCAAACATTACCCTCCTTCACACAATAACAATCCCTTACCTGTGGCTTAAACCCGGATTGTGAAGCATTTTGATGAAAAGAGGTGGACTAAGAAGCTTAAAGGCTAACTGAGGGTGTGCAGGTGTTTTGTTATTTTCTCTTTTTGGAACAGATGACGTTATAAGTGTTGTATCTTTGGTGCACTCTGTGGTCAGTGCGTTTGATAGAATTATTTGGTTATTTTCAGAAGGCACTGTACAGTGCCATCCTGCTCTGTACTTATTTGGTAATAGGATGGCTGCATGTTTAGGGCTTTAATGGTAATCCCTATTATTTTTGGCAAATACTGCACTGTGATCATGATTATCACCCGCTCTTATTAGTTTTACTGATTCAAGGTGCAAAACCAACTGCACTTTTTGCATCCTGTAATTGCCTTTTCATTATCATGCTGGAAAACAACCATTATTACATTCCAAAATGAATGTCATTTTGGTATAGCTGATATTCTATAATATTCTTCAATTAGATTTTGTGACTGTCCCAATTTTGAGAGTTTGTCTGGCTAATTTTGATACCCATTTGGTTTTAACAAATTAAATATTACATAATATACAAATAGTTTTGCTCTAAAATGAGTGAAATCCCCCTAGCGTGTCCGTTTTGAAATGTCTAGCATGCAAGTGTACTGCAGGCAGTGCAATGCAGGCAGTGGGAGTGCAATTTAATTTACTGTTCAGAATTTGATAGTTTGAAGGTATATTGCAGTATTTTTTCTATATCTCTGTGCATATAGCCAGACAGAATAACAATATCTTTGCTTTGAGTCACCAAGAGGCTAACAGCAAAACTAGATTTCGACTCTTAGATAAAAAGACAGCATATAATTGAGGAGGAGGAAAGTAAAACAACATCTCAGAGTCCTGGCGAACACATGCCAAGCCTAGCATTCATTACAGATTCAGGCTTTACGAATGTGTTGCAGCCATAGATTTGGTTGATTGGGCTATAAACTGTGTCTAAGGCACACATTGCTCAGTGTTATCTTTTGGGAATGCTTGTAATTTCTATGGTGAGCTTGAATGTTGCTGTAGGGTTCGCTCCAAACGGCAATAAAGTGAGCAAATCTCTTTCTCTCTGTTTGTATGTTTTCACAGTGGTGTACTTGCCAGCATCATATTGAATTGCTCAAAGGTTAGAGGTTTTTTCTAGTGGGACTTAAGTTGGAGTCCGTCCCTCTGCCTGCCACTTTACTTTACATCTCGATGGCTTTTTTCTTTTTTGAAGGCTGGCTTGCTCTCTCCCTCGTTTCCGCTCTTATTTATTTTGCACTGCTTCTTTTAGTAATTAGGAGGGTCTGGTCTTGATTAGCTTGGCTGTCTCCAGCTCCATCCCTTTGTTTTGATGGGGCTATCAGGATTTTAACACAGCATCGTTGACAAAGCTGTCAGTCATCCCCGAGGCCTCACAGAGAGAGCTATAAATGCGGAAGTTCAGACAGCCAGCCAGATGGATTGATAGGCCAAGAGACAAGCAGCCTGGCACAGCGACTGACAAGTGCAGTGTTCTGTTAGTATGTTGAAAACATGTTGAATTGCAGCTCTCAACGTGTCTGGCCCTATTGTTAAAGTCTGACAGGCTAATGCTGTTGTGAAACTGTTTGTCGATATTGTGATTTACTTTATGTTTTCCTTGGCAGGGGGAGTAGCGGGATGTGGTATGTGCTCGCCTCTCTGTGTGGGGTTCGTCTCAGCTCCTGCACTTCCTACTGTATAGCAGGGTTTTAGACCTCAGCCAAATAAGTCCAGATTCAGGCCTCTGTGATTTATGAAATTCTCTCCCCTTCTTACCATATGTCCTTTTTTGTCTCTGCAGGCCAAGATATGAGCTTCTTCTGCTGAACCTTATTGATGCAGAACTGGTGAGTTTTGGGGTTGTTCACTGCCAGTGGGGACTGCAGCAATACACATATCTTTTTCTTGTGTTATTTTAATTCCGTCCCAGTAAGGTCCTGTATAACAGCACTACTCGTTAATACCATCTGGTAGCAATTGATGAAAAGGCCCTGTTCCCAGAATTAAGTATAACACAGGCTACCTCTTCAATATTAGTTTTGTCTATCCAGAGCACCCGGTTCATGATTGCATATTAATAGCTTAGTCTGCATTAAGTGAATTGATTAAAGTGTATGCATAATGTGTATGAAACATAGTGGCCTCATCTTGCCTGTAGGCTTACCTGACAAGTTATGTAATCTGTCTCAGTGTGTACTCTAATGTGCTTCTGGATGCACAAAAAATAAGAGGGAAACCAAAAAACAACAACCATCAAGAAAGTGAGGAATGATAAGGATTTTCCTGCCATCTTATATTTAGCACAGATATCCATCTGACTCTTTTTTTGCCTTTTTGCTACTCTGTTGTAGCGGTCTCATCAGAGAATACAGATGTTTTTTCCTCCAAAGTGTTCAACATTGCAAACAAGTTGGATTGAGAGCTGGAAACAACTGACATTTTATAGGATTTGTGCTGAATGATGAGAGCAAAAGGTCTAATTTTTCACCGTATCTTTCATACTAGACTGATGTGCAGAATTTGCCAATCCACAGCCAGACATCACTCATTGATAAGCAGGTTGCGTGGCTGCTGCTGTTGCTGCTGCTGTGTGTGCTCCCTCCTGCCAAGCTAGAAACTGTAATGGGGCTGTGAGGTGATTGCTCTCTGTAATATGTTCTGTATTAATGATGTGATGTGTAGCATGAATGCTGTCTGTTGGCTAGGCCTGATTAATGTTCAGATGCTTTAAGCTTTATTTTTATAGTAGAGAGAAGTGTACATTTTCATTATCCCTAAATTATATTTGCTTCATTGCAAGTACCCTGCAATTATTTAGGCTTATGACATACGAAGATGAATTGGAAAATACCACTTTAATACTGTCAGGTTGGTTTGAAAAACACAAGATGATAGAATTTGTTTTAGAAAGGGCGCACAAGTCTAGTTAATAGCTTGAATCCTACAAGTGACCAGCGCGCAAGTTTTGCAAGAACAGTGACATGCATCAGTAAATTGGAAAAAGAAAAAAGCACATTGGCAAAAATAAGGCATGTGAATACACTTCCAACTCTTGAAGTCTTTCAAAATACACAAATCCTCACAGTGAAAGATTTTTCACACTGTCGACTCCTAAAGTAATAAATATGCCACATATCTGAGATTATCCTGCTGACTTTTGAAATGTCAGAGCCCTGTTATTTCCTGGCTACTTCCTTGAACAACTGGAGCTGATATATTTTGTATGTATTAATATTCAAATTCACTGCACTGTGCAGTGACTCATGCTGAGTGAAGAAATTGATAATTCAACAGTATCCAATGGTAGATATTCTTGTAACTTAAATGAATTGTTAGACGTATCATATGTTATTCCCCTTGATATATTTTTAGTAGAATGTCTTTATCTTCCCACTGTAAGCTTATTTATTTTTGCCTATTTTTGGTCGTCACTGTTGTCCATGATTCCCACATACCACAGGACTCCAACACATGTCAGTTTGTAAATATCAAACATATGTATATGACTTTTCACATTAACGGGTCATTGGTCATGGCCAGGCCTTTGATCAGGAACTCCCCTCTTGAATGGCTTTGCAAAACATGATTTTACTTGGACCAAGATTCCTTAGTGTTTCTCAAGCGTAGGCTTCAGTACAAGAAGAAGCGATCACCATAACACTGGCTTGGAGTTTTTCCATTTTGTCCTAATGTGGCTTCATGTTAGCAAATATATGACAGAAGGAAACAGAGTTCCTTTCTTTGTAGTCAATGAGGGATTGAATGGCTCACAATGGACACAATGTATTGTGTATGTATTTGGTACAGCAGGGAAAGTGTATTTGCTCATATTAAGGTGGCCTCTTATGTATTTGGGAACTTTTATTTTATTAACTACCCAGCTTCAATTTCATTTGAACAATAAAAATATCTGTCAAAGTGTTTTTATGTAATAGAGCATTCCTGTAGTAAATTGACACCTATGTGTGTTATGACTAAATAATCACTGAGCCCAGTCTTCTTTCATATAAAAAACAGAAGTAATAATAAAGGTCATTAGGCACATCTAATTTTAGAATCAGTGGTCCCTCTGATGAAGCACCTCCATCAGATCCTTCTGAACAGTGAAAACTCAAATGCTATTAGTAGCAGCGGCAGTCATGCATCAACAATGCCTGTACTAGCAGCCGTGTCTGCAGCAGTCAACACACCTAAATCAATTCCTATTGCAAATGTTTGCATGGATCCAGCACCCTGAAACGCTGTCCTACCCTCAGCTGCCTTTTCAGACCTTGACATTCATTGAAAACATGGATGTGACAGTCACTTGAGGCTACATCCAGGCAGAGGAGGTGTCGCTTTCCAAGGAACTGCATCTGTAAATGTAAGCCAGGAGTAGAAGGAAAATGGCCCCTTTTAAAATGGCAAAGCAAAACAGTTTCATGTTCATGTAAATACGCTGAAGCCGCTTGTTTCGTCATATAAAAAGTGAAGGAAGGAAGGAAGGGAGACGTTTGAATCATAACATCGTAACATTTCTGTAGATGTTTGTAGTTGAAGAACATATTGTTTTTAGGATCAGGTATAAACAACAAGTTAAGTCTGGGTAACACATGCATAGAAAACCTTCTAAGATGCTCCATGAAACACTTCTTATCATGAGAAGAATAAGTAAATCCCAACATCGCTCTCTGCACTGATAAACTCCACTTCATCAGTTTCAGCTTCAAATACAACGTAACTGATCAAAACATGACCTCAACCCTTACTGGTCCAGATGATGAAGAGTAATATGCAAGCACAGTGTTTGCTGCTTAAAGAAAGCAAGAAATCAACGATGAGTGTGTCTTCACTACAAGGGTAAGTGTGGCTAGAGGGTGAATATAATGGCAGGGGTATTCTCTGCAGACTCTCAAACAGCAGCAGAGAGGGAGAGATGGAGAGCGAGAAGGAAAGTAAACAGAAAGAGAGGGAGCTTACTCTCTCACCAACTGATGGGCGCTGCCGTCACCAAGTCAATATTTACTCTTTCTTAAAAAATTGGCAGCATTTGCTTAGCTGATTCAGTAGCAGTCAGCGGGAGCATCCTGGTTTGTGCGAAAGAGGCCTTCGAAGAGTAAAAACAACACCTCCGTGATAATAATTGTAGCTTTGCTACACGCGTGGCTCTAAAAATACACTGGAACTAAACAGGAGAGCTATTACCCACCCCTACACTTTTGGATTCTTCCCTCCTTCCTTTTTAAATGCACACACGCCCGTGGTGTGCACATTCACTTTCCCCATGGCTCAATCCACTTTGGGGATACATGTGAACGCAATTTGCACTTCCAATTAAACTGTCGACCTTCGCTCCAGAATGCAAAACTTGATTTTATACCATCCTCTCCTGGATAGCTATTATTATCCAACCAGCCCAATAATAGAGAGAATAGGGCTTTACAATACACCGACGAGGATCGTAGAAGTCAGCAAAATAATTTGTACATTTATCAATATTTGAGGGGAGAAATTAAGAAACCTTTAGAAAAAATATATATGTTGTCTATTTATGTTCTTATTCATTTGTTTTTGTGGCATAAAGAGACCAAACTAAATCACACCTGTCCTCTGGTCACCATAGATACCATCTCTAACGTAGAGCAGGTTGTTGTTTGGGGTTTTCTACAACAAAGGCTTTGTCAGGCAGAGAACAAAGAGAAATTCAGTGCTGGTTGTGAGATGAGTAAACCGTTTTCAAACACATATAGAAGCATTTTCCCAGCAACATTAAACCAGCAAGCTACAAATGTGTCAAATGGAAAGAGATCTCAAGTAACCTCTTAAGTCGTGACAGTGTTTTCTGAAAAGAACTGCGCTCATTTGTGTGTTTCAGAGGGGCGCAACATTAAGAGAGAGCAGTTTGAAAGAATAAATTGAGCAGCTGAAAACATAGCAGAATACATTAGGCTAGGGTTAGCCTAAAGCAAGCTGCCGATTCCTCTAAGACAGCTCCAACACATGACTTGCTGGCCAGATCAGATGACTAGATAAACAGCAGGAATGTTGCTTCTTCCTCTTTTTTTACAGACTGCTCTTGTCTGTCTGGGAAAAGAAAGAGAGAGATGTGTGTGGATATACTTGTACAATAATCTATGTAAGCACCAATTACAGTTTTAGACCATGGGAGTGAGGACATTTTTGGAAAGTGAGGACATTTTGGCTGGTCTTCACAACTTCAACAGGCTGTTTGAGGGTTAAAACTTGGTTTTAAGGTTCAGGTTAGGATTAAGTGTAGGTTAAGGTCTGGGTAAGTGTTGGGGTCAGGCATTTAGTTTTGATGGTTAAGGTTAGGGTATGGGGCTAGGGAATACATTATGTCAATGAATGTCCTTACAAGTATAGAAATACAAACGTGTGTGTGTGTGTGTAGCATGTACCAGAAGAGCATCTTTAATCAGCTCACTACTGTACGCGATAACAAATCCAAGCAATTATGTAACATTTAGCAGCTGAGCTTATCACTTATCCTGCTCAGCTAAGTTGAAATGCAGAATACAGAGCACAGCACAATTGCCTCTATTTTATTATTGACTTGCATAATCTAATGGCTGCAAGGGAATGCCTGGTTTTAGGCAGATATCCCAGAGGACTGCGTGAAGTATTTGATATGGGCCTAATTTATGTCTTTATTTGTTTTATGTATTGCAAGACAAAGCGGACTTTAATGGCGTGTTTGTCAGGCGTTCTTAGAAGTTTAGAAATCATAAAATAAAAAATGCTTCCTAAACTCTGAGGGAAACAAACAAATTTTAGGCTGAGTATAAACACACAGTATAACAAACAGTTCCCTCACACGGATTTCCGACCAGTGCCAGATATTTGTCAAAGGCTCCCAGCCATTTTTCATTAGACACTTCTCGCATGTCATTTAAACAGACCTCAGAGCTTAGCACATGAATCCATTAGATGGCTATCATAACAATCTTTGGAAGTAATGTAAAGTTTAGAAAAGTGTCACAATGAAAGCACATCATAAGAAGAGTGTTGTAAATCTTACTTTGGCAAATGCTGGGAGACATTTGTTTTCCTAAATGACACAATTATAGCACATGAGATAAAATAGAATTGTATATACTGTATATATCACACATAATTTACGGTATGCAGTTTTTCCAAGCTGCACTTGCTTGATGTCTCCATGCACCATCAGTGACTCGGATCTCTTAGAAAGCAGTGACGTTAAAGAACAGAAAATATCACCTGAAAAGATTATGAATAACAGGTGTCAAGTGGCCAGTCACCAAACACACGCGGTTATGTGTTTCACAAAGAGGTGGTTGATCAGTTCACAGCAAAGTTTATCTTCAGTTAAAACTGACTTAATCATTTTGTTTATGTAGGCCCCACTGATGAAGATCAGTTATACAAGTGACCAGTTTGAATCAAGAAAAAATGGTATGACTGATTTCATTGTAATGTCGTACAGATCTCTGAAAGAAATTGCTGCAGTTATTTTCACCTAAGTCCTTGAATTCTAAAATCCTAAAACCCTTTCAGACATGCACTTCGTTATTTAATGTATTGGTTATTTTTTATGTCAATTTCAGGTTTGAATAAGCTTTGACATCACTTTTCTGCAAATGTTATGACTGCAGACTTACAAGGTCAAGCCTCAGATCAGAAAAGTCTATAAAAATGTGTTTTTTATTATTTTCTTTTACTCTGAAAACTTGAAAGGCCTTAATAATCATCAGACCATGGATGTCTTTCTCCAAAATTGAAACTTTCCTTAATGCTAATACCACTATCAAGCAAATTGGCTACCTTGCTGCAGAGTTGGAGGTTTGCAGCCTGTCGCCTGCAGCTCTTAATCTAACAGCTCACTGTGGTTGCTCCTTATCGTTCTATGCAAAAATTTAAATGATCCGCTGGGGCGCCCTGGTAGCTCACTGGGTAGAGTGCATACCATTAAGGCTGATTCCTTGTTGCAGCGGCCCGGTTTCTTGTCCTAACCGCTGCCCTTTGCTGCATGTCCCCTCTCCTTTCTCTCCAGGACTTTCCTCCTCCTGTCTTTGTCTATAAAAAGCTGAAAAAGCCCAAATAATAATCTTGTCAAAAATGTCATGTTGTTTTGTAGATCCCCTTTTAATTAACTGTAGTGGTCAGTGCTCACCACAGTGACAAAAACATTGCATTTCCTGTGATTTCAAGACCAGGTCAAAAACCATCCTGTGTTTTGCCAGTTGACGTTGAGTTGCTTTTAATGTTAAGCAGTGGCAGTAGGAAATGTACTGGTTTTCAGTAACTCTAGTACATCTATTATATGGTGTTAGAAGAGTAGTTTCCCATGAATCCCTTGTACGTGGGCAGGCAATTTGAATCCAGCACGGGAATGGCGGACTCTGCCACTAACAATGGCAACTAACATACTGTATACAGAGGTAATTAAAGAATGTAAATACATTGAACGGCTATTGCTGATTGCCAACCATAAATTGTATTGAAAACTGTGTTTGATTGTGAGCAACAGAGAACACTTTTCTTTCTCTATATAATATTATTTTTCCATCTCACCGCTGTTCTCTAGCAGGCCCACGCTCCCCCTCAGATGCCAAATTTCTCATGTGAATTACAGCTCCATCTTTAATGTTCATGTCTTGTTTGAGTAAAGTCATAATGGAATATTTATGTAACAACTTAAGAGTTAAGTTTGAAAGCCAAAATGGCGTTACTTAAACAGATTACATTTACACATTACATTTCTGAAAAGGGTTAAAGTAATACTGAAGTGGTGCACGTCTGCAGCTTTCTGCAGAGACCTCATCTATTCAGTGTTCCATGTCATACCAGCACAAATTATGCTGTATCACAGCTGCCAGTATTAGCTGAGGTTGAATGGTTTCCTATCATTGGTAGTAAAGAACATGTCCATGTGACAGTGGCCCTGGATCCTGGACTCACCGTGATCCACTAATTAGCCAGCACATTGGTTAAAGGGGGGAAGTGCTCCCCACAGTGTGCGTGTGCGTGTGCATGCACACAGAGAGACCCAGACCTAATTTCGTCCTTGTTAAAGACAGTCGTCCATCATTCTCCAAGGCAAAAGGAGTGATGTTCTCTGTTCTCTGATGCTCTCTCTCTGACTCACTAAGTAGAAAAACTCCCTCTCACCTTTTCTCTCTGCCTGGATTTTACTCTCTCTGGCTGCCTTTCTGTCTTTGGCCCTCAGGGAGCTGGCGCCTGACAGCATCACAGAGAGAAGAAAAAATTGAAAAGTCAAAGTGTATGTGCAATGTTTTGGTGCGTGTGCGTCTTTCTTTTTGTCTGACTGCCTTTCTCTCCTCCTCCATCATTCTATGCTTCTCTCAGGACGCCTCTCCTTTTGTCTTTACCTCCCATTTCAATTTCACCCACGTTGTATTCTGAAGACTGTAAGAAAGAGAGTTGTTTCAAGTCATTCATTCCATTCAAGCCATTCAAGCTGGTTTTTGGGTTGGTTTTGTCAAATTTTTTAAAATGTTTTTTTACATGGAAAAAGTATTTTACTGGAGCCACTGGTGTTAAATGTATTTAGACTTGTAAAAAAAATTTAAAAACATTCAGGAAATTCGTAGGTATTTGAAAGTTGATTATTTTATTTCTTCACCAGGCACATTTCACATGATACAAATATACATCAAATAATCTTTATTTATTTCACCCATTTTTTGGTTGGTTTAGAAACCAAGCAGATAACCCTTATAACAACAGAGCTAAGAACACAGTATAATGTGTTAGTGAGCTTTAGAGGTGCCAGGAGGATATTGTTATTTTTGGACAATGCTAGCTATCTAGCTGCTTCCCCGTTTCCAGTCTTTTTTTTATTGCTAAGTTACACTGACTGACTGCTGGCAGAATCTTCGTATTTACCGTACAGACACGAGAGTGGTGCCAATCTCCTCATCTAATTCCAAGTCATACTACGCCGATAATGTTAAACATAAAAATGTGTTCATGCGGGTTCAATCATTCTTCGGTGTTCCTGTTTGCCTAGAGTTCCATCTGCCAGAATCATGCTTTGAAATGAAGATGTAGTGTTACAATAAACCTTCCTATTTTTAGAGCTCACTGCTTCAGCTCTTTCCAATCTGGTGACCCTACTTCAACCCTCCTCAGAAACCCCAGCGCCCTCTGGGACACAGCTACATGATAAACGGGGCACGGTTTTCTCAGAGTACTCCTACGTTGAGAGAATTGCTGGTATTTGATGTCCCCTCCATAATAACTCTCAGATGAGCAATATAGAAGAGGAAGATGGCTGACATCATGGGCAACATTTTATTGCGAGTGATCCTCTCAGTACCCTGACAGGTGCTGTTCATGGCAGCAAAGCAGCCAACAGCGAGTCCCACAGAGAGCTGCGTGTCAGGCTACAGGTTGGGTCGATATCCTGAGGTGGGGACATATGCTTTTAGCTCTGGGTCCACCCAGTCATTCTCTTCACATCTAAACTAGTTTATAAGAGACATTTTGGTAGCTGTCACCCTTCCAGCCATTAGTTATTTTTTTATTGTTGTTGTTATTATTATTATTATTATTATTATTATTATATAGCACATGAAAATATATATATAAGTTACGTAAATCTTCTTTTATAACCGTATTTTTCCCACGTGTGTGTGTGTGTGTGTGTGTGTGTGTGTGTGTGTGTGTAAAAGTTTGTGTGTGCATGTGTGTTATTTTTAGATTAGGCTATTCCAGGTAACATGGATAATGTCACTTCCCCTGCCATATCCCATCTTGTGATACCTGTGGGAGTGTGTGTGGTTGGCTGTGTTAACAGTGCTGTCCTTTTAATCAGCACCCCTGTGTGGTTCCCCTGTAGAGCTGTCACTGGTTGAGTGATGATGGTAGAGCTGCCACTGTTTACAACATTTAAATCCTCTAGCAGGCAGGGGTGAGATTACCAGCCTCTTACCTGTTGCCCGACTCAAAGGAATTATTACCGCACTGCTGGATGTTACTTGGAATAGCATCCTCTAAAACCACACACACACACACACACACACACACACACACACACACACACACACACACACACACACACACATAGAAAGGGTAGAGGGAGAGAGCCTATCAGGTAGCAAAGTACATCCATCCTTTGTTTGATGTTGTGTATCCATCGCTGAACTATACTGGTAATGGTGCCTGGTGGGAGTTTCCATGGTAGCACTAGCTTTAATTTGCTAGTATTGTTCTTCTGTGTTGAAAGTGAACAAGACATACTTATAGAAATCGATGAATAAAATTGAAAATAATAGTGTAGTATAGCTCATACCTATGTCTCCACTAGTTAGTAAGTTAGTTAGTTAATTCACCCCATTTATTTATTTATTTATTTGTTTGTTTGTTTGTTTGTTTTATTGGGAAGCTGCTGTCGTGTTCTCACCAAACAGCAGCACATAAATACTGGTCTCTGCATATGTGACATGGCTTCCCTTTTTTGGTGCAGAGCATACCCACTGATCCTCTCCTCTTGGCAAGTGAGGCCACTTGACATGTAGAATCCACATAAGCTGCCACTGTGGGAAAGGTCAATCCACATGGAGAGGATGGATAGATGGATAGATAGATGGATAGAAGGCAGATGACTCTGAAGAAAGTGGATTGAGCATGGTCAATATTGAGTGGATCAATGCTGTTGAAGAAATATTGACTCCTAAAATCCATTCCTGATTAATAATGGATTCCTTCATGAAGTAAATCATTCTTTGTGAAAGTCCAAAACAATATTTTATATTCCAAAACAAACGTGGTCCTTTTTAAATGTGGTTGTATGCAGCTAAATAACCTCATATACAACTGTACAACTTGATTGGTGGCTCAGAGGCACAGTGTGTTCAGTTGACACTATTATTAGATGATTGCACACTCCATCTATTCAAGCCCTCAAATAGAGCCTAATAATTGCCCATTTGACCAATTGCTCACTCACAACGGTGATTGAAGTGGTTCTTACTGTGTATGGTTTTTACTTCTAAAAAATATAATCGAATTTAAGGAACCCAAAACCGTATACTTTCTTTCATATTAAGAAATTATTGTGGCTGGTAACCTTTTAAATTATGCTGACCTTAATCTAAATAAGATGTTATTTTAACAATGTGTTTACATGGGTTACATATAGAGTTGTGTAATTCATAACCCTCTTAATTTTGCTATTATTCTTGGCCTGATTAATAATCAAGAGCACCTCCTTGGTATTACAGTGGAGTGACAGAATTTCCTTTCAGCACTCAATAATATATTTTATATTTAACGTGGTATATCCTTGGTACTACTTTGCAAAAGGACAGTGCTTTGAAACCTTCTTTTTTATGCGTGTACATGAGATTCAGACAGTTGAGCATTGCTAAAGATGGCTCCCCTGGGAAAGACACGTCCTTCAGGAAATGGCCATACAGGAAGTAATAGCCAGAGAGCTTGTGTAATTACCAAACAATGGAAATGACTGAAATGAAAATGCTTCCAGGATAACATCTTTAGCATGCATTGTTGAGCAGCTGGATGGCGGCATCTGTTGCAAAATGCATTCAAAACTGGGGTTGGTTCTGTGTATACATGTCCAAAATGCCCTTAACAATTGAGGACCTGGCATAAAATTTAAATTATATTGAAATTATTGTTCACGTTAAACAGTGAACGACCACTCTTGTTTCATCCTCTTCAAAATGTACTTGAAAGATGTATGATAAGCCTTCCGCAAAATGGAACAAAGGAGCCAGTTACAGGATACACTTTTTGTACTTCGCTTACAAAAATCAACATTAATAAACTTGGATAATCCCAGATGTAAATACGATCTGCAGAACAGCAACTTTTCCTCACTTAGTTGTTGAAATTTATCCTGCCCTGTCTACGCTTATCTGAAAGTTTATCTTGCAAAGTGATTGTATAAAGAAACCATTACCGCCACTAGTTCCTGTCCTGTACTGGGCAAAGCAAGATGGAGCTGTGATGATGAGGTGAGGAGAGACACAAGCCAAATCAGTCACTGTTAAGTACAGGAAATGTTTAGGAATTTGTCTTCGCTGCGGACATACTGTAAGGATATAAGATGGCTTGCCAAGTGGAGGATTATCCTCCTTTCCATCTATAGTTAGGTTCCTGTTTTGCTCTCTCTCTCTGTCTGTCCCTTTGACCCAATCTGTACTTTACATTTAAAGATTCTAGTAGACTCAGAGTTATCCTCAGTTACATACCTACCACTCAAAAGCTACAGCAGCACAGATGCGGAGGTGGTGCCGTTTGTCTAATTTGCCAGCTCATTTCCACCACTCTCTCTGACGAAGGCAGCATTTCTTATGGGAAACGGCTTCCTATTAAAAGTTTATTAAGCAGAAGCCAGAGGAATGATTAAAATTCTGCACAAGCCAAATAGGATGCAGGGGGGTGGGGGGGTGATTACACCCCGGTGTGCAGGGACGTGCTTGTTTGTGTGTCAGTGTCTCCCCTGAAGGCATCACAAAAATATGTAATATTACTGTAAGTGTACAAAATGAAGTCAGTAGCAGATTCCATTTATGAAAATTATACTTAATTTTTCCTCCCTCTCCTTCCCCTCTCTCCCTTTTTTTTCTCTGTTAATCTCTTTTTAGAGTGGTCCAGTGCTGTCTTCCAGTGTTTCCCCTCCCCTCAGTTTACTGTCCCTCTGTCTGTTACCTGGTAAGTACACTTACAGATTCACCTCCCACATATACAGTACAGAGGCTTTCAGGGTTTTTCGGTCCTTTACATAATCATCAGCTGCCTGCCTTGGCTTGAACTGTAAATTGCTGTCACCTTTTATAAAACAGAGCATCATTTCTTGTTAATGTACATGGAAAGGCATTGTGTGAAGTTAGCAGTGTTTATAGCACATGTTAGGCATGCAGTATACAAACCACTGATGAGTATAATGATTATTACTGTGTTGTTTTTTCCCACTTTAGACATATGCGTGATCTAGACAGTGTAGGAAGAGCCCAACAGCCAATACTTGATTTCATTGTACACAAAGTCAGAAATCAAAGTGATTCATTCTTAACTGAATGAATAAAATTAAAGTTGAAGTTAAATAGTATGATAGATAGTATTAATTGGCAAAAAACAAAAACAGCTGTATTCTCTTGATTACTGTAACCCTACCTTCAGAAATCCAGATAGGTTTGAATGTGTCTTTGAATGATCACAGTGCAGCTTGACAGATCAAATTATGGTACAACTAGCCATTTTCAGCTTTCCGTTACAAGAGACAAAAGTTGCTGTCTCTCTACATCACCAGCTGGCCTTACAGCAACCTCACACCTGGTGCATGTCAAGTCAGTTTATTTTAAATGATTATTTGTTTGCAATATTTATAACAAAACAAAGTTGCATAGTATGTCACATAAAAGGTAATAAACACTTGACACTTCACTAAAACTCACTGTTTACTGTATGCTAGACTAGGATATATTTGATCTTGTTATACAGTGGTTATATTTAGTCTAAACTCAGCTTTAAGTAGCCAAGGACATCTATTGACAACAGAATGTGGGAACACACTAGCATTGGTAACAGGAAGCCATCTTCTGTATTCATAATGGTGCCTCGCAAAATGTAGAGAAAAGCTCAATTTCTCCTTGTTTAAATGAGTGTACATCTTAATATTAAGAAGACAATTCAGCCAGTGCTTTTTGCACGTACCCGGTTAGGTAACAACACAAGCCAGCTCTAATGTATAATTCCCAGCTATCTGTTATCGCCAATTACAGGGCTTGTTTACTAGAATCGAGGGACTTGGTGGATCTGTTTTTATGGCTGTGTGTGTATGTGTGTGGCCAGGGCTTTTAATGATGGGGGTAGATCGTCTCTGTTTAGATTTGTGTGTTCTCTGGTAAGGCTGAGGGGGTGGTTGGCCTGGGTGGGCTAGTGAGTCCCTCTGTCCCTATAAATACACACTGGGATCCCATTCATAGGCTGAAATTTGCCTGTTTGTGTGTGTGTGTGTGTGTGTGTGTGTGTGTGTGTATGTGTGCGCGTCTTTATGACGCCGCTGTAGCCAGGCGAGCTAGAGGCTATTACTGGCCAGCAGGGTTGCTATGGAGACCACTGGTGTCAGAGAGGAGCAACATCTGTGGGGTGTTTGTCAAGACAGTTTTTCCCTCTTTGTGTCTTTGTCTTCTATCATTCTGTGCAAGTCAAGCAGTCAAAAAACTCACTACCTGGGACCATACTAATGCTGACCTAAAGTTATAAAGCATGATGAAAAGTCTCTCATCATTAGTGTTTTCAAGCATTGGTAAACATGGCACTTGAATGTGGAATTGATTTAAAAACTGTAAGTTCTTTGGCAGAAGTTCAGCTGCCTATGCTCAATCATGCTCACACTAGGCCCGCAAGCTGTGTCAGTCAGCGGGGACTCGGGGACTCATTCACTGGGTTTAGGCCAGTGGAAAGCACACATTCTGGGGAAGCATTTAACCCTTGCCCCCTTCCTGCTCCCTCTCTCCACAGCTCCCCTCTCTATATGGACATGTTCTATTTCCACAGCTCTTTTCTTCTGGTTGCCTTATCGGCAGCTCAGCAGGGCACAGATTCTCTTTTTAATAGGTACTTATTTGGTCAGTGGGAGAAATCCCATTTTTTTTTTAGCAAACCTCACTCCCTCCCTTTGTCCTCCTCCTGCCCAGCTCTCCTTGTCTCAAATGCTCAAGCTTCTATTTATTACTCATATTTTCCTTCTCTCTTGTTGGGCTATCCCTCAACCCCGTGTCCCCCTCTGAAATTGACAGCAGTAAGGCGAATGGGTGAAAAACATCATTTTTGATTTCAGATGTGACAGTGCTCTTCCAAAATTTTGTATTATTGAGTTTGTATTATTGATTATCCATTCATTTTAAACAACATTTTAAACCCCTTTAGGTACTGTCCCCGATACCCCGTCGTGCCGTTTCGCTGTAGCCAGCACAAATGACTCCAAGTGGTTTGAGTTTATCTGAGGGAATAAAATTTGGAGGCTTCTCAGACTCCGTAGACATAGTTCAATCAGAATATGGTGTGTGTGTGTGTGTGTGTGTGTGTGTGTGTGTGTGTGTGTGTGTGTGTGTGTTTGTGTATCCTCAGTATTTTTGACCATGTTTGGGCATTCCTGGCCCCAAAGAGCCCTCGACAGGTTATGTGTAGCTGGGCAAACCAAACCTTCGACCTCCTAATCTGGTCTAAATGAGACTGTCACACACACACACTGCACAGTGAGGCACATCGCTGTGCAGCACAGAATCTGTGATGTAACATAGTCATTTTGGGATAATTTGGTATTTTCACTCTGCAGGCATCCCTTTGCAAAGGCCAGTTACCTAACTTCCATGCCCAAATTAACCGGCTTTTGCAGGTTGCCCTGCACCTACATTCATCACCTCCAAGTGAAACATCAATCCATTTATGCCAAGATTAGACTAAGCCTTGAGTTAGATTCTGGCTGTGTCCTCACATGCCTCCGGGAATATTATAACATGGATGTCAAATAGCCAAAAGTGCTTCTTCAGTAATAACTGATTCTGTTAGTGGCCAACACAACAGGAAAAATTATGCTGTGCAAATATAAACTACCACATTAAATAGTAGAAAATTAAAACTTAATCTCTGCAAATAACAGAACCAAATAAGAACGTAATGCTTATGTTCAGACAAAAACATTTTCAATTTCAACCAAAATAGAAGTGAAACAAAAGAAAGTTGAGTCTGCTTCAGAAGTCATTGAGATTTCATTTTGTAGTCATCAGTCTGTCAGAACAGAAATTGTACTGCCGTTTACACAGGCTGCTCACAGGTGTCACATCCACATCACTCCTCTGTGTGTTTTTTTAAAAATATTTCCTACCCATGGTATGTCCACACACTGTTTAAAATCAACCTCATAGACTTTTAAGTCTTTCTAATACCAGTGTTCCGGTGTGATGTTTCTATTATTAACCAGACACGGATACCATCTCCTCACCATCACCTAATGAAAAATGGTCTTTTCCATATTCCATTTAGTGGCGTCAGTTACACATATTCATCACTGTGCAAGCTGTATTTTAGACTCATTTTCCACACACAAAGCTACTTAAAACACGACTGTAATAAGGATTCCCCAAGTAATGTGAAAGTCTTTTTTGCATTGTCGATGGAGTTTGTTCTCTGCCCAAACTTTGTGTCCCGTTTTGTTACGCTCTCTTTTAATTTGTTTGTCCCAAGTGACTTCAGATAACTAGGAATATAAAGTAGTTGTGGTACAGATACGCTGTCTGTTTACAGATGACAGGAGAGGTTTTGACCAGAGAGCTGTGTCCCAGTCCCAGGGTTGGGTTAAGTGTGCTGATGCGCTAGCCTGGCCCCTCTACAGTACCTCATTACATTCAGGGAACTCCCTGACTAAGTGCCTTTTTAAACAGACACGCAAACACACACACACATGCACAGTGCTCAAATATGCAGTGCTCTAAATACCTCTGATTAACATTGCTGATAACCCGAGGACAGCCCTTACTCCTCTCTCATCTCCTTCCTTCAGTGTTCCTTCAGTGAGGGTAGTCATTGGCCCCCGGGTCAGCAGACTCTCTTTCTCTCACGCACGCGCACGCATGCACACACATACACACACACACACACACACACAAACACACACACACACACACACACACACTAATATCCACCATTTGGCAAAGGCTTTGGGCCATCATTTATTAGGTGGATGCTCCATCCATTAGGCCATGTGTTAAATTCTTTGTGTTACTCAATTTGGCAGGAGGTAGATATGAATGACTATTTATAAAACTCTTTGTGTGTGTGTGTGTGTGTGTGTGTGTGTGTGAGAGAGAGTATGGAAGTGTGTTTTATGAACTAATTTAAATCTTCATCTGTTGTTCCGAGGGGATGAACCCTGGAAACTGATCTGACAAAGGTCTTGTGTTTTGAAAGTGAGGGAGATCCTACTGCTGTATTTGAATGTGGGAAAGTCTTATTCATATTGACATCCATGCACATGCTATGTATGATATTTGTGTGTGTGTGTGTGTGTGGTATTTATGTGCACGTATGTTCTGACCGACCACAGTTGGGCACTGTAGTCAGTATATGTGATTGAAAGAAAGCCAGTTTCCATCCCAGCTCAAGTTAATTATGTAACCTGGGGCCGAGGAGCTCGGGTGAGCAGTGTGATCCTCAACTATAAAAGGCAAAGAAGAGGGTTATTTGGCTTGGAAACAGACATTCTTCCCTTCAACAGTATAATATTTCTTCATCCACAATCCCACAGAAACAAATGGTGATTACAGATTTTTTGTAGATACAACCCAAGAAAAGCAGATACCAGTCATTAGAAAATAGTTTTCTTATCTCTATTAACTAGCAATTATTTTATATCCCCAAGAATTCTGCACAGAGGGGACAATTTTGCCATCCATATGTGATGCTCATAGACTGGCCACAGTCCTCTAAAGACGAGAGTCAAACTTTTTCAAGCTTTCTTTTCTTGAGAAAGGCTGATAATATTACACACACTAAATAGGGTTACACTAAAATTCTTAATTGGAGAAAATTGGTATATCACATCCACATCACATTTTGTCAGTTAGTGGTTATGACTGGTGAAGCTACCATAATTAATGTTGCACATTTTGTAGTTTAGGAACAAGATTATGGAGAGGGGTTCTGAGCTGTAATCCATTTTTTTGTTATGTGGACACTGAACACTCATTACCTGCAATTATCCCATAAATTGTAGAAGTGAGTAGATTGTGTGTGATTTACCACAGTACTCCCTTGTTGTTTTCTCTCAGTTTGACGCATTTGCTCCTGGAAGCTGCCACAGACACTAACACAATATACTGTTACCCAATTGCCGGCTTCACTGGAGCAGTTGTTTACTTTAAGTTGTGTGCCTTGCTTAAGGGCATTTCTATGGTTGAGTTCTGAAGGAAACATGAGTGGGTCGCAGCAGTTCTTGCCTTTTAAGTATAAGTCATGGGACAAAAACAAACCTTTCAGCCACCAGAGCTCTTCGTTGAGAGTTCTCCTAGGTACATTTTTGATAAACATAGATGGAGACATGCAGCGACATGCATACACACAAAGTCACACACTGCTGGAGGGGCCATAGAAACCTCAGTTGACACTCAACAGTCAGTGAGCAGAGTGGAGCCCAAATGTGGATCAATTGAAATGAGCGAAAGGGGAATTTCAGTAGTGATTAGTGGTTGATCTCACCATTCAGCTTTTCCACTCACTCTCTACTCACTCTCTCCTCAGTCCCACAGCTCTCCTCAGTGAGATTATTCAGAAATTGTTCCCTGCATGCCAGATTTTGTGTAGTAACATGTAGCCCACAAATTGGCATGCTTCATTAGGCTTTAACTGAGTTGAGTTGTGTTGAGGGGGTGTGAAAGCCAGTGAAATCTAGGATCTTACACAGGAACACATGCACACAGGATCTCCATCCTTGTTAAGGTAAGTACATGTTTACTTAGCAATCACTGTCCCCTCATACACTATCTTGATGTGTAATGACTAAATGTAGAAACAGACGCGGGCGAAAGTAACATTGATTTCACTGCCATATGTGCTGTTTGCTCATAGAACAGAGGTCTTCTTGGTGTTATAAAAACACTGTATTCCTTGCTAATGGCTCTCACTGAATTAAAGACTACTTTATTCCAGTGTAAACAGTATAATTTTTATGGTATTGCTCTGTGTCTCACGGCATGAGCGGTGTGTGTGACTGATGTGTGCAGCAAAGTATCGGCAAACATGAACCCTTCTGCTAACTGGATTCTGTCTGATAGGGAAGAGTTTAATCGAATTTATGGTAATGCAATTGAACAAAACTGCCACCACCAGAATGTTGTAGTCTGTCTACGATCTTGAATCAATGTCACTTTAGAAGGGCAACCTGTTGAAGTTTGCTTCCCGGATACTGTGCATGCATGTGTCCTTTTCTTTTTTTTTTTTTTCTCCTGTGTATCCTGGTTGGTGATTGTCTTGCCGGAGGTCATAACATAGACTGTTTAACTAAACCAGTTGACTTGAGGTTTTTTTTTTTTTCTTTTTCTTTTGTTTTTTTTTTTTTTCTATTTGTGTGAATACTGGAAACATACCACAATGATTGTGGTATGTTCAATATACTGCAAATCCAAAAGCCCTGTGATAAATCCTACCATTGTGAAGGTTTAATTAAATTAGAAATAAATAAATAAATATTTAAACTATGTCAGAAAGGTGTTGAACGGTAAATTTTGATGACAACTATGAGGTTTAACAACGACATTATATCTTTACACTATAATGTAGTTGAATGCAACAACACCACAAACTATGTCCTGTGACCTTTGTGACATATTTGAGCTAAAATCTAAATGGGCTGTTGTAGAGGTGGGATGTTACTGTGTCTAACCTCTGTTGTTCTGACAGACAGTCACATACACAGTACAGTCCATTACAGCATGGCAACTGAAGTGTTAGCTAAAGCTCCCTCCGGCCTCTGTGTTTCTCCTCATTTCCACCCCCTTTGCTCATATTCCTTTTTGCCTCCCCCCTGCCGATCCTGCTCAGTGCTGGAACCCTGCAGGTGTGTGTACTGTATGCGCACACTCTAGGGGCTCTGTTTTCTCAGCAGGGACTAGTAGCACAGGCGTGCACGCACAGTAGCGATATGATAAGCTGATCTTTTTCAGACTTTTAAATGAGCTTTGTCTTTGGTATTAATGTGTCAGGCAGTAGACTTGGTGTGAAGGTGTCGAGGTGTAAACTAACCACTCATCCTTTCTGTGTGACACCGAAAGACAGAATCTATAGCAATTAAAGGTTCACTCCCTTCTTAATCTCGTTATCATGCTTTCTCCGAACCTTGCTATGTCCCCCTCTTTCTCGACATGCATCTCTTCTCTGCCAAAGTGCTGTTTAATTTTGAATTATTAGGATGCAATTAAAATTGCAATAGTATGTGATACAGCAGAATTATTAATGTAATTGTTTTATTACAGTTTGAGTCATGAAGCAAGAAATAATTTAGAATTAACATTCATTTTAGATAGGCTTATAAAATGAAAAGATGGCCTACAACAGGAAAGAATGACTGGCCATCACTTTCAATACTCAATTTTAAGTCTTTGCCAGCAGGTTTGTAATACTACTTGTGTGCAACATATTGTACATACATATGCAGTTTGTTGGAGACTCATCAAGTGCCACAGAAGCATGGTTAGAATTGGTGGCCCCATTGGGATTTGACCTCTAACCCTTGCAGTGTTGGTGTTTTGCTTAATCTTAGAAAGTGTTTGTCAGAGCTACTAAACAAACGTGAAGGTTCACATCTTTGGCTTTTTGACAATTCTGATGGGCACGAAGAAAATTGTTCTCAGTGGCAGTGGATTTTTTTTGGTAGCAGAGAGAGTCAGTGTAGGTGAGACGGTAGATGTGTGTGTCCTAAGATGGCTCCAGCCTAAAGGGCTGCTTTGAACCGAAGAGTGAGAGAAAGATCGGTGTTGTTATTGAAGCAGAGACACATTAAGAGGGGGTCCACACAGGAAACGTTTTATGTCTATGTCCTACTGTGCCTTCTAGCAGGCATGTATACGGGGATGAAGTGTGTAATGAAAATGCTTTTAGTATGTTCAGTTACATCTCTGTATTTTTATACTTCAATAACAAAATCACTTCCATCTAGACTTGGGCAGTAGTTTTGGAGCCTTGTGTATTTACATGGGAGCGGTGCGTACATGCTTTCACTGAGACACTCTTGTTGCCGCAAGACAAGGCAAATATCCTAGACAAACAGATAACAGGACATGATAACACTTTGTCATATGTACAGTTTAGATTAGAGACCCGGATGCAGCCTCGAGACAGTAATGTGATTGTACTGTATGTACATGTGCCATAAAACAGAATTATACATAGGACGGGTGGGTGGGCTGCGGGGGGATGGGATAAGGACCATGCTACTATCACGCCAGAAATTAGTGTTACAGCATATCTGACTTGCACACATACACTTTGTTGCTCCTAGTTTGTTGTATTTTTTTCTAAAACTAACCCAGCGGTTTGGGTTTGGAGCAGAACAGTACTACAGTGTGACAGCATTTAAAAAAATGATGCTACGTCTCTATGTGAGCACAGTATGTAGACAAAGCTTAGCTGGTGTTTAAACAAACACTCCTCAAGTCAAAGTGTCAAATTGTCTTCCTCAATTCAGTTTTTATGCCAGACACAGGGTTACTGCTTATCTGACAACATAACAACCAGTTGGTAATTAATTAACACCACAAGTCCAGTGCCTTAAGGAGGAAGTGTAGTCACTTTGCCACTAATGTAGAAGTTAGATAAACAAATAATCATAGATGTATTTCCAGACCAATTCCCACCACAGTTGTCAACTGCAGTAGATTGAAAGGAAACATAGTGACCAATGTACTGTGATATAACGCACATTAGATTAAAATATAAAATAATATTACTTTATGGTGGTGATAGTCAACTATTACAAGTGCATGTTGACATGTTGGGTCATGACAAGGATAGGAAAAATCTTAATGTGATTCATTGGTGGAGTACAATTTACTATCAACGTTGCATCAAATCATCAGATCACAACCAAGGGTGACAATCTCTATAATCGTGCACACAAAATCACTCTCTGTGTAATCACATTCACTCGTTCTTGTGGAAAATGAATGAATGAAATGACCGTAACAGCGCAGCAACGCTGTCAAAGTGATGATAACAATGATACTTGTATAACCCCAGTGCATGCTGGAAAGCCATCAAACACACCCACTCCCAGTGCACTGCATTATGTTGAGGTCCTTTGACTCACAGACCCGGTTTAACTACAGAGTTGAGCACAGAAGTTCTTTCTCCACCCTGTCACGCACACTTACACAACTGTTTTATTTTAGTTGACTGGATCTGTTCTCGGACTGTACACACTGCTCTTGATTGACATCTGGGGTGGGACAACTAACTCCTTTTATGTTCTTTTAAGTCACAAAGGTCCACCCACATGGAACCTGAAAAGAGGTCTAATGAGCCAGAGTAACTGAACATGTCTGTGTACAGTATGTGTGTGTGCAGGGCCTTTGAACCCATCTCCTTTCTTCTAATCCACACGTCCTCTTCATTACTGGAGTCGGTTTACAATCTGTTAGCAATTAGAGATGATACCTTTCACCTGGCTTCACCTGCTCGTTAAAGTCATGGAAACAGCAAGTGGGTGCAGCCTTTGGTAAACCGGAAACTGTTGTCCCTTAGAGAGAACAAAAACATTTTAAGTCCCAGGAGGTAATGGAAATACAGATTTACGAAACCTGAGGTGAAAACAAAGATCTTTCACTTCATTTTTTCTTAGAATGGTCACATGAATCAATACAGGTAAAGATCAATACTAAATAATCTTTTTTGTACTTTAATGCTTGAGACAGATAGAAAGAAGACTATGTTTGACATACCCAACACATGCACAGATAATGGACCTTAAGGATGTGAAAAATATTCAAGGATGTATTGTTGTATGATGGAGTTTGATGTGAAAACTGGCAGAGATGCTAGTTTATGGTCTGGAATCACGGACGGCAAAAGAGAATGATCCATGTTTGTTTACCTCACGGTGCCCCTTAGCACAGCACATTTTAGGGAAACCACTTCTCTCATACTACAGCCAGATGAGAATGAAATATATATATTTTTTTCCCAATATCTCTGCTCACTACAGAGGTCCAGGAGATGTATAGTATATAAAAAGACAAAGTGGGGAGAAACAGCTAGCTAATTCTGTCAAAAGTGGAAAAAATAAACCTAATGACTCTGAAGTTGTGTCCAGTGCTACACTATTAATATAGTTAGCTTTGCCTTTGATTGCCTCTGGTTTTCTCCTATTGTATTACATTTTAACTGTCTTTTTGTTGATCTGCCAGGTTATACCGTTTTAATCCTGAAAGATGATAAAGACACAATATACAGTGTATGTACAAAAGTAAAGTAAATAATTTTTGGTCCAGCCTGGATCCAACAGGCCATAAATGGTCAAACAACGAGCACCTGGGCAATCCTTGTCAAGTCACATGATGAAGACCATCATATACGTAACGTTTATCTTATGCTCTTAACTCCAACCAGCTGTACCAGATAAGGTCTGACTCTGAGCAAAGAAACTGTTTTTCCTGCTTCTGGGGCTACAAAAGGAGAAAAGTGCATGAAAACTGTTTAACTGGAATTAAATACTTTTAATACTTTTTGTAAGGCACTGATGCAGTAGTTTTTTTTTTTTTTCAGTTCAGGAACCATTTTCCTAATAGACTAGAGACTGAGAGTGTGTAATTAATTTACACTATTACATACATACTGTAGTGTTTTCTGGCTATCATCCTAGTCACGGCCACATTAAATGTACAACAGAAAACAGCAATGCACATGATATGATCTTGATTTATTATTATATGGTATAATGGTATTATGGTAAGTTTTATTGTAATATTAATGCTGGTACTGTATCTATTAGCCCATAAATCTTAATTCAGGTTTCTCAGAATCCAGTGCTCCTGTGAACCTTTTTGACGCTAGATCATTTGGAGATTTTGCAGAGATCCTCAATTCCCATAGCTGAATACCTCTTTAGCAGTATTATCCAAAATATGTTGGCTCAGATGGGTTAGATTGGGTCAAATCTTAAATGGATGCATGATGACGGTAACATCAAAAACATCAGGTGATGTTTTTTGCTGTAAGATCAAATCAGGCATGAAAGCAGACCTGTTTTCTCCCTCAGTTTCCTGTGGATTCACTTGATTAGACAGAGCTGCAAAATGTGTTATTTTATAATGTTGGAGCCCTATAACGCATAATCCACAACAGGTATTAAGTCAAGGAGAGCTTTGGTTATCGTGCCAGCCACATCAGATGTGCCTCACTATGTGTGTTGTTCACTTGTGTCCATTTGAGCGTGTCCCTAGTCAACCCTTCCACCACTGGCTGACTGCTGTAGCTGTAGCCTAATTTTAGTTTATGAGGTGTGGGACCGCTGGGTGTTACCCTAGCTGCCATTTTAGATGAGGAGGCTGGGAACAGTGCGCCTCACGGGGCTCCTATCTATCGTAATTATCTCATTGTCAGGGGTTGGACAGGGGGCTCGGACCTCACTCGCTTCCTTCAGCTTCCCTCGGCTCCTCACGTGCACACTCACACGTCCAGGAGCTCAGAGGCCCAATGTGGGCGCTGGCGTGGCCTTACAGAACCTCAGTGTGCCGCGCTGCTATTGGACAGATTTCCTCCCGCTGAGGAACAATGTTATCTAATGCATACTGTTGAGAGTGGCAAGATCTAGGCTAACATCAGACAGGACAGCACAACCCAATTAGTCCAAATTAGATATGTGATATGTCCTATCTGAATCATTTCAAATCCGATTTAGGAATATATATATATAATTTATTTCAGATTTGGTTTAGTATTACTGAATAATCTAGATGGGGTGCAGCCTATTTACACTAGATTTCTCTCTGCGAGTTGTGTTATTGGCATCCTGCCTGGCCTCAGTTCTTAATCTCCACAGGAAGTGTGCATCTGTGTTTTCATTCCCCTGACAGGATGTGTGGTTCTGTCTTATGGTCCCCTGGTAGGACACCACAGATGGTTGAGGGCTGGGTTTGACGAAGTTGGCTCCTTTTTTTCATACATCACTGGGTGTATTGACCCAGCCTGGCTGCTACATCTCCTGTAGCGCTGTGACGTAGAGCAGACTACACTTTTAGGTCAGGACCCAAAATGAGCTGAGCAAATAAAATGAGTAGTAGTATGTTTTCTCATTTTCTGGTCGGTCCACCCTCTATAGGGTAATTATATCTTTTAATGATCCTGCACATGCGGGGGAGATTAGCTCTTGATTAGCTGCTGTATAATTGCGCAGCCTTTCTGAATCACTCTGTGTTTTTATAATGACAGCCTACAGACATCTCAAAAGCCTCTTCATCTGCATTTGTCATGCCGGGGGGAGACTGGAGCCCACCCAGCTAGTAGTTTTCTGTAGTTTTCTGTAGCCTCTGTCGATGGTGTCTCTGATCTCTGTTCCCCACATCAAAAGCAGACATCCCCCTGTTGTACTCACGGCCCTGTCCCCCAGCCTCTCCATCCAGCCTCTGTCAGACGCAGATGTCCATCTCTCCCTGCCCACTACTGTTCTGTTTTATCTCTACACTTCTCGTGTCACTCTTTCCTCGTCTCTCATCTCTCTATTCAATCTTTCTGTCTCTCACATCTTCCTACCTCTCACTGGCTTTAGATCTTACTTTTGGTAGCTTTTAGTTTCTGTCTCTTTACCTGTTTATTTTTCCCTGTGCCTTTTATTTTATGTCTTCCTCTCATCCCATCTCTCTAACACCTTTTCTCTGTTTGTCTGTATTTCTTTCTCTTTCTGTATCACCACTCCTCTATCTTCCTCTTTGTCATCTCACCCACAAACATCCAGTTTCCCTCAGTTTATCCCTGGGAGGAAAATGGGTGGTTTTTGCATGAAATGTCGGACTTCAATCCCTGCAACTGCACGCTGTGTGCACGCGCGCGCACACACACACACACACACACACACAAACTCACTCTCTCATGCAGACAGACATTTTCTCCAATAAAACTTGTGCTGAAGACGTTGAATTAAATCACACCCTCAGTACACTTGTACTAATGTGAGACTAAATTACAGCCATGCAAATTGGAAAGTATGATTGTATGGTTATGTGATTTTCTGTATATAAGATAATAATATATAATCATAATCTTATTAATTTTTTTTATATTACATTAATTTACATGATGATAATCATGAAGGAATTTTAGCCCTATAAACTGTAACACCTCCTTATCAAAATCAAGTGACACCTCAGAGTATTCCCATAATGACTTAGTGCCGGCTGAGCTCTTCGACTATACATAGTATGTCACGTTCTCAAGTGCGCTTGTCCCTCTCAGTTTTGCCTGACACATTTGAGGCTGACGTAAGGGGAGCCTATATTTGGGTGGTGCCATCAACAATATTACAGTTTCCTGTCAGGACCCCCTCCCCTCCCTGAGCTGGATATCTTATGATATGCTGCACGTGCAGGTTTATCACATGAATCCAACCTGACTTGCTTTTTGTAACCAGATTGTTTCAGGACGTGTGTGAGATAGTAGACCTAATGGAAAATTTCACCGATCAACCTGTTTTATTCAGTCCCACACAGGTGTTATCCTGTGACTATGTAGTGCACCCACGTTCCCTCAGCCTAACTTGCCTACTTATACGTCACTACTTATACTGTATATATTACTGCTCCAATGTAGTCTGGCATAGGGAGGCTACCGGTGATGATTCTGGTATCTCGGCATCTTTCAACTATGTAGGAAATGTCTTACTGCATGTCACTTTGACAAATGTCAAATGTTGCAAGTCATGAGTAACGCCAAGATAAACATTTTAAATAGTCCTAGTATGGCAGGGCTCTGTGTTTTGGCAGTTGGTTTCTAGGGTTTGTATTCCTTCAAGCATACACTCTCCAGCAATGTCTGTCTTGTTGGGTTAAAACATTGCACTGAAATACTGTGAGGCTGAATAAGGTATGTGTTTAGAGAGGTTGTGGTGGAAGGTTGTGCTGAGACACAAAGTTATTTGTTAAAAGTTCTGCTGTTGGGCTGCCAGTAACCTTATAATCAAGTGATTAGGAGCCAAGAAAAATTGCATTTTCTCTCTCTCTCTCTCTCTCTCTCTCTCTCTCTCTCTCTCTCTCTCTCTCTCTCTCTCTCTCTCTCTCTCTCTCTCTCTCTCTCTCTCTCTCTCTCTCTCTCTCTCTCTCAAATATCAAAGTTCCACTCGTGTTTAACTCAAAATAACCCCAAACTCACTGCAAAAGATCTTGTTTATTGGTAAATGATTTTACATGTAGTTAATCTACTTCTCAGGAGAGGGTATTTTTGGATGAGCCCCTGGAGGGCCAGGTACATAAGCTGTGCTCAGTGAATTCAGCATCTCTTTGTGACTACAGGAAAGAAGAAGACCGATATTGTGTGTATTTATGTAGTGTTCTGTCCTTGAAACCTCCATGAGGCTTTAAGCCTGGTTGTGTGGATTTTGTTTACTAATTCTTTCTCTGTTGGTCTCTCTCTCTCTGTATCTCTGTATCAGGTTTGTGAGCAGCCATGACGAAGTCCTACGAGTTCAACTGGCAGAAGCATCTGCCTGAGTTCATGCAGGAAGGCACCTCCTTCGACAGATTTGATGAGGTAAAAATTATGCATTTCTTGGGTCCTTATGAGATTTCTACAATGCTTTATAAATACAGAAATTAAAAACAGCTCCTAATGTAAAAACAGCCTCCTAACCTGGTTACGCCAGATTCATGATACATTTAAGTATATCATGTACTTTCCCAATGAAGTGAAGATTTAAATTTTATATCCTTGATGAGCATATGAAGGCTTAGCCTCTGCTGCAAGCTGAATGAGTTTGTCAATAACGTTGTTGATAACGACATAGGTTATTTGCTCTGTCCTATTATTCATTTATTATTCATCCTTAATGACCGTCCTGGGTCTGTCATTAGCGTGTGTGCACATGCACACACACACACACACACACACACACACACACACACACACAAAGTAGCAGAGGCATGATACGTCATTGTTGTAGTCAGAGCTCTAGCTGTAGGCAGGCCACATTGATCAGTCTCATTGAGAAGCTCCAGCACGACGTCTGTTTGTCTGCAAAACGTCCACTGACGTCCACTGCCCTAACCAGAAGAGATTATCTGTATGTGATCTCAGTGCAGAACGTGTTCTTACATAGACCATTAATAATTTTCTTCACTGGTATATTGATTTATTATAGGTGGAAGTCGATAGTAGGAAATGTGGAAAAGATACAGCTTTGGAAAGGAAGAGGTGTATAAATTCTGAGATTTCAACAGGGACCCTGAAGTGCCCACAGTGCCACTGTTGTTTGAATGTGTAAAATCAGTATCACAATGTTAAGATTGATACTGTATACATCAGGATATAAAATGCAGTTGCAAAGCACTTTACTAAAGACAAAACTCTAAAACAACATTATGAACACCGACGGATAAAAAGCTAAAACCTAAAATAAATTACTGAAAAGCTATTAGGGAAAGAAAGAAAGAAAGAAAGATTAATATTAAATTATTTCTCAGTTACCGCCACAAGCAAATGTATTGCCTCTCTATCCAATACTAATGTAATTAAAGATTTAGACAAATATTTACCAATAAGAACAAATATCCATTGTGCTCTGTGTATCTGTATGTATGACCCTGTGTATATCTCCTTGTCTTTTTGCCCACGTTTCCTCTGACTAACTTAATCAGGACACTTAGCTAGGACATTTGCCGAGCAGAGGCAAAGTGTGTCACACAAGCGTGCATGCTCGTGTACACACGCATACACATACACACACCCTTGCACACATCAGGAAATCCCCTCAGTCCTCTCCGTTTATGTGGGCATCAGTGTGGGGGCGGGGGAGGATCCCTCTTAGGCAGAGAAGAAAACTTGAAAGAGCGTAGGAAAAAAGCATCATCAAATCCACAGCCATGTGAAAGTGAGCCATGAAACTGGGCCGGCATGCTTCTGAAGAAAGTCCTCAGTGTGTTGCTGCTGTGAATATGAGCCAGGCTTAGGCAGGACAGGGTTAGGAATAGCCTGAATGGTAATAAGGTCGACCTGTGTCAGTCACCTTATCCTTAACTTAATTACAAATAACTGATATTATCCTTTCTTTATCTGACGAGTAAAGGCAGAATATCTTTGATAATTACATCTTGTATGATTGTCAAACTAGTGACTTTCTACAAAAAAAACTGGAGGTACAGTGTGTTTGCGTGTAGAAAGTGAGTGAATGGTTGCTCTGTTGCCTGGCAAATGTAAAGCCTGCAGGGGACATCTGCTACGACTGAAAAGACGTACGCCAAGTCTACCCACAGACATTGACATGCTCTTTATCAGTCCCTCTCATAGGGTACTCGTACACATACACACAAGCACACACGTGTGCACACAAATATGCTAAACAGCATGGATCAAACCATTCTCCACTGAGTGAAACCCCATTGAGTGACAGATGGTTAAGACAGGTAATGTGCAGGTGTGCTCCCGTGTGTATGTGTTCCTACATTTCAAAGCTTTTTAGGGAACCTCTATCTCTCAATGTTACATGTAGTTATTATGGTCCTGTTCAAAATAAAAATATCCAATATGGAGTATTTGTACAGTGTTTTAGTGTCCTGTAAATGTTTTTGTTATGGTACTGTTCCTTCTCTTGAATAGAAGCAGTGGTTTTAGTACCTTATTAGTCTTTTTCTTTTCCTGCTTACATTTTGTTCTTATGTCTTTCTAATTTTTCCTGTCGCTTGTTATCTGCCTATAGTGTATACTTGTTTTTCTTGACCTTTTCTGTTTAGCTTTACCTGTACAGTGCAGTGGAGAAGGCTTTAAATGCTTTATAGATTTCCAATAATTCAGCAGTTTTTGTTTTAGAATGAGGTATTTCAGATGAGTTTCCCCTCTAGGACAAGCCCAGAGGTCAGGAGGTCAGCGGTCAATGAAATCCTCAGTGATCAGCTGATAGCCAAAGGGCTTTGTGTGTGTGTGTGTGTGTGTGTGTGTGTGTGTGTGTGTGTGTGTGTGTGTGTGTATGTGTGTGTGTGTGTGTGTATGTGTGTGTGTGTGTGTGTGTGCGTGCGTGTGCGCGCGCGTGTTTGTATTTGTGTTTCAACATTTTCTCACTGATTCAAAATCAATCACTTAAGATCTGGCCGATGTTTGGTTTCCATGGGGACTGAATGGCCCTTATATTGACAAACACTTGATGAAGGCAGGTCAGGTCAGAATTGTGAGATACTGACAAGTAACAACAAGTAAACACTTATTTTCTGCTGCTCACCTGCTTATTCATTCTAATTTTATAACTCCTCCTCATGCTGGATCAGTTATCAGTTCACAATATTTAGTGATTTAGGCTGAGGGTAAATTACCAAAACATTATCCACTCCATCCATGAAATAGACTTACCTGGTGAATATAGCTGTACTTCCTTGCTGTTAACAAAAAGATTAGAAATACTTTGAAGTTGACTGGGAGGCAACATAAGCCTATTACACAGGCAGCGTGTGGGCATTTGCTCTCTCTGTGCATTATTATAATTCACATTTTATAAACGTACCAGACATAAAAAAAAGATACAGCAAATTTAGGATATAAGGCAAATGGGAACATGGCTGAAATAACAAAAGAAGGAAAGTAGAGAGTGAGAATAATTACCTTGTTTTTTTTTGCATTATGAATACTACTGAACTCTCTAAGTCATTCACTGTTGAGCACCAGTACTTCAGAAGAGACCGAGTGGGCATGTCTGTGTGTGTGTGTGTGTGTGTGTGTTTTCATCACCCAGCCACTGGTTCATGTTGATCTAGCTTGTTGAATGTCTTATTATAGTTGATGCGGAAATAGTAACATAAACCATTAATGTTTATTAGTGTGTGAGAGCACCCAAACACACATTTAGATGTTCTCTGCTTTTATTTATTATTTTTCAGACCAAATAGTCTGGCTTGGAGGTTGCTGTTATTGTTTCAGAGTTGTTGCGATCGAGGGGACGAAAAAGAGGAATCAACAAAGACCTACACACACACACACACACACACACACACACACACACACACTTGCCCAGGCCCAGGAAAGATTCACACATGTTGAGTGGGGGCTGGTCTACCATAACTATCCATCCAAATCCTCCCAGAGATGGTTTACGTGTGGAAGGACTGAGTGTTCCAATAAACCTTTTAGCTTTACAAGAACAAGCCATTTGACCGTGTAACACTAGCCGGTTGTATGTTCTTAACAGTCAGGGCTCATTTGGGACCATCTCCTTCATAGAATTGGCTTTGCTATGTGCAACTGAAACCTCTGTCAATCTCAATTCAGATGAAAGAGAGCCGAGCTTTTAACTGCATTTACAGCAGCCTCACTGTTTGTTTCCTAAATGGAAATAGGATTGTTCAAATGGTTTTTATGCTGGTTTAAGATGACATGATATAGCCAAATAACAAGCCAGCTCAGTCCAATTTGTGTATCTCATGGAAGCAACATCCTGAAATAATAAATTAAGTGTGGATGTGTGTGACACTGTTCCCTATTGTTAATATTAGAGCAAGAGTGACCCAGCCATCTCCTACCGTCTTCTGTTTTATCCTTCTCAGAAGTGCGATTTCAGCGGGATAAAAGAAACACACACACACGTACACACACACGTACACACACTCACACTTTGACACAGTCATTCGTCAGTGCAATCACCGCTTCCAGCAGCTGATTGAATTGAGTGAAAAATGTTTGGGTAAGATAAGCTGGCTAATGTTGGTAGATTTTCTGCTCCGATACTCCTGTTTAACTGAATAAGGGTTGCTGCACGTTGCACACGAGCTGATAGATGGAACATTAGAGTGCGTGTGTGCAGCACCATCATAGTAGCTGGGCTAGCACACTTTTGAATCCTGCTCAAACACACGCGCAGACGCACACATACACACACATGCATCTCACCCAGGGTTGTCCCCTATCTCTAATGCACAGCACTGCGTTCCAGCCAGATGAGGTTTGCATTTAACAGTTCATGGCAGTCACATTTATCATGCTCTGGGTTTGCTTTAACAATAGGTTTTTTCTCTGCATGCAACTTGTGTGTGTACATACTGAATTTATTTGCACATACATTGTGTGTATGTTTTTGCGTGTGTTCATAGTGTGTTCTTAGGTGGCAGGTACATTAAAAAATAAAAATTAGGGGTACATCTGACTGTCTGGTTGCATAAGCTCTGTGTGTGGTACACATTATGGCTGTCTTCCCATGTCAAATAAAACCCTGTGGTCGATAAAGAGCCCTCTCTTATAAAAAATATATATTTTCCCGTCTGCAGGACCCGTACATCTTTGAGCCCAACTGTCAGATGAAGGTGGACGAGAACGGCTTTTTCATCACCTGGAAGAGCGAGGGAAAGGTAAAACCTCCACCTATTCATTTTTGTGTTCTTTTGTCTATCAGGGGGACTTCCAGATACGTTATTATTATTTAGTAGTCAAAAAGCAAACACAAAATTTTCTTTGTCTCTGGAAACCTGTAAAACATGTGGAAAGTATATCTTAGTGCACATAATCATCGTCATCATAATACTGCAAACATGCAGTTTTACTTCAGGAAAGATGTCCAGTGACATTATTGTGCGTTAACCTTTATGTATGAAGTGAATTTAAACAAGAACACTTGTTCTTTCCAAATTTAAAGCAGCGGCCTGAGGGGATAAGTAGTTACAGGTGGTGTTTTTTCTACTGAAATAGTCTAGTAATCCATCATAGCCAAGTCTGCTGCTCAACAGCAAAACCTCGAGGACAGACAAACAAATATTTTTCCATCCATTCTTTATACCTGTTCATTCCATGTGGTGTTGCAGGGGGCAGGAGACTGTCTCACTGGGAATTAAACTCCCAAATTGAACCAATGGGTGTTATAACTGCTTATCTGACAGCAATATACAAAGGAGGAAATGTTCTAGGTACTGGAAACTTGATTATGAGAAAGACGCGGAGATGTTACTCATAATGACCTCTGTTAATAACTGTTGTCAGATGCTGAGAGGTTGCTGCTGTGTACTGAGTATTAGACATGATTGCAAAAATAACAAACAAAACACACTATGACCCATCCTTCCTGTTTTATTAATCATTTCCCCCATCCCTCTTTCTCTATTTTTCTTCACCTGCTATCATATTCTTCCCTCTACCTCTTTCTCTTTCTCTTTTTGTGCATCGTTCCTGCAGGAAGGCCAGGTTCTCGAGTGTTCCCTCATCAACAGTATTCGCGTTGGTTCCGTCCCAAAGGTGAGACCTCCGGAAAGACAATTTCCTCGCTTCAGTTTCCACAACATTCATTCTGCCTCTGCCTCTGTCAGAATGACTTTCAGAATGACTTTTCCTCATCCTGTAATAGGAAACTGATCTTGAAATAGCCAATATGCACCAACCAGCTACTTTTTTTCTGAATTTTTAGCCAATTGGTTATTTATTTAGCTGACATGGAGCCAGATCCATACACACACACAAACTTGTAGGTTTCTCTGTACATTAATTCTTGCAGTTTAGCTTTGACAGTGACACATTATGTTGCAGTATTTGACATCATGCAGATCCAGATGAATTATGAAATCTGCTACGGGAATACCCATGTTGATGCCTACCTCCTAATCAGGATACAAACCGGTCAAACCACTAAATGTCAAAAGCCTGACAGAAGACATTGGTGTGTACATAACCATTCCCAGGTTGTGTATGCATTGTTGACAACAGGAGGGGGTCTGTTTGCTTGTTTGTTCCTCTATGTGGACGTGTGTGTACATACATGTGTAAGTGCACGTACAGAGATACTGCAGCCTGATATAGCAGCTCCTCCTGTTTGTTCAAAGGCTCTTTACTGTTCTGTAAGTAGCAGACTAAGAACAACTGATAGCAGGGCTTCTCCTCAGAGGCTAACATGGTTACACAAGCCCTGAGAGCTGTTTCAGATAATCCAATGAGTGAGAAAAGATGAATTGCATTGGATGATCGCTGGCTGGGGGTTTAAAACGACAGAGCCTGTTGCTGTTAATTCAATCATATAACAAAAATACAATACTATCTTACATGGGGACGATGGTGGCATACTGAAAGCTGAAAAGATGAGAGAAACGGGTCGTGTTGTGCTTGAGTTAGTGAAATAATGTTTTCACGGATTTTCTGTTTCACCAATTTAAAACTGGAGTCATGTCAGGATGAACAGACTGAAGATGATTCTGTGAAAAAATAACCAGGGTAACTGCAGGTCTTTAAATGTCATTATAAAGCATAGGCTAGTATAATTAGGGGTATTCATTTATTCAGCATTTAACATCTTGTAGTTGATTTTGCCTTAAATTTGATATAAAAGTCTAAAATACACTCACAGGTCTTATTTTTAAGTGTATAATGCTGGTTTTCTTATTTGTTGGTGAATGAGATGATGTTATTAACAGATTATTGGTGGAGGGACCTTGGAAAGCAATACACAAAATGAAGCAAAAGCTGTGACTTATGTAGTTTCACTGATAAAGTAATTTGGACCAAAAATAGGGTCAGTTTTATTTTTCTATGGTGCCTAACATCATTAGCTGGTCACATCCAAGCATGACCCACATGCAAATGTATTCTAAGATCTTAGCCACTGGATGGGGTCTAATAATGTGTCAAACATTTTGCATACCCAGTGGAGTTTTGCTTTCCACTGTTGAACACATCCAAATCTGGTTTCAGTGGAAACTCTTCGAGCTGCTAAGACTTATATAATGTGTTCCTTCATGATAGACATCCGTTGTGTCCCTCTTTAGCTGACATGGCACTTTGAGTCTCCCAGGCATGATGCGTACAGTATATCATGCTTTTCAATATCCTGAAGCTTTTCCACAACAGCAGTAAATATTTCAGCATCCTTCTCTCTAAGCTCCTTTCCCATTGTATTTACAGCAACAATACCGAAGGAGATTAAAACGTCCCCTTAGATTTTTTTTCAATTTCCTCCACCAACTCTAAAAATGTCTGAGATTAATTGACACCTGGACAGCATACACCATTACTTTACCTCTTATTTGTTCTTGTTTTTTGTTTCTCTCCCTGTTTCTTTAGAGGATATTTCTTCTTTTTCCTTCTTCATTTCTTTTTGTCTGTCTGGGCATGTATTTGTCTACCTTATCCATCTGACAGCACGCCTACTAAACTGTCTTGCCTTTTCTTTTTCTCAGGAACCAAAGATTTTGTCATCATTCGAGGCCATTGGAAAGACAGAGGCAGACTTGGAGGGCTGCATCATCTGCATCTGCAGCGGCACAGACCTGGTCAACCTCAACTTCATGTTCATGGTGGCAGAGACCCCAGACACAGCCAGGGTAAATACATGCATGAATCAAATAAACCTAAGATTGGGTCACCCTAGTTTGCAGTTTAGAGAAAATAAGTAATATCTAATATCTAAACATACCCATTTTCAGTTTTGTTCATTTTCAGTCCATACCACTTTCAATGACATAATGCACTCAGCTGACTTGTCGGTGTAATATGGCACTTTTTACAACTAAAAACACAACAGAACTTATCACGAACCCGAGATGTGGGGAGGCTAACATTTAGATGTATGTCGGTGATGGTCAGAAAACATATGTGGTCTGTAAACAGAGCCAATGTAAACTCTGCTTAGTCCCTGGAGTACACCCCTAATTCATTCAACATTTCCACATCATGTAAAGGCTAAAAGAACACTCTGATGCGGCCGATATTTAATTCAGAAACAAGGCAAATTGCCAGGTGAATGGTTCATTGGGCAACTCCTACACAAGGCAGATCTGGACTTGATTCACTCTGATAAATAGACACATTTGGGATGACTCATTTTTCCCTGTCTCACCCCGTCTCTACTTTGCTGTTATCTTCTGTTTCTGTTTCCTGCCCCCCATCCCCGTGAGAATTCTCTGTTAGCCTTATTGAGTAGAGAAACACCTGTCAACCTTTCTCTTTATCACTTTCTCTCACTCATCACCTTTTTGTTTAGCCCCCCCCCCCCCCCCCCCCCCCCCCCCCCTTTAATCAGAAACACATTACTGTTGCTGACCCCTGCTGGCAAACCTCCAAACATTGTACACATCCTGTAAAGTCCACAATACACAATTGTATGTGTGGATTAAATTTCAGTTTCTGGAGCTGAATTGATCGGGATTTGAAAAATGACACCATGTCAGTGGGCTCATAATGGCAAGACACTAAGAGAAAGACAGTAGTGGTTAATCTGCCAAGGAGAAGGTTAGCATTATTCTATTTTTTATTATTATTTTTAGATTAATAATACACATTTGGTGTGCTGGTAGCAGGACGGTGTATGTGGGATTAACTCAGAATAAACTCCAGGGCCCGTGTTCATCATAATAAATGACATCCAGTGCAACAGTGTGGCTCATTGACATGTTTTTAATAGTTTCTGGACAGCAAAGTATGGCACAGAGGAATAAGCTTTATCAGGCTTTGGCTACACATCCACTACTTATTAGTAGGATGCATTCATTGTGGAGAAAAAAAGAAAACTGTAAAAGTTATCTTCTATGTATTGACAAATCCAGTGTGGCCCAAGGGTATAGCAGTAATTGAAAGACAGAGTCAAAGAAGACGAAAAACACTTTAGCATCTTAAAGTAAGTGTATTTTTTCTCGGCCTCAGGGTTGTCAGTCCAGAATAAATAACTTTTAATTTACATAGACTGGCACAGGATATGTCATCCACAATGGGTCCTTCAATTCTATGAAGATTATTCAAGTGTTGAGAAAAGTAAAAAGAGCCCACTGGCAGTAACATAACGCCAGTAGAATGATAAAAAAGTCACAACACACTGCTAGCCTTGAAGAAAATATTTGTATCTAATGTATTTAAAGATGTCGGATCTGAAAAAAAAATGTCCCCAGAATTAAAAATCACAACCAGGTTCAAACCAAACTGAAAATGCATGTTTTGTGCCAGCACAGATCTGTAATTTGGCACCAAAGTGTTAGTGTTTATGCATTTCCCATGAGGGGGTGTTTTAGTGGTGATGGGTGTTTATAAATGATGTTTGCGCTCCAGAGAGCTCACGGCCACGGGGCTGCCAATGATATTCACGTAACAGCCTTCAGCAGGGGAGGCCTGACGGTTGAAGCACACACACACACAGATAGATCCAGGTACATGCCCTCATCCCCCGCAGTTTGAAACACATTTATTCCTGCTATTTTTGTCCCCCTCATTCTCTCGCTCACACACAAAAACACACCATGACACCATCACCACCTCCCAGCATGCAGGTGGCCCAAAGTAGCAGACCTCGGGAGATGACAGAGTTATTTACATCAGCAGACACGCATTCAAACAAACAGACACACAACGGCTTCATGGACGCCACATGCCCAAACAGACTACCCGTACTGCACCTATTATCTTCTTTAATGTTATTATAATGATGTCAGTAATAATTTGCTGTTGAGGTGGAGGAGAGATGGAGTGCAGAGAAGGGAGAGTTACAATCAAAGACATTCAGAGACGGACAGACAGAGGGGTCAAAAATGTTCACATTATCATCACCAGTGACGTGTTTGTTGATGGAGTCAGCAGTGTATTAATGTAAAGTTACAAGGCCTTATCTAGCTGTTTGTTTACTGCCACTGCTTGCAGCCTTGCAACAGCTTGCTGTGTTTATCATTGTGTGTATGTTCCCGATTGTCCTGTCAAGGCGGTCGCCCGTGTGTGTGTGAATTAAGAGGCAATTAATTGGCTTGTGTTTATTTCCCCAAAGACACTCACTTTTAAACACAATACACACTCTGAATATACCCTCTTGGCTCGTATGTATGTGTGGGCTTTGCTTGGTCAGTGTGTTGAGAGTGTGTGTCCTGAATACTTGTGCTTGTTTGTTTGCAGAAGTGGATCGAGGGTTTGAGGTCAGTGATCCACAACTTTAAGGCCAACAACGTCTGTCCAATGACCTGCCTCAAGAAACAGTGAGTGGTTTTGCAGCATGCCTTAATGATCTCAACTCTGTGCTCTGAACAGTCCCCTAAACAGTTTTAAGTTTGGTTTTATTTTCCTCTAAAATGTGTCACATAACTCTGGTAAGAAATCAGCCCTTTCCTTAATCTGTGCTTTTCTCTGCGTGTTTTCATTTGCCTCTCTTGTTTAGTTGGATGAGAATGTGCTTCCTGACCAATGTGAATGGGAAGATTCCTGTGAGAGGGTAAGTTATAAACGGCTTTGATATTTTGTCAGCTATTGTGTCATCGCATTTACTCAACTTTTTCTCTTCACCTCTCTTACTCTCTTATCCTTTTACAGCGTTACTCGAACATTTGCATCAGGAAAGACAGAGAAGGGGATCTTTCAGGCTCTAAAGGATCTCGGCCTTCCTAGTGGAAAGGTCAGACAACACTGACTGCATAGTGTAGCAGTCAGATGGATCATACTGTATGGCACTTTAAGCTGTAGTTTTGTAGACCTCATGTTAACGAACGGCGGGCTCGTCTATCTTCCACAGAATGATGAGATTGAACCATCAGATTTCACCTTTGACATTTTCTACGCGCTCACCCAGAAGATATGCCCTCGCACAGACATAGAGGAACTCTTCAAGAAGATGTGAGTCCATTTTTTTTTAACCTGCCTGCCCTCTCTGTAATTGTAATGCTTAATGTTTGGAAAGTAATAATAATAATAGAAAATGTTAAATCCTCCAAATAAACAACTTAACAGTAGTGCCCTTGCCTTGTATTATACCCATGTTACCCTGTGCCTACACATAACGATGATATCCACTGTTAAAATATTCCCCAAGTGTGAGCATCTTGTTTGAAATAATCATGACAAATATTTCTGCGCCTGCTGCACTAACTATGTCTGGACAGCCTAACCTGCTTCCACAGTTCAAAATTAATTATGATGGATGATTAACATGTTTTTACTAAAAGTGTAACATTAAGTATGATCCCCTTTTTAAAGACTGCTCTTTAAGTTTAACTGACTGACAGTGTGAATGACTGTGAGGGTGTCTATTTTAAGAGGCATAACATTTTGTTTTTGTTTTCTAATTAATTCCTTTGCAGCAATGGGAACAAAACTGATTATTTAACTGTAGAACAGTTAGTCAGCTTTCTGAATGAAGTAAGCTCTTTATCATTCATTAACTTCTCTGTGTATTTTGCTTGTCCGTGCCCCTCTGTGCATCTCCCTTGCGTTGCCCCCGTCCTGCTATGGGTAGAAGTTGCCCCCCAGCCCGGACTGGACTTCAGCCAACCCTCATTAAAACCCCATTAATGAGATGGACAAAATATTTAACTTCCAGTCAGCTTGCAAGGGCAACTTCAACCAACTCCCCTATCCTGTATTCCCACCCTCATCCCAGCCCCATGTTCTCCCTCTCGTGGCTTGCCTCCCTGTGTCTGATTGGTGTTGCCATGGCAATGGGAGGGTAGAGGTTTCCATCCTGTTGCTTCCTGCTCGGTTCATCTTGTTTCCTGCTGTCTGCGTCTGTTTTCTGTGGCCGTGCTCTTTCTGTGTGGCTGAATACCTGCTTAGTCCCTCCACCGTGCAGTCGCATGTGTGCTGCTTCATCACGCTCTAGACCTGCCAATGGAGCCAAAGCTTTGGTTCGATGAATTCCCACCTGGCTTTGTGAGTGGGAAGTGGCATTATAATGATGTTTTGATGCTGCTGTTTTGTTAAAGTAGAGCTGCCTTGAACCTCTCCAACACGTACGACTCCCTTGCTTTTAAGCAAACACTTGTGCTCTGCACCTGTTAGCGTGGCTCACAGTTTCTTGTGAAAATCTTAGTCTTAAATTTAGCTTGTTACATCCTGTTTATACTTGAGTGCTCTCTATTGAATATTAAGCTCTTTAAAGCAACTGTAATGATTTATTTGAAATTTATCCAAATAAGGAAATGACAGCTCTTGAAATATGCACTGTTGGCAGGTTGTCCCTTGTTGCATTAAGTTGGCCCCTGTCTGTGTGTCAGTGCAAGATGTTTGTTTTTTTTTTTTTAACTAAATCCAGTTTGTTTTGGAATAAATAGACAATACGTTTGTGGATCAATGTGTTTGTGCGTGCTGCTCCTCAGAACCAGCGTGATCCTAGGTTAAATGAGATCCTGTTCCCGTTCTACGACCCCAAGAGAGCCATGCAGATCATCGAGAAGTACGAGAGAGATGAAGAACTTAAGAAGAAAGGTAAAAGAGAGGCGTGGGGGGCAACAGGAGGCAGAGATAGTTTAGGCTCTGCTGCCACCTGCCTGTGTATTTGTGAAACTACAATATATTACATCAGGTTATTGGCAGTTTTCTGACAATAAAGTAGTAGATTTTTAGACTTTCTACAAATTGACAAATGTTAATTAATAATGCTAATCTTTAATAAATACACACTCATAGGGCCAAAGCAATATCCAGTGGTTAAACCTCTGAAAGCTATTAAACTTTTTGTCTTTGACACAATAGCAACATCACTACAGCAGGATCTGCCAACATCTGATTTTCAGTAAGCTATAGCCTGGGGGTTGCACATGTTGCAGTTTTAGATTAATAAGATTATATTACTATTTAGTTATTTTAATGATCATGAACTGCCTAGCAAGAAGACTGTTCAAACACTCAAGCTGTAATGTCTTATGTGAATTTCTTTTAATAAGTGATGAAAGCAGTTCATGTTAGCTTCCTGGGTTTAATGTCTGTCTGGAAGTTCAAATTGTGGTATAAAGTGTATAAAAACAAGTAGTACACATAGCAGTGAATTAATCAAGTGTAAGCAGTGCAAATAAAGAAATCAATTATCAGGAAAAGTGATAAATATCCACACTGGATATTTTAATTCATGAGCACAAAATTGATTGAGCTGTATGAGGGTTATAATACATATTTCAGTCTTTAGCAATAAATGCCTTTTTAGGAAGTTCATTGCGACCACCAGTCCATCATTCAGCCAATTATTCTAACACTGAAGAAACATTGCTATTTACCCTCAGTCCTATTAACTTCTACCACTTGTTCCTTCTCTCCCAAGGTTGCATGTCCAGTGATGGGTTCTGCCGGTACCTGATGTCAGACGAAAATGCTCCAGTTTTCTTGGACCGGCTAGAGCTGTACCAGGAAATGGACCAGTCGCTGGCTCACTACTTCATCAGCTCCTCCCACAACACTTACCTGACAGGGCGACAGTTTGGAGGGAAGTCTTCAGTAGAGATGTACCGCCAGGTCCTGCTGTCTGGATGCAGGTACAAGAGTGTGTCATTGTCTGTTAAGCGCACCTAGACTAAATAGAGCGTATTTATGTAGCTATGGTCCAGCTGTTCTCAGTTCTACATGAACATTATATTATTTGTACATCATCAGTAGATGCCTGCATGTACTGTTACTGTGCACTCCAATGAGGTTTCTGTGTGCTTTCCCATACTGTCAGATGTGTGGAGCTGGATTGTTGGGATGGGAAAGGAGAGGACCAGGAGCCCATTATCACTCATGGCAAGGCCATGTGCACTGACATCCTTTTCAAGGTGAACACAAACACACACACAAACACACACACAGACACGTTTGTACAGCTATACTTGTGAGGACATTCATTGACATAATGCATTCCCTAGCCCCTTGCCCTAACCTTAACCATCAAAACTAAATGCCTGACCCCAACCCTTACCCTGACCTGAACCTAAACTTAATTCTAACCTGAACCTTAAAACCAAGTCTGAACCCTCAAACAGCCGTTGAAGGTGTCTCAGAAAGTGAGGACCGGCCAAAATGTCCTCAGTTTCCGAAAATGTCCTCACTCCCATGGTCTAAAACTCAAACTGGTTCTCACAAAGATAGTTGTACAAGAACACACACACACTAAAAATGCTGTTCAATGCCTGCCCCCTTGTGTTGAGATTATGGTATAACATATCACAGCTTCTTCCTCTTTCCCCCTTGAATCCTTCTCCTCGTCCTGCTTCTTCATCTTCTCATTTTTCTTCTTCCTCCTCTGCCAACAGGATGTTATCCAAGCCATCAAGGAGACAGCATTTGTCACTTCAGAGTACCCTGTTATTTTGTCCTTTGAGAACCATTGCAGGTATGTGTACAACTAGAAACAAGCAAGGGTGTTAATGCATAATGATTTTGTTATTGTCATAAAGATACAGTACATGGACTTGTACATAAGTGCATCCTGTGTGTGTGTCACCAGTAAACCACAGCAGTACAAGATGGCCAAGTACTGTGAAGAGATCTTTGGTGACTTCCTCCTCAAACAGCCTCTGGAAAACTACCCGGTAAATACTCTGATTCCCAATGTCTCTGAGTTTACTACATTTGAATGAAAACCAGCTATATTTAAACGTATGATTACATTCTCTTTGGCAGATTGAATCTGGGCGCCCATTACCCTCCCCAAATGAACTCAAACGTAAAATCCTCATCAAAAACAAGCGCTTGAAACCTGAAGTTGAACAGAGTACGTATACAGCTCAGCCTGTTGACTTATTAAATCTCTGTTCAAAATATGATTTATGTTTAACGTGTGTGTGTGTGTGTGTGTGTGTGTGTGTATGATACAGAACAGCTTGAGGCCTTTAAGAAACACATGGAGGCAGGAGAGACTAACACCCCTGCCATCATTATGGGAGAGGAGAATGAAGAGGACACAGAGAACGGTCAGCTAAATGTGTGTGTGTGTGTGTGTGTGTGTGTGCGCGCGCGCGCGCGCTGAATATATAGTAAGTTATAGTTATAAAGGAGAATTAGTTTTTATGCTGACATGCTCAACATTAGACCTTATCAAACATATTTTAAAAAATTGTGTTTGAAGGGATAGTGGTTGGCGAATACTCATTTTAATGGCTTTTAATTAAGGCATTTTCATAAAGCTAAATCAAGTGGACAAATAAGTGGTCCAAAATAAATGTCTGTGTTTTGTGTGTATGTTTGTGTAGGAGAAAAGGAAGTTGAGGATAAAGATTTGAATTCAGAGGCTCCGAGCAGTTTGTCAGAAGCAACCAGTGAGAAAGAGGCCAACAGTGTTTCCCAGAGTAACACTGTCAGCTTGAGGAAAGAGGAAGACCGCAGCAACAGTATCAAGAAGGTGGGTCATTACTTTGAGGATTTTTTTGGCTTCTGAAATACTAAAATTAAATATTACACAACCATGAACCAATAATGCCTTAGGTTTACAGTATTTCTCACTGGGCAAAGAGATTCAGAAATGGCTTCAGAACTGTAACGGGTTGTTTCTTTCAGTAGCTTTACCTAAATAATATATCAGGGTGGTATTGTGGTCTAAATCATAAAGTCCTACAGTGAAACAATTATATAAATGCAGCATTGATAAAGTATGTCTTCTGCCAGTCCCCGTAGCACATTGCTCTGCGTAACGGTCTCAAATTCTGTATATTTTGTCAAATACTTGTACATTTTAAAAACATAACATGAAGGTTTGTATCTATGGTAGTGTAAGGACAAACTTGTATTAATATATTTGCTCCATCATTTAGTAAAAGCAACTCCAAAGAAAAAGTAAAATGATGTACATACTGTATACGATTTTACAACAAATACACTGCAATGTTGAGGTCACTGGGGAAGAGTAGTATTCTACTCTTACCTATGTGGCTAAAAGCCCACGGTTCTGAAGTGCTAACTGGAACAAAAATAACAAGGGACAAAGACCCCAAATTGTCTGCATTGTCTTTTTTTTCCACAAAAATTTGGATCCTTTTCTCTTCATTAAATAAGCTATTATCATTTAGGAACTAAAGTGCTGCCACAGATATTATTTTATCCGTCTGTGTTTCCAGGTGCCTGATGATGAGGTGACTGAGATATCTGAAGCCACAGAAGCAACAGATGCCACAGATATCTCAGAAGCATCTGACCAAGACAATAACAAGAAGGCAAGTACACAACTGCCACTACACCTTTTCTCTGTCACTCAAATTTAGTAAAATCTAAACACCATGTCTGAGTTAATGCATCAGACCAATCAAGTCATAAGTGTGTGTGAAACTTAGATGTTTGTGTCTGTCCTGTGCAGGGGGTGGAAGAGGCAGAAGACTCTGAAGAGGCTTTGATAGCTCAGTACACTTATGTAGGAGCCACCACTAACATCCACCCGTATCTCTCAGCCATGGTCAACTACGCACAGCCTGTCAAGTTCCAGAGTTTTGACGTGGCAGAGGGTGAGCTTTGACTTCCTGCTTATGTATTTTGCAACTTTTTATTTGTTTATTGTATATGAATACATAGAATAAAACTGTACAAAGGTCTTAAATTATGTATAATGTTGTTCTAAAAGCAAAATGCCGTAAATGCTTTCCTCTGTCTTTCAGAAAGGAACATCCACCATAACATGTCATCTTTTAACGAGTCTGTTGGTCTGGGTTATCTGAAGACCAATGCCATAGAGTTCGTCAAGTATCCTTTGAGCTTCAAGGAAACATGGAATCAAAGAAATATGTAATAAGTGGTAAAATTATTATAGTACAGTACCTATTTAATAACTATTCTATAAAATCTTTTTTTAAATCCAAGGTGACTGAAATTGTACTGTAGTATTACTGCACTATATTAACAAGATCCTTCAAACTGGGTTTTTACAGCTTTTTTCTGAAAATGGTGCTATGAGAGCGGTGAGAGTGAACAATAAAGTTGTGAGCTGAAACTCGCTATAAAGCTCCATAAAGCCGAGAGAAGCCACAGATCCAGGAAATAATTCTCTGTAGGTTCATCACTACAAGCGACCCCTTTTACACCGTCACATTGTCCTTTGGTACATTGTTACAATAAAAGTATTGATTGTAGCTGTTTTAATTAACCAGGAAAACACCATGATCACCGCTACTCTTCACTGAGTACCAGTGTACCTTTCTAATGAACTCCTAAGTTTTAACTTAATAGATTGAGGTCACCTAAATGAGAACTGAATGGCGGTCAGAGCTGATGTTTTTCAGCCATATTTGTTTCCGCTCTGCTGTCGGAAAAGAGCTGGAGGCCTCTAGAGGCCTGTGTGCCTTTGGACCTGGCCTGACACACACACACACACACACACTTTCCCCCCTCTCTCTCCAATGGGACTGCTTGACCCAAGCTGTTCACACTAAAAATAGCCCTGCAGTCTGTTGGACGCACACAAGCACCCAAATGCATACCCACACATGTGCTGGAACACACATGCTCTCCCTCCTTTTTTTTAAAAAAAACTTTCCTGAGCGTCAGCGCAGCTACAACAAGCGTCAGATGAGCCGTATCTACCCCAAAGGGGGCCGGGTGGACTCCAGTAATTACATGCCTCAGATCTTCTGGAACGCAGGCTGCCAGATGGTCTCACTGAACTTCCAGACCCCAGGTACCACAGCACACAACATGGGACCTCTGACCTCACACACACACCCATATCAAGTACTCCACACATGACTATACAAATACTAGCAATCCGTCAACCTTCTGATCTAAGAAAGTGCAGTAAACTTCTGATCTCACATATTCATGCATCTTCTGCACTTGTTGTCTGGGTCATCATGGACCCACTAATCAACAACCCTCACTCCCTCAACCAACTTGCAGATACACACATCCAAATATAAACATGCCAAGAATATAAAGAGCAAGGACATTTTGAATTAATGTTGATCAGGCAAATAAAGCATTTTCAAATAAGTAATATTTGTGGAAAAAAAAATATATCCTGAACCTCACTGGGTCAATCGTTGTCTTGGATAAGCATACACACCTAGACTGTGAAGACTTAACGCAAATTAGTTGTTAGTCTCTGCAAGTGGTTTGCATGTCATTTTGCAGCATCAGGTTCTCCTACTCCACTCACCCACTGTTTTTCACTCGGGCATTACACACATTATCATAAACTGTCACTGCAACACACACACACACACACACACACCTTCTTATACAGTGAGGGATGCCTGTTGGAAAACAGCTGCTGCCCCATGGCCAGAGGCGAAAAGGGTCGGACCATATGGCATGCTGGGAGCAGAGCATGTGCGAGGCTGGAGGGGGGGGGGTTACACAAGAGGCGGAGCTTCTGCGATGGAGGGATAAATGGTTAGAGGGAAGAAAGAGATGTCAGAAAATATAAAAAGCACATTTCTCTCTCTCACAGCAGAGAAAAAACTCCAGAAGAACAAATGCAAATTAATGTTTTTTTTTTTTAAGATTTGGTGTCTGTGGGATTTATGTGGGAACCTGATAACTGTTTCAGATCCTAAACACTTCTCTCATTCTCTGTCTCAGATCTGGCCATGCAGTTGAACCAGGGGAAGTTTGAGTACAATGGCTCCTGCGGGTGAGGACTGCTTCTCCCTCCTATCCTTAGCTCATTCCCATCCCTCCCAACCCCTCCTCAAAGCTCATCAATTAAAGCATGTCACATCTCATTAGTGGCTGCCAGCGGCGACTGCAGCTACTGTCTGCCCCGAGAACCAATGAGGGCTTTGAGGAAGCAAGCTCCTCTTCACCAGCCTCTGAGGCTCTCTGCAGTCATCTATCTCTTTCTTTCTCCATCGCTGTCTCCGTCCCTCGGCTCTAATACTGTCCCTGAGGGCAGAGATTTCACTGCTAATGCAGGAAATCTCATATGTGGGAAGATCAGGGCTTTTGCAGACACTCATCGTTACTAATGCCACTCTGCTGGGTCCCCAGTTAATACACACACACAAAGCCTTAGTACCTTCCTATTCCCGATAGATATTAGAGAGCTTAATTGAAACTAAAAACGTCTTAAAAACATTAGTGTATAATTAATTTTTATAACATCAGTGTTCCCATATTTGATCAAATAGGTAGATTGATTTTGCTGTTTGTGCATTTACCATATATTAATCTTTTGTGTGTCTCTCTCTCTGTCTCTCTCTCAGGTACCTGCTGAAGCCTGACTTCATGCGGCGGTCAGACAGGATGTTTGACCCTTTCTCAGAGACCCCGGTGGATGGTGTCATCGCTGCAACCTGCAGCGTACAGGTCAGGTCATCTGACACTTCAGTCCTGTGGGAAACCAGTTAAATATCATAAATAAATGAATACAAAAATTCCAGTATTTAACAAAGTATCCATAAGAGTAAATAAAAGGGTAGTTTGAGGCTTGGTTATCTCACAAAACATGTGTGGTATGCTACTCCAATGAGGCAGTTAGGCCTCTTTTATATTTTCTTTCATCTTTCTTTATAGGTACTGTAACTTATTACACATATCTTTACTTTAATTTTGGGAACTTTAGTGATGCTGCTTGATTGTAACTCATACCTACTTCGTCAGGATCCAATCAAAGTGAATAATTACTTTTTAAATATTATTTCTGTGAAATCTACACTTTCAGAAATACTCAGAATGATGTCCTCCTTTTTACCCTAGGTGTTCTCTGGACAGTTCCTGTCAGACAAAAAAATCGGCACGTATGTTGAGGTCGACATGTACGGGCTGCCGACGGACACCATCCGGAAAGAGTTTCGCACACGTATGGTGATGAACAACGGACTGAACCCGGCGTACAACGAGGAGCCCTTCGTCTTCAGAAAGGTAGCGAGAAGGGCAGGAAAAGGGGTTGTTGGGTTAGGTGAGATAATGGATACAGTGAGGTAAACCAAATGTGGTGCACATATTCGAATGCTGTGTGCATTGTGATGAAAGCTGTGAAATTTTAACAGGAAGAGGAAAGGGATAGAGGATAGCCATGATTTGGGTAGGAGGTCTCAGTGACGATGGAAGCAAGTCATTCTGTCCTCACAGCAGGGAAAGAGAGAGAAGGATGGAAGGATAAGAGAAATCTAAAAGGTGGCAATACTAGCAAGAGAAAAGATAAGAGGAGGTAAAAAAGAAACTAAGAAAGGGAGTGATTTCGTATACTCTTGAAAATAAAGAGAAGAATGATTGTGTTAATTTGAAAAAGTATCACGAACCAAAACAGAGAGTGGGACAAGAGGAGGATAACAAAGCATCTAGTTGTCTGTGCTTTGATTCACAAAAAGGAATGGGAAAGAAGGAAAGGAAGGGCATCAGGAAAAAAGGAACACCACCAACAAACTGAAACAAACAATTAGGGATTGAGGAAGAGAAAATAGTGTGTGTGTGTGTGTGTGTGTAATAGTGCTGCTCTCAGCAGAATGAGGAGTCTCTCAGCCATGACTGTGACTCCAGCTTCCTAACACACACCATCAATCACAGCCTGCCGCAGTGCTGCTCTGCTCTCTCACACACACACAGCTATCAAAGAGGGGCATCACAAGCAGAGCTGCTGGCAAGACTCGTTTCTCACATCTCTACACACACACACACACACCCTCAAATACTTCCACACTTTTTGCATGCATAACACAGCGCTTTCAAGATGACTCCGAGCAAACAATACACACCAGCAGCACTCACAAACAGTACATCAGCAGGGCTACATTGCCCTAAGCGTGCACACACATGCGCACAAGCAGGCCCTTCCACTCATTCATCTCTTGTGAGTATTCTTCGGTCTTATCTCTTACCTTCCCCTTCGTCTAGGTATTAATCATTCTCCTCTCTCTGTTCACTTATCTCCATACACAAGGCCAGTTAAGACTCTCGCTCTTTTTTTTTTCAAGGGTGTGCACGCACAAGCTCATGCACAGACATAAGTTACACACACACATATAAGATATACTCCACTCCCTATATGCATACTAGCTGTGGAGATGGCCCTGTCAGTAGTAAGATATGCTGTGTGTTGCTGCGGTATCATGCCTTTTTCTTGTATCACACTGTGACGGTCCCCTGATAGTGTCTCCTGCAGTTTCATCCTTGACCTTCCCCCTTAATGATGCTGTTTCTGCTTTAGCTTAATAAAAGAGACCATTTTACTGCAATGGCTGCAAAATAGTTTGTTGTAAACCTGTTTTCACACCATAATGAGTTAAGTAGACTTCCAACAGTTCCACAGGGTTAATGATGACTCCTAACTGTGCCTTTTTTTTCTGTCTCACTTTTTGCACCTACACCTCTTTGCCTCCCCTGTTCCTCAACCCATCTTTTCTTTTTTTTCTTTTTACTGTATTCTGGCTCTTTCTCCCTCCCACCCTCGATTTGCCTTCATCCCTCTCCTAGGTGATCTTACCGGATCTGGCAGTACTGCGCATCGCCGTTTACGACGACAACAACAAGCTGATTGGCCAGCGCATCCTGCCTCTGGACGGCCTGCAGGCTGGCTACCGTCACATCTCGCTGAGGAACGAGGGCAACAAGCCCCTGTCATTGCCCACTATCTTCTGCCAAATCATCCTCAAGACCTACGTGCCCGACGGCTTTGGAGGTGAGAGAAACATACATAAAGCTTTGTAATTATTGTATATTTGTGCATATTGCTTTATGATGTTCAATATGTAATGCGAAAATTCAGGTTTGATTCATACTAAGATATTGTTTCACTGCTCTGTTTATTCATGGCTTCTGTAGCCTGTAGGGAGGAGGGGAAAAAAATTAAGACAAGGCAACTCTTTCCCGCTCACTTACTCTCTGCCTTGGGTTGGTTTGAACATTCAGAGTAATGGCATGGCGCAAATGATGATGACAGTGAATCTGCAGTAATAGACAGTTTAAAACAGGCAGAAGCATACAAATGAGCAGGACAATTGGAGTTGTCATTAAATAAAGCCAAGGGGCTTGCACAGAGGAACCATTACTGTAACTATTAGCTTTGTTCTATAAGATCTGCTGCCAGAATCACTTCCCTGCCAGACACACAGCACTGTTCTAGGAGCTCAAAATAAAATACTTTCCTTAAGAAACAGGGTTATTTAAACAAGTAAGATATTACCCCAGACTTCACTAGTATACTTTCTCAGTATAATGAGGCAGTAGTTAATCTTGCAAGAGGAGGATAGCTTTTGTGATAGTTCTGTAGATTTTGTTTACTGTAACATATTGGTTACTAGTCAAAATAAATATTGTTTTAACCACCTCCAAGATTGCTCTTAAAATGTGAATTATCTCAGATTTGCTTATTTTCTTAAATTATAATTATTAACCCTTATTTTGGTAAGTTTGGAGTCTGTCATATGGGATATTTGGACCTTTTCTCATTATTGCATGATTGCACCTAGCAAGGCACAATCCTTCGACCCACCAGGTTTATCATTGAATCTTCTCTTTTCTCTATACTATACTGACAAATTGTTTTGTGTGTTTCAGCAATTGTGGATGCCCTATCAGACCCAAAGAAGTTTTTGACCATTGCAGAAAAAAGAGCTGACCAGATGAAGGCGTTGGGGATTGACACGGTACACATAACACACACACACATCTTAAGCTTCGGGTTGAGTTAATAGAAAAGCTGAGCTTCATACTAGTTTGAAGAATTATATCTGATTGACTGGGTACAACTAGCATTAACTTGCTCCGTACACACATATTACTGCATTCATACAATAAAAACAGTATCCCTTACCACTTACATTAATTATTTTCCTATTGTAGAACGACATAGCAGATGTTCCAAGTGGAAGCTCAAAGAACGACAAGAAGGGAAAGGGTAAAGGAGACACTGTGAAGGCCAGTGTGACACCGCAGGCCAGCTCAGACATGGCCCAGACCTCAAACTCCGCCCAAAATAACACAGCAGAAACCAAGAAGGGTATATACTGACATTCACATTTCAAACACAAACATATGTACACTATGTGGACACAGAGTGAAACTTCACTGTTCTCTGCTGTTTCAGATACTGCACTCGTGCCTAATGTCAGCATTGATGACTTAAAACAAATGAAGGTTTGTAACTTAACTGCTTACTCTTAACGAGGCTCCTCCAGCTCAGTCTGTAAGGATTATTAAATAGGTAATAATGCAGTAATTAGTTCAAAGATAAGCACAATTACCAAATAAGCTATAATTATTTACAAAGCACATGAGTTGATTTTGTATTTATTATAGTTAATTGCTACTGTTAAAGATGATACTGGTGTGTAAGGTATGGTCTCATTACATTGCCGTTCAAAGAAATTTCCCTGAACCCTGCCCCCGAAAAAGGACCCAGAGTCACTATTCTAATGCAGGTAATTAATAAATATTGATCAGAGCAATCACAGACTGTAAACAGTGTGTGAGGGCAACGCTGCAGTTTGTAGTCTAGTAGTGTGATCATGTAATAAACATGGTGATAAAATACTAGAACAACAACTTGTGCATCAGTGTTTCTATTCAGAACTTTGTTTTGCACTAAAACAGAAAACACATGCTTGAATTCATCTGTCGGACAGGTTTCAATAGGGTCGATTGGTAAACAGGATGAACATTAAAGTGTAACGTTACCATACCTGAATACTACGATAATGATTTAGTGAATAATAATTATGCATTACATAATTTCTACAGCTTAATAGTAGTAATTACAAGCACCTAATACTACACTATTTCTTAGAAACTTCTACTTTTGTACAACTAATTACTATTTCATTGTTTCGTTCATAAAATACCTCATAGACATAACTAACATACTGTACTATATACATGCTACCAGAAAATGTATGCTTATACCCAGCTCTATGCTGCCCCATTCTGGTATGTTCAAAGGCTTTTCTTAACATGACCTGCACAAGATAAATAAACATAATAACATTTCTTTCCCATCACAGACGTACCTTAAATTGATTAAAAAGCAACAGAAGGAGCTCAACACTTTAAAGAAGAAACACTCAAAGGTGGGTGATTGTTTTAGTGCCGACCTGTTTGTTGGTAATGCAAAGAGGCTGCTGCTTATTCTGGACAGTCATTGATGCTCAGAGCGACGGAAGCAGAGCGAGGGGGCCGGCTCCACCTTTCATCTTCCACTGCTTCATCACTGTATTCACCTGCTCTCACACACACACACACACACACACACACACACACACACACACACACACACACACACACACACACACAAACAATATGTCTATTACAAACACACATAATTAATGTTTTGAAAGAAATTAGACTTGCTAAAGTTGGTTATCCTTTGACTAGAGCTTATCATAAAGACTATGGGTGGGTGCCGGCTCATTCATAGTGGCTGATTAATTATCACAGTAAAGTCCTATTGCGTAACACATGTATAATGGTACCATCCAGACCAATCTGTTGAATGAATAAAGACGACTGCTGGCTCAATAATCTATGCAGATGACAACAACAATATATTAATCTTTTTAAAATAATAATCAGTGTTACATATTGCAGCTGCTATGATTTCAAAATCTGTTGGAGGCTTAATTCTCATATCTGCTGATGGGGGAGGTTGATACAGTTAAAACTGCCTTCCCACAGTATAAATAAATACTAAAGTGATGTGAAACATTTTTTTTCCTCAATAGGATCAAAATACAATGCAGAAAGCCCACTGCACCCAGGTGGACAAGATGGTGTCTCAGCATGATAAGGAGAAAATAACCCTGGAGAAACTACTAGAGAAAGCTATCAAGAAACGAGGGTAAGTGGGAGAAATGAAAAAGCTGTGTGCTAGCTCAGGTACAGGGATCCTGGTCTGCTAATGTCAGTTTCCACCCTCAGTGATAGAGCCAAACTGCACTTGAAGTAGCCAACTTAAGTGACATTGAGAGTTTTTTTGCCTACAATGTAGAAAATTATAATTCCAAGGGCATAACTTTTGCACAAGCTTTTGGGAAGAGGGAAGTTAGTTTGTGATCAGTAGGAAAAGGCTTCTTAAAAACCTTAAACATCCCATCGACTTCCTTCCTTTAAGATGAAAGCACTTTAACTATATTTTACTTGCATGGTCTTAAATCGTTACTTATGTTTGTGGTTCCTCTCAGGGAAAACAACTGCCAAGAGTTGAAGAAGGAGACCGAGGATAAGATCCAAACGCTGGTCGCTGATCACAAAGTCAAGGTAACACAAAACTTTGTACCCCAAAAACCAGCATCCTCTCTGCAAAGTTATTAGCTTTGAGGATGACCTCAGCTGTGGATAACTGACTGAGGTGTGTACCTGTACCTGTGACGTGTGTGTGTGTGTGTGTGTGTGTGTGTATATGTGTGCGCACGCAGGTAAAGGACATCACGGCACAGCACACTAAAGAGTGGTCAGAGCTGATCAGTAGTCACAGCAGCGAGGAGCAGGAGATGAAGGACAACCATGTCACACAGCAGTGTGAACACCTCAAGAAACTCCTGACCAGTGTCCAGGAGCAGCAGACCATGCAGCTTAAACTCATCCACGAACGGTGAGAGGCTCACACCACATACACACATACAGCGATTTACTGTAGGTGACCAGACCAGAAGGGGCAGCAACCCTGTGAATCACTATACTGTCACTTGCAGCTTGTACATGCCGGTTGTAATTAAGTTTCCTTACAGTACATGTGGCTTCTTGTTCCACACTTTTAGGCAGAGCAAAGAGATGCGTGCCAACCAGGCCAAGATGTCCATGGAAAACAGTAAAGCCATCAGCCAGGACAAGTCCATAAAAAACAAGGCAGAGAGAGAGAGGTGGGTCACACATATACTGAATCTATTATCCTGTCATCATTCAGTAGTAAGTTGACCTGGCTGTTAAATAGTTATGTTGTGATTGTTTTGTGCCATTTGTAACACCATGGCCCTACTCTCTTTTTGCTATTTAGGAGAGTGCGAGAGTTAAACAGCAGCAACACCAAGAAGTTCCTGGATGAGAGGAAGAGGGTATGTTTACAATTTACCAATATACCAGGGGCTGTCCCATTTTAATACATAGTGGTAATGCTTTAATGCCTTACATACACATGTTTGAATGTTGATTGCTGGTTCAGTAGTTTGATTTAATTTTACAGTATAAATATAAGATGAATTTTAAGAATCTTGTTTTTGTGATCTTCATTTAACTATTAGTCATGGTTTGAGACCCAGTGTTAAATTGATAAAAAGGTTAGTACTTACTCATAGCATTAAACAGTAACTGAATGGTCCTAATGTTTTGTCTCTGTGCCTTGTGTGTTTGCAGCTGGCCATGAAGCATCAGAAGGAGATGGAGCAGCTACAGAAAAACCAGAGAGAACAGTTGGACAAACTGGATAAGTTCAATGAGCAGGTACAACACTAAGTAAAAAGTCAGACTGTAGATTTTAGAAGGAATTACTGAAGATATCTGGCATGCCTGCCAATCAACTTGCCATCAGCTTGGTACTGTTCCCAATCTCAACTGCAGAAATGTCTAACCACAGCATTCATTAGATCCACTTCCTGCATAAAGTTTATGGTCCTCTGTGCACGACTGGCTTTTTAAGTGTAAATGAAACTCACGACTGGAGACTAGTGCAGTTCTCATTTCTTCCCTAGGTAATGGCTGCAGTTTGTGATGTAAACTGTAATTGTTTTTGCAGGAAGTGTTCCACATAGCTGGCATCATAATTGCCTCAAAGACTAACAACAGTGCTGGTTGCAAAGAATAAACAAAGTCCATATTAAAGAATCAGCCTCTCAACATAGCTCAGTACTTAAGAACTTCCTCAGTGTAACACTTGACTGGACTGTATCTCTCTGCCTTACATGGATTAAGTATACACTACAAATAGTAGAAACTCTATGAAAAGTATCTCCATCTTTCCATTTTATTTTACCATCTGTCACAGTCCTGTACATGACTTACATGTATGCACATATTCATTTGTTTTTAATATAATTTGCTTCTTCCGGCACAGCTTTTGAAATCACACCATGCAAACAAACAGGTTCAAGGTAGGCATCTCCATCTCACTCAACTCTGCCCCGAATACCACCACTCTGTCAGCATTTTCCCTGTATCTCTTTCCCTTCTACCCTTCTGTCAGGTTACTCATTGTTTTGTCACCTCCGTTTTCTGCTGAGCCTGTTACAGTCTGTTTTTTCCTGCCATTTACATGACTACTATAATAAGCACTCTTGAGGTGAATCACCATGAGTAAAGCAGGGAAGTAGTACACAACACGCCTGTCTTTGAAAAGACTGCAAGATTAAATGAAGAGAGAAAGTGATTCATTTTTCTTTGTATTGTGAAGTCCTATTCCCACATTTTCAGTCTGCAGCTCTCGGGGTGTCAGCAGTGCCAACTAGCAGCTTGAGTCATTTATCACCATGACTCACCAGCTATTACTAAGCAAAAACAGCCAGCTCCCAACCTGCCCCTCTGTGCTTTCACTCCAGCTCATAATCATTTGCTTTCATAGTATGTGACAGTCTTCCGTTGCAGACATTTTGTGACAACCATCACGTCACTCCTACAAAGCATGTGGTTCCTATTACCTGCAAAGATATGCAACAAAATGCACACAACAGAAGATGAGTTAGAAACAGATTTGTCTTTTACTGATATCGGATTACTGAGATCCTCTGCAACTGTTACACATGTGCATTTAGTGTTAGGCTTAGTTTCTGGATCTGTCTAACTATGTTTCTGTCTCCTTGAAGGCCAAGGACATGCAGCAGATGGTGAAGTTGGAGGAGGAGATGGACCGCAGACCTGCGACGGTGGTGTGAGCGACTGAGCCCGAGACACAAGCACGCACACACACACACACACACACACACACGCAGGTGCAGAAACACACCACCGCGGATAGCCCTCTACAAAATCAGAGACATTAACCCTGCCTACATCACTGTACATTTGTGTTCTATTCACACACAAACACACTGTAGTCCTCGCCAACACTCAGTTTCTGCACCCTTACCCCACCCACTGACTTTACATCACTGAGCCATTGGCTCTGACCACTGTTTGAAAGAGGGTTTAACTATGTATCAAGAGAGGAAATGTTAACTCGGAGACGAGGCAACAGAGTCAGACGCATCCCCTCCTCCACTGTATGTAGATCTATATTTTGTATCACCTTCAATGTTCTCTGCATAATACGGGCAACAAAACCTGCAGCTATTGGTGGACACACACAAACTTACACAACACACACACACACACACACACACACACACACGGGACGTGGATATCTGTTCCCCTATTGACTTGTTTGTTTTCCTTTTTTTAAATCGGTACCCGATTAACCGCTCCACAGACAGCTTGGAAGAGGGGAGAAGAATATGTATAAGATTTAATGTCAATTCAGCACAAATGAATAAACTTTGTGAAAAACACTGTATGCTACACACCAGTCCAGTCCTGAGCACTTTGTATGTGATAGGCCATCATAAAAATGTGGAAAATGTAGCAGTGCACTACTGTAGGCTTTCTGTATTTCAGTAAGAATGTATTAAAAAAAAAAAAAACACTGTATGAAGGAGTGGCAAACCCCATGTCACCTATTCCTACAATGCAAGTTGTTTGACTTCACAAAGATGTATTACTGAATTTTTTTGTTGTTCAACAATGTTACAGTCCACTATTAAAAGGCTTATTGTGGAGTCAGAAGTTAAAAAAGGGATCACGATCAATTGATGTTCACTTTGATTATTATGGCAGTCAAATTTAGTTTGAATTACTAGGAAATACCCAAGAGATTGTGTAACAGCTTCCCCTTTAACATGAAATTAACAATCACACATGAAGCAAAGTCACCTTTTTACAAGAGCTTGTGTTCAATCATCACAAGTTTACCTGCAAAATTAAACATTTTGTACTCCTACTTTTTGGCTCAAAATCATGTATACTATGCAAAAGATTAACAAACATGATTCCCTCAAAGTTTAGGGTGTACAAAATACAGAGAATAGTAAATATTTTGTCCTTTAATATATTGATAAAATCGTTGCATCCCTACAAACCAAGGCAGTGACATAAGTAGTTACAACACCTAATTGAATATATGATCTAATAAAAAGGCATGTACCAGTAAGAAAAGGGTTAAGTAGGATTAAAATGGGTCTTTGTGTTAAGGAGTTTTGCACTTGAAACTCGTTAAAATTATTCCGCATCTGTAATACACTGGTAACAAATCCATTCTTGGCAGCACATTAATTCTGCTGTAACACATTGTTTTAATTGACTAGCCCATCACCATCAGACAAGAACTTTGGCATACAGAAGTCAAAGCCGCCTCGTCTCGTCAGTTTCCCCACTCATTAAGGCGTTGTTGAAGTGAAGTGCTCCCTTAATAGCTTCTTGACTGCACGTTAGCAACCTCAGCTTGTGATACTCATCATTTCCCTGCTGGCCTTTGGTCAGGGGAGATCACACTCAAATTCTAACAGATTTGTAACAAAGCCTGTGACATGGCTGCCACACACTCTACACACCAGGCCTGTATCCCTCTGTGTCCCAGACAGGGTCCCTCTAAATGGTACTGTTAATGGGTCTACAGATGGCTTGAGGAAGCACTACTGTACGCAGCCCTGGTGACACTACTGGACAAAAAACCACTGCAGAGAAAAATGACACATGTGAATTAGGAAGTAATGCTGTGGGTACTGCAGTATTTGTGCACATATGATCATGCCAGGCATTCACATTGCATGGTATACGACTAAAAAAAGATTTGGCAAAATGACAAAAGTCAGAATGATGAGGAAATGAAAACACACAAACATGGGGAGAAAAGCGACTCTAGGTCTTTTGGCCTTTTTAAAAGATGTTTTCTGTTTTATTCTGCTGTAACACACGTAAAGGGTAGACAGGATGTTCTTGTATATACTGGAATGTATGTAGTTTAATTTACTTTTTGACCAATTGTGTTCTGTCATACAAGGGCTCAGGGGATAGAGTTGGATGTAGGGGAAAGACGTTTATCAACCACTGGGTTTTCTTGTTTGTTCTTTTTGTTTGTTTTCCAGTCTGCCCTAACTGCACCACACAACACAGTATAAAGCTCTCACCACATATCTAGTGCAGAGATAAACGAGTAAAAGTGCTTTTAAATTTTATTCCATCGCTTTCAAATGTGCCACTCAGTGTCTGTTAGGAAGTTTAAATTATTTTATGAATGATAAAATGCCAAATTAAGGGGGTTATTTATATGAAGATATATATAAATAAATGAATATATATATTATATATATTAGATATGTGTAGTTTAAGATTATTATGTTTGTTAGAGGCTTTTTTGCACTAGTCAAATGTTTCTGTTGTGTGATTACATGTAACCTTTGGCTCTCTAGTTTGTCAACAAAAAAAGCAGATTATTTTTGCAGAGCAACATCACAGATTTGATTTCCTCAGTTTCTACTGTATCTCCTTTGTTTTCTATTTGAACTGTAGCTTGTCAACAAACCATTCTGTGCGTGTTTTTGTATTTATATTGTATTGTTGAACTTAAAGCAATGAAAATACTGTTGTTATCCAGCTCCTTTAATACTGTTTTATAGTATGTGTACCAATAAATCCAGGCGTAAAAATGGGACATAACCACGTGACTCAGTTTTGTTTCTTCAAAGTGTGGGTGTCATTTTGTTTTTTGTCAAAACATGTGTATGACTTGTCAATTTATTGAATTTGGGGGACGATTAAATGGGCTTTGTGTACCTTAACAGCACCACAAATGATATTTCTATGGAAATTCCTCTTTTCTTTGACTCATTAAAGCGTAATTCAAATGCCAACAATAGAGCTTGTTCATCCCCTCGCTGAGATCGGATCATTGTGTATTGAACATATCTCAAGTGGGGTCAGGCCGAGTCTGCAGGCCTCGTGTATTGTTCACAGAGGGAGTGCGCAGCGCGCGTGCACACAGCACCCCCGCACTTATTTCCCAAACAATGGCCGGTGCTGTCTAATCACATTCAACAAGTGCATCATTAATACATATCCCAGATCCACTCTGCAACACAGACGGCTCCAGCGCTCAAGCTCTTAATTGTTATTATAAGCAAAGTATTTCCATTAGAAAGACGAACAAATCGCGGTAATTATGTGTGCGTTGCCCGGCAACTCCGCGGCCTCCCCTTCACTATATAACAGAGGGATGGCTCTGTGTCACCACGCATTTTTGGGGGACAGGTTTCCAAACCTGCTCCACATCAGAGAAAGATGACGTTTCTCCGATAGGTTTCTGACCCGTTTCACAATCATGCTCAAGGCTCAGGGGAAGTCCGGCGAGCAGACCGGCACGAAGATCCTCCTGGAGGCCATGTCCAAGGATAAAGTCCACCTCGCCAGGTTCGTCCTGGACGCGCTGGACGGGGAAATCGTGGACTCCAGAACCGAGGGCGCGCAGACCCCCCTCATCTCCTCTATCCTGCTGCCGGACAGTCAGACCCGCTGTAAGTTCGCTGAGCTCCTGCTGCAGAGGGGGGCCAGGGTCGACGGTCAGGACGGCAGCGGGCGCACGGCGCTCAGCTACGCCTGTGAGAGAGGCCACCTGGACGCCGTGAAGATCCTGGTCCGCAACGGCGCAGACCCGGAGACGGTGGACGCCTGGGGGAACACGGCGCTGATGTACGCCGCAGTAGCAGGTCACTCCCCCGTGGTGGAGTTTTTGGTGAGGGCTTTCAAGAGGCTGGGGCTCCAGGTGGACAGACAGAATAACGTTGGCAACTCGGCCGTGGAGGTGGCAAAGTTCCTCGGGCACACGGAGTGCATCTCCGCGCTCACCAAGAACTCCAAGAGGGGCCGCGAGGCTGAGGCAGGCGCTGCGGGAGACGCGCAGCCGCGACTTAGTTTGGGGTGCGGGGACGCAAGTGACAAGTTCGAGAGGAAAGTTGGACATTTGGTGAACAAACTCGAGGTCCTTCAGGCGTGTAATCACGCAGATTGCCTGTTGGCTCAGAAGTGCAACCGGCAACCGAGGCCTCGGAGGAAGCAGAGTCTGTTGCCATCCATGGACTCGATAGAGGAGTTTGAAAGAGAGGGTGACGGCTCCTGCTCTCCTCTACAGGAGCTGGTCTTCTCCGGAGTCCTAACCCCGAACCCCCCTCCGCGGACTTCTGACCATTATCCCAACTCTAAGCATCCTAAAACCGGGGAGAGGGTGACGACCTCTGACGATCACCTCCCCCCTCTTGCACAGACGTGTGAGGCTAAAACGTCTCATTTCTTCTCACCCCGGCCCGGCAGAAACACCCCCAAACCCGGCGCGCCCTCTGCCCTGGGCATCCTACTGACTCCCATTCTTGCCAACAAAAGTGACAGTGAACATCGGACAGAAAAATCTAAAACGTCAGACTGCGGTGCGCGCAGATTTCACGACAGCTACTATCAGAAGAGGTGCAGCCTGCCGACCAGCATCCTCAGCCCCACGCCTCCGGAGCGCACGCTGGCGCCTTCGCATAAATCCAGAACCGTGAGGAGGCGCGAAGAGTCTCCCTGCAGGGCTGAACCTCCTCAGTCCACCGCACCAGCTGCCGCGGCTTCCGCCACGACTTTCTCGGTGCTGAGCAGCAGACTCTTGCGCCGGTTTACCTCCCCGGAGTTCAAGAAGGACGTGAAAGAGTTGGGGGACGATCCGGTGCAGACTTCGGGGCGGATGCCGCGATCAGAAACTTTCCCACAGGGCATAAAACATCCCCAGGTTGGCAGTAAACCCAGCATCGACAGCATCAGCTCCGTCAAGTGCGAGTTTGACTTTCAGTTCAGACTGCCCAACTCTTAAGAACCACAGTGCGTCGTGCGTAAAAGGTGTTTGTACGTATCCGCCGTTAAACTCACAACTTTCACGTTACTTTTAGACTTAGTCAGACCAGGGAGATAAACTGTTACTCTCAATTACGCTACTTTTCTAAATTCACCTCCAAAATATGTCTCTTGATCCTCGCTGACCTTCAAAACTCAGTGCGTTGCCTGCAAGTGACCGGAGCCGCCAACAGAGTCGACTTCTGACGGTCAGGTTACTGCAGAACAACCGTGATGTGACAACACATCCGCCCTGCAAAGGCTCCTGCCATTTTACATCCGGACGCTGTCAACCGAGTAGAGGGAGGAAAAACTTCACGTTTTCAACCACGACTGAATATCTGAATTCAAAGTACTTTGCGTAAACTACGTGCGTAACTGCCAGCCCGTGCCAGCTGGACGCTGCAGCAGCAGTGAAACGTCTGACTGGTAGTTTGTGTGTATGTGGTTGCTCCTGTGTTCAGCAGCATCTGCCTCTCTTTTTGGAGTGGGGGGGGGGATATCTAAGGTGGGGGAGTGATGTGCAATAAGTTATAAATGATTTAATACGAATAGCATTGACTTGTGTTGTCCTACAATCTGTCAGCACATGAGTGGTCGGCCATCTTCAATGACTGGTTTCAATGGTGAATAAAAAAAAAACAGTGAATAAAAGCTCACTATCTGAAATCAGCACGGTGTCTTGTGTTGGATGAGTGTGTGCGTGAGAGAGAAAGAGACTCAATGAGACACAATCATTGTGAACGGTGTTTATAGTAGCCTACATGTTCAGAAAGGGTCAGTATGTCATTGTGCACGTCGTTGTGGTTCTGATGGCGGGTTTGCTTTATAGATGAGCACATGTGGCCTCAGAGAAATGTAGATTGTCAATAAGAGCTAAATTTAGTCTTAAATGCCATTTATGTGTGGATTCGTAAAGCAAGGGGAGATGATCCCCTGGTAGTTTCCAGTGTCTGGTTCACTTCTGTCCTAACTTCTGAAATACAGGAATAATCATACGTCTACATTACCCGACAAGACTAGTTTATTCGTGTTATTAAATGATATAATATCGCTCCATCGTTTAATACGTTTAGATTTAAGGGATTTTTGCAGCACTCATTCTCGCCAACTCTCAGCTGCAACCTTGCAGACGTGGAGTGTGAGAGAGGGAGGGAGGGGGGGTGTTGTCGGCGTTTCCCTCCAGACATACATCATTTCAGCCCAACCTACAGCTGCTACCACAGAGATGGAGACTACAGCATTGCGGGAATAACTGAGACTGCATGCCGAGCGCTTTCCTACCAGAGACTAATTCAGCTGACGGACTTTCTCTTTCCAGAAGGAGCTGTTATTTGTGATGTTAATGATGCGCAGAAGGGGCTCAGTCCTGCAGCTGTCACTGGGTTAAAACCTGTCAACCTTGCAGAGGGAGCTCGGTCTGGGCAGCCACAACTCCTCGGAGCCGGCTGCTGCTGCACCGCAAACCGGATCTCACGTCCAACCTGGAGACATTTTTTTTTTGCTGCATTCACGATGATCTGAGCGTGACTCCTGGGTGCTGAGTAGAGGCATCCCTCCCCTCTCTCTTCTCCCCGTTCTTTCTCTCCCGCCTCCCCTCCCTGCCTTTCTTTCTCTCCTTTCTTTTGGTGGGTTCAGCACAGGCTGCCCGGTCAGTCAGCCCCTTTTTTTGCAGCGCTGGGGAAGCGGAACACGATGGGACGACCCGGCTTCAGCACCACGGAGAGCACCCGACTTATACTGCTCGGTAAGTGTGCGTGTGCGTGTGTGTGTGTGTGTGTGCGTGTGTGTACGCGCGGGCCGTTGTCGTGACTCCTCACTGCAGTTAGCATTTGTGTGCGTGTGTGTGTGTGTGCGCGTGTATGCGCACGCACCTTCTGCGCGCGTTGAAGCATGACAGGTGTATGTGGGCTCTTAACATTTCACCGAGTTGTAGTTGGCCTGTTATTTCCTCCTCACATGAATCTAAAAGTCGTTCAAACACGATGGGAGTTCGCAGTTCGTCACTTCCTGACGTTGTGCAGGCTGCAGCCAGTGGCGTGCTGTTGCTCCCCTGCTACTGCAGATTTCAGCCTCCGGTGTTTTAACCCGATTTTGACTTTGCCATGAGGAAACAGGTGATACGCCGGTGATGTGAAGATGTGGGGGACCTTCCGCTACACTCACAGTGGCCCATCACGCCGCTATTTCTGCATGTTGTAGTGTGTGCGTGTGTGTGTGTGTGCGTGTGTGTGCCCCCCCGCTGACATGAGTGCCCCACCATGACTGTGTTGTGTGGTCAGGCGTGCTGGCGCTGTCCGTGGTGCTGGCGGAGCAGGAGGGGGAGAACCTGTCCGGTCTCTCAGACAACCCGGACAAAGCCATCTTCGCGGTCCGCGAGAACGGCACGACCTGTCTGATGGTGGAGTTCGCCGTGAGGTTCCTCGTGCCATATGACGTGGTCGCGCTGAACGGGATAGACGTAAGGAATCCCCCGTGCATTTTAAAACATGTGGATGCTTTATTTATTTATTTAATTTATTTATTTATTTATTTATTTTCATATGAGACGCACTAGCTGCTTCAAGTATGTAAAGATGGCTTTAGGGCATTAGGGGTTTATTCATCGTGCGTAAAGGTGGTCGCAGCGCCTGGAAAATGTTTTAGATGCAATTATGTTATGATTTTATTTTGCCATTTATTTAAATTGACTGTTTTTGCTCTTATCAATGAGGAAAATGTATTGGAGAACATTAGGATTGTATTTGGAACCTGCTTTTGTAGTGTGTAGTCGTGCGTAAAATGCTGACGTCGCATCAGACACATCATCAGGAAAAGAAAAGGTTTATTCAAACATTAATTAAATGAACTGTTCTTTGTTTCTGATTGTAAAAACAATTAATTCAAATAACCCTGCCTGCTCCTTGGATATTTACATATATTTAGTTTGGACGTTACAGTCTGTAATCTGTCAACTTTTTTCACCTGCTTGTTGTCTGGTTCGGCAGCTGATCACCGAGCAGGCGTTGTTCACTCTGCCCCGCGGGGCGGAGATCGAGGGGAAATGTGGGAGCACGGAGTCAGAGATCCACATAACCTGGAAGGACAACGCCTACACCCTCCGCATCTACTTCTCTAAGGTGGGCGAGAAAGGAAGCGCCAATAATGTTTATTCTGTATCATCACATGCAATAAAACATGAATCATCTCCAGGGAATATCAAGAGGCCTGCACCTCGACATACATCACCTAAATATACATATACTCACAAATGTTCTGGCACTTGGAATCTTTTTGGATAAGCAATTTAACAAGAGGAAAGTTTGTCAATTTTTTTTCTTTTTCCCTTGAATTAAATCCTATTACCAATCGTACAGTGGAATAATGTCCGTTGTCCTGAATGGGAAAGTTTTTTTGGTTAAAAGGAAATTATTTATTGTCAGAGTATATTCGCGTTCTTAAGATTTCAACAGTGGACAGGAGCCCAAAAAGGACATTTCCGTGGGGGCCAACCTGCCATCTCCGTGCAGTGGAAAAGCCCGGTTTGACGCTTGCGTGTGTCTCCCTGCGTGTTGCAGGAGTTCCGTGACAAAGGCACTGAGGTGTGGAAGATCAGCAAGGTCCAGTTCGTGTACGACACCTCGGAGACATCGCATTTCATCAACGCGTACAACCGTGAGTGTCCCGCCGAGGACAACAGCTACTCAGCACATTTCCGTCCCGCCTGCTCTGATCGCGACTTGTTCTCATTCACCTCACACTGGCATTCAGATGGAATTAGAGGGTTGATTCATGCATGGATTTATGATTGCACACATGCATGGAACCAGTTTTTACTGCTATGATTACAGATTCAGATAGAGCCCGGGGAGTTACAGGATGCCCTTTAGATGAAAAATACGAGGATTAACATACAAATCGTTACAGCGATTATCACAATGTGAAAAACAAAACGGATGCATTATTACGTTTAGTGTGTCTTTCAAAGATTTTCTAGTTCACACAATAAAATTCACAAGTTTTAATATTACTGTCAACTATAAATATTTGTATTATTTTATATTATTTTCCAAAGTTTTGTTTTATTTTATTTTGAATGATTTGTTTCCTGTTATTTTTCTATGGCTTTCAGTCGCAGTGGATCCACCATAATTATACACTGAAAATCATCACACATTTAGGAATTTGCATGAATCTCGTTGTCACATAGGCCCATCGCGCGCACACACACACACACACACACACACACACACACACAAGTGCCTTAAACCTAAGTTACATTATGATGTCTTCATGCTTACTTCCTATCCATTCATGACTCATCCTCTCTGTCTCCAGCTGGGAAGCACACAGCCAGCTCCCACCGCCTGTCGGCCCTGGTGACCCCCGCCGGGCGCTCCTTTGTGTGCCAGGCGCAGCAGACGCTCACCCTCATCTCAAGCGACCACCAGAAGGGCATCACCGTCTCCATGTATGACATCCAGATCCAGCCCTTCGACATCGCCTCGGACTTCATGTTCAGCGAACGTAAGAACAACCCATCTACAATCGCTTTCTAAGACACACTGCCATGAAACCAAAGTCAGCCTTTGCCACACGCTGCCACACTTTTCTAGTCACACATTATTAAAAAAAAAAAAAAAAAAAAAAAAAAGCATGAGAGATGAGATGAGGATCATGATGAGAAATGCTGGGTGTGAGGGTGTTTCAACTTTACATCTCTCTCTTTCCCTCGAATCTCACACACACACACACACACACACACACACACACACACACACACACACACACACACACACACACACCTCTGGGGGGTTATTGCTGCAGTATGAGGAGTATACTGTAGGGCTGCAGAGAGGGAGACAGGGTAAAAAGAGATAAAAGAAGGGGTGGGGATGCAAGAGAGAGGAAAGAGACTCAAAGAGAACAGGGAGAGAGATGGGGGGGGGGGGGGGGGGGGTCATTAGGACTTTATGAGTGCAGTTATATCCTTGCCCTCAATGCAGCTTTTATAGACATACTCAATGTACCTGGCCGTCCTCTGAAGCCAATCACCTTGGAGGAATCATTTGCTCTGAGCTGCTGTAAACTAGGCTGTGCCATGCTTCACTGCCTTCCTCCTAGTGTGCATTAGTGCTGTCCACAGGGAGAAACACCTTCAACTTTAAACCACATATACATACTGTGCAGGTTTAGGTGTCCTTCTTCCCTCTTACAGACCCAGGTGTGAAAAGATGTGTGTGCATGCTTCCACGCCTTTAACTGAGCACAAAAGAGGAGAAAAAACTGCATGTGACCAATTGTATAACTGAAAGAGAGAAGCAGCATCTGGGTGAAATTTGGGCCCAGTTGCTTCAGTGCAAACACACACACACACACGCACGCTGCACATAAGGTACGCATATCAGCCTATACTGATGCCTGACTAAACCTGGAAGGGGCCACATGATGAGTGTGTGGTTCAACTACTGTTGAAAACCAAGACAGTAGGGCAGAGTGATATGTCTGAAAGCAAATTCCATATAAAATGATCAAATTGATGAGTGACACAAAAACTACTTGTTTAATTTAATCCTTCAATTAAAAGTGAAGTAATTAATAATTTCAGTAATTTTTTTAATACCCAGAATTTGCTGGTTCCAGCTTCTCAAATGTGAATATTTGCTGGTTTCTTTAATCTTACACAATAGTAAACTCAACATATTTGGGTTTTGGAGCCAAGGTCAGACAAAACAATAAATCTGAATACATCACTTTGGGCTTTAGGAAATTGTGGGTTGCATAACTAAATAATCAATTAATCAATAAAACAATCAGCATATTAAACAATAATGAAAATAATGATAATTTCATCACGTTGAGGCAATAAAATATACTACCTAGCCCGAACAGACAATACACATGAATTCTGAATGAATCTACACACTGTCTAAGGCCCTTTGGGACCCATGTCAGTCATGTTCAGTCACCTCAACGTGCTGACTGTGTTCGTTATTCCATTTTTCCCAGCCTACAAGTGCATCACGGACCAGCGGGAGCGCCTGGAGGAGACCCTCCCCCTCATCCTGGGCTTCATTTTGGCGCTCATAATCGTCATCACGCTCACGGTCTACCACTTCCACCTGAAGCTGACAGCGAGCCAGCCCCAGCTCCCCAGAGATCGATCCATGTACAAGAACATGTAGTCAGCAGCGCAGCGGCGGCTCCCTCAGCTCTCTCCAAAGCTAACCCGATAAAAAGACTTGTCTCCTCGATGTCCCTGGCCTAACACCGCAGAGGAAAGTCCCACGCGATGGACTGAATCCCTGACAGAGAAATGTGTGTAGCCTGTACTGTAGGCCCACTGGAAGTTAATGGGACAGCTGGGGGCCGAGCATTGATGTAGTTGGAGGGTAAACCCACCAAAACCTAATTTACCCGGCTGCTGAATTGAATCTTAATGCCATAACTTCACAGTCTGCATTTCAATAAGTAGAATTTTAATGAATATAAAAACATATATTTATGTTTTTATTAAAATTTAGTTGATTCTTGTTTAAATTGGAGGTTGTATTTCATCTGTAAATCACCAACTTGAGGTTACAATTTACCAATTTTTTTCCATAACTTAGTTTATCACTTCAACCATTTTTTCCAACTTATCTTTGAAAGAAATTTCACAAATTGCCAGAGCTTCTGCTGTCGTTTGCCAACAGTTTGTTGTCTTCTCCTCTCTCTTTCTGAAACTGCTGCTAAATTATTTCAATACCTATTGTTGGTTCTGTATTTGCTAATCTTGATATCTTTTTCGTTCAAGAATCCCTTTTATTTCATTTTTGAATGCAGCCATAGTGTATCACAGTGGACAAGTCTTGTAGTGTGTGCAGTGCAGTGGCATTCAGAGTTGCAATGTTTTTTGCTTTGACTTCAACAAATCTTTCCTCCACACCAATGTATGGAACATATCAAAACAAGGAAAACGGAAATACATAAACTTCTGACAAAAATTCTGTACTAAACAGGAAAGAATTTATCAGAATGCCATATGAGAGTGTTTATGAAAATGCCGAGAGGTTATTAAATTAAAAAAATATGTGTATAATATTTTCAGAATCAAAGTCTATGCATTAACCTCTGCTGATGCAATTTTGTGCAGTATTCTTCTGTTCATTGAAATAAATTGCTGGAATCATCTCTACACCTGTCAAGTTATTTATATTATCTATCACATCACAACAGTACTCTATTCAATCTTTCAAACCTAATAACAGTCACAACTTCTTTCCTATACAATGTAGGGAAAAAAAAAAAATCATACACGACTGCAGTGTTCAAATGATATAGAGCGAGGTAAAAAAAAAGAAAAGGTGACTGATAGTCCTGTCAGAGGAGACGCTGCAGGGATGAGGTATTGATTTTGTCGTCTGACTCTGGGCCTTCAAAGGAAACGCAATATGAACAAGTCTAATTGAAAATAAATAGAGCATTTGTGTCAGCTACACCTATTTGTTTCAGCAGCGTGGACGTCATACATCATCCTCAGTCACAGGACATCAAAGTCAAAGCCCTTGATCCAGTTTTTTCACTCAGACTGGCCGTGTCATTGTTGGAAATGATCTTGGAGGAATCTTATGACTCCAGACGTCCATTCTAACTTTTTCTGATCTCCTGTTTCACCTACATCTGTTCCAACCACAACATTAGGGGAGTTAGAGGGGGACAGATTCAGGACTGTGTGTAATGTGCAGGATTGTAACAGATTTTGAGGTAAGAAATATTTTTATATATTTTAATGTGTTTGATTCAGCTAGTATTTTGGTTACTACCCTCAGGACTGTATAGTTATGCATCATCAGTCAATTATCTTCTCTACTTAAACTGACTAACATTGACTTACACAAGTGCCGTCCACAGAGTAAAAATCAAAACACTGAATATTTTTTGCAGTTATCACTTTTAACAAGTATAGTAAAAATGTAGTTTATTCAAGCATTATTCATCAAAAATGTTGTGATGTTATTTTGGATGATATGATTTGGACACACAGCAGCTGACTTACTGATTTACACATCTGTCACCAATAGAAAAATAAGTAACGTGACATGGTCAGAAAACATATTTATGTTACCGAAACTACAGGGAACTCGATAATTATGTGTAGCATTTGTAATGTAAAGCTACACAAAAAAAAAACATCAAATAACAGTTAAAAAAAAAAAAAATCTGGTTCTGACAGTAAAACCAAGAAGACCAGAGAAGTTAGAGACGCACCTGAAGTACCCACAACAACAACAACATCAACAACAACAACATCAAGCCCATGACTGGCAGCAGAGAGAGGGAGGCCTCAGTAATCAGTCAGAATCACTTGTGTGTCCACCCAGAGAATAAAGACAGTAAAAACAGCCTGTGCCTGCTCACAGTTCACAGGGAGACACTCACCTGTCGCTGAGCTTCACTCGTGTCCGACACCAGAGCCGCTGACGCTCCAGTCCTCTTCACTTCCGGGTGTGGCCGACATGTGCGCCAAACTACAGGCAACAAATATCCTTTTTTTTTTTTTTTTTTTTTCTTCCTCGGTTTGGAGACAAGTTCCTCTGACTTTTACTGCTAAAGAAAAATCCCGCCACTTGAAAGTGTTTCCCCCGCTACAGTCCTTTCCTTGTTAAACGCCACGCCGAAGGCCGCGGGTCGCCATTTCCTCAGCTCTGACTACAACCGGGCTCATAACCGGCCAGACACCGGTCTGACGGCACAGACAGTCCGTATCTGCTAAAGTCCGTTGTCTAGCAGGAAAAAAAGAGCTAAAAATCCAGCGTGTGCGACCTGTTCGTCCGCAGACATTCAGACTGGACATGGCGGGAGAGGCGCAGGTGTAACTCGTGAGACTAATGAGCGGGGCCTGCACACTGCTGCGACAACCCGAAGATCAACCCGTGTCTCCTGCATGACATCCATTCATTTTACTGTTTAGTTTAATTTTCTGATATCCCCACAGAGTGGTCCAAATCCTGCCTCTAAGACTTGTCCAAGCTGCTAGAAATATCATTTTGATGGAGAAAATACAAAATCTCTTCATCTTCATTAATTGAACTTGTTTTTTGCCCTAAGAAACAGTCACACTCAAAGACACTGACCTGCTCAGGATGGGATAATCAAAACCTATGACCCCATTGCCCTCATTGCAGCTATGGCCCTGAATGAAGGGAACACCTGAGCCTTTCCATTTGTAAGGTGTCAACATGTCTGCTGGGGGAAAAAAAACTATTAAAAAATAATAACATGGGAGCAATTTATAATCACTGACGCTACCAACACACCAATTTAAGTAGACATTTACCAGTTGCCTGTACCTTTAATGTGATGCTGAGTGTTTGGAGCGGTTGACTGTGGTCTTTGGAGAATATGTGGATGTCTTACATGATTCACCTTAATGGTAACTCAGTGACTACAGTCTGGAGTTTGATCCTCATTGATGCCCTGCAGTCCCACTGGCCCCAGTACTTGTGCTTTTATTTACTGGGCCGTCGGCAGAGGTATCGCTCTCTGAGAAAGAAGCTCCATTCTCTGTCGGAGCTAAATCAATATCCCATTATAGCGTTTCAGGGGGAAATGGCTTAGAGGAAAGAAAGAGAAATAACCTCATATATTATGGCAACACCGATCCATGGATGTGCCGTTCTGCTTCTCAGTTCGGAGGTGAAGTTAGGGTGAAATAGCTGGAAATGAGGACTGCTGAATTTAGAGAGTATGGAAGACCCAAACAACAAAGAGAAAATAAACTGTTGATGACTGAAAGGAACTCCCTTGAATAATCTGACAGTGTGCTGTTAAAAAAAAAAAAAAAAAAAAAAAACTCTGCTTGATATGAGACACAGAGAGAAGAAGAAGAGGAGACTGTAGAAGGTGATGAAGGAAAAATCCATGCAACACATCTCAATGTTTTTATGGGCGTTTTTTAATTCAAACCAGCTTCACTGATAACAAACATGCAATATCACTGTACAAGCCAACATCACAGATAAGTGTTACTCATTCAAGTCTTGACACATTGTCAAGGATTAGCCAGCAGCACACGCACGCACACACGCACGCACACACGCTTTCAGATGTTGTACAGAGATAAACACGCTCCAGCTCTTTTGCTCTTGGACATACACAGACACACACAGGCAAACACGCGCTCACGTTCACGTACGCACGGTCATATTTACATATCACAGTGAATGATGGGTAAAAACGACGCAGGGAGGAAGGATTACACTGTTCTCCCGGTCCGACCAGAGATGAGAATGGCAGCACAGTTCCAGTGATAGCGAGTGTGTGTCTGACTGAGGCGGGATAAGGAGTGAGATGATGACAGTGAGGATGTGAGTAGAAAAACGAGACCTTTTATCAGCATCCTAAAATCTGCGCGGCGGGCGGGCATCTTGGATGGGGGCCTCTTAGCATTTAGAGAAACAGGATGAGCCTAATATAAAAGAAAAACAGGCCTGCGTAGAAGAACTCTTGTTTCACTCAATCTGTGCTACATTTAAATGCATGGTGTAATTACAGTATCATAAATACAGGGCTTCATGGTTTCATAAATAGGTTTGGGGTATTGCTTGGATGATATAAGAACTGATTTCACTGTCTGCCAATGCACTTTTAGAAATGTAAATCAAAACCCAACAAAAACAAAACAAAATTAACAAAAAAAGGCCACACTACCAAAAAATAAACCTTCAATTCCAATAAATAAATAAATACTTTAAAACGTCATACAAAATTCTGACATTACCCTTTTTCCCAACATTTAATGGAAGTTCTGTCTACAAATGTAAGATAATAAATATATTTAGTATTTTTTAGTAACAGTTAGGTTTAAATGGGTTTATTTGGGATATCTCTTATATCTTTAAGCAAAAACTGGATTATAAACAGTAGGAAAGATCTCTGCAGAAACTCTATTTAATACTGCTCATATCACAATGGTTACAACACGATAAAATACTGCAAATTATCAAAACTGTACAGAAAAACTTACAAGTTTCTCTAAAATACATTTTCACTGTTAGTGTGTGAGAAGAGAAATACAAGAGAGCTCGTCTCTGTTCGACCAGCTGAGCAGCAGCCTGTCCTTCAGGTGGACCGACGACACAACAGTCATTACCAGTCGAAGACTCCTCTCTGCGCGCAGCTGATTGTTCTGCCCTCTGCTGCTCCGGTCTGGAGCAGAGCGCCGGGCCCCGGGGTCCCTCCACCTCGTCAGCAGCTCACCGCAACCCTCTGAAGCTCTTGCTTATTGGCTACTACAACTCTACATGGAGTCTAGGAAGAGAGAAGACTGCAGCAGGGCGAGCCAGCCCACACACGTTTTCTACTGGACGTCTAGTGAGTTCCTCTGGCACAGTACACTCTTCTACTCCAGTTCATAGTTTCAAAATGGTAGACGATTTTTTTCTTCTTTTCTCCGCCATTTGTGTTTTTTAAATGTATTTCTTAGATATTCCTCTAGCTAATCTACTTCACGGTTACAGGTGTGAGTGTTAGTGGCGCGCCACCAAGCGGTGGGGTGTTTTGGCTGGGTGAGGGCAATGCCACCCTGGTAGTGTGTGTATGTGTGTGTTTTTAGTGTAGAGGAGGGCAGGTTTCTGGGCCAGCGGGTCAGCGGTGGCGGTAGTGTCTCATGAGGGGGACGATGCAGGAAGGGGGTCCAGACAGCTTGAGGAAGGGGTGCTGCATGAGTTCCTGGGCCGTGGCTCTCTGCGAGGGCTCCCTCACCAGCATCAGGTCCAGGAAGGAGCGCAGCACCGAGGACACCTGAAGATGTAAAGAAATGCTTTAATTCTGGTCTGAGAATCACTGACAATTCAGTTTTGTTTAGACCCCCACTAATGGTGGACTGACATTAAATACATTCAGCTAATTTAATCTTTTCAGATTCTGGATCAATAGAGCAGCTCTGATGCAGTGTTTTGTTGCTGATTTGAGTCTGTACAAATGTTTATGTCAACATGAATGTCCAGTATGGACAATTTTTTTTTTGGAATAACCCATTAATGAAGTCATGCATATCTGACCTCAGAATGTCCTTCATCTGCGCTTCCTGTCCAAAAAACCTGCATTGAAGCCTTTCTCACCTTGTGCGACTCTTTTAGCCGCGGGGGCAGGTTGTCTCGTATCCTCCTCATGGCCTGCAGGGGGGGTTCGTTGAAGTAAGGGGGCTCTCCGTCCACCATCTCGATCACCATGATGCCTAAAGACCAGATATCCACCTGGACACACACACGAAAACATTCATTGTACCCAGACATACATACACTGGGAAGTGTCTCTGCGTAGAGCTGTGTTAATCCATGTGTGTGCTGTCCTCACCTCAGTCCCATAAGGCAGTCTGGAGATGACCTCTGGTGCCATCCAGTAGGGTGTGCCCACGAGGGACTTCCTCTTGGGCACCTCTTTGGAAACTTGGGCACAAAAGCCGAAGTCTGATAGCTTGATCTGCAAACACACACAAACACCATGCTTCAGGGCCCACTCTCTATCATGTAGGTGTGTGAACATACAGTAGGGATTGTATTATTAGCTCAGAACCTCAGTGTTTGATGTCAAGAAGTGCATTGACCCATTGTGATGAAGAGCTTTCATAGAAGACACTAATCTCCCGTATTAGTGGTTAATTATCCTTCAATTAATCACGTCTTATCAGCTCATTAGGAGGCATTAGGCAGGATTTAATTACTGGGGCACGAGTGGAAATTGATGATGATGAGTTTCTGGCACTGGCTGTTGACAAGTGGCAGGATTGGCACCCATGGAAAAGGTCAGTGAGTGTGTGAGAGTGTGTGTGTTTTACTGAAATCACCAGTGACAGGAACAAGGGTAGTAGCATTGGTTATTAATACCTTGGGTATTAGTAAGATCCCTCTTTAAACGGGGATCTTCGGGGTTTAATAACATCCCAGAGGAGGAGTGTGAGTTAATAATATATATAAACACACACCCAGAGAGACACACACACTCATCATGTGCACTTACCCTGCCATCACTGGTCAGGAGAATGGAGTCGCTCTTAATGTCGCGGTGGATGACGCCCTGTGTGTGCAGGTAGGACAGAGCCCTCAGCACCGACAAACACACTGTAGCAATCTGCTCCTCATTCATCCTGTGAGGATACAGACACACACACACACACACACACACACACACACATACACACACACACACACACAAGGATGGGTCAGCTATGACTGTGTGAGTAGAAGAACATGTAGAACCTTATTTGACATGTTGAAATGTAATAAGAACAAAACAGTTACATAAAAAACTGTTTATGAAATTGCAGTCCTTGTTTAAATATTTGTCTGGTCATTTAGCAAAAAAAAAAAACCATACAGTAAATCATACACACAGTCATTTAAGACTGTGCAACAGTGACTCTGCACAAAAACGTGGAGAGGACATGGATGCTTTTTATCTTTCAATGTTGTTCATGATCTAAAACCTACAAACTTAATATGTGAGAAGCATTTAGGGACTGAACAAAAATGATTAAGACGGGAGGGGGGGCTTTTTTATGATTATTTATTTCTATACATTATTAGATATTATTTATTTATAATTTCTTACCCTGGATTTTATTTTTTAACTCTCTTGTGATGTAGTTAATAGTGTGATGCCATCCTTATTAAAAACATTATGATCTATTATTCTAATCACTTATTTTCACTAATTTACTATTAACAATTTGTAGTTCATTTGTATTTTTTCTGTATTTTCTTTCTCTGTGATGCATTGTGGGAAAGGGAAAGGTAGGACAAATGGCTGTGAGGCAGGACAACCACTTTAATTGTTGAAAAGAGAACAAAACAGTAGCCTGGCATCGCCAGACTAATTCACAAATGCGTATCTGCCAGAGTAGATAAAACATGAGATCTCAGATTTGTCTTATTCCCAGACTAACAGTGAATGTTTTATTAAATCGATTTGAATTTCTAAATTTGCCGTCATTCCCAAACAGACTACAACAAAACATCCATAAAGCCAAAACATATAGAAGGTACATTTTTTAATATTTATAAGTAATAACACTTTTTTGGTGGTAGAAATTACTACCGTTCTTAAGGCTAAAGCACAGATGAGTCTGGCTTCAGACTTTGCTGTCGTTCTGAAGAGATTATAGTTCAACACAACTAAGACGGAGCAGAAATATCCCCCTGTAGCCTGCAGCGGCTGTAGCTGTGATGCGCAGAGCAGGCAGGAGGGTCCCATATGGAGAGGCTGGGCGATGCAGTGCGTCTGACTGAGCTCACACAGAAACTCACAGCTCCACTGAACATTAACATCTAGACCCAGCTGGCCAGGCCGTGCCGTGTGTTTATGAGTGTGCTCTGAGCTGCCAGCACATACAGTACACATGCAGAACTAGACAGACTAATTTGCAAGCGCTGACCAAGGAAACATACATACATGAAGTACATGTACATGTTCATGCATATAAAGTACACACAAGGTCACATACGCTCTCTTTAACTCCCTCAACACTCACACACACACCTCTGTCTTCATCTTATTGCTCAGTCTAAAAGATCCCACTGTCGGAGTAGTCATTTACAAACATGCATTATGAGAAACAACCCCCCCCAGGCCCCAAACACACACACACACACACATATATGCAGCAGATTTTATTGTCACACATGTACGCATTTACAATCACAAGAGATAAATGGGCCTACTGCTAACGGGAAAACAACTGGCTAACTCAAAGTGAATGGGATGGAGACGTGTAGGCAAAACCAATTCACCTCTTACCCCCCCCCCCCAACACACATCAAAATTGAACGGAAGACCGGATCACTGAAATAGAAAATTGTTTCAAACACAAAGTGAAAAACAATTTTAATGAGCCTGTAAAGGTTGCCAAGGGGAGAAGAATTACAGGCGCACCTACGTACACACAAACATGCAGGCATTTCATCCGCACACACAAATACATATGCTTTTGCACTTACATTAGATCAAATCCCTCTGAAGTGCGGCTCATTAACAAGCTCTAAAGTATAATTGAAATTTGAACGTGACTGCAATAGTTCAGGACGCCCATTCTGTCGCTGCTGACTCGCCTGTGTGTCTTAGACCCGTGTGTGTGTGTGTGTGTGTGTGTGTGTGTGTGTGTGTTTGTTGCCATCAACCCAGCAACCTGATGAGGCTTGCACAATGCAAGGCAGGCAGCAGTTATTTCCACAACAAAAGGCTTAACAGAAATAGCACAAAGCTTTCACCTGGACGAATATGGCTGAAATTACCAAGAAACAAACACGCTGCCATATTTCTTATATTAATAATGAGATTTTAATGACGTCTTGCTACAAAATTCCATTTCAAAAATACGTTTTCCTTGTTTCTTTGTGTCCTTCTTTTTATTGGTTTTATTTATGTGCAAGAATATTAGGTAGAATATTGAAAAAACACACAAAAAAAATCCACATTTACTTCTATTTAAATTCAACAAACTCATGAAGAAGAGATGAAAAATAGAGAACATGTGCGCTCAATAACACCCCCTTTACTAGGATTTCCATTAGTACTTCTAAAAGCACTCATGTGCATACTGCAATTCTCACCTCCCTCTCTCTCACACACACACACACACAAACAGGCAAACATCTGTGTGGGAGACTGTTCAAAATACTTCACGGTAGCAGCGGTGCTCAGCCTCACCAAAGCGTGTTATTAGCATCCGACACTGCACAGCGCTAATGCTGACACTCCACGCAAATGACTGTAATTAAACACCAAGCACAAAGTAAGCTTAAAACAATGAGGCGGCAGCTCAGAAACACGACTCAACAACAGAGAAGCAATTAGGAAAAGTTGGAGGACAATAATCCTAAAACTATCAAACGCAGGACTGGATTACAGCCCATCTGCTTGTTTCCTCTGGTTGTCTTGTGAAATCCTCCATCTTTGTGAAGTTTCTGATGTGCAGAGAATATGAAATGATCTGATGAGGATTTCTGACAACACATCTTTGCTCGCTAGTTACAGATTAAACCCGTTTAATGTCACCACTACCGCCGACAGCTCTTAGCTCTGATCCACCTCCTGCATACAGTCTGTCCACAGCTGTTTGGGTTTTTAAGGAAAAGATTAAAAAACTGACACAAAAACAGATCTGACTCACATGTGAGCAAAAAAAATCCAATTTGGGACACTTTTGGTTCAGACTGTTACTGCTCTTTTGCGCATGTGAGTCGGTTCAGGACTGTGACACACTGGAATCTGATATTGGCCACATTTAAAAAATAATGTGAACAGCCCCCCCACCCCCCCAAAAAATCGGATCTACGCAAAAATTTTGAATTGAGCACTAAGGGTTGGAGTGTGAACGTAACCTTAGATGAGAAGATCAATATCATGCTTATGTCTTAGCACAAAGACTGGAAACAGCTAGTGTGACTGTCCAAAGGTAACTAAATCCCACCTACCAGCACCTGGAAAGCTCACTCATTAACATGTAACATCACGTTTGTTTAATAGGTGTCGTTTCTGCTAGTTGCCTGGCAACCTCATGAAAAAGCAGAATTTGTCAGTTTTACACTTTTTTGGAGCTTTACAGGTGGATTTTGTTAGGTTTGAACAGAGCCAGGCTAGCTGTTTCCCTGTTAAGTCTTTATTCTTAACTAACCGTCGCCTGGTTGTATCTTAATATTTAACGGATAAATATGAGAGTGATATCCATCACCCTGTATGCATGAGGGTGATGGATATCACTCTTTATTACACCTGTTTTTTGGTACACTTTAGTATCTTATAAGTGAGGTTACCTGGTGTGAGTCACAATGTCAGTAAGTGCCCCGCCCTCGAGAAACTCCATGACAACCCACAGCTCGTCTCCCACCAGGTAGCTGTTGTACATGTCAACCACGTTCTCGTGATGGTAGTCCCTCATGATCACCACCTAAAACACAAGGAGGGAAAGAAATGACTTTCTACTGACATGTTGTGTTTTTATTGGAATGAAACTTTGAACTATAAATTATATACTTTGATATAAAAAAAACATGTATTCATGTAACACAATTATTATTATTATTATTGTTTTTATTATACATTTCTAAATTCAATACTGTATTTGTATTGATACACAAAATCTAATTAATGGCTGCAGGTCAAATATGGTAAAAAGAAATAATCTACAATTAAAATAATTAATTCAACGCGTTCATGTAATTTCAATTATTTATTAATTTAACTTTCTTTTGTCTAATGTGAACATGTTCTGGAGGATTAACTATAACACTAATGGGATTACACAAAGGAAATTAGAACACCCACTGCTTCACATCTGCGTTCACTGTACACATGTGCTAACATACATACATGCATTCTCTCTCTCTCTCTCTCCTACAAACATGCACACACACAACCACACACACACACTCATCTTCCAAAATAGAATCAGTGCAATATTGCTTGATAAAGGAAATTAAGGTTTGCCATTTACTCAATTCCCATCTTTCTGCTAAACAAGCAATCATGAAGTTTGACTGCAAATATGATTTATTTCAGTGCAACTGCAAATTATACAGAGCTCATTTTTCAATAGTTAGCATACATAGAAACAGCTATGAATAAATGTATTGGGTTGTCAGTGTAAACATTACTTAATCTTTAGTAAATAAATGCAATTACAGATGGAAAAATGTGCTGGTGATTTGACTGCCATGAATATATATCAGGGAAACTCGTTTTTTCGTTAACAAGCAAGCTACTTTTTTTCTGTGGGATGGTGAGATTTATTTTTATGTAACTGGCACAAAATTAGCCACGTTTAATGATGCTATTTAGACCAGTTTCATCTCTGCTGCAGCTTGCTGGAGCTATCAACAATCAGTGAGAAATCTGTGATCTCACATTGTGGGGAGTGGGCATCATGTTCTTTATTTGTGTGGGTCAAACTGACCTACAGTGGCAGTACAACATCCAGCGTCCAGCCACCAAGTTAATAAATACTCATTCTCATATGCAAAACACACAAAATCAGAACTACAGTAAATGTGCTGCTGTCTATGACAACAAGGGATGTTAGTCAGTGTTAAAATGTACCGCTTTAGGTGTGAGCATGCTTGAGATAAGTGTACTGCAGTTCCACCCCATCTTTGTCAGTCTTTCACACCTCATTAAAGAGCAGCTCTCTCCTCTGCTGTTTCCTGAGGTCCATCTTCTTCACAGCCACTTGCTTGCCGCTGTGTTTCTCGCTGGCGATGCACACGATACCCGTGGAGCCTTCACCGATTTTGATAAAGCTGTCCAGGTATTCCCGAGGATCGCCTGCAGGCAAACACACACATAGCTCAATTTTGATTTTGAACACCAGAAAAAGGAAAACGTTTTTGTTAGGCATTTCAGTGTCTCTTTCTATTGTCTATTTCACACCTGGGTTGACCACCAGTTGAAGCGCAGCCCTGAACTGCTCGTGAGAGACTCTGGAGGGTTGAGTGTCGGAGCTGGACCCCCAGGAAGGAGGCGGGTATGCCCCTGGGGGGATGTAGGGTGATGAAGGCTGTGAGTAGGCCCCCTGTGTTTAAAACAAACACAGACAAATACAGTGGCAGAAAACAGAGGCTATATTTAACTAAACTAACCAAACAACATAAAATGCATTATTTCTATAGCACAATCGTTGATAACCTGTGAAATCCATGTATCTCCAAAACATCAGATTTTCATGGCAGTTTTGAGCTTTGCCTCAATGTATTTTTCAGACAATTCAATGGGTTTTATATGGTTTATTTTTATTTTAGAATAATATTCTCAAACCATTAAGGAATACCTAATAATTCAATTTGTCTAAAATATAAAGACACCAAATTTGGAGATACATGACTTTTTTTAAATGTCTTTTGCAGGATCTTTCTGGTAAATGTTTACAAACAAGAGACATTCAGTTTAATATGGAGTATTCCCGTTTAAATTACATTAAATTGATTAAAAGTCGATCTTTATTGGCCTTAGAAAGCCTTACTGGAGCATCCATCAAATGTTTTGTCAGCAATTGTAAGAGCGAAGACAGTGATCATACTGTACCTGAGGGGTGTACGGTGGGCTGGGCTGGGAGGGGGGATGGTGGTAGGGTGAGGGTTTGTAATGGTGAAAGACAGGAGGGTAGGGCAGGTGTGCTGGGGGGTAGCCAGGCGGCTTGGTGTGGCTCTGAGGTTGCTTAAGAGGCCCTCGGGGGTAGGTTTCACCACCCATAACTTGTGGACTGCCGTCACGTAACGGACGTTCGTAGTCACCCTGGAGAAGAGAGCACAAAGACAAGATTAATTGATTTGTTGCTCACAATTTACTTGTATATACTGCATGCATTGGCATAGTGTACCAAATTTACTGAAGGATGTTACTGTGTTGGATGCATTCATGTAAATGCATGACCACACACTCTGTCCACAGTATAATGAGAGCTCTACTTCCAGGTATGTCTGCAGGTACATTAGCCCTTGACAGACCTAACAGAGGGCATTAGTACACAGCACGGTGACCATCCTTTATCATTACCACCCCACAATGCTCCTCAACTACTCCATTCATCAACCAGGAGTCCAGGGAGCATCCAGATCTGGGACACACCACTTTCTTAAGATCCTAGAAACACCTGAGTCTCTGAGTCTCCTTTAAAGCAGTGAGGGAGCATGAATACTGATATACACACACATACACACACACACTAACACACACACACACACACACACACACACACACACACACACACAGTGAGAATGTAGAGCTTAACTCAGAGAGAAAAAAGCTCAGTTGTATGACTCAGCTGAACGGGTCTGACTCATAATAGGCCTGGCGTACACACGCAAATGCATGCACACACATATATAAACCTTGAGGAGAATCTCAAACCTACCATGACCACATTAGTAGTGATTTCATAACAATACTTTATAGTCACCATATATTTGCTGTCAGGTTGTGAAGGTGAAATCTGTCGTACTGTGTGAAAATGAATAACTGAAAATAGGAAATAGATGGAAAATGCTTGTGAAATTCAACCATCATTGGCACGTCTGGTGGGCAGTATAACAGATGCCCTGAGAAAAGTAATGTAGGATATAGAAATGTTCCTAGATTGGTTGAAGGGACGAAATCAATTTTGTCAGTCACATTAACACTACGAGAGGAATGAAAGGGATACAGCATGCGTATCCAGAAAATATGCTATATTTTGTTTAAATGTATCAAAGCCAAGAAAGACGACAGTGTAATGGCCAAACATCAATAGCTCAGGGTGTACTATCCAGAATATACAGAAAACACTATACAGACAGTAATGGATCAAGCTGCCTCCACACTGCCAAAATTAAATTAAATTACCTTTGCCACACCTCCCACAAACCAGCATGATTTTTTTGTCTCATACATTCTCAAGAGACTGAGAGTATAATAAAAAACTTCCTCTCTTTCTTTCATTTGTTTCTCTCTCTGTGCCTATCACTCTTTCCTTTCAGACATACACAAAGAAAAACACACATACGCACACACACGTGCATAGACAGGGCAGGAGGAGGAGCCCTCATGTGTTGGGATGGTGTATAATTACATGGTGTGAACTCTTTTAATCAATCACTCTCAGGCAGGTGTAGGGGGGAGGTGCTGCTGGGACGGCCCAGTCTCGCGCCCCCCTATCGCTGGCCGGCACCGCTGGCTGGCTGTCAGCCAAGGGTCTCCTGATCCATGTTGGTTAAACGCGCATTAATCTGAGTTTGGCAGGGTAATCAACAACCTAACTCAACTGTGAAATTGAATTCCGCGGTGGAACATCGTTCGGCCAGTTTTATGCTAAGGCTGCAGAAAGGGAAAGTGCCGCAACATCAATTTGTCACCGAGAGCTGCCGCACTGAGCTCGCATTCCCCACATTACAGGGAGAGAGAGAGAGAGAGAACGAGAGAGGAAGGAAGAGAGAGAGGGAACGTGTGTGTGTTTGTATCTTGTGTCTGTGTGTGGCCAAGTCTCTGTGCTATCTACTGTTACATCCCCACCGGCTCCCAACAACAGCAGGGAAAAAGAAGGATTTACTTCAGTGGTGTGAGTAGGCTGAACGAGGGAAAGAGAAGAAAAGGTGGAGAATGGGGGGGGTGTTACAAGGTCCATGAGCAGAGAAGAATAGTGATTCTTAAGCTGCCGGATGATTCCTTGGTTTTTGATTTTCTTTGAGGGGTGGGGTGTGTGGGGGGGGTATCCATTTGTAACAGTACACCAAATATAGTCTGATGGAGTTCATATCTTTTTGCATCAATAGGATCAATATACAAGCTCTGGACGAGTTGAGTCTTAAATCTTTACATTCCCCACACACACTTTTCAGGAAAGCAAATGTGCCTGCTCAAGCACAACAATTCAGAAAGTAATAATAAACAATATGTAAGAAAAATGACCTTCTCCTGCAACACTTCCAATCCTGCTACTCTTGCACTCTCCGTGGCTGTTTTTTTCTATGAGTGAGCTATTTACTGAAGCATGCAGGTTAAATGGTTTTTCATCAAGGCACCCTGGGATCTACATCAGCAAACCCAGTTTTCCTCTCAGCTACTGAACTCAGTGTGTGTGAAGGGGGGATGCTGGAGAGCTGTGATAGCGGTACACACACCTGTATAATGGGCCTAATGGGGCACTGAAAGCTTTGGAGAATGATATAAAGAATATATAAAGAAATGATATGAAGACCATGTTATAAAAATGACCACTCTTTGTATGACTTACCCCTGCTGTTGCATTGACCAGCAGCATCTTTTTCCCCTTCTACGGTATAACCTATTCAAATATATTCTACTTTAGCAAATGGTTCAGTATAATAATATTGGTATGAAACATTTGGTTACATTACATGGCCAGTAATGCATGGACGCTTTGTCTGCTCTTGTCTGTGGAGTCTCTGTGGAAGAATCTCTTGGGTATCTCAGACTCTCCCACTGCTCCACTGGAGCACATCCCAGGCTGCATGACGCTCTCCAAGAGCCAGCATGCTTACAGTGCAGGTGTCTTATACACAATGGAAAGCTATAAGGTATGAAACATGACACCAAATCAAGTCATGTTGCTGGGTAATTTTACCAACAATTGAATTGGTTTTGTATTTACTGTACGTTTTTTCTCATGTCAAATAATCTTTTTTCTTCATTGTACTTTTTCATATTATTTGTTGTTTTTGCACTTTTAGTTTCATATCATTTGGTCATAGTAAAACCACACAATGAATACCGAATGTTGCAGATTATTACAGTTTTTTTGCCTGATCTGCTGTGGTGTAAACATACTACTTTAATTTTATCTTCTGATATTCTGATAATTTCTTTTTCACTTTCTTCCTGTCACGTCATTGGCTCTTACTTCTTTCTTTATTCTCTACATTCCCTTGTGTCCCTTGTCTAGTCTATGTTACTCCTTCAGGTCGATGGTCAGCATGAGCATTAATTGATCTGTGTCCACAGACAGGAGCTACTGAAGAGGGGTAATTCCGTATGTGGCAGCGCCTGCCTCATTCAGTGAAGAGTAGATTAACGGCTGACACCATCTATCTGGCAGGAAAGCCAGAAACTAAATGTATAGAGTGAGAATAAGAGAGAATTAGAAACATAGGGAGAGAAAGACAGAGAGAAATAGGAAATGGACTGCAGGTGGACGGGAGGTGGGACAAAATGTGGGGATACATCTGTGTAATTTTCTCTGAAATGTTTCTACAGCTTGTCAGGTGTGTGTATGGAGTGCTGTGTGGAAACATGTTTCCTGGACAGCCATTTGGAAGCTTATACAACATGCTGTGCAGTTTAGTGTAAACTGGCCATGTCATAATTCTTTTCATAGATGAATAGACTTTTTACAAGAAATTATTACCAGAATGCATAGTTTTGGTGTTTGGTGTAGTTACCTTGGCTATGGTCTGTGAGTTAGTGAGGCTCTCCGAGAGGCGAGGGTAGGTGTAGGAGCTGTATGGGTGGGCCTGTGGAGGGTTTTTGAAAGCCCCACTGGCCGCATAGGGGACATTTGGCTCCTGCAGCCCAGAGCCTGACCGAGACCGCTGCCTTATAGCCGGCGTGGGGCTGGTCTGCGTCACATAGGAACTCTTGGGTCGCTTTTCGTATTCGTCCCGCAGGCCACCGTAGCTCCACTCACTGTCTGGGTAGTTGATCTGCTCGCTGTGTAGCGAGGCACGAGATGGCGTGCCTACTGAAGTGTCCCGGTAGTCCTGACTGGACGAGCCACCCACAGACGCCCGATAGTAGCCGCTGGAGCCCACCCCACTCCCCACAGTGGAGGCCACCTCATCTGCAGAGCGCCCTTTGCTCTCCAGGTAGGTGTGGTAGTCCGGGGGAAGCTTGCCATAGTCTGATTTTTGGGGCATGGCATCCGGGTAGAAGTGGCTACGTATGGGGTGTGAGTGGCCATTCTGCTTGGTGAATCGATAGTGCCTCCCAATTGCCCACTCCCCATCTATGGAGAAGCCTGGCCTGCTAGGATCAAGAGAGAAGTCCCTGCTGGAGGTGTCTAAGTCACAGGAGTAGCGGGAGTAGTAATGGTTGAATCCATTCTCCTCTGGGGCATTGGGGTGACCACTGCCAGAGGGTTTGGAGCTGCTTCCAGCCTGGTGGGGACCTGGTGGGCTCTCTTTACGCAAGGAGTTGGAGCGCGTTACCGAGATGTTGTCAAACTCCTCCAGCAGGCCGTTGATGGATGCGTCTTTGGGCGGCCGGTTCCCTCGAACAATGGTCTACGAGAAGAACAAACACATTTACACTTTACATACAAGAGAGTCTGCTGCCTGAGAGTTTGATGGAAATAGCCCTGATACTTTGGGTTGCAGTACATTCAATTTCAGTTTAATCATTCTTGGATGAAAACTGAATGAGATGAATTGAAATTCCTTTTTAATCCACTTCAGTTTACTAAAAAAACACGTCAATTTACAAGCTGGAATTTCAATTCATGTGTATCAGGGCTTTATGACAAGTATGAAATTAATCATCACTTGCAATAAATAAACGCCGGTATTTGTCATCTGAAAGAACGGCAGGCATCAGTCTACACAACCACTAGTTGTTGTGAGTAGGGATGCAGCGAGAAAATGCATGGAGATTAATTGCGGGATACCTCAGATGCTAAAAGGAAACCAGTGGTGGATTGAAGGAGTTAATTCCTGCCCCATTTCCCTCGCAACAGATTAGCTTCATATTCAGTGGGCTGATCAGGATACATTAACAGTCGTGACGTTTGGTTTAACGCTTGTGAGGTGCATGAGCACACCAGCATGCGCTTACGCGCACAAACAAAGAGAGAGAGGAGTAGAGAGAGTGAGGGAGAGAGAGAGAGAGACTGAACACACATGCTCACATCTGCTTCAAAGCAAAGGCAGCTTAAACATCAGGGGTGCTGCTTATCCCCTCCTACCTTGTGTTAAGCCCTTTACACGGATGTGTCGTGAGTCATGGGGAACTGGTGCTACAGCAGTAGAACTACACTCTGTGCACGTGCGTGATGTGTGTGCACGAATGCTGTTTTTGTGGGGTGGCCTGTCAGGATCACCACCTCCATACAGTGAAAATGATGACAGTGACGGCAAAACCCAGACACACAGCTTTTATGTACCTGTCTCTCTGGCTCTTGGACATTAGAGGAAACACTGCATTAGAACAATGGAAACATGTTGCGTGACTGCTGAGTGGTGAGAGGAGGCTGAGCTGTAGGGATTATTATTTGAATTTCAAAAGTTACATAATCGCAGAGCTTCTTGTGATGATCAAACAAAGCTGCAAAATTTATTGTTTGTATATCTGACTGTGTTTCAAGCGGTTTTCCTTGCATTACAGCCTCAAATACCAAATCCATCAGGTCAACATCTTGTCATTTGTTATATTTTATGCAATCCACAATTTGTTTCACAAATCCTTGTGTGCTTTAACATCCCTACTTTCCTTTCCTCTTCTTGCTTTTACCTGGATTAACAAGCTTGGTGTACTTCATGAAGGTGCCCATCATACTTTAGGCATTTACTGTATTTGCACCTTGATGTTTTTATGGTCTCAGTCAGTTTGCAGCTCCCTATCCCCAAAAATTACCCACCTCCCTGTCAGTGCTAACTGGTGTGGCTTTCACAAACCCAGAATATCATAAAATGAAAGGGTTTGTTAAAGCGATGGCAATCATGGACTGAAATTATGTCGCTTAAATGAATAAAACCTGACATAAACTAACCACTATTTGAATGTTTCTTTTCTATTTTTACATTGAAGGATGAAAATAGTGTTAATTGTGCGAAGGCTTACAATAGTAAACCTATTGTATTGTTTGTGTGTACTCTTGTTAGTCTTTTCCACTTCTGAAGGTCTTGATCCTTAGGATCCTAGGCTGATCCTTACTCTAAGATCCGACAATGTCACATCAGCGGGTTCTTTGACTCCCTTTGACAGCGCTCACTCCTCGCTGTCTGTCAAATAACTGTCATACTCGTCTCTGCTGTAGTTTGTCCATGTCACATGTGCTGAGGCACAAAAAAGCCGGAATAATCATCAACTCTCAGCCAGCATTGTGCTGACACAGGGATACATCAGGACTCCTTCACTTACCTAACTGCCAACTGTCACTGCAAACACGCTCCCTTCTTCTCATCTCATTTATCTGTTAAATTGTTTGTTATTAAAAGTAGTATTGTCAGTTATAATTAAGAACAGTCCTGTTTCCTTTTCACCCATCCAAGAAGGTCTGAGTTCTGCCCAAAAAATACATTTTTGATGGCTGTTCAGTTAAATTTACATCATGCTGCCTGATGTTTCTGCACATTGTTTCACATTTGCTGTCGTGCTGGCAGCGTGGCTCTAAGGATGGAAATGTTTACTTTAGTCAAGACTGTTATATCTCAACAAATATTGGGCGGATTACCATAAAATTCTGTTCAGACTTTCATCCCCAGAGGACGAATCCCATTGTCTTTGGTGATCCCTTGACTTTTCTTTTAGCACCATTATGAAGTTGACATTTGTGATACAGAGTGAAATATCTTGACAACTATCAGGTGGATTTATGTGAAATTTGCTACCCGTATTCAAGGTCCCTAGAGGATATACTCTAATGACTTTGGTGATTCCCTGACTTTCTATAGAGTGCCATCATCAGTTTTCCCAATACTGCTAAACTAATGACATTCTCATCAACCTTGACTGTACTGTACTTGACTGTTTAGTGCGGAAGTACAGCCTCACACTGCGGCTTATGGCTCTATGAAGAAGCCTGGGGGGTTGCTATGGTAACTTACCTTTTTATTCCTATTTCAACTTACAGTATCTTACACACAACTTTTTTATTTCTGACTTGTACTTACTAGTTTTTTTTTTCTAAAGAGCTGAATGCAGTTGTTTCAGACTAAAATAAAGCCTCTGCACCAGCCTATCCTATTACTAAGGCTGGTTCTTTCCCATATCATCTCGCCCTTCTATTTTGTTACTTGGTACACCTCCTTTCTCCCTCTTTAACAATCCAGTTGCTCTACTCAGTTTGAAAGCTATAGGCTGTTTGGTGCCGTGACCTGGAACCCAAGGTGAAATGGCCAATAAAGCAGTGAGTAAAGTCTACTTGAGGCAGAGGCTGCAGGACGGATGGTCTTTTAAACAGGTCCGGGAATGGAAATCAATCATGCTTTGGACAGATGTTGCAGTACACAGAGCAGGCTTGGACTGACATAGAAAACAACGTCATACACTGATATAAAAAGTCACACCAGTTCATGTCACATTAATGTTATTAATCGAGGCAAATAAAACTGCTAAAAATAATTATTTCTGCTGGTATTGTCATGAAAATTATTCTCACACTTCCTGTAAACTGTGCTTTTAATTTGTGAATTGTGCGCTTTGTGTGAAACCTAAAATGAGGCCAAGCCACATCATGGTACACTACGTGGATGTTGGTGATTCAGAGCTAATTCAATTGGCATACAACAGTAGGGAGTGTCAGTTATCTAATAAAACATCATCATCCCCATTTGGTTCATAATCAATAAGACTTAGTCAAGGAGCGTGACAGGTACAGGGGATGGAGAGAGTCGGAGAAAAACAAGGCGCCGAATGAATCCGAGGAGGTGATGAGAGTGCAGAGGGGAGAGGGAGACAAGGTTAATTGTGTGCCAAATCACTGTCAAACACTCGGCATCAAGCCTGAAAATCTTTCCATTAATTTGAATTAGGGGACTGATACTGGCTTCCGTACCCCCTCCTACCTTCTCCTCTCCCCCCTCCTGTCTTTACAGCTCTGCGAGCTCTGTGCACCGGTCGTGTTCGGCGGCGGCTGTGACAGCAGCCATATTTCACCGGCGTGCAGCGTTGGCCTGTCCTTTAGTGATAAGCTGTAATAGATCTACTCTCTCCACTCACTACGGCCTGTTCAAGGTAAGCACAGGAGGGGGGAGAGGAGAGGAGAGGAGAGGGACGGAAAACGAAAGGTAGGGAAGGGAAAAGAGGAGGAGGAAGAGAATGGGAAGATGACAGATGGGAGAAAAGCAGAGGAAATGCAGAGGAAGTCTATGTGTGGGAAGATGACAAAAAAAAACTAGGTGGGATGATGTAAAACTAGCAATAGAGAAGCAGAAGAAGAACCTCTGCTGTAAAATAAGTGAAACAGGAATCAGAAAGAGAAAAGGATGGAGAAGGGGTGACGAGGGAAGGGAGGGAGGAAGTGTCGTAGAGAGGGAGCCATGAAAAATGAGGCTCATTGGGAGATAAGGGGGGATTAACCTTGCTGGTAATGAAGGGAGGGTGTGATGGGAGGATGGAGGGAGAAAGAGAGGGAGAGATAATTAATGAGCTTGCCCTTCCTGTGACTCCTAGCTAGAACCCTGGTTTGTAGGCTGCGCTTCAGCGGCCAGCAGGGTCCCGGGATAACTGAGGGGCTGAGGAAGAGGAGGAGTAGGAGGAGGAGGAGCGGCTCTGCTCCTCTGCTGCATGGCTCCACTGCACTGCTGTTTTCATTTGATTTTGGTTCTTTTCGGTCAGGAATCTGCCGAGAATTAAACAACTTCTCCACAAGTATTCACATTTGTCAGGTGAATTTAGCAGATTTACATGTTTTAATGGAAACCTTCCATTACGGGTCGGGGGAGTTTAATGACTTTTAGGGTCTGGTAATGCTTGTTCAGAACTACTTCGGAAGACGTGTTGACCACGTCACAAATCAAAAATGTTTATGGTTATTCCAAACAGCCACACTCAAAAGCGTGAAAAGTCACCCATCACAAAGGGCTCTCCCACCTTTATGATGGTCGGCTTTTTACTCTGCTTCATTGTTTTTTCTGGAAAACAGTCATAGTGTTGCACTCTGTTCTTCACATGAAAAGTGACAGAAATAGTTGTATTAGAAATGAAAAAAAGAGAGCTCAAACCCTTGCTTCTATCTCACCTCTGCACATCTGGCCAATACCGGTGTGAAGTGGGTGTGAATGTCTTATTCTTCAGTTTTGGAAAGTTACAGAAATGGTTGAACACAGCCTCCCCTAATCCGAAGCTATTTGATCATGATAAGCAGTTCTGACAAAGTATACCGGCCTCTTTAGGCTTATGAAAACCTTTAAAATTTGTTAAATGAACTGAAAATGGATTACTGTCAAGCTTTCTTTATTTTCTTTTTAGATTTTTGAGATAATGTTGGGACAGTGATATATTTTATATTACAGCTTGCTTCAGTGTTGAAAAGGTTTTTGTTCTTCAACACCATAGAGCCCTGTTTTGAAAAAAAAAACAGAGAGAAAGCAATATTTTGACCCTACCAGATTTTCAAAAGGGGAACAGCTAGTTTGTTAGTAGTCAGCTAGTCATGTCAACATGATGTAATCAATGTTGGGCTTATAGAGCTATCCCATTGTCTTGTTAGCTATTTGTCCAAAGAAAAAAGTCAAAACTAATGCTGCAATTAACCAATATTGTATGATATATTATTTGATCACTATTCATCTTCTGTATCTATTATCAATTAATTGATTCAATGTTTGGTCGCTAAAATGTCAGAAAATAGTGAAAATGCCAATCATAGTTTCCCAGAGCCCAAGCTGACGTCTTCAAACTAATCCTTTTGTCCAACCAACAGTTCAAAACTGAAATATATTAAATCTATAATGTGTATATGTTTGGATTTTTTGCTTGATAAATTACTTAAATGACCAATTGATTATCAAAATAGTTATTTTTTGCTGATCCACTAATTGATTAATGAATAAATTGTTTCAGATATTTTTGAAACATTGCCTCTTTCAGCCCTGTAATGTTTGGTGTGCACAGAATGTGTTAACCTGCATCGTCTGCACCTGCATCATCTAAACATAGGATTACAACTGTCCTTCTGTACACACACACACACGCACACACACACACACACACACACACACACACACAGATACATACAGTACATAGCCTGACAGATTTAAAAAGATGCACACTTGCACAACAGCACAGGCATGTGTAACTCCTTCCATTTGTGAGTCTTTAGTCACACATGAAAGCTCATCACCTACCACACCCCCACTCTCTCTTTCTGCCTGTCACACACACACACACACACACACACAAACACACACACGCACACACACACTGCAGAACATTGCCTACTCAACCACTCTCAACTCTCTGTCCTGCCAGAACACAACCACATAGAAATTATGTTTTTTGACTGGGACATGCTTGCTGACATGCTGTAATATACTACTGAACATGTCTTAGTACAAGAGAAATATTTCAGCTCTGTCCACATCACACTATCCTCCCTCTCTCTCCCTCTCTTTGTATTAAATCGCAGGCACCGTCTCCACTCTCTGAATCTCTCTGTCACGACTCACACTGCAGAGAACAAGCACGCGTGGGTATTTACACACACACACACACACACACACACACACACACACGCTTCTACTACTACTGCCGCCACTGCTGCTCCTGAAGTGCAGTATCCTTCTGCATCAGTGACCAATTTGTGAACAGAAGCTTATTCACGGCCATCTGAAAGAGATAACATCAGAGAGCCCTTGGCTCAGACAAACAGACTACTCACAACTCTCCTTTGAGTGTCTCTTCAAGGACCAAACATGACCTACAGTCTGGATTAATCAATGATCAAGTAAAGCAAATACTACTGCTGATGCATAAACAAAGAGGGAAGATATTGTTTGTATGACACAAAACATCCATCATTCACAGTGATAAAAACAGCGAGGTGTATTGCTAGTGTTCTGTATCAGCCTCCTCTTTGATGTAGGTGATACTGTACAAGAATTCACAGCAAATATCACATGGATTTAAATAGATCATCTCACACGATTCAGGTAAGCAGCAAGATTAAAGCGTTCTTATCCTCTAGCTCTCTCTGCTGGATAGAAGTGGTAAAAGCAACAGAAATGTTATTTATGCTCCATTGTCCACTACTACTGTTTATCTAATAAAATATTTTAAGGTATGCTACAATACTAATAAAAGGAAGCCTAATGTAGCCACCGTAGTCAGCACCATATATTCAAATAATAAATTTTTAACTAAGGTCATTTAGCAAATTAATATATATATATATATTAATTTGCAAATACCAGACAAATTAACAAGGTGCACTTAAAAAGATTTACATCAAGGCGCCATCTAATATATACACTGCTCTGACAAGGTAAAACAACAGAATGTTTCTAAATACAAAAGAAAGTACAGAGAAAATGAAACACATACAAATTAAACAAATCAATAATAATAATAAATAAATTAAGGTATCAGCAAATATTCAGGGCAAACAGGTTTCAGCAGATTTCTTCACTTCTAAATCCATAAAAGATCATGGAATTTGTTGACAGTAAGAAAACAAATATTGCCTCATCCTTTAAAATAATAAGTTGAGTTGATTCAAATGGAAAAGGATTGAAGTATTCTCATAATAATCTCTAGAAAGTCAATTAAAACCACATCGTTTGATCAGAACAGTAGGTCTGCCAGTTTTTCAGTAAAAGTGTAATTGTACCTAAAGTAATAATAAAATGTTTTAGTGCCAAGCAATGTCAAAATGAGTCAGAGGGGTCAGGTTTTTCCCCCCATGGCAGCAATGTTTAGTGTGTACTTAAGTGTCTTGTGCTCTGCTGCTCTCTGCTGGTCTGACTGAGTATTTCATATCTGAACCAGCACATTCATCGTCAATTAAACAACCGTGAATTGAAATGATGTGGATGTTAATTTCACTGATTAAGGGACAAAGTACAGTGAGGCTTCTGGTAATAAGATCCCCTAAGGCATATATCTTGGATCTCAGTTATTAATTAGAATGACTAATCCTGACCCCAAAACCCAGTCGAATATGACCTCAGATCAGTACGCAGGCTGACAGCTCGACCCACCTGTATTACTAAGCGGAGGATTTCACGGAGCAGTTTCACTGATTTCTTGACATGTTATTAGCGGAACTACAGACGAGGTCTTAGCAAACATGAACGGGATTATTCAAGGAGAGAATTTTGGAGCATTTCCATGATTAATAGGCTGTGAGCTGACCTGTTTCCTCGGGCCATTCTGCTGCCTGTTAGTTACAGTAACCAATAACCATCATCTCAACATGCTGAGGAGAGGCTGTACATTGAGGGTGTCACTGAATAGGTGGACACCATCGAAAGATACATAATAATGAAAGTTGACTTGAAAGTGATTCTGCTGAAACCGATTACATTATGTCATACAGCAAATGTGTGTGTGTCTTTGTATTGGTATGGGCATGTCCGTATGCATAAAAAAATAAGAGAATGGGGAGTATAGAAGCCTTTGCTTCAAACAAAACATTTAAAACAAGGAATATTAAGGGATATTAAGATGGTTATTAAATTGTGGATTGATTCTCAACCTAGGGGAAGGCAACAGCAGGGCTAGTATGTATAAAAAGTTTAAGAAATGGCCCAAAGATTGGCCCCAAACCTCAACCTTTCTTAGTATAAAGTAGCTGAGAAGCTTTGTGTAAAGAAGCTAAAAGTAACTTCCAGCAAAGTATGATTGCAGTGACTCCTGTATAGTGTTATAAAATAAGAATAAATAATGTGATAATTGTTGCACATTTAACAATTGATATGCTGAATCCATCACGTGACCTTTTTCATGTTTAGGATTGTGGGTACTGGGACAGACCTTGTGTCTTATGAATTTATCATAATACATTTGTAAAATATGGAAAGTGTGTACTGCTGTAGCTGCTGCCTCTACTAGTCACTCCTAAATGACTTAGGAGACCTCTCGAGCTCTCTTAAATTATTTGGGAGCTGAACACTGAGGAACATTTGTAGCATGGCACTTTTTCTTAATTGTGACAATAAGGACAACTTACTCTGAGCAGCTTTATACATACCGGCCCCGGCTTACAAGCTGAACCTAAGGTAAAAAACAAAAGTTAAAACAAAATGTCTGCTACACAGAATTAAGTTTATTTTACAGACTTTCCTCTAATCTCAGCCTATTTTCTTTTGAAATGTTTTGTTTTACCTCTTTCAAGGCTTTTCAAAGCAATTAAAATGAAACAGTCCGGCAACAGAAAGTCGATTAATCAGTGGAACTGCCCATAGAACTCATGGACACGAGGGGTCACAAGTAGACATTGCACTATTCCAAGAGGTCAGAACTAAAAAAGGTTGGAAACTACTTAAATAACTGCTTACATCCCATATTCTATATCTCAGTAGCCTATTTCTCCAGGGTAGGGGTTCTCTATTTGTCACATGTGCATTTCTGTACTTATTTGTCCACATAGAACTAGAGAAAGCCGGTGGCTCTGGTGGTGTTCAATGGGATTAATGTGTGTGCACATGTATCAGTTTGTGTAGGATCAGTTATAATGTATCGTATGTATGTGTGTTTATGTGTATCATGCTGCTGCAGGCCAACTGTGGAGCCCCATCCACAAGCTGGTGAGTATTTGTGGCTTCCTCCTCTTGACATGATGCCTCCGACCCCCACAGCTCCCCAGCCGGCAGCTCAGACTAGTGTGACCCAGTCACCTTTGACCTCAGCTGGGTAGAGCCTCAACTAGAAGCTCCAGGATTTGTGAGTCACACAGGGTGCAACGCATGGAATGAAGGATGATTTCCAGCAAAATGGATTAGCGGTGGAAGCATAATGAAATACAAACATACAGTCAGACCAAATCCCAGATCTTAAGCATATTAGTGCAGTAAAGCCTGGACATCCTTCTTTTTTTTCCATCCCTCTAAGCACTGGCAGATTTAGGCCGATTCAGAAACACAGCCGGCAGAAATGTTTAGAAAATATAACAATAATAATATAATAAGTACAATAAATAAACTGCAGTACTGTGTCTGTGCCATTGTGATCAACTATGTGATCTAAATGGTTTTGCTGTGCAAGGAGTTTCCAAGATAGTGTGTCACTATCACGAAAAACTTCCTGATCTAAAGGAGGAGAGAGGAGAGGAGACAGGGAGAAAGAAGAAGGAGAGGGGATCAATTAGATGTCCCTCAGTTATCTTCTTGTCAACTCGGAGACAGATAAACAGACAGCTGCCCGCTATAGATTAATTACACAGCAGCGCTCATTAATCTGAGCCCCGTCAGCCAGTTATAGGCCCCTACACCACATCACCGCCCCTACCATCCTCATTCTATGCTCAGTTTCTTCTCCTTTTTTTCTACTCATTAGACCGCTCTCCTGTTGTTTTCCTCCTCTCATTTCTATCCACACACACACACACACACACACACACACACACACATACACACACACTTTCATCCTGTATCTTGCATTTAAATTGTCAAGGTCATTATCAAAAGATAGACTGTAGGCATATCATATTATGAATTTGAATGAGTTTACTACTGTACAATGCCATCAGGTGTTGTACTTTGTGCTATAATGGTGAACGTGGTAAACATTTAACCTGCTCAACTTCATGTCAGAATTGTCATTGTGAGCATGTTAGCATGCTAAAAGTTAGCATTCGCTCAAAGCACTGCTGTGCCTCTCAGGGCTGCAAGCAGGGCTGTGGACTCTTAGTCTGTCACTGACTGCAGCTTGATACTGAATGTGAAAAAAAGTAATGAAAACAGAAAAGAGTCTTACAGTGAGTTAATATTTCTATTTCTACAGCTTGGATATCCTTGTCTTCTTGCATTTTACAATTTATTAAAAAAATGGAGCCTGTGATATATTTCAGAATATGAAAAAATTAACTTAACTGTTTTCTATCTTATTAAAGTGCTTCTTTTTGTTTTTTTTTAAGAAGACACTACCATTGCATATTTATGAGTGTATGAAACTTATTTTTTTTATGAGTTTTCTGGTCTGGTACAGCCAGATCAAAATAGATTTAATAATAGTACAGATGCGGCTTATGACATAATAAAAATTATGCTCACTCTAATCTGCCCCCAAAATAATGATAGATGGATCAAAAAGTGATTTTCATTCAGTATTCTTCCACATAGAAAGAAAAGGGTAGGATTTGAAAAACACTAAAATGTGAGTTGTAGTTTACTCTCCGGCCACATGAGGATACTGCAGGTCCAGTCATTAAATTTCCTCACACACTAGCTTGTCCACAGTGATGACACTGATTTTCAAATGCTGTGGTTCACTTCAATAGGATGCAAATATACACATTCGAGTTATGAAGGGACAACAAGAAGCACATCAAGTATTAATGTGTTCAAGAAGATCAGGATTTTGAAAAGTCACCCAACAGTTTTTCATTGGAAAGCACTTTTGACCCAGCACAAACTTGTAGCTTTCAAAGTACGACACACCAGTCATCTCAAATATTTTTTTCCTGCAACAATCTTTCCCTATTTAAAATTCACAGCCTAAATGTCCTTCCAAAAAACCCACATTCAGACACTGAAGGATGGTTGTTAGCCAGGACATTTTGAGCTGCCCTGGCAAAGTACGACGCACATTGCTGGAAGCCAAAATTCCCCCGCTGACAGTGGCTCCGAAGCCTTCGCGAGAGGTGATTTGCAAAGTGTGACTGTGAATGGCAGCCGCGAGAGAAGACAAAGTAAGCAAGCAGAGGAGGAGGAGCAGAGTGGAGGAAGGAACGAGAGAGGTCTAAATCAATGCCATCCACTTCAGCTCAGTGCCAAGAAAGACAGATGCTCCCTCTGTCTCTTTGTGTGTGCGCGAGGGTGCAGGCCTGCACAGACTCGCATCAATCAGGAGTTATTTTCCTTCAAGTCTATTTCTGCTTTGACCAATTTAATCCTAGATCAATGTAAGATGGAATGTAATACATACTGAGTCAAATTCAAATGAAACTTGAAATTAAACACATATCGATCACAGTGTCATACTTTCTTTTCTCACCATTAAGAAGTTAAATGAATGCCGCAGTCAATGTGCATGACAGGCTAGAGCATGAATGCAGTAAGAAATACTTTACTGTAGGTGTGTATCTATATGTATATGATGGAGGAGGCACTTGTTGCAACATCATCATCGTACCTATTACTGTCTCATTTCATGTTCTTTCAAAACATCCATCAAGAAAAGAAAAAACAAAATCGGACAGGCTTTTAGGTTACAACAACTTGTAACTAGGGGACATGTCAGAGATTCTGGACCGGCTCCACATCCAAGCACTTGTCTAGACCTCATTCATTCTCAGTCTGGACAGTCCACTGCCTTGGAGTTCACCCAATATCATTAATACGCACTGTAATAAAATGCCTCCTCGAATTAGCAACTTGCTGCGTGCACATGTCAGAACCATAATAGCCCACTTCCCTATTCAATAAAGACACAGGTTTGCATTTCTGCCCCCGAAGCAAGGACTGGGTGACCCTGTTAAATCAGAAACACTATCTCTCTAAGCTCCGTTTCCATATGTATACATACAGCAAACCCAGCAAAGCTACAAAAATAACTCAGCCATGCGGTGCTTAGAGCACAAATCTGCCCTAACTCTTGAAACATGAGAAAACAACCTTCACTCTGTACAGCTATAATTCATGGCGTGTCACAGTTTAGTGTTAAAAATGCAACAAAAATAGAAACAAGTTTTAAACATAGTCAGATACTGTACGTGGCCCTTTAAACACCTGATCTCAGCACCAAACAACATAATAAATGCTGAATGGAACAGCTACTATCTTACCTGCACCATCACTGTTTGGTCTAATATGTTTTCAGTAAGTGCTAGGAACTGCTGGCAGTGAGAGCTGAGACCTGTTGCACAGACAAATCTGCATAGCCAGCATACCAGCATGCAGTCTTGGCTCACCAGAAGCAGAAACAGTTGAACACCCCACCTGTAACTGTTTATGAATCGTCTGTGCCTGGGGTTCAAACACCACCGCCTCCTCAGTCTTCACTGCTCCCACCACCTGCCTCAGCTCCGGCCTCAGCTGCCACAGCTTCCCTGCCTCCCGCAGTCCGTCGGCCCTCCTGTTCGCTTCGGCGCGGATCTCTGCCGCTCCTTGCCCCCCAACCATAATAGCTCACTCTGCATCCAGCCTGGACCGACTGCAAGTCTTGCCCTCTGCACCCTGCGGCAACAGCCCTTGGAGAGACCCGATGATCGAGTTTCGTCCTCTGCCACCTGCCAAAGAGCTTGTGGGGGAAGGTGCGCGGCTGCCATCATTGACCAACTGACATTTACAGTCGTGCCGTACCAGTTATCACCCTGCATGTCATGCTGATTGTCACGTGCCTTTTACTCTCACTGTGCCAGTCCATTCCTTCGTCTCACTGTCACACACACTGTGACAGGCTTGCTCCTGGACTAAATGTCCAATGTCAAAATATGAGGATTCAGTGTCATTTAAGTCACTGAAATGTGACTTTTGTGGATGAATTACAGTAAAGAAGACACCAAACATGTTATCTGACACCAAAACTGTCACGATTTGATTTTTGCCAAAGCCAGAATAAATAAAATAAAATCTACAATGCTGTACTGTTCTTCAAACAAAACCAAAATAAACAAATCAACCTAAACATTTTAAAATAACAGCTACTGGCAATGTATCTTACCATTCTGGTGCATTTTGTTGCACTATCTCTTCTTCCAATGTGAAGTAAGGATGAGCCATTTTCAGTGCAGTTATAAAGGGTTTGACAGCACGGAGATGTTCAGCTACCTAAAATATCTGTGCGCGCTCTCCACCTACACTACTTACAGAACGTGTAACCCACAGCTGAATGCAAGAAGTTTAGGCATTTACTCTGTAGGTTGTCAGCAGTCATTTTGGGAAATGCAAGAAATCCCAAACAGGAGAAGAGAAAGACGAGACAGGCTGAAGGGAAGAAATGTAAAGTACATCTTCATTGCATAAAAACTCCTGGATTGCACTGCTCATCATGGATTAATATATCTGAAAACTTGTCTATCCAAGGGTGGATTTACCTCCAAATCTTTTTGACAAAAAATATCATTATGCACATAACTGATTCATATGCATGGTCCTCCACTGGCTTTGAACCAAAGTACATGCGTAAATGTTTGTTCTAATGCAAACCAGTAATGTTCACACCCTGCGCGTCGTACTCTCACACGCCACATGGTTGCCTTCCTGCAGCCCCTGAAGCAGTAACACCGAATAACATCCCAACAGCAATTTATCCTAAAGTACCAACATCATCCTTAATGCCATCCTCCCTGACCTTTACTAAGAATCTAAAGCCTGTATGCAATCTGTATATAATATTAGTTTAATATGTGTGATTTTGTTACAGCTGCCTCCAAATGTCTCCATTCCTCAATGCCCTTATCTGATTAATTTGTGGAACACCTGTGGATCAACTCAAGCCATTAAAGTACTATCACATTAACTTCCCACCCACATGGATGGACACTGAAATTGATATTATATTGAAGTTATAGTTTAAGTGTCATATTACACATAGTTCAAGTTGAAACTGGACTACCTTAGGTGGCAATACAAAGCACTCTAATTTATTTCCAGTAAATAAGCAGTCATTGTTCTGCTGTATATGCTGTCAAGGACAGATGAAATAGTAAGAGCAATTTAGATATCAAGAGATACAAGGGGGGATTTGATCCTCATCCAGAGAGAAGCATGTTATTTGAAGAAGACAGGGGGTATTAAAGATAAATATCCACCTTGAAACATGATGCACATATATTATTCCTGTGATCCCTCCAGGTTAACTTATTATCTGTGAATGTGAACATCTCTCTTCTACAGCTAGGATAGAATTAACAGGAATCAGCTTTAAGTTGGTCTCATGAATCATAATGGGTCTGTCTTCTATGACATTTTCTTTTGTCTAACTGGATCACTGATGCTGATGTCCATGCCTTGAGGGCTGTTTGATAACCCTGGGAACAAGACAAATTTAAATTGCTTTCAAGTAAAACGGGCATTGGGGTAAAGGTGGAAATTATCCAGAATTTTCTCTTTTTTTTTAAACTCTTTTTGCAGCACACTGACACCACTATACATGTGTTCAGGTGGGTTTTGGCTATAACTTCACTGGCTATTACTACTTACCATATCTTTACTCAGTCTATTACTGTCTTTCTGTCTGAGTTGGCAAAGTCTGGCTTTGGCTGCCATTGTCCTGACCTTGTGTAAAAGATATAAACTTTACTGCTGTTGTTTAATAGAATCCCATTAAAACAATCCTGTTGTTAATTCATAGGCCCATCTTCCTGATTCTTTCTTGAGCACTTTTGTCACAGTTATATTGTCAGGTTATTATGGCTTTTACCCATTCTCTTAACACTACAAATTGATTGCAGTATTGGTTATGTAGGAAATAAATCTTTTATAGAACACATTGTAAGTTTCTCTGCACCTTCTAAAAGCCACAAATGCACAGTAATGCAAATGACATAAGCAGAGAAAAGCGGTATCCTGTAAACTGAGGTATCAAAGTGTTCAACTGAGGCAGGAAACACAACCAACACAGTACACATATATATGTCTTTATACAGTAGAAACACAACCACTGACAGAAGAATCTGCTCCCAATAAACTTATTTGCTTTTACATGTGTCACCTTTCCCTCGCAGGTCTTTCTGTTTTTCACTCAGGAGAATCCAGATCTAATATTGGCCCACGGTTGAGGAAACATGAGATAATAAGGATAGCATTAGCAGGTCCGAACACTCATGCGCAAACACACACACACACACACACACACACCATCATGGTAAATTACCTCCACAGCTGCATAGGAGTCGGCAATTTGAGGGTGTCAAAGTCAAGGTGCAACATGAGACTGCCATTAATAATAGCCACGGCTCTGCCCCTGCCATTGCTAATGAGTGCAACACATTAACACACATGTAACCTCGCGTCACACAACAACCCAACCACGTACACCCACATTTGAATCATCTACGTCAACATCAAAACAAGCAATGCAACATAAAAATTAAGACGTTTTTCACGGAGGTAGTTTGTGCACTTACTCATGCACCACCACACACACCACACGCTTCAAACTGTCAGACCGCAGAAGCTTTAAGAGCACAATGTTTAAAACATGGCAATGCTGTCAGGGCATGGTGTTAGACTATACTTCTGGATTAGCATGTGTGCTGAGGGCCGGGGGAGGGGGAGAGGGAGGGAGGAAGGGGGAGAAAAGAGATGAGAGCCAAGGCCTTAAGCAATACTAATGCTCAGCTGAGATGAGCGGCCTGACAACAAGGCTACAAGCTTTGTGCATAAACGATGAGCACACAAGCCACAGGGAGGAGGTAGTAGTTATTTCAACATGATGACCACGCTGACCTCTACGTGCACGCATACACACAACAATACATACACACGCACACAGACAGGCGAACATGCGCACACAATGTTGACCTTATACTGTACTCTGTCCGTCTGTACTGTGTGGTGAGGACAGCACAGAGGTCTGCCAGACTGGAGACCGTTTCATCCCTGCCTTCCTGGTGTATGAACAAACACACACACACACACACACACACACACACACACACTTAGACAGAGCTGGGGGAGTCTGCCAAGCAGAGGAAGCCTTATGTCAATCAAGTGTCAGGGCAACCAGGGGAGCAGTATATCAGTCCATGGGTGAGACACTATAAATAACCCAGCCCACCTTTGGAGTCAGGGTTACACACATGCACACACACACACACACACACACACACACACACACAAACACACACACACACACACACACACACACACTTTGACAAAATACCATTAAAAAGGACAGAGGCAACTAAATACCAAGAAAATCTACAAAAAATCTGAGCAGTAATCTGAAAATCAAAAAGTTTTGAATGTCAACTGATACATTTATAAAGAAAGATGAGGCCTGAATGGTGTCAATAGAGCCACAACATTACAGCAAACAACAGGGCTCCCTTCATTTGCTTCTTCAAACTAGTACACTCACACATGACTAACACACAAATTTGTCAGTTTGTATTCTTTGCACCCACAATGCGAGTGAGAGAAATGCGAAATCCTTTGCATTTGACATGGGAGTGAAGTGACCCCGACCTTTGAGTAACATCAATCTACTTTCCACGGTGGTCTGTGATCAGCTTTTTTATTTGTTGAATAGACTTAAACTAGAGCCACCTTCAGATGGGACTTTTTTCCTTTAGGAGAGGGTGGGTGATTTTATATTTGCACACACTGATCAGTGATTTTAATCCTGTCTGGAGATCATATGTCCCCCTTACCCCACTAGTAATTACAGTCCAGAATACATACTGTTTTACAGCAAAACTTTTGGTCCTCCTTGTGTTTTAAAAATTATCCCTTAGTTTTTACACATTTGTTTCCTGTTATTAGGTTTCATCACAACTGGTGATTTTCCCTTTGAAATATCCTTGTCTATTATGAACTACCCCCTGATATTTGGCTTTGGCTCAAAAGTTGCCTGGAGCAATGACTTTGGCTACTTAGGAGCATGACAAATATTTTACTATCCATCTCCTCAATTATTAGTTCTTTTAATATTGAGTTATAAATCGACATGACAGATATGGGCATTTCCTGTTTAAGCCTGTTAATTAAAAAGGTGTTGGCAAGCACCTTGTAACTTTCTCAAGTGCTCTGAAACTGCCAAAACAACTGGAGAAAAAAAAGAGTGAATTTTACTCTCAAAACTTGCTTTACATTTGCAAGCATGTCCATGCATACCCTGAAATCTTGACTTGAGTGACATGTTTTGTGCTTAATCAACAGTTTATCATTATAAATGTACGTTTTACCCTAAAAAGATTCCATATATGTATAACATTTATAGATGCTCATGTGAAAAAAACTCTTAATCATTATTTTACAACCAAGACTACATCATGTTTGATTTATCTGATTGATGGTTATAGAGAGGAGAGGAGAGGAGAGGAGAAAAGAGGAGAGGAGAGAAAGTTTGCTTCAGCCTGACTAGGCTGGTTCAGGTCAGAAAGGTGGATCATAGACAAGGTTCTTTTAACTCATGCAAACCCTTTATTACCTGTTTTCTACAGAGCAGTGACCGACAACAGAGCCGAATCAGCTGTCATGGCAACATGCATCTCAGCACCCATCATCATCATCATTATCATCATCATGATTATCATCATCATTATCAATGGCGCTCCACAGCAAGGGGAGAAACAAGGGAACATGCCGCTACAGTTAATCTTGTCATTTCTGGGGAGGGTCATGCGAATGAAACCAAAGGAGAGTGGAGATGAGGCCTAAGAAAAGACTTGGCAGAGCAATGTAGTTATGTCATGTGTGGAGTCATTCTCAGTGTTTCTCCCCGTTCCTGCTGACACACCACCTCCACCTGAATGCATGGCAGCAGGCAGCGGAGGAGAGATGTGGAAACAAAACAGCGGCGTTGTGACTGTGTGAGAGCGACCAACAAAAAAAAAAAAAAAGGGGGGGGGGGGGGGGGGGGGGTGTTAAAAACAGAAGGGAAGAGGAAGTCATACTTTGGGCAACGGCGTTTCGGATGACCGGACTTTCTTGGGAGATATCTGTGAAGAGAGCAAGAGAATTATTTTCTTGTTTCCCCCTCTTCAGAGATATCTCCTATGGCATATTGCTGTTCTCTGTTACAGGACTTTTGTGGATGTCTGATCGTGTATTTTCCTGTCAGTGGGACCTGTACGTGGTTCCTCAGAGACTAATATATCAGTTAGCTTGATGATTAATGCTCACATTAGTGCTTTTAGTCTTATTGTCTTGGATGTATTCAAATGCAACCAAGTGCTGCAGTTTTTTATGTCAACTTTCAACACTCAAAATGAGAAATTAGTTTAAAGTTGACATGTTTATGGGACCATTGTTCTTTAAGTATTATCAAGGTCAACGAAAATAGTGTAAGCAGGTGTTGTAACACACACAGGAAAGGGTCCTAGATTTCAAAGCTGAAGGGCAACGGGTCACACATGCAGTATGATGGGACCACAGACAGTACAATGGAAGAGAAGAAACACCACATATTAAGAAGTGCCCCTATGAAGACCCATGAGGCCTAATAAAACCTCCAATACCTCCAAAATAAAAGAGAAGGGCCTCAGAAAACAATCATATGTTCTGCTACAACCCAGAGAAAGGTGCACAGACATATTAAGGAGCATTTTATCAAACAGTTTGGTGTATAAATGACTATAATTAGCTACAGCCCTTTTTCAGTTCATCAAATGTGTCGAAATGTTAAGAAGAACCAATGAACAACAACACATCAGAGGAGACACTCGGAAGGTTTAGAGACAAGAGGAGACACACAATCACAGTCACGGGGAGGTAAGAAGGAGAAATCACAGCCGAATGAAAAAGAAACATCACTTTGCATTAGGGTTTCTGAGATTCTGATATTATTTAATGGAGAAGGTAAATAAGGTACTGTCTTTAAAGCTGCATTAAGCAATTTTTGACCACTAGGGGGCAGAAAGTCTATGAGTTTATCAAGTGCTTCTGGCTAACATGTTAGCAAACATTTGCCTGCTTATATATGCAGCAGACACAGAACAACATGAGCATCCCATCGGAGTCAGGTTTCTGGCCTCCTGGAGAATGTAGTTTGGCATAAATATCTAGGTCATATTCATTGGCCTATGGTTTGATCTCAACTGCTCAAGGAATCATCCAGGTCTTTATTTTGTATTATTTTTTGTCTTTCTTTGACAGTTAATAAAATAGGCTATAACATGAAACAAAGGCTGACTGGACATGTTACAGTAAATGGTATGCTTCTACTGTATGACTACTAGTCCTAGTGACACAAACGTCTGTCTAGCTGCTAGATGCTCAACTTTCTACCTTTCGTTCCCCTCGGTTTCCTGAGTTCTCATCCACTTTGCACTTGGCACTAGTGCACAGACAGCTTGTCAGGGCTTGTTTGGAGTTTATATTTTTTATACGGTGGGATGCTGAGAGTGGTGAGAATCAACCATACAGTGCAGCCTGTCACGTGGGCTGGTGCAGGGGAATTACAGTAGAACCACATTATTAAACTCTGACTGGTTCAAGCTGTAGAACCAAAGCAATGAGCTAAAAGAAGCTAGAAGCAACAGTGAGAAGAAAGAGTCATTCAATGTTACTTTAATATTACACAATCGCTTAATGCAGGTTTAAAGCACTATAATGTACAATTATATGACTATAATTCTGTATACTAGGGCAATTTGAATAGTGTGAAGTGGCCAGATGGCACTGGAGAATGATATATTTTGCCTCAGAAGAAAGACAACAGAGTGTAACAAGTGGAGGATGGATAGGGAAAGTACAGTGACATTGAAGTGAAAGATAGCAATACAGAGTGAGAAGGCAAAGACAGAAAAATAAAAGCAATAGTTTCAGAACAGTGGTGAGAAAAAGGGAATGTACAGGTATAAGTTTATAAGACAGAGAGAGCAGGGATGAGGTTCAAAGTGGGGGAGAAACAGAGGGATGAAGAGCAAGTGAGTCACAAAAATGCAAGAAAGGTGAGCGATAAGATTAGGATTTGTCCCCAGTTTGATGCCCTCTGTCCATTCACACTCTACCTTCATTGGTGCCAGCTGGATGGGGGTGATGTATGAGGGGTCCACCATGGGCTTAGGGCGGTTGGCAGTGTCCGCCAGGAGGCTCTGCCATTGCTGTGGCAGCCCGGTGAACTTCTGCTCCCGCGGGTCGAAGCCCGTGTGGACCCGGTGCTCAAAGTTAGACGGAGCTGAGATCTCCAGCCGTTTCTTCTTCTTCCCAAACATGCTGGAAAACCCTGGCAAACCTGGTAATACAGAGAAGACAGCTATAGATTAACATATTAACATTGTCTGTAATGTTGACTATAGGTTGAATACTCTTATTTTGACGGGCAGTGTAAGTTCTTGCCTTTCAGAGGTTTGGCAATTTTGTTTTTCAGTCTGTACTCCACTACAAACTGTGTAGCACTATGACATTGAATGCATTCATTGATATCTACCTGTATATGGGATGCCGAAGAATGTGTTATTAATTTAGTTTGCATCACAGCATTATAAAATGTGCACCTTTCCTCTGATAATGCAATACAATATGCATTATATGTTTTGTTGCACACACAAGAGCACAAGCAAATATGTGTCCAAGTTTTGACATGCAATTAACATGTACCATTCAAGGATTTTTAAATTATTTAAAGATATAGAAATTTGTCATGTTACTTTAATGTATGTCATTATGCCAGTGATGGGGTCAATGTTTCATTAAAAAGTGCACAGACTGCATTGCGTTTAACTCATTTAACCTCAAAAATGTTTTCTTGACAATACACTAAACAATTATTTGTTAATGTTAGCACTTTATGAAATTGTCCTTATGGTAAATGCAGCTGACTGAGTTGATAAATACCAATCTCTCACCGGCCTTTCAATCCAACACTGAGCCTTACAGATGGCACACTGGTGCACTGTATGGTAAGGAACATCTGTAAAGCTATTAACAGTTTTATACCACAGCAAACGACATCACATTTAAAAATGGCAATAATAAGAAAGACAACTGTACTGATAATCACCCTGGTTATTATAAAGTCAGTATAACAATCAATTCAGTTGAAGTCCCAGATAAGCCAGACAGATTGGCTGTGTCTACCAGTTTTAAACTGTATGTTTGGGTGATGTTTTATATTGTGCTGTGCTGTTGTGTACTCTGGTGCTCTAGAGCATGCTAAGCTCTGCCTTGTAATGCCGCAGGATACAAACAAGGAAAGAACAAGCAAAAATGTCCAAACATGCTAGAAAAACTAAGTGTCCGCTTTGGTTACGTAACACAAAAGAAAAACTGATGCACTGAAGCAAAGACAAAGAAGAAAAATCATGCCAAGTTAGACTTGTTGGGTTTGTAAGGTTTGATATAGATTTAGATACAGTACATCGCCAGGGTTAGAGGCACATCATGCATGGCAGCCGCTCCTGCCTGTGATTTCACTCCACCACCGACAGGAAACTGTTTGGAAATCCCATGTGGTATTGGTGGTTTGGGTGGATGCATGATGTCCAGTCATAGGAACAAAATGTCATGATGTTGTTGGTGTGGGTGTGAATGGAGTCCATTGTGTCTGTCCCTTCTAGGAGGCATTGTCCTCAGACAAAAACAAAGTCATCCTTCTTCCTCCCCCCCTTCTTATTTTCTCTCCCCCTCTATTATAACTTTTGCACAGATAATGTTTGCTGTGCCAGTCCATACCACACATTCATTAATTTACGTACATAATAATTTCCGAAGTTACTATAGAAAAACCTCCTTAACCAAGAATTGTTGTTAGATTTATGCTTTGATGTTATCACTTTCTGAGTTTGGCTGGAGTTGCTGGAGCGTAAACCAAATAAAGACAAGGAAAGAGCCGCTAATGTTAGATTTAACTCATATAATGCATCTTGGCTCCTACACAGTGGATGTTCTAGTCCTTGATAGGTATTTTTCTAACAAAACCTGTAATCCCGGAAAATAATGTAGTTAGCCAATGGTATGCCCCTTGTCTTTGCAACTAACATTTGCAGCTCATGTTAGAGCAGATAAACACACAGTTTAGTCCATTCCTTACACTTTCCTCTCGTAATTCTGATTTTGGAAAAGGCTTCAAAAGGCACCACTATCAGATATGTATGTGAGAATTATCAGATGATTTAGTTAGAGGTCAATAGTTCAATAAGACATTACAAACATGCTGGTTAGTCGCTAAAAAGTGTTAATGAAGTCTGCATAGCAGTGTGCTAAATCAGTTTTAGTTGTGAAAATGTGTCTTTTGACTTTGCAGTACCTCCTGCACAGATCCAATGACAGAAGTCACCAAAGAGTCTATTTCTAAATGTAACTTTAAACAGACAAGGCCAAAAAAATGTAATCACGGAAATCTTTCTCAATTATTTCCTTTGCTGCCCTGCAGGAGAGCCAGACAGAACAAATTAGGGGCCTCAAACAGGAAAGATGGAAAGATAGATTGATGGGAGAGAGAAAGGCAGAGGGATGGGTGGGGGCACAAGATAAGAACAGAAGCAGAGCTTGGTGGGGAGGTTAAAGAGACAGTGAGAAATGAGCGGATAGAGAAAACGAGGGAAAGAAAGAGACAAAAATGTTAAGAGTCATGGAAAGAGGAGGGAAGCTGAGAAGGCTTAAGGCTTTTGTGATGCATACAGCAGCACAATCATAGCACAACCGATTATAATGCAGCACACTGCTGCCTTTAGAAAGCTCAATACTGGATCAAAAGGCGTTAAGTCATAGATAGAAACCTCGTCCCACAGGCATGTTTACACAACTCTGCCTTCGACGCTGCAGTCACTGTCAGCCTTGCTTTACACTGTAAAGACTTATATGGATGTATTATATCAAGTGTGAGTAAACTAAAAGATCAAAGCACATCATTTTATAATCATCCTGATGTGATCTAAATTCATGTGTCCAAAATATTGAGATATAACTTTTAACTGTGAAATTGTAAGTCATGTATGAGTCACGAGAAAACTACATGAAAGTGCAGGATGCATCCAACAAGAAGAACGTCCACAGCAGCACATCACATTATAGCCCTGAAGGGAAAAACACAGTCTCTTATAGAGAACTATGGTATGATGGTATCTACTGAGCTGAGCATTTAAAGGACCATGCCAGTGGGTTTTGCACCATCAGCCCAGTAAATCCTTTGTGCTTACAAATTACATCAGTGACAGCCATTTCCCAACTCATGCAACTGGGGCTGTCATTTTCAAAAGCTCTGTTGTTTTTTTTGTAATTTTTCAAACCTCTGTTGTCAGACCTTCACCATTCAGCTGTCACATAGCATTGCATTCATAAGCTATGATATTTGGTAACTCAACAGAGAATACAAATAATTATCAGATAAGACTGCCGTAAGAAATTTGGCATTTAGTTGTATTTGAATGGTCTAAGGTAAGTTTTGCTGACTTCAGAGTGGAAGACAGTCTTAGCCAAACGACATAAACACACCACTACTCTACATCCAAAATATGTCTGCAGGTGTAAGCAAATAATAGTTATTTGTCTTAAAACATTAAAAACCACTGTTTTGGTCCTTCAACTAACACAAACTATAGAAAAATATCTACCAGAGAGGTAGGTCATTAAAGAAACACATGGCTGCACTTTGTCTTTCCCTGAATCATCACCTGGTCTGATTCACAAAAACAAATGACTTACACTCTCCACAGGTATCCCCTAACCAGCAAAAACAAAAGCCTACCAATACTTAGCCCTCATCTTTAACATTTTGTGCTGAGCCACAAATCTCTTATGCAATGCGGACAAGTCAGCAACCCTTTCCACTTTTGGCTGAAGTCCACTAAAACCTCCACAAATCGACCCAAGGTTTCTGACCTTGTTACTATTTTTAGAGCATGCACACAAAGTGGCTTCTGCAAGATGAAACACTGACATGTACGCATTATGCTGATTAGAAATGACATTCCCAAAATTACGTCAATGAAGACAATGCCAAGGATGACGCTGAAAAGCATCCTGGGAGAGGAACGGTCTGACAGAAGGCAATGCTCAAATATTTTGTAAATATCGACTGCAAAGTTGCCTCCTGCAGTCACCGCAGTGAAAAGACACAGTGACTAAACAGGGCTTGATTGCAGTCTTACACTGAATCATGAGCTGACACATGCGGCCTCTGAAGCCCTTGTTACCTTAGCGCAATGTACAAACAGAAACAAAACGCATCCCATAATACCACATCCAACTCAGAACCAGACTTGAAGCGTAAAGGTAATCAGACTGGGTCTAAAAACTGTGCGTCTGTAAGCCCAGTATACATTTGGGGAAGTTCGTAGGTGTGCTCCAACCAGACCAGCCTTTACAAAATGAAAAACACAAGAGCCAAAGTGTATGGAATCGATTAAACAATGCTGTGACGTACTTTTGTTAGATAGCGAAACGTTACGTTAGCCAAACTAATCCCCAAATCCTTTTCTCTTGTCTATGGAAGGGAAACACATGAAGCAAACATCAACCCACTGTGTTGCCTGTCCCTTATAAACAAAAAGGTCGGACAGTCATCACTTCAGCCGATAAATCCACAATCGCCGGCCTGCTTTTGTTTACTTCTTTGTGATATTGGAGCCAATTGTTTCAAAAATTGCTGCGAATTGAGAGCGGTGAATCTGCTTTTGTGCCGTGCTGGAATGGAAAGCTTGAGTGACAACAGTAACTAAGGGAGGCAGGGTTTGTTGAACAGCCAGTTGGGATGAGCTCGGCAAACTTTCATTTCGTGACGGACAAAAATGTTTTTGGGACACCATCTTTCGCCCTGTCAGTGGGCTGTAAGCAGCCACATTGAAGACGGAAACCCCTGACCTAGATGGTACGTCTTGGGAATGAGATTATTGAAAGCTAGTAGGGCTTTAGTCGTCTAGGCCAAGCTCAACTGCTAAGAGACACAACAACACATGAGCGCACACATACACACCACTGAATGCAAGACAGCAGATGGAGGTGCATGCTCATGCACACACACAGTCCAAACTTACTCCTGCAGAGCTTTTAGCAGCTGCCCTCTCACAACAGCCGAACAAGGTTTGGACTGAGATGTACTTGAAGTGTAGAGGCCTCTGGGAATTGCCTCTATGCAGAGGCCAGAAGAACTACTTACTGCTCAACTTCTCCTGGCTGCTACATAAGCACCTCTTGAGCTGTAATTTATGGGCAGATTGTAAAGCACTTTGTGAAGTTTCAGACTAATGCCTGCAAGGTTATTCTGCCAAAGAGTAACAATGTCACTCTGATGAGGAATTGCACCTGGTAATATATGGCAGAGATTATGAAACTCCATTAATCTAGGTGTGTAAAACCGGAGAGGGCTGTAACTGTGTGTATGTGTCTTTCTGTGAGTGTGTTGTATGTGTTCACTCATAAACCACAGCTCTAAGGTCTCTAGAGCTAAGTGGAGCTTGAATAACTAAAAATGGATATTGTTGTGCCCCATGAATACGTGCCCTTTAAATATGTGAAAGCAATATATTTTGATGTTACTGTCACATTCATTCATTGGTGTTACTACATGCATTACATCCATGTGTACACATACACTAACCATGGGTTTAACATACTGCACACACAAAACAAAGAGATGCTAAGTCACGCATAGACATACAAGCGACATAAGAGCGTATACTCCACATATTGACACAAACATACTTAAAGGGGCTACTAGTCCCAGGGCAGAGATCCTGACTCCCAGGCTGATTTGTCTCCAAACCATCTGTCACCATCTGAGCCTCCACAGGCATTTCCCCTTTTGTACAACAACACCTCAACACACACAAACGCGCACACACTTTCACTGGAACCTGCCCCATTCTACAGCAAAACAGAGTGCATGTGTGTGTGTGTGTGTGTGTGTGTGTTGGTGTGTGTATATATACTGTGTCTATTTTTGGTTCCTAAGCCCATGTTAGCGCTCTGCGGCAGCATGATGTGTTCGTGTGTTTTCCAAAACAACACATTCATTTTGTATCCCTTAGATTGTTATTTAAGAGCATAAATTGGTATTGAGATGCAGAGCATTCACTCATGCACAAATATGCAAATACATTTCATACATAATTTAGAATGCAACATGAAAAGGACACAAGTTCCTTCTGATAAACAAGTTGAGGGAGGGGCAATGTTCGCTTCATTTGCCACTACAGGGAAGAGAAGGAGTTCCTGATCTAATTAAAAGGTCAAATGTCTCACAGGCAAAAAACAAAACCTGATGGTACATTTTTGTTCAAGGTGTCCTTCCTTTCCCAGTGTTCATGAATGCAGCTTTACTTGGCTTGAGTGACAGAAAAATGCACAAAATGAGGCAAAATTTGTTCCTCATCAATACTGTCTTGGCTCTGTTATCCTTCGCCTCTTTTGTCCTGCCCTGCTTTGTTGTGCGCTGTTCAATTCTGTCCCATTTGCATTCACTTGTACTCTCCAGACCTTGCTCATTCAGATGATTTAATTGGCTCAAAAACTGTTTACGCAGACATGCATTTCACCTTCCATTCCCCGTAGATGTGTTTGTAGAGCAGTAAACAACTTCGGTTGAAGAAGACGCTTTTTATCATTTGTTGCACAGTGTTTACGACACGCAGACAAGTTTGTAACATCCCTCATTCAAATCATGTTCAAAGACTTGGGATGATCAGGGAGCTGCGGCATGTTAAATTATAGCTCTGATGATAAATATATTTCATCTTAGTACTCGTTTTATTTCAACCCACATGTGAACTCATTAAATCACTGCTCTTACCTGGCAAAAAACTGACGGTTTCTTTCAACCAATCAAAGTGCTCTGGATAAGCCATGGTGAGACAGTCCAGGACAATCAGACCCTCCTCAGATGCTACGCTTTGATGTCAAATTGCGCTCCTGATAAATCCATTATGCACCTCAATTTTCTTTCAACAAAACATGAAACAGCGAGTCCCCTGCACGAACCATGATTGCCGAATTATAAGCCAATGATTCCCTGGAGGAGTGACACTTCCGTGGAAGTTATCAAATTGACAAATCAGGTCAGATCCAGGACCCTCTGCAGTCCCCAGCGAGCTGCTACTACTACTGCTATCCTGCTGCTGCTATGACTCTCCCTGCCTGCACGCTCTGATAACTCCCGATGTGAGAAGCACCGGGCACAAAAAACTGCCTACGCCAGCAGCCTGGACCAGGGCACGGCCAGGCAGCTTAAGCCCGGACCCATCCCATTTCATTCACTTTCATTGTTTGTCTAACTGGGTTTGGCCAGCCGCGTCCCAACCTGAGCCCCCTCTGACCTTCACTTTCCTCCTCTCACTTGTCTGTCTGTCAACAGTGCCACAAAAACAACAGAGAGCGTACAGTATGTGTGTAAGTGTCCTCTGTGCTCCCACAATCCACAGGATGGCGTTTGTGTCCTAGCTGCCCTGTCAAACACACATACACAAAACCGTCTCCCGCCGATGCCAGCATGTGTGGATATCAACTTTGGTGTCAAGTGCCGCACCACCAGGCACCCTATCACTGCCTCTTTCACAGAGAGGAAGACAGATAGTGTGACGGAGGAGATAAGATGGAAGAAAGAGAAACAAACAGCTGGTCCAGTCAGCGGCTGTGACAGAGTCTGGCCGTTTGCCGATGCTAAGGGGACATTCAGCGGTGGCAGCCGGGGACAGGCCCTGCGCTAAGGGCAAACACACACTCACACAAGCAGTGCTAGGCTGCCAGGATTACATTGGACGTATTTTCCCTCACAGAGAGAAAGAGAGAGAGAGAGAGAGAGAGAGAGAGTGTTGGTGAGCAGAGGGTGCATGGGAAATTACACGGTGCACCTCTGCATCATAAACTGTATCATTCATCAGCTCATATCGTATGAAATATTCAGTGGCAAACTAAAACACACATAGGACAATATGATGAACTTCTTTTTGTACAGGTTTTGGCGGTTATATGTTTTAAAATGCACAAAAATTAGCACAAATGAGCTGTGAGTAGTAGCATAGAAGAACATGTTGCAGAAGGAATTCGAGGTAGAAATCTACTTTTGTAACATTCAAACACCTTAACACTCTGGATCTGACATAACAGGGATGAGGAAAGTTAAGGTTAGGAAAAGAGAGGTTTTAGTTAAATGTTGAAAAGGTAGCGCACCCTGTCTCACAGGGCACTGATAATCCTAACCATATTTTGGGTTACGTCATATTATTAACACAAAAACACTTGTACAGTGCATCTTATGAGCCATACATGGCTGAAAGAACAAAATCTGTAGGCCTGCAACAAAAAAAATATTCATTATCTGGTCATTATTGAATTATTTTCATTATTTGATGAAGAAAATCCTGAAGCCTAGGGTGACATCATAAAATGTTTTATTTTGTCCCACCAACGATCCAAAACCCCAAAATATAAAATGTTCAGTCATGTAAGCGTGAGAAAAGCAGAAAATCCTTACATTTGAGGACCTGGAATCATCAAATGATAAATTACTCAATGATTAATTGATTATCAAAATAGTTGCAGATTCATTTTATGTTGATCAAGTAATCAGTTAATAGACTAATCATTGCAACTCTAATATTGTGTAAAATCTTACATATCTGGAGGTGTCCTGTGGTTTGACCTACTGTATCTTATGGAGTTTTGATATCAGCCCACTTACCCACAAAGCTGCTTCAGCCTTATGGGAAGAGGGAATGTGTTTGATGGTTAGCAGACTTGAGCGGCAGACACACCCCTCCACAAGTACTACTGGATATAAATACACATGCCACCTTCAAGGGTCTTATCCAGGCAGTCTCTCCCTCTCCCTCTCTCTCTCTCTTTCTGCCTTACACAAACACGCATGCAGAGGGGTAATGTAAGTGCTCTGGAGGTGGGGAGCTGCAGGGGCAGCTGCAGACTAAATAGAGAAAGAGACAACTAGAATTATGGCAGTTGAGGCTGTTTTTGGCTACCCCACTCTTTCAAAGCATCAATACAGCACCCTGCACATGGCTAATGGGCGGCTACATCATAACTGTCACAAGACGAATGCTTGTTAGTGAGATATATGATCATTTCTGCAAAGTATTTTAGTGCAAAGTACAGGCTGTTATTCTTTGGCGGAGTAACGTTTAGCAAAATCAAATTCACTCCAAATGAAAGTCAGAGAATTTGTGATAGGGAGAAATCCAGTTCAGACACTGTCTTCAAGTCTCTCACTTTTTCATCTTTCACTATCAGCTGAAGTTGTTGCTATCTCCTCATGTGGTAACATAATAGATGAATATAGCAGAGAAGGGCGACTCTGGGAGGTACTGAGAGATCAGGAGAGTTATCTAAATGAGATCTTTGCAGTCCTGAGGACAGAAGAGTGTGTGTCACTGTCTGAGAAAGAGTGTGTGACCACGTGTGACCATGTGTATGTGTGCAGCTGTGTGTCCCCGGCTTTAAAAGCACATTAAAGCACACCAAAGCACACTGAAACTAAGTCTCTGATAGTGTCTCTTCTATTCAGTGAGTGTGGATGTGGATCTAAGATGAAATCTCACTGGAAGATTCACAGTGTTTTAGTATTTCTGCCCTGTAGAGAACTGCACAAAGGAGAGGCTAGTGCTTTTACATGAAACTTGAGAGACCAGGATTTCGTTAAATGGGGAATGGCTGACCAATGTTGTCCATCCATTTCCCGCCACTTATCCTGGTCCCGGTCTTCTGCTGGACACTTAGTAGATTAGCCCAGACATCCTTTTCCCCAGCCACATCCTCCAGCTCCTCCTGAGGCGTCCCCAGGCTGTATGGAATACGTTATCCCTCCAGCATGTTCATGTTCTGGGTCTGCTTCCAGTTAGTAGTGCCTGGAATACCATCACAGGCCTCCCTGTCTTCTTTCTACGTGAAGGAGCAGCACTTTACCCTCAGATATACAAGCGTCCTTTCACCATTTCACTAAGGATAAGCCCAGACATCATCGCATTTCTAAAAAAAGTATATGTCAAATAAATTTTTCCAAAAGATGGTTTCCTTCATTTTAGGTAGTTCTTATCACGCCGATGTATGTTCAAGTGTTTATTTTCATTTAATTTATTATTTGATGCTATACAAAGGGGGTTTGATGTCATGACTGACAGCTGCTCCAAGTGAAGTAGTCGCACAGGTACCTGCAGACTTCCGCTGAGCGGAGAGTAACTAGCTAACTAACTTTCAATAAGCATGATTGTCTGTTTAAAACCGACAACATAGGTTGTTCTGCAGTAAACTGTACAAACTGACGGATGGGATCTCGTTACCGCGGCTCTCTGCGTCTCCACTCCCAGATCACTACTGTGCAGACTCTGGTTCCAAATGACGTCACCAGCGCAGCGCCTGTATCCGGGATATTTTGGCTTCATTTTTGTACAGCAGGAGGAAGTGAAGACAGCATGGATTGTCGTCCATCTTTATAGCAGTTTATGATCTCACACTTAAGTCTATTCTAAACTGATCCATTGTGTTATATTAATGCATTTTTTTGGTTAATCTTTTGCACATTGCAATATTCCTACAGTTTATACTGAAACTTTTTCACATCTGGTCAAATGTACAGCTGTTTTCATTTCATATTTAACACATTATTCTTGATTTACTCTATTTTCTATTCATAATATTTGTTCATATTTTATTGTATATTTTCCATTTAATACTTACTTCTTGACTTGCAGTCCTTGCTTATCTTTCGTATATTTCTATTTCTATGTATTTCTATATTTTATACTTTTTATGTCTATTGTTTAAAAAAATACACCAATATTCCAAGAAAAATTTCCTTGTATGTGAAAACCTACTTAATAATAATACAATACCAACAAGTCTGATTCATCTTACCCCAGAATGAGTATATAAACATCAGGTTTTGAATCCCTGATTCAATGTCAGTCATCATTTCAATTATTAATTAACTGCACAGTTGAATGCACTCAAAATGACTTCAGTGGAAAGAACGGATCAGTTTAGAGCAGTGGTTTTCAAAGTCTGACACTGTGGGCCCCCCTCAAACAAAAAAAAAAAGACAGCCTATACTGGTTTACATTTTGGCATATTGGCACCATTATACGTTTGTATAAGCCATTAGCAGACTCTGTCTGCAATGTATCCATGGATGTACAGACAACTATCACTGAATCACTTTGATACTGTGAACATGACGATTCTCAGGCAAGTTCTGTATTTTTATATGATTTCAATTTGTATGGATTTATCTGCAGCTCTCACTGCTGACTATGTTGATAAGCGGGCCAAATCATCAGATAAAACTACAATAATTAACTTCCTGTTGTTTTTAGAACATTGGCGTGCACCTGTTCCTTTCACCTGACACAGTATTTTTGCCTCAGGTCTCACCCTACGCGCCCCCTTGACTTTTTCTGAGGTCTTCAATGCTTCAAACAGCTTCTTAGCCAACACTTCACTGAAACATAACACAGCTAAAGGCATCTATTAGTGAAAGATTAAGTTTTTCAATTCTCCAGTGATGCATTGTTTGCCTGCAACACACCACCTGGTCTGAGCCCAGACTTTGAGAAATGCACCTTTCCAACACATTAATTCAGAAAGAATTTGCAGGGTTTGAGATGTGTAATAACACAATGACACAACAAAAATAACCTCCACACTGAACCAAAATATAAAATAAATGTACAGTAGAATATCTTGCCTCGACACCTGTTGTGAGAATTGCGTTTTCTTGTGGTTATTTGTTCACACACAGCATATAAAATAATACACTGAAAGTCCACCATATTGTATACCTTAGAAAACAAGCAAAAATAGATAAAGCCATATTCTGCACAACAGAACCTTTACACTTATAAAGAATGAAGGAATAACCATTTCTCTGTCCTGCTATCAACACTATCAAGCACGTGAAAAGAGGACTCTGCCATATGGTATTAGTTTCAGTACCCCAGGGCAAACATCTGTATGCAGACAGCATCCACATCCAGACTGAAGAGACAAATGTTTCTTTTTTTCAAAAACTGAGAGCAGTCTTTTCATAGACTTGCCATTTCAATGAGAAGCAGTCAGACATAAAGTGAATGACTGGCAACACTGCAGGGCACTCTGTGACTATTTGTTTATCTTAGCATCTGGGTGAGTGTGTGTGTGCATGTGTGTGTCTATGTGGATTTGTGTGATGGTCAGCTACTGATGCCCAGTGATCCACAGACGTAGTGGATACATTTCTATGTCGGGAGAGTTGAGACACTGTGGTAAACTAAAAGTGATGGGAGATAAAATGTGATTATAGACTGTGTGATTTACAACAAAATGGCATCTGATGAGACAATGCAATTGTATTCTCTTTTCAGTAAAAGCTCATTTTTTTAAAATCTATTAATATGTCCTAATTGTGACAGACCTTGTTATAACCTGCCTGCACTGTACATACTTACTCACAGCCCAAAAGTATCCAGTGCCCTCTGTTAGCTTTTATTACTATTGCTTATTTGCTCCGATGCCCATTTTTATCAAGTATTCAAATGGTGTTGAGATTCATAAACTACAGCTAGCTATTCTCCTGAGTTCCACCGTCATCTTAACTGTGTGGGGGAAAGAAAAGACTCACACCTGGAGGATGACTTACATATATACTCAAAGCCATTCTTTTGGCCATTCTTTATTTTATAATTTACTGTCCAAAACTGTCCTATAAATTTAACCCAAAGACCTCTAGTCACCAGATACCTAGGATTTAATGATTTGAAGGTCAAGGCGTCTAGATAAGATCAGATAAGATAGAACTTTATTCATCCCGAGGGAAACTGTTGTGCAGCAAATGTATAGAGTGCAAATCTAAACAAACTAAACAAAACAAAAGACTTGCAATGTTTCAGCATTGACAAATAGATGCTTTTTACCTGGTAATTACCAAATCCTCTTTTACTGAAAATGTATAACACAGTACATCCACAGTCGCTCTGCCTCTGCTGAAGGGGGAACCTGCACTACCAGAGAGGAAGAGATATCCCTGTTGTGTTAATATTAAATTACAAGTTAACTGTAATAAATGTATTTAGCTACATTAAAAGAATACTGTAGATTAGTCTTAATGATTACTATTTTTTTTAAATCATTAATGCTTGAAACGTAACCCACAGCCTACAGGTCCTGACCATTAAACTCTGTTCTTCCTGCTGGTGGTTTTCTGGGCTAAAAGCACTCTGTTCTTTGAAAGCCTCCTCCTTTCCACCCCATTATCTACACAAGCACGTTAAACCCTCGACTTAATCGTTTATTATTGATAGCTCAGTAAGAAGCCTTCCCTCCTGGTGTTATAGGAAAATGGTTATGGCTGAGATGTAAAAGATGTAGGTTAAGGATTTGTGCAGCCAGCCACTGCACGGCATGGCAGCATTTGACTGGGCAGAGCTGCATGACCCGTGTATATGTGTGGGACGTATTGTTGTATGAATGTTCTCCAGCACAAAATTGCTGTGGCAAGGTGTGTGTTAAAGTGGTGGACCCAGCATGTTTCCTGCATGTAAGTGTGTGGGTGTGTGTTTTACAGTAGCAGAGTGTAACAGTGGCCAATGTGCTTACAGAGCAGGAGTAGGACAGCTATAATGAGATCAAACAGTACGTTTTCACTTTTTAACTTTAAAGCTTTTTGAGAAGCTTTGAGGACTGCCCGATGTGTTTGACAGACATAATGCTACCTCTAATAACAAGTTTGACTGGAGTTGTTTAAATATAAACTGATGAAACAGCTAACTGCACAGATTCTGATACAGTAGCATCCAGGACCAGCTTACAGTGGATGTGCTACTGCATTTTTATTTTTATGTAACCTATAAGCCTGCAAAATGTAGTTAGCTAATGAAATGTTTCTGGCCTTTGAAGTAAGGTTGGTTCACTACTGTAGGTAGTAACCTTCCAAACTCTTTTAATGCAGAGTATCGCTCCTCTATGGCTACATGCACACTTTTTCAAGATATGAGGAAATCCACAGCTTTCCATACATAGTTATGGCTGCTAAACTATGATCGTTAAATTGCTATTCAGGGGAGGGTTTTAGCGATTGGTCAATTGATAAGTAAGACATTGCTTCATTCAACAGCCATTTGACAGCTTTTTCAGTGTAACTGGACTGGTTCTGTGTGTGAGACTGGTATACCAGGGGTCATGACTCATGTAAAAGCTGTGGCAAGGCCTGCTGTTTATGAGCTGGATAACATGACTGACAGCATATCAATCCAGCCAAGGACACCAAGAAAAACGTCAGCTTTGACAGATGATGCAGCCAGGGATTTTCACCGTAACAGCAGAGGACTATCCAGTTTACACCACTGCTTCGAGCCACTTCTAGCATGACTATTAATCCTCAGAATGCCACACACATGCGGTAGATAGGCACCAGTGTGACCTCGTTTTGAAGAGCAAAAGGTCATGTGACCGTGTACTCGTTGACAGAAAGGAAAAGATAAAGAACACGAGGAAAACAGGGGAATAATGAGGAGATAATGTTCAGCAAACGGGTGGGTGAATCAGGACATCTTGATCTTGATCTTGCAACAATGACCAGCTCCATGTGCAGTTATCTATCTTATTACACTGCTATTTACCAAATATATCAACCATTTGATGTGAAATGTTACTATAAAATAGTTAAAATATAAGTAATTTACAACTTTATGCTAAAACAGTAAAAGATATTTCAGCAGGAAGGCATCTGTAAAGACATCTTTATCTGCAACCATAGCAACATAAACAAATCTGGCAGGATTGTTGTATAGCCTTAAATTTCATATATTAAATGGTTTAATGCTCTCTAATTAAAAGTAATGTTCGTTGATTGTATTGAAAAAAAACACACACACACACACACACACACACACACACACACACAATACAGGAGGTTATCTCAACAACACAGCCCAGTATGACTCACAGCTCCACCATTAGCCCACACATGGGAGAGGAAAGATAAGTCTAACCTACAAACAGAGTAGTGATACCTCTAAAACATTGATCAGACCACGACTACAGTCTTTGGACCAATGATTTGCCTTCCTTCCCTCTTAAACTCTTCCCCCTCCACTAACCATTCTCTCTGTATGATGCTTACATCCCACTGCCTCCTCTTACGCCCCACTTGTCTTTAGCTGCAAATGGTAGATGGAAGCTTATACCTGTCGACCTACATTACCACCATCTTACCAGGCCTGCACAGAGGAAGTAGCTTCTGTCCTATTGAGAGCACAATAATGTATAGGAGATGGGCAATCCTTTGACTGGACTACCTGGGTTCAATCAAGCACATGCTGTATGATAGCAGGCAGATGGGTATGCTTTTGTCTTAGAGACAAGAGGCTACTACAAATAAAGGAACAGCAGAATTTCAGGTGCTGAACAATAAGTAATGTGTCTGGTAATCAGACTAAACAGGAGAAGACCATTGGGATAAGCCTCCCATTATCTACTTATTGCATTCTGGTTCCTTCTGCTTTTCCTACTGTTGCCTTTTTCAAAGCAACTCATGTCTGAAACTTAAAACCACGCACACTCAAACTAACAAGTGAGATGCTTTTAATGGGAAATTTTGCTAAAAACATTGTTTATGTTCATTTTTAACATATAAAAATCACTTCTTGAAAAAAATGTCCAATGATATTATTTTGCATGATAGCTGACTGATTATCAAGACAGCTATGTGCAAAATGCACCACTGTTGTCCCCCCAGCAAATAATATGACCAAGCAAAGAGGAAAAGCTGTGTTATAAACTGTTAGCAGGTAAGATTGGTGCTGCAGGAGGTGAATGAATCTAGAATGAGAGCTAGGCCAGATTACAGTGAAGAGGATTGTCAATTGGCAGGATGGTTTTCATTGACAAGAGTCAAAGATTCAGCAAACAAAAAGTCTAGAGTAGCCAGTATAGATCCATATATGTTTTATAATATCTACACCTGATCTGATTAAAGGGTTATAGACACTTAGACTAGTTATGCACATGCTATCTGACGTTGTATGCCACAGTAGCTCTTGTAGGACAGCGAACATTGCTCAGCACCCTAAAAGTGTTGACCTACATCTTACTGACAATCATACGGACAGAGACTATCTCCTGGAACTATGTGAAAACAAGGTCAGAGCCCTTTATGGACAGAAAGTCAATGCTCATTGGTTTCAGTTTGTTACAGTGCTCCCCAAAGGCTCCATCTGTTGTCGGACAACTGTATATCAGAATGATATTGGGTTCTGCAAGACATTTCTTCAGTGCTGGCACAGTGCAAATACAGTGTAAAGATTCAGGGTTGGAAATATAAAACTATGTCTATAGAGACTGTAATATCTACATTACATAAATGCTGTGTATCAAACATACTGTATAATATATTTCCGTGGATTTGGAGCAAGCAAATACTGAAAAAGTAAAAGAAAAACATTTACATCGACATTGAGTTAAGACAGTGAGTGGCTACAAATATCAGCTCTATTGATCTAACAAGCAGTGATTCAATTTAGGCACTGGCCCAAAATAATAACACAGTCAGATCAGTGCAGACTAACAATAAGTAGTCCCAAAAAATAGCACCCGACTCAGCAGCACTCAATAAGACACATCTGCATCACTCCTAAGCCCCCTTTCATCTTGGAAAGGTAATGCTGATGTTCACTTTTTTTTGTCTTTGAAATATAAACTTTCATTTCAGCAGCCTTGCTTTTCTCTAAAAGAGCTTCAGCCCTTTGTCTCTTGACTTTTCTGTTGATGCCGTTTCAGTTTGTGTAGGCACTTTGATGAATTGGTACAGGTTGACACATGATTGTGTTACATAAAGCTTCATTATAAAATAGCAAAACTGAAATGTATTTGTATGAAAGTGTCACTGATGAATACTTTAAAAAATGTAAATCGGCATGAGATATTCAACAGAGAGGTCAATGGTCAAAAACATCATCATGAACTGACCTGGGTGACCGTACTACATCACTGGAGTTTGTGGAGCACACAAAGTGATTCATGTTCCAGAAAACCAAACAAATACAGACAGACATGAAAGAGACCATGGTGTGTCCCATGTTGAGCAATTAAAAAATAAGACATGCTCTCAAATAATTAAGTAGTTATTATTGACTAAGAGAAAGTTAAAAATAACTAGTTAGAATTAACTAATTAGTATAAACTGAACAGATGCAGTTGAATATCAGTTACAATGTATATTGATGGCAAACTGATCCATTGATACAGACAGACTAATTTTCTGGTTCAACGGAAAGCAATACATACTTCTATGAATTAAAGTTCAACAGTAAAAGCTGTAACAAACATTTGTGGATTAACAAAATCCGTTCTTTATCCAGAGTCTCTAGAGCATGAAACAAAGCATCTCTTTGTATTCTGGAAGATAAAACCCATGGCATGCATCATTTTTGTTCAATGAACATATGAGTAGTGCAGTAGCAGTCAGAACTTTAAAAGCGGAGAATTCTGACTACATATGACTTTTGACTGGTCTCATGACTACAGAGTATCTTGTCTACAGGAAATGCTAAATATATCCTGTCTTCTCTCTCAACCAAACAGCTTCTGAGCTAATGTGGGCTGCTAGGCAGTGGTGGGTCGGGGTGTGAAAGGATGACATGCGTCCAGCGGAGATGCTCTCATCAGCGGATCTCAGCTGCGCAGAGTTTGAGGCTCAGCCACTGACTCATACCAGTCCACATGACTTCACACACTGATGCGCACTGATAACGTGCTGGGATTAGGGCCACCGAGTGTCCTGTATGTGAGTGTGTACATGAATGGGTGTGCCTGAGTGTTCTCAGGCCTAAGATCCGTGGAAAAGCCACAGATATGCACACCCCATGTAGCCACTGATTCCTGCCAGAAGCACCCACCAGCAGCTATGTGACCGGATTGCAGCAAGTGTTTGTGGCGCTGGCTCCCAATTTGGGGGTTGGGACCAGCCTAAGGGGTCGCAACCTAAAGTTAAGGGGTCACAAGATGTTTACCAGGGGCCGAAAAATATAAAAACTATATCCTTCTACAAAAGATTTTTTGGCTTTGCTTTTTGCTTTGTTCTTGTTTGCAAGACATTTTTTGTGTGAAAGCGCCACAAGCCAAACTGGATAGCAGGACAGGAGTAGGGACGGACTACTGAAAAACTTGAGTGTTGTTCAACTTTTGCTGGAGAATGACCAAACGCTAAATCACTGAAGAAAGTAACTTCAAATAAAAGGTATATTTAGGTCACTGCTCAGTCACAAGATAAATGCAAAATGGTGTAGGCCAAGAAGAGACACTTGAAATTCTTTAAAGCACTCTCAAATATCACACAGTAGATTTGAGCACATCCACACACACTTCAAACAGATGTACTGACAAAGACAATGATCACCATGAACGAGATGAGATGTAGCAGGCATCACGCATGTATATTTTTTCAAGGGCAGTCTATCAGACAAGATAACTAATAGCAATTTACTGATTTCTCATCAAAAGTATCACAAATTACTGAAAATGCTCAGAAATGTTTCCTGTGAGATGTCAGATTATATGATTAACTAATGCCACTTTCAAAAAGATCTTGAAAATCCTTGATAATACAAGAGATCCTGGAAATAACTAGGCACACATGAGGCTGTAGTAAGAGCAACACTTAGCATTTAAAGAGTTTGGAGCGTGATGAATTATATTCGGCCTTTCCAAAACCAAAAATACACCAGTAAAAATTTAAGGAATTGATTAAACTGTGTGTTTATCCCTAGCATGTCTGGCTTACAAACTTACTACCTACAGTAGTAACCATTACTTCCTAGTAAGCCAGAGACTGTGTTTTCATCCAATGCAGAAACAATGTTGATCTTGAAGATGTCCAGCAATACTCCAAGCTACTGTGTGTAAACCATGACAGCTCTTAGATCCATTTCCTACTACTCAGCGCACACACACACACACACACACACACACACACACACACACTAACTCACTTCAGGGGGATTGACTGGAGCTAGCTGAGAAAGTACCAGCTATCATTACCTTGTCTGCTTGTAAACCACGAGGGCCAGAGCAATCATCACCCTTAAACACAACGTTTCCTATTACTCAGTGTGCACAGACACACACACGAATACACACACACACACACACACACACACTCAGGCATGGTCCATTTCTGCAAATGGATAAATTACAGGGAGGGAAATGCACAGTGGCACAGCCGTCCGAGGCAGAGGAAATGAAGAGGCTTAGCTCGAAGGATAATAGAACGACAGGGGAAAAACAAAGCCAAATAATTCATAATGCATTGTAGCATGCTGCATAACTGCACAATCAGGAGAACTGCCTCTTTCCTGGAGCATTACAAAAGACACGAGACAGCAGCTTGCAGGGCTGAAAGAGGTGAAGGACCTAGTTTCTGCTGTTGATTTTTTTAGGTGAAGGAGGTCAGGCTATTTTTAACCAGACCATGTAAACTGAAGCAACTGGCCACTGTATATGTCGCTACACAAGGTTAATGCATGAGTGATAACACTATTGCCTGATCTACCCAAATGGATTCAAGGATAATCACTTTAGAATTACATGATCCCTTTGTTAACCAATTAGAAATCTGGGCTTAACTGTTGCCATTAGAGGGGTCCACCATTTTGTTTGCTCTGTTGCAGTAACACAACAAACAAACAATGATGTGCAGCCCATTTATATTTCAGCAGCATGCAGCTTCCTTCTCCTCCTCCTGCATCTCTTCCTGACTTAGGGAGTTGTCTTTTTTTTCCTTAAACACACGAGGGGTTTATAAGAAACCCGTGTCTGGCTTAATTAGAGCTACGCTGGCAGCGCCGTGAACGCTGCACAACCAGAATCCTGCAAGGCTGCTGGAGCTCCTCTGAAAAAAAAAAACAGTCTGGCAAGCAGGCACACAACAAACCCCCATGGAGTACATACCACTAACAAGCCTATATGCTGCACATTTAGCCTCTTCTTACACTAATAGATTGCTACATTTAACACAGCTATGTATTAGCAAGTCAAACCCGTGCATATAGACACCAATTTATTTGCACAAGCTTGCTTTTAAATGGTAGTAGACTAAAAGGAATAGGTAAAAAGTACACAGTGTAGTTGTGAATTGTGAGTAGTAGCCAGTAATAACATAACAACAAATAGTTCAAGATTTCATATTGCTCTTATAGCATTACAAGTACTCCATGAATAGGGAGGTGTATCAATCAATCTAATGGGCACACTAGATGAGCATTAGCCTGCAGCTGCTGCTCCGACAAGTTACACAGCGTTAACATGCCATACACGTCAGAGTGCATCTCTTTTTTTATATCAGCTAAGTCTCTGCGTCCCTCTTTTGTTGTAATTTCCTGCAGTTCCATGCCCAGGCATCAAAGAGAGCACAGCTGTGTCATTGGATGAATGCTTTAATCTATTCAGCCAGCGCATCTGTGTGCTCTGTCTTACGCTACGTCATTAGCCGCCCAACATAACGTGTGTGTTTGTGTGTGCGTGTGTGTGCCTGGTTAGGGTTGTGTGAGTATGAGTGAGTGCATATGCATTCAGTCATGCACACATACAGTATGTATGAGTCTTGCTGCATATGTGCTCTCACATGTCTGTGTGTGCTCTCATGCAGGCATCAGGCTAAAAATGCAATATACACACTGACAAAGACACACACAGAAGATGACATGAGAGGATAATGAGGGACTTTTTTATGCCCGAAGTTGTGTCGGGTTCCCGGCTGAAGGCCATATCAAGACATCACATCACAGACACTAATCTATGTGATGGTAAAGTTTCCAAGCAGTGCTAAATTTAGGCCAGATCACTGGTTTTGACTGACGAGGGATGAGAAATAACATTCTACATGATCGCAGTAAAATAGGCCACAAGCCAAAACATCCAGTATTAAAACTGTTTCGACACAGTTGTCCAGTAGAACGTGTGTGTTTACAATGCCACATCAGCTGACACATCCGCTGTGTGGACCGAAAGCATGGCAGGAATCTTGATTGCAAAATTGACTCTGGGAACTGAATGGAGTCAATTTTTATAGAGCCACAAACCAAACGTTAGGATGGATTAGATTGTCTTGGCTCATATAAATCATTGTCAACTGACTGCGTCCAATCAGAAAGTCATCTACTCTGTATAATTAGCTTAGAAACAGGATGCTTTTTGTCTTATGTAATGCTGATTGAATGAATTTCACTCATTTGGTCAGAACAAATGAGATTCCAAGCACTTTCTGGTCAATAGGAGAATACAGTTGTCCAATTTAAGATCAGTGCCTTTGACTAATTTTGTTTATTGTTGATCGTTATTTAAATCAGACCTCAACATTAGTGGGCCTTAGTCCTACTGACTGTTCGCTAAATCCCTCCCCATTACTATCCAATCATAGCTCAGCAACCACAACTAGACATGGTAGGTCCTATCGAACTTTTGATTTCTCCACATGTTGAAGTGGGGTGCATGAGGCTGTAGTATTTAAAGAGTCTGGAGGGTGGTGTCTTTCCAAAACCAAAGACATCAGAGTGTTATGAATGCATTAAACAGTGTGGTCATGTCGGGTTTGGGCGACTGTTGCACATTGCCTTATAAATACCTCTCAGATGGTGGATGGTGGAGAGGATGCTATGATGTAAGCCTCAGTACGATAGCTGCCTGCATCTTCAACCTCTCAGTTTTCTTTGAAGTCTCCCCATGAGGGTGTGGAAGCCGGGGGATGGTAATGAATCAAGCTGAGCCATAATGAATGTCCTTATTCAAGTCTGCTTTGATGAAATTCCACCTGACTGATCTCAAATCACAGAACAAAACAGCAAGAGCTTGCTGACAATGTTATGAAAGTTATACTGGCTGGCAATATGATGGAAGGCGTTGAGCTACTTCAAGGATCCCTTCAGGATACTGTACTCTGCTTCTTCCCTTCCTTCCTACCTCCTCTGTGGATCACTGTGTAGGATGAAATCTGATCAGAGTGTGTCTACATTTGCACTAATGTTTAAGTCCAAGTCTTCACTCCTGGATGGTTGTCATGCCTCTACAATACAGTTCTTTGCATCTATAAGAATACCCCCAGAGGAGAACAGATGAGACATTATTTATTGTTGTAATCCTGAACTGGGTCCTGGTGTGACAAATATGCAGTAATGCAGTAGAGTGCAGCAATTAAGATGTTTAAGCACTCTATAGGGTAATTTACCCAGTGTGAGCCATGTCCATTCAACAGTACATTGTGTAAATACAGCCAACACATTAAAACCTCATAAAAAACACTGAACTGATCTCCATCGTAGAACAATAGCTTTGTTAACAAAGTTGACATAATGAATACATCATTACAGGCTGCAATCGAATTTATCTCACAATTCCATGCAAAATTACTGTCTTAATTAATGAGCAAAATGGCCTTTTCATATTTCATATGAGATGAGGTGCAGCGGCACTGGCAACATGCTTTGTAGAAGTCTGGGACCCATCTGGAAGCCTGCGGTATTCAAGATAGGTAGAAAAGACTGCCAGGAGTAACAAAAGAAGTAAGTAATTACAGAGAGGGATCTCATAGACAAAGCGTGCAATAGACTGCCAATGGCATTTAGCTGTGCATAGCAGCAACTGCTGCTGCTGCTGCTGCAGGTTATGAGTTGTCTTTATAACAATTTGCTTTGCAACTTTGCAACTGTATTTACCTGGACTTGTAACACTGCAGTAAAAGTGCCTTTTGAGCCATGGTGAAAACTAGGTCTGCATGAAGATTACACTTCAAGTTCAACCAAATGAAGAGTTGACTGAGTCAAAATCAAGTTGAGAATTACGGATATAACAAGGTAGGCACCAAACTGAAGCTTGTGTGTCAGCTTTTTATTCATTCTTTGCCTTAAAAAACTGTTTTAGATTAGGCCTAATTCTCATTGTCATTTTAATAATATATTTTTTAACAGTGACCTAAATGAATTTGAGAGTTTATATTTTTTAGCTAAATGTACTCACAGTCTGCCTGTTTGTTTATGGACTGTCCTTAAAGGGCAGAATTGGCTTAATCTGGATGGAGTGGACATGAAACAAATAACAGTGAAACCAGCTTCATTAGCATCAATACAGATGAGGAAACCTTTGCTCATTCGTGGTCCAAAAGCAGTTTCAAAAAGTGCTTTGGGGGGAAGGGCGTGGACACAGCAATTGGCTTTCTAAGGCTGCCAATTCTAAACAGGTATCGCTTTAATAGTGATTAAAGTTGAATTAGGCTTGAACTGGTTACTACAGCAGTTTACTAGTACAGTACATGTACACACACAAGCAGACACAGGAAATGCTTAAAAACGTTTGCAAACAAAGTTTGCAACAGATTTAGGCCTCTGCTGCACACCTAGAACCATGCAGAATCAGTCTCTTTTTTGCCAACAGACAGGGCAAACACACACGTTCACCACCACGCATTCACACACACACACGCTTCCACAGAAATAGCGTAACTCCTTCAGCCCGGAGGGTGGGTGACAGAGCTGTAAGGGCCAGCGCTGTGTTGGGCTGCAACCGAGGCAGATGCAGCACTCAGTAGCCTGAGGGCATCGCTGGGCATTCAAGCTTCACTGGGCCTCTTCATCAGTGCCCTCTGATGCCTTAGCCCCATGACCAACAGCACACACACACACACACACACACACACACACACACACACACACACACACACACACATACTTCCACCACAGAGCCAGTCAGGCTTTTTCAGCCTTTCGGACAAGAAGGGAAAAGAAGTAGAACAGCCTCATTGAGCGCACACTCACAACTTAACACTAAGAAAATTGCAGAGGATGTAGGTTATGGTGGGCTGTGCCTCTTCTACTAATTCTGATGCTGTGGGAGTATCTAGGTTAACTCTTTCTCTCTCTCTATCTCTCTCTTTCTGTGTGTGTGTGTGTGTGTATGTGTGTGTGTGTGTGTGTGTGTGTATTGTCCGGCTGAGAAAGGACACAGACATGAAACAGCTCAAAGACGGTCAGCGCAATACGACACACAATAAGGACATTTTAGGTCCATGACAAACAGCATTTTGTTTGGGTTGCTGAATGTCAGATAACACCAGATATTGTGCAGATGTACTTTGATTCATAATGTTTAATAACAATTTCATCACCAGTTTACAAAGTGGATTCACAAATCACATTATAAAGACGTGATGCCTGTATAATTTACTGTTATATGTAACATGTAAATTGTGGTAGCGAATTGGGGAATTTATCCATTCTACAGCTTGGAAAGACACTAACATGAAAGCCTATGCACACACACATTATATCCTCCTATAACTCTGAGTTACTTTATGTTCATATCTCCCCCTCTGTCAAAATGTCTCTTTCATACGCTCAATCTCTGCCTGTCTTCCTCTCTCTCACACACACATATAACACAAACACACACCTACACACACATCATTTTGTTACTGACATGCCAAGTCATGCAGAAAAGACAAGGGAAGCTTTTTTCAATCCTGGGACAAAAACGGCAAAATGCAATAACCTGGGACAAAAGTGCTGACATTTGAAGATGAGTCTGGCATTCAAACAGACTGCTCAGTTGCAACTGAAATGAGCAGAGGCGACAGACTGAGAGAAAGCAAGAACCCCCTACACCTTTCACTAGTCTCTGGCCTACTGATCCTCTTATTCCGCCCCCCCCCCCCCCCCATCTTCATTCCTCACTCCCCTATTTATTTTATCCCAGTACTTAACCCATCTGTATTTCCCTTTCATGCTCCTCTGCTATTTAACCCCCACTCTGCTGTCCTGCTCTTCTTCCGGTCTGCCCCCCTCTCATAACCTCTCTTCTCACATCTCATCTCTTCCGTCATCTTTCTCCCCCTCTCTACTCCCCTCTTGGTCTTACCTCTCCTCGCCTCGCCTCCATCCGAACCTTGTTTGCATGCTCCCTCACTCTGCTCCTTGATTAGCAAGATCGACCAGCGCAAGTCGGCCAGACACTTGGTTAAAATGGCCAATGAGTCTTTTCGAGAGCATCCTATATAAATAGAGGGCTGAATCAGACGCTTCAATTACAGATAACACATTGCCACCCTTGCATTTCAAACACTATTTAACCACAGAGAGAGCGATAGAGATGTTGGCCAGTGGCACAGGAGGTCAGTATTGAAGGTCGAAAAAGTAGCACCAATAGAGAAGGCGTAATACAGTGTGCATAGCAAAGGACTGCTAGATTTTCTTCTTCTGGTCAAATTATTCAATGTACGACCACCTCTGACTCTTATGTAATTGTGAATTTGTGCAAGCAATGAACGGCTGCCTCCTCATAGACAGCAAGAGCAGTCTAGTGCAGAGCCATAGGGACTAAAATAGTTAGTCATGTGTTCATTATCGCTATCCTCTTTTAAGCACTCACCCCATATCCAGAAACATTAAACAGGAGAGGACCTTCGAGTGGGTACGTGCGTGAGTGTGTGTGTGTGTGTGTGTGTGTGTGTGTGTGTGTGTGTGCCAGGTTGAGAGAGAATGACAAACAGAAAGAGAGAGGCAGAATATGAAGGGAATGAGGTTATGGGATTGTGATAACTTCAAAGGTTATTATTATTATTACTGCAGGCGGAAGCCATGCTCTGGCATCCCTCAAGCTTTGATCATTATGTAAAGCTGTTGTGCTCGGTGCTGGCACTGAATACATTACAGAGTGGATAACCAGGCAAGTGCAAGCAAGTGTACACAGACCAACACATTGACTCAGCTTCTAAGTTTCTTGCAATTTTAAAATAACACGCATCCCGTCATCTCTAAAGGACGAATAAAGAGAAGCTGTTATCTAATCTCAGCTCGACGTGCGATCTGGACAGGACGATGAGAATGGTTTGAGAGAGTGTACACCGCCGTCAATGGCGTTTAAAGGGGCACACGAGCAGTTTTACACATGAAGATCAGTGTCCTAGTCTCAGCTTTTGCGTGGAGACTGTCTGTAAAAAACAAAACAACCCAAAACCCCCAGAAACCGGGGGAATAGGGGACATCATAGCAGAGGCCAAACTGCAGCTGTTTAGTGGAAGGTAAGTTAAGGTCAGTTTAGCCACCATAGTTTTCTGCAGAATAATTTTAACAGCACTGACAATAGAGTCTTGGAAAAACGCATGCAATACTGTTTATATGAAAATAAGACATACTGTAGTTGACCTAAACTACTGATCAGTTTCATTATCTATTAATCTGCAGATACATTTAATCATTTTTTTAGCAGTGCCGAAAAATAGGCCAACTGCTGCCTTAATTGATTCAATGGTGAAAAAATACAAACTGTTGAAACGCATCCCCAGATATGATTATCCACCCTGTAATCGATTAATCGTCTGCCAAATGCCCATCACAGTTTCCTAAAGCCCAAGGTGACATCCTCAAATGTCTTGGTTTGAACCCAAATCCAAAGACATTCAGCAACTATCACATAAGGCAAAGCAAAGCAGCAAATCCTCCTCCTCGCATTACAGAAGATCTAGGTAATATTGTGCATTTTTGCTTGAAAAAAAATGACTCAAACAACTGATTATAAAAATAGTCCATTTATATTCCTTGGATCTACTTACGCAGTAATTGTTTCAGAGACCGCACTTTGCATTAGGGTGGCTGTTGACTGGAGGTCGTAGCTAGCTCCCTTTCAACTTACAGTCCTGCCGAATAGGTGCTGCAAACTGCATCCACTGGATCTCCGAGCCACATAGGCCAAACACTGGTAAGCGACACTGGTCTACTACGATCCATATTCTAGGGCAAAACATAGGCCTCCTGACAGCTTTAGAGGTTTTGTGCTACATGTTATCATTACCCCTATTAATAGAGTGTTGCTGTTAGGGCGATTATGAGCTTAGGAGGGGAACCCCAGCTCAGAGGGCCTAGCCACCACTTTTAATTTTCGTCTACACGTTCTAATCCGAAAGCCACATTGAACTTGAAAACAAGCCATCTGTTCCTGCCCTCACCTGGCCTACATTAGCCTGAGCTACACACAAACTGTGTGGCTGGCTGCAGGAAAAAAAAAAAAAAAAACATGGCCAGTGCAAATGAATGTCTTGCACTGTCATCATCATTGTCATACAGTGAGGCCATAAATAAGGAGTAGTGCTGCAATAAAAGAGATGCTGTCACTGTAAAAACAAAGAAATATAACAACCTGAGAGCTAAGGGGGCCATTAAGGCTACAAACTAACCCATTGAGCACCATACACACGCTGAGAGCCCCTGCTAGATCATAAGGCTGTAGGTGCATTACAGTGATTTTTTTTTTTTCTCCCTTCGACCAACAACCGTCGACAAGAATTCCTCCTCGCCTAAGACACAATAAGACAGCCAGGCATGAACAGGCCTCCGCGATCTATTCGCCACATGCATAGGTGTGATTGCCCACCCAGTTCAATACCAAGGACAGCGGTCGACGCGCGGAGAGCCTGACAGCCATGACAACACATGCACTACGAAATGACAGATTTACCTCTGCACGCGTGCATCGTGGGCAGCGACACAAACCTGCCCCGGATGACACTGCTGTTTCAGCGTGAACATCAAGACACGAAACAAACAAAAAAAATCCTTAACGCTAGACGAGCATTTCGCCTTCCCAGAGCGGCTTTTTTTTTTTTTTTTTTTTTTCCTTGCCCCCCTGCAAGAAGCAGCACACATTTGTACCAAGCCGCACAGCTCAAAGCGCGTTTGTCGAGCAAAAAACAAACCAAAAAAAAAAAAAAAAAAGCTCCGCACCCACCTGCTTGTCTCGGGGTCGGGGGGGGGCTCACATGTCCCGCGGCTTGCTTTGGTCTGCTACTGTGGATACTGTTATTATGGTGGGCACCGTTATGTGTCTGCCAGCGCCATGTTATTATCACTGAGAGGAGGACTGTGCGGTCCTGTGCGCTACATCCGGGCTGCTGGAGGAGAGCGAATGAGCGCGGTTGGAGGCGGCGGAGAGGGCGGGTTGGCGCTGTGGGGGAGATGTGGAGCACCTGTGCGGCAGAGCAGACGACGGCCGTCCGCCACCGCGACGTGCTGCCCCTCAACTACATCCATCTGCGTTTGTAATAATAAATAAATAAATAAAACCCCCCCTTTTTCTTTTTTTTTCCCAGTGGGAACTCCGAGAGCGGGAGCGTGCTCTCACTGGCCGTTAAACAGCCGCCGTTTCCAGGGAGATACGCGAAGACATTTTGGGGAAGAGTTCCGTCTAATTTTTAACAAATAATAAAAATACAGTGTGATTAACTAACGTGGCCACTAGTGTAGCGGTGAAAACCAGTCAGCGAGGCGGCAGACGCGTTTAAACATTTGCCAAACTCGGTCGAAAGAAATGGACAGTTTAACGGTGGAAATAGTTGGCTCATAGTTATTGATAGACGGTTGAAGAAGTAGAGAGTTAAAAGCAAGGCCGCTGCCACTCAGTCAACATTAGGCTGGGGGCCAGCTCTGCCGGGGGGTCCGGGGGTCTGCTTCAGTCATTAGTTCTCACACATCGGCCCCCTTTTCACCAAAAACCAAAATGGCGCGTTGACATTAACATTACCTTTCCATGCATGTCCTGGCCTTTTACACATCCATGGTCCCGGCTGAAGTGAAGTGTTATTATTGGTGCAGTGTTACAGTAATAAGTGTCCCATTAAACAGCTGACGGGAGCGTTATGGGATCCTACCTTTGTGAGTGTAAAGCCTACGTAGCACTCATGTTATATTATTGTAGTTTTCCTCTTTTTAATACATTTGAAAAGTAATGAAATAGACAGCACAGTGTCTGACACTGACTGTACGATTGTTACCGGTAGTAATAATAATGGTGATTAAATGTAAATGGTTAAAATAGATGCTTAGTGGTTGTAATGTCAAGCTTCTACCATGCCATGAGGTAGTTGTATGAAAGCAGACTTAACTAAACAGACCTAAACACTGGCAGTTTCACTGTATGAAAAAGTACTGTAACAATTTACGTTTGTATTAAGTGTTATATAATTAAAAAGTGTTTTGAGTTCATCTGGCTGGGCTGTGGGGGTACAAAACAGTGAAACTGCTTCATAAACCATGTGTATACCAACTTAAAGGCCCATTGGAAGTCCCAATATTTCATTACAATAGCTACTCTGTGTCAGTTATTCCCACCCTGGGGCCCGTGGACCCCCAGAGATCATTCAGGGGAAGGACAGGACTGCCTCAACATGTTTAATTATTTATATTAATTTATACCTGGCTTGATTGTGCGGAAGAGTATTAGGGCCCGGCGTAAGGGGAAAAACAGAAGAGAGAGGGGCAAGATTTTTTATTTTTTATTCAGCATTTTGAGAATAAAGTCGAAATGTCGAGAATAAAGTTGAAATACCATTTTGAGAATAATATCAAAATGTTGAGAATAAAGTCAACTCCCTGGTCCATCAAATCAAGTTAGGAGAGTGACCACCCTGCCAGAGTGTACATCCTTGGAGTACACTTTTTACCACACTGTGTTTATGCACTGAAAGAGAAAAAATGTCCATGTTACTAAAAGCGATTCTTCTCCAAAGTTTGACTTTAATCTTGAAATGTCAAGTTTGTTTTTGACATGTTGACTTTATTCTCAAAATGGTATTTCAACTTTCTTCTCGACGTTTCGACTCAAAAAATCTTCCTCCCCTGATTAACTTTTTCCTATGCCTGACCCTAATACTTGACCAGGCTTGGCTCCAGGGGAATAAAAGAGCTGAAGGGCACCTAGTAACCACCCTTTTCTTCCAGTCTCTTTGCTATATGTACAGTTTTGTATGCTGGAATAGTATCTGGCCCCAGATTTTTTTGTCGTGATTTGACAAGAGGTCTTATAACTCGATTTTGACACAAAGGCGCTCTTCAAGACAGCGTCTAAAGATTAAAGCACAACAATATTTGATGTATTTGTGTATTTTTGTAGCTAAGGCTTCATACTTAATGGATGTGTTACTTCAGACAGAAGCTGAGCCTTACATCCTTTTAAGTGCATTACTATACTGTATCAAGTTGTCATTTTTCTGCTTCTTAAGAGTATGTTGGGCATGACTATACATGTAAGTGTTTCTCAAGTGAAGTCAGACACAGGCTGTAGCCCCAGAGCTTTGGGGATACACACAGTGTGACAGACTCTGCCAGCTCTGACAGTGTCACAGCCCTCATTGATCTTCCATCTCTGTTTCTGACATGCTGTTTGTAGCACAGGGCTCTTCCCCAGACTACAGTAAGTGAATGTGTAAGGGCACGAGTCAATTTCTCCCGCTGTGACAGGAAAGTCCTTATGTCTGACTGTCTGGTTAACTGAGGGAGAGAATGAGAGAGGAGGCAGTGAGCTGAGTATCCATTATTATGCCAAGGTCTAGCTCTTTGTGTTGTTGTTAAACATAGGGATCAATGAAGGAACTGCTACCACATGTCCTTCCCTTAGGCTCATCAGCCCGATAAATCTCACCAGTTGACTTGCTTGAAAGGATGCATCTTCCCTTCTGTCTTTTGCCAGCTGGTCATACAGGTGGAGACTTTAAAAAACACCACATGCCACCTACAAAATGAATCAGAAGTGCATTCCTGCTTCACTGCACATATGTGCAACATGTGTCGAGCCAACATAGATGGGTGCTTGCAAAAGTAGGCATGCACTTTGCAAACAGACACACTCTTCCTCACTACTATTTTCCTTGCTCCAATGATTTGTCCTCTTATGATGACACTGTCCTCGCCTGCTCAGTCTCCCATGCGGCCTCCATACCAACCATAAATCCCCTTGGGAAATGTGAGCCTGGACTGTAAGCAGTGGGAACACCCCTTCAGCTCAGGACTATTCCAGGCTGTGCTACACTTATTATGGGCTTTATGGACAGCCACATCTATCCTTCTCATATAGCCACATGGGGGGAAGGTGGGGAAGCTTGGTGATGCATTTTAGTAAGTGGGCTCAATATACTACGTATATTGTGAATTTTTTCACCTCCCCGAGATTAAGTACGCTTCTTTTTTAGAAACCACCGTGGGATACAGAAGATTTGTGAAGTGATACTTCCCCCAAAATATATCTTTGAGAAACAAAATAGTCATCCTCTTGAAAGGTGTCCTTTAAAAGTTCCTTCAAAGCTTTGGGGAGGCCGATGGCTTTACACGGAAGCAGTGGAATTTGCTATGTTTGGATAAGAAAGATGATTGTTGAAGTGGATTATGCTGCATGACTGGTTTGATGGGTATATTAAATCAACATGACTATTGTCACTATTAAAATCCACTGTAAAGCTGAACACATAGAGAAAACTAACAAACTTTTTACAGACACCTTTGAAGCCTTCCTGTTCAGATTGTTCAGAAGGCTTTTTTATGCACAAAAGATAGATTTTTGGTGTAATATTATTTTAATTGTTTTACAGTGCTTCATCAGATCCCTATGCCGTTTTTTTCGCCTTGTCATGTCATGCACTATGGTTTGTTATGATGTCTTTGAAGGAGTCAGCTGACCAGATATATCCATAGATTAAAGACTCATCCAATCCTATTGCCTTTCATGGAACAAGGAGTATTGCCACATGACTACTACCCCCTTCAGAAACTGACATCTCCATCTAGTGGGGGATTGTGGGAGCACACAGGTTACTATAGTGCATCCAACTGTAAGCTGTGTCAGGCTCCTGGTTATGTCTGAAATAGAAGTCACAACATTTCTGAGTGCATAATGTGACCCTTTTGTGATATTAAATTGATCCCATAGTGGTCCAGATATGATGAGAATTTTAACACACAAAAATACACACACAAACACACTCAGGTCCCTTAAAAAAACGTGCTGCTGTCCCCATGGCAACTGTAGCAATAGTTTTCTCTGAAACCATCTCCCTCTCTCTTACTCCCTCTCTTACACACTCTTTGCTTATCTCCCTTGTTTACTTGTTCTTTGAAGACACACAGCCACAGGTTATTGTAAAACACTACCTCATAGAAAACCACTACTTTCACTAAAGGTATGCACTCAGAAATGTTACCTATGGTGGGGATTACCTCATATAACTCGTTATTGCACCTTTAATAGGAAAGAAAATGGTGAAAAGGAGGGGAAAGGGGAGACAGGGAGGTTGCAGTTTACGAGTGTTGGAACAAGGCCCGATGCTTATCTGAGGCTAATGCCACCGCTGTCACTTTGGAAAACCCTGCTTCTGCCAGAACACTGTCTTCTGCCTAACAGCAGCAGGCCTCACGGTTGCCTCCTTTCCCTCCACCCCCTCATTGGTTGAAACTACAAAATGAGATCTCCCACAAGTGACATCATTACTCCCTCTCCCATCAGACAGCATATGTCATGGCCACATGTAAAACATCCACTCCAATTTATTCTCCACTTTAAATCACTCCTTGAGATATATTTGTTACACACGCATGATGTCTTTTTGCAACTTTCTTATCACATTATTCAATAAGAACAGATTGGGTTGAGTGCATTGAAGTGTTGAGGAAACAAGTGTTGCCAGTTCCAGCTTTTGACAGGCCAACCTGGAGACTAACCATGAACCAAATGTTCTGGATTGTTTCTTGGCAAGAAATCTCTTCAGACAATATGCAAGCAGCAAAACAATTCCCTACTATCCTCACATGAAGCTTCATTTTGTGGTTGTCTAAAGCCTAGTCACTCTGGGCTGAAGAATATGACAACATTTTTCTGTTGACTCTCTATAAATGAGTATTTTTTTTACAAAGACAGGAGGGAGAGTATCAAGGACAAAGTCAAACTGTATTTCTTGGGCGAGATCATGTGAATCCTGTTGATTGTTATAGTTATTGTTGTGTGTGTGTGATTCTCAAAGTATAAGAACTGATGAGAGACTGCCTCTCTTCAGTCATATCTGTGTAATGCTGATGATGGCTCTTGCTTGCAAACAATAAAGCTTCATGAAGAAATTGAATATCATGTCTAGGTATTTAATTGCCAACTGTCATCTGCACTAGACAAGAACTGAGATTTGAGTTTCCACGACACTGTCCCAAGAGAGGTGAGGCATTGATTCTCTGAAGTGGAGGAACCCATTGCATTAGTGCAACAGGGTGAGTATATGAAACATGTTTGTTAAGCCCAAGGCCAGAGTTTTAGCATCAATTTTAAGCAAGGCTTCACCTTGTTAAAGTGTTGTTGTTAAAGTGAGACACATTTTCATAGAGAGTCCAAGGTTGTTGTTGGGTGTCTAATCTGGTGATTTTCAAACAGAAAGTTCTCCAGTAAAGTATCACCTTTGGTATTTGATATATGATGGGCATTGTTGCGTGTGAGAACTATCTTTAAAACAGGATTAATCTTTTTTCCTTTTCAGTCATTTGAGGGCAGTGAAAACAACAATGACATATTATCACCTTAGAAAACTGATATGAAAAAAAAAAACATTTTCATTTACATCCAGCATTAGCAATCATTTGGAGTTGTGTTCCTGGACACCCAACAGTTTAATATTCCCTCTACTTTCTGCTCTGTTTTGGTTTCCTCCAACTCCTGAGGGAAATATCTGGCTCTTTAGCGTCTGAATGCTCCACTATGTTCATAAGCTAGTCCCCAGACGAATATAGGTCAAATATTAAATCTTCTTCTTGCTTTGTTTTGCTCTACAACTGCTGTTGAGGAAAATATCCGGCTTTTTAGCTGCTAAGTGCTCCAATATGTCTACAAAGCTATTTGCTAACATCGTCTGTCTGCCCTTTGGTGCTGAGGAGGGTAGTGGGTGTATCAGCTGCCTGCTGCAGCTGAAAACGAGGTTGATGAGAGCGGTGAATCAAAACAGTAAAGTTGTGGGCTGGAATACCAAAAATAATTAACCGAAAGACATTGAAATGGGGGAACTGCCAAGTTATATAGATATAGAATATAAATTTGTGCAGCTTTAAGTTCTACTAAAAACGGGTTAAACGTCACTGGTAAATATATAATTTAATAATATCCTGACAACTATATAATTACTGCTGTTTTTTTACCATTTCACAGTTTGCTGTAATGCACAGCAGACCCTGTTGTGAATGGGCAAATGACAAACATTTGTCTGTTTATCATTTAATTCTGGAAACAATTAAAAATCAATCAAAAAAAAAAAGAAAAGAAAAGAAAAGAACTACACAATTTGGCTTGGAACAGCTTACTGGAGATGATGAGACATTAGGATTTAATCAGCCCAGATGCTCAGTTCAACAGATTCGAGTGCTGCCACCCAACCACAACCACAGACACGCACACACAAAGCCAGAGGCTCCGACTGCCCAAATTGTCCAACGTGGCCGCACTCTTTGCTTGCCTTAATGTGTGGCACTGTGAGCCGCAGCTGGCCTCCTGGGGTCAGGCTTCAGGGTGCCCTCATACACTCATGAAGAATTGATGAGGGAGAGTCTGTGTCGGTGCACATGTGCCTTTGTATTGTACATGAACAATACAGTGCAGTATTATCCAGTTAGTGTTGTGAGTATTCTTACTGGTAGCAGACATTTTAGCTTATATTACAGTGTTTTTTGTGACTGATCATGACATCAAGAATAAAAACACAACAGAGGAGCTGTGGTGGTTCCAAGGGTGGCAGCTGGGGTGGCAAGGCAGTTTTTTTTTAGGGTGGCAGCTTTCACCCCTTGCCACCCCAGTTTTGGACAATTTAATTCCAAAACAAATAAAAAGTGGTGGCTTGTCGGAAATTTACAAAAGTGAGTCAATCAGCAAGAGATGACGCTCCCCGTAGAATCTTGTCCAGTGGCAGGAGCCGCGAGAGGACAACTTGGGAAATTGAGAGGCTGCAGGATATTTAAATAGACAGTAGCCTAAGAGAAAAACAACACACATTCACTCAAACGTTCCATAACATTCAGTGTTAAGTTGTACACGATTATTAATATTTAGATATTTCTATTCAATGTTTTACTCATGTGCCACAATAATGTAATGTTTTTGAGCTAAAATATCTTCATTTGGGGGCTTTTCCAAGCAAATATTGATATATGTGATTGTTCGCGATACAAGAGATTTATAATATATCTGTTACATTTATAACCTCAGAAACACCAAAAAGGACTGTAGCTGGACTAAATATAATACACTGATGAGTCGACTGAGTGCGTGAAAGTCACCTTTTACTATGTGATGTAACTTTTTCTATTGACTGCCTGTGTCACAACAATAAGTTGTATGTAGCAGATGAAATAGTTACCCCTAACCCTAAGTGGCTACTTTTGTGAAAGGAAAGTCTGACAGCAAGAGTTACAGTGAATTATACACATTATATACTATTTAATGGATGTTTTTCATTCTGCGTCCAGATAGAGTTTAAAATTAAAGACCAAGTTGAATGAATGTCAGGCGCTGAATTCTCTAGGATTAAGTTTTAGCATTCTAAGAGGTTCTGCAGTTTGACATTTTTCAGCTCAGATGATGGCTAATCTAATAATGGTGTGAGGACAACCAGGGCAACTGTGTGAATCCACATATGTGAGCGACATTTGTTATGAAGCGGTTGCCCCGGAGATTTATTGGATGATTGTGTTAAGTTTTATATGGCTGGAGTTTGATACTGACATCTCACCTGTTTAATGTGGTCAGAATCAATACTTAAACATTAGGAGAGGTCAGACAGTTAGCTCTGCCATTATAAATTCATTCAACAATCATCCTGAGAGAAATATTAAATGTGAAGTATGAACGCCTCCACTGACAACCAAAGCCAATGCAGTGACTTAACCTGAGGCTGAACCAAGCAGTAATGTCTGACTTTTCAGCTGTCAATGCTTGAGTCATTGGAACATACAGAAAAACAGCACTGAGCCCTGACATCTTTGTCTATCTGCTGTAATTGTGTTATTCTGTGTGGCCTAGACAGATGTGGCATGAGTGTTACACAGTCCCATGACTGCTCGACAGTGAAGTGAACCACATCAGCACAAAAACATGTCAGTGTGCTGTCAGTTGATCTACTTTAGATTAGACACATTTAGACATTTTACATAGTCTGTACATTTCAATGTTTTGATATTGTTTCCAACTTTATTTTGACTATTTAACTAACACACACTGTCCTCCAGGTACTTTCCCTTTAGTTTTATCTTATGAGACCATCACCATCACTTTAATAACCAACTGAAGTCTGGGAATGTGGTCTCCTGCGGGAAAAACAATAAAGATAACATGAACAAAACAAACCATTTTGAGTTGCACATTTCAAACATATTACCCACTATATCTTATTTACATAGCCTATATTTTGTGACATGTGAGGGTGTGGCATTTATCTCTCACAGTGGAGTGATGAGGTGAGGAGTGGCCATGTGGTGAGAGGGTTTGGGGCTATAAAAGAGTGTTTCGATGTGCTTGGCTGCAAGCCGACTGACTCACTTAAACTACACCACCGGCCTGCAGCCTGCTTCTGAGTGCACCTGAGGACTAAAGACAAGAAAAGGTAACTTCTAGTCTCAATCTTATCTGCAGCATTTTATAAAATTGCTTTATATTTCTATGAATCAGAACCAAAAATGTTCTTTGCATCCATTACTAGAAGTTTTCATAGTACCAGGGAAATCATTAATTCCCAGCCTGTGTTCTGTGCTAGTGTGCTGCTGTAGAGTGAAAGTTGTGTATAGTGCAATGGTGCATTAAACAAATGGGTCATAAAATGTTATCTAAATATTTGTATACAATTTCTCTTCATATCTGTGGAGTATATGTAGAATATCAGTTTGTGTGCTGCTGGTTAATTGGTAGTTAAGAAGGCTATTGAAAAATCCTAATCTACACTAATTGATGAATATACTGTATACTGTACATAATTATGATATGTGATTTAATCTTTTGCATTAATACACTTTCATTTATAATATTTTGCAAGTAAAACACCCATAATAAATAAGAAAGTTTGAGTTGTATGTCTCAGGTAATAACCAACATTAAGAATGAGCTTGAAATAGAAACACTAGGTAGTTAAAAATGTGGTAACAGTAATTGAATTTGCAGTCACAAGAACAACTATATATTAGTGGTGGGGCCTGGACACCAGAGAATCATTGTTACTGCACATTCCTCTCTAAGTGCACAGAGGTCATTGGTATAAACCTGAATCAATCTGCCATTATGTTTCTGCATGACTCAGGATGTTTTCGGTGGTCATCATTTAATTAGTACATTCATTGGCATCCAAAAAGCTTCATCTGCTCATACTTGTAGAGTAGCTGTAGAGTCCTCTGGTGGTCACTTAGAGAACTATTTCTTCTCCCTGCAGTTATAAAGAAATAAATGAATATGTTTCGATATCTTAGTTAAAAAGCAGCAGTTCCGTATACTGTTAGTTTCCATTTTCTGATTACAGACTAACATCTATTTTGGTTTGGTTCTTTCTTTACTTTTCTGTTTCCGTTAAGTCCTCTGGGACTTGTTTGTTATATATAAAAAAGAAGAGCTGTAAAATAAATAAAAGTGATCTTGTTCTTGCAGGCAGCATGGATGTAAGTAGCTCCTCAAATTCTCAAATCTCTACACTGGTAAGAATAACACAAATCATTGCAACTATTTTTCTCCAAATTTACATCTAAATTAAACTGCTTAAATCTTTGCTTTTGTCAAATGGCCATGTTTGCAACTGCAAGTTGGTGTCCTCCATTCTGTCCACACTCTCTCTTCCCCGTATCTCCCTCCTGACCCCTGACCCTTCTCTCCCTCCATCTTCCCCCTCTCCCCCTCCCTCTCAGCATTCTGACGCTCTGTGTGGCAGCTGCCCGTCCTCTGGCTCTGCCCCACAGGCGAACAGCCTTTGGCCCAGCCTACCTCCCTCTGGAAGTGGGTTCCCTGCATGGCCAGGACAGCCCACCCAGCCTGCACCGTGCTGGACTGGCCAGCCAAACACACCCTGCTGGCCTGGGACACAACAAGCTCCGTTCTCTGTCCCCGCACCAACTTCAGTTCCAGCTCAGATTATAACACCAGCCCCTGCACCCATCACAGTCCCAACTCCAGCTCTTCCTCAAGTTCCAGCTCTGGCTCCAGGGCAACCCTGCCAGCCTTGCTGGCCAGGCACCCAGTACCAGCCTCCCCAGCCACCGGCTCCAATCCAAGCTCAAGTCCCCGCTCAAGCCCCAGCTCCGACTCCAGTCCCAGTCCCGGGACCTGCTCCCGCTACCAGCATCCATCCAATGTACCCTGCCCACCCGGGTTGGCCTTATAACCCGGGACAGTCAGGATGGCCTGGACAGAGTCCATCTATCATGCCTCCACACTGGCTTCCACCCACATCTGGACCTCTCGTGAGTCAAATGCAAAGAATCTGACTTGCATACATCTTACAAGATCTTACAAGACTTACAGAGATGGATATGGATAGATGCAAAAATACTTACGGACATACATATGTTTGAGTCCTGGCTGCTTTACAGTTCAGGTTGTTTTAATGGTCTTCTCTCACTCTTGCTGTTTAGAGTGTGCCATACAACTTGAACCTGGCCCGAGGGGTCTATGACAAGATGATGATGACCATCTTGGGCCATGTCAAACCTAATGCTAAAATGTAAGCTATGTGTACTTAGATCACTTTCTGAGCCATTCTCCTCCTTATATTCTGTTTTGTTTTCATATTCTTTTAAGTTTATATTGTTAAGTTTTATTTTCAAAATTCATACATAATATACAAATCTGACCAGTTGTTGAAGGACAGACAAATTGTACACAAAAGAGACAGTGAAAGTCTAACCAGCTTATGTCTTCCACAGGTTCACAGTGAACTTTCTGAGGGGCAACGACATCGCCTTTCACATCAACCCCCGCTTCAGTGAGGGGGGCAAACAGGTGCTGGTCCGTAACCACAAACTGGGTGAGCGCTGGGGCCCAGAGGAGAGGGACCTGAAGGGACCCTTCCCCTTCGCTCTTGGGAGCCCATTTGAGGTGAGTGTAAGAGAGAGGAATCAGACTGGGCCGTGGATTGAAAAGTGGTGCTTAAAGATGCTATGTGTAGCATGTTAATGTCAGTAAATCATTACCACATCCATTTGGAGACGTATGTTCACCTGAAGCAAAGTCAGTGTCTACTGCTACTAATACTTTTGCTGTACCACACAATGAGAGTTTTCAGAGAGTAAATGACATAAACAGAAGTTACTTATCATTTTAACCCTGGTCTCATTGTTTGTGGTTACTTTAATAATGATATGTTGATGTTTCAAAATGCTACACATGGTGCCTTTAACTGACTCTAGGCCACTTTCTTATGGTTAATGTCAGGATAACGTTTGGAAAAGATGGAAAGGGGTGGAAAGTCGTTTGTGCAGGCGGGTCCTAGATAAGGGAACTGCTGTACTGCAGGAAGGCTCCTGGAGGTCAGTGGGGGTCTCATGTTGCTCAATGACATCAATAACAATTATGCTTTACAGGCATTGGCTAAAGGTTACTAATAGTCTCTGTGTCCATGTTTCCTGACAGCAATAATATGAACTAGGTTCATACACTTTTCCTTCAATCTTATTTTGTATCTTTCAATTAGTAAAGTTGAATTTTCTGGAAATTATACTGACATTAAATCATCCTAATTGCACTTAGGATGAGCGGGGTGTTCCAGTTAGAAGATTTGGGCCCTGCAGAATGACTCTTCCTAAATTAAATCATGATTAAATAGTTGTTTTTCTTTCTAAATGTGCACTGCTAATTTACAGTCTTGATGAAAGTAGTGTATTATATGTGTTCTGCTCTGTTCCAGATGAAGATCCTGTGCAGTCATGAGGCGTTCAGGGTGGCAGTGAACAACATCCCGCTGTTCGAGTTCCGACACCGCGTCCGAGAGCTCAACCAGATCGACAGGATCAACATCCTGCATGATGTCGTCCTCACATACGTCAATGTGGAGACACTTCCATAGGATGCACACTATTACTCACACAGTACATAAACCAACACAAGGATGCAGACATGTATATGAGTGTGTAAATGCATATGAGCAAAAAAAGCATTCAAAGACAGATATAGACATTTGCACATCACACAACATCTATACGCTACATCTTGCAGGAACCAAAATGTTCCAATTTAATTGTCATGATGCTTTAAGATGAAACAAATAAGTGTGTTAGTATGTGAAGTAATATTAATACTGACATGAGCTGAACTCATTCTATAATATGCTACAGTAAGCTCAAACCACTTCCTCTATCACATAGCTAACCATTTAACACACACACGCTTTATTCTTCAGCATGAGGATGCTACTGCCACTGTATTTATTGTGTACAATAAATGAAATAACTGAAAATTATACATGTATCTATATAACCAAAAAGAAACAATGAGGTCCATTAGATTGTCATTAGGGTTCTGTTAACTGTAGTGATTCTTAAATAAAATTATCAGTCAGAAATCTGTGTTTTCATTGTTGATTTTTTTTAAAGAGACCTTAAAGTAAAGAACAGTGCAAAGTGTTTGAAACTGTATGACAGTAACAGAAGAAAAATCTCTTTCAGATAAATATAAAATCCCAGAAGAGCATTAAAATCAGCATTACGAAAAGTTGCACAAATGTACAGAAGGAACATAGACCAACAGATTAGTGATGATACACATAAAGTAATGAAAACTGCACTAATGTTATAGCTACAATACTAGAGAGACACCACTGGCACAGAAATATGACTTAAACAGTCTAAACAAGACATCCTCCCAGGTCTTTCATCTGACACTTCATACCTTCAAACCTATGTCCTACAATACAACCATTTCTATCTTGAACTGAACTTCCTCTAACCTCCTACTTAAACATACTTAAACATATCCATCTATAGATAGTACCTAATGGAACTAGTGTTGCCCCATTAGCAGTGGGGCCTGAGGATGTCCATCTGTGCAAAACTTTGGTCTGGAGTAAAATGAAACTAAACTGGCCAGACTGAAAATTGGCATGGCTATTTAAATCCCCCAGGTTAGTAGTGGTAAGGCTCTACGAACAGAAAAATCATGAGAACATTGTTTATTCTGACCTTTCATTTTTTACAATGTGGAACAATGAACCCTGCAGCCTCTAGGGGATGCTAATGGAGCTTTAGACTTAAACAGTGAGTTTTGTGACAGTTTTTAGCCAACTGTATATTTTGACTACCTGCGCTCTTCACGTAACGTAACCTTCTGGTGTCTCCCTTCATAACAACTGTGATTCATTACAAAAGGGGAAAACAGACAAAGAGCTATGGCAGCTTGATAAATAAGGCAACCTTTTGTACTTGTTCTTTTTTCAGTGCATAATACTCATAAACATTTTTTTCAACTTCTCCAAATAAAATAACATCTCATCTACATTCACAAAGTCGAGTCCAAAAAGGATCTCTGTGCAAATAACAAGTGTGCAACTCACAGTGCTACTGTGTGTGCATGTGTCTGACTCCTACTAGTCTAATTAAGTCTTGGTATCTAGTCTCTTCTCCACAGACTTCAGCAGCAGTTCGGCGTACTGCTGCAGCAGAGCCAGGGCCTTCTCTCCCTCACCTTTGACCTCTTTGGGGGGGTCTTCACACTGTGAGGTGGGGTGAGGCAGAGAGTCCAGCTCAGCCTTGACCGTGAACAGGGTCTCGGACAGGATGCTCCTCATTTCTTGATGATCTTCGCTGGGCTGTTGGCTGCATTGTAGCACCTGGTTTTAATGAATACATACATATGAAAAACAGACTTGGCAGACATACAGTCAGTGTTTTTCCCTGTTTGATGTGTTCATCAGATTATAGATAAAACAGTCAGTGCTCAAACATATGTCCATTCAAGTAGGGTTGCAACTAAAGACGATTGATCCGTCTGTTATTTTCTAAAATGAATCGATTAATGTTTTTGTCTATAAAATAGGGAAACGTCTTTGGTTCTAAAATGGTTCATCATTGAATCGATTTGTCAATCAACGAAAGTTCATTGAAAATTAATTGTTTGGGTAATTTTTCCAGGAAAAAGAGCCACACATTTTCTGGCTCCACCTATCAAATGTGAAGATTTTCTGCTTTTATCTCTGTTTTATATGATTGTAATTGGAATATCTTTGGGTTTTGGACTGTCAGTCAGATATTTGAAGGCGTCACCTTGGACTTTAGGAACTATTGATTTAATAGAGCAAACAATTAATCTGAGAAATAATTGGCAGATTAAACAATAATGAACATTTTCAGTTGCAGCACTAAACATGTGCATCACAGGAATATGAGAGTGGTGGCATGATCAGGCATGTAATTTGTGAGAAATTATCTCCATCTATTCCACTTTTATCTTCCCTATCTCTCTGTTTTCCATATCTTATCCCAACATATCTCCCAACATATTTTCCTTTCATGCTTCGCTTAACCCCCACATCTACTCTTTCTCATTTTCACACACACACACGCTCACTGACCGTAGTGTACAGCATGACGGTTTTCCTCAGACTGTTGTGAAGCTCACTAACAGCCTGCCTACAAGTTTCCAAGGTGATAGAGTGATCTGCAGAAGGAGAAAGGGAGAGACTATTTCAAGTATAGCACAGCATGTGGCTAACCATTGTGTGCACAAAGACGCACATGCTGTACAGTATACACACACAAACACACAGTTATCGAGCGAAGTAGGCGCGCAGTAAATGTTGAGCAAAAGGTTGAAGAGCATTACAAGAAAGACAGGAATAAACTTGGTGGCAGAAAAGAAACTATAGAAAAAACACACGAGGAGGCTGCTGAACAAAGCCAGAGAGCAGGAGCTGTGTAAGCTGTGAAACTGAGAATATGATTTCACAGTTTATATCCTCTGGCAAAACACAAAAGTTGTAGGTACAAATAAAGGATATCAGTTAATGGCATTTCTGGTTTCTGTGTTTTCAAATTAAAATGAAATGACATCTGTTGCCTGTGTGAGGCAGTTATCGTCCACAAAACAGCAGGCACAGAAGTGTAAAGAACGGGGTAAGAGGAAGAAGTTATTTTAAGATTCATCCCAGCGGTTTAACTCTGTAAGGTGCCTTTATTTACTGAGTACGTGAGCAATGTGTGGAAAACAAACTGCACTTCAGCTCAGTGGGGCTCTATATAAACTACTCTGCTCTAGAATGTAAATGTTTTTAACTGTGTTCTGTTATTGTTTTCTCGTTAGTTATTTTTTGAGTATATTTATTCTGTTTTAATTGTACTTTCCATGATTGCCTCAAGATTTAAATAAAGGTTGAATCTATTCAATAATATATCAAAGAATAATGTTAAATAATAGGAAATTACTTTATTATCATCAAAAGGCAGCATTAACATGGGCAAATTCCACTGCAATCTTTCTGGATGGCATGAGAAGGCCAACATGAAAAGGGTTCATCCTTTGAAGAAGACTGTACAGAACTCAGGATGGCATTGCCACCCTTGGGTTCCTCAACTAACAGATCTCAAAATTCACCAAAAGGGTAGAATTCAAAACATCCCATGTCCCTTGATCTGCGGACTCACTCATGTAATCACAGTATTGACAGCAGGAGGGCACAGGGGCAGACGGAGGAACGTGAGACAGACAAGCAGACTGATACACGGGCCAGAAGGCAGAGGGCGATCAGTGTGAAGAGATGCAGTGATGAATAGGAGGAGCGGTAGCGACAGACAGGTTAATCAAAGAGTTGTTGGGGCGGGGGTGGGGGTCCAGACCTGGCTGGGGATCAGCGCTCCATGTGTGGGCCTGTTCAGGCACCAGAGGGCACTCTGTGTCTACAGCCACCTGTCCTGGTTCCTTGGCACTGGGAAGAAATGTCAGAAATGTGTGTCAGTTACTGTGTTAATGCTAATTTTGATTGACTAAATCTGCTCAATACTGCAACACTCCACAGTGTAAGGCAGTTGTGTTATGATAAGTTGATGACCCTTATAATATAATAAGTAATAATATAATAAGTATCAAGCCATAAAAAGATCTTTCTACTGACTGTTCTTAGGGGTCATGTGCAATATAAAAACTGGCAAAGAAACATTTATCGATGTTTGTTTTTTTTAAAAACAAAAATAATAAAAATGTACCTCTCTGAACCTGAGCCTCTCTTCTGCTTCACTGGTAGTAAACTTGGCAAACAAGGATCCAAACTTAGAGACAGATTCCTCCCCAGTGCTGAAGACAACAAGATATACACACAATCTGCATTTTAGTTCCCTACTTGTGCATTTATGTGACACATCTACAGCATATAGCTGGCTGTCTAACCTTGTCTGTTTCCTGGAGCAGATGTAACGTCACATCCAGGGTCCATGGTAGGAGTAGAAGCCCTCGCCGGGCCTCCAGACCAGCTCGAGCTCGGCTTCACCTCCAGGCAGAGGCTGCGGCGAGGGCTGAGGGGCTGTTTGGGGAGCGGGATGCGGGAGGGAGGGATGTTCTGGGTAAAAGGAGTGGGTGAAACTCTAGCTGTAGGATGGGGAGGAGTTGGGGAGGGACTGTTTGATGGAGGGCACGAAGAGAGGGATGAGGTTGATGAGACAGTAGAGGGGAACGCGGCAACAGACGAGGTGAGGAGGGCAGGGTCGACCTCCAGCTCCCCACATGACCTCCTGCTCTTGGGGAAGGAGGGGGAGCTCGGTGGAGAGCCCATCTGGATGCCCTCTCCCAGCGAGGAGGAGCGGCTGCTTTTAGCCATGGAGCTGGCAGTGGGGTTCATGTAGGAGTGCTGGGCCTTGAGTTTGGGGCTCTCCCAAGGCATAGGGGACTGGGGAGACTGTGGGGACCCGGGGGAGGGTGAAGAAAAGTGGAAGGACGGCGTGAGAGTGTCATGATCCAGGCAAAGCTGCTGAGGTCTCTTGTGCAACTCCCTTCGGTCACTAGAGGGCACAGGTGAGTGAGGAGCTGGGGAAAAATGTAGAAGTAAGGATTAATATGACTTGTTTTGAGAAAATAGATTTAATACATTTAATGATGTTGTGTCAAATTGTTATGAATTAACTGTACGACTTTTAGAATTACATTATGTAAATAAATTGTAAACTCTGGGTAAATAACCTTACTCAGACTAATTTTGCATATTTCACAGAAGATCTCCATGCAAATTATGTTTGAATACACTATTTGAGGCAGTTTCACTGTCTCACAATGTACAGTTAATGGAGCTAATAGAGCTCATTGAATAATTTGACCCAAATATTACAGAAATAGCAGCAAATATATGGTAAGAAATTAACAAAATGAACCGTACAGTCCATAGAGGCCAGGTTCTGGGCAGAGTGTGATTTCTGTAAACTTGTCTCTCTGTCCAACAGCAACGAAGCTTTAGGTGGAGGGTTGGACAGCCTCCACAGGTGGGACCCTGAAGTCTTCTTCTTCAGGGGTCTAAGGGTAGTAGCACAGTCCCTCTCTGGAGCATCTACCCTGCTAGAGGAAACACAGCTGTTTTAAGATCCATTGAAACAAGGTGAATACCAGTGTTGATTCACGTTTTAAATTTTCCTTTGTGTCTGTGATACATTTTGGCAGTAGTATATTAGTCTAATTTATTTGCATGTGATTAATTACTTTAGATGAAAATGCAGTTTTCCCTGCTTTTGTTTATCCTTATCAATTATTAATCTGTAAGTAACAGCTGAAATGTACTGGTTGTTTAAAAACATTGTATCTTAGTGTGACTTCAGGAAAGTCTTGTTTGTCAAGTATGTATTATATTGCATTCTTGCCATGGGGACTTTCTAATCATTTATTTATGCAACAGAGTACCGTTTGTGCTTTTTTGATCTTTTGCAATTTATGATTCATTAATCAAAGTCTGCAGAAGCAGAACTTGTCTAAAAATAAACCCCATGCAGCTCTGAGTCTGTATTTTCTTCTTACTTTGGCCCCTCGCTCCTGCCAGGGGACACAGGGGTCTTGTCTTCTGTGTTTCTGCTCTGGCTTTCCTCCATCAAGGGCCGTACTTTTGACACAGGGGGCTTGGCAGAGTGGTTTCCTTGTTCCTTTCCATGCACTTTGACAAACGGAGGCATGCCCCTACACAGAAAGGGTTAGGGGAGCAGGTGGGTAAAATACACAATGTATTCCTCAACAGTAAGTTAAGGGAATAGTCTGACATTATGGGACCTTATTTGCTTTTGCTGCAGAGAGTGAAATGAGAAGATCGGTGCAACGCTGTGAGCCAAATAAGAAGATGGAGCGAGCAGCCCGTTAGCTTAGTTGAACACGAAGACTGGAAACAGGCAGAAACAGCTAGCCTGGCTCTCTCTAAATGTAACAAAATCTGCCTACCAGCACCTCTAGAGCTCACTTATTAACACCTTATATTTTATTTGTTTAATCTGAAGCAGTTGCCAGGCAACCAGCAGAGACACCATGAAGTTATTGGTCTTGGTCAAAAAAGACCCCCCCCCCCCCCCCCCCCCACAAATTTTTGCTTTTACATTACACATATTACTCATAATGTTCAACTATTCCTTAAATCATACAGTGTTTTACAGTTAAATGTCTCGCTGCAAATTCATTATTAATACAAATAAAAAGGTAAAAACGTCCAGGGATAAAAAACAATCTTCCTGAACGCATATAATTTCAAACTGACAGCTAGATCAAGATGGTACACAGATGGTTTAGCAGAGCAGTGTGCGTGAGTCCATATAGGTTTGTAATTATAGCTGAGAGTCCACACTGGTCTGAAGTGGTCAACAGTACCTGTTATTATGTCCTCTGGCCAGGAAGCGTGAAGACATACTGAGCCTCGGGACTCTGCTCTGCTCGGCTGTGGACAGACATCAAGTGTTAGAAAAAAACAACAAGGGAAATGGATACAGTGGCAGGGAGAGAAGAAAAACACACAGTGACACAGAAAGAAAAAGAAAGCGAAACATAAGGTGGATAAGAAACCGAAAGGATAATCAGTATCATTTAAAGGAGTAGTTCAACATTTTGGAAGACAAGTGTATTAATTTTCTTCCAGAGAGTTTGATAAAAAGATAGATAGCTCATGTGTTTTTCCCAAAATGTTTAACTATCCCTTCAAAGTTGCATGTGAGTGTTTGGCCTCTCCTACCCATGCTGCAGCTCTCTGCCAGCGTCTCAGAGTTCTGCTTGACGATATCTTCTTGACTGCTGTCAGCAATGTCAGTCACCGTCCTCAGAGCCTCGTCCATACTCGTCACTCCTGCCTTTTGATCCTCTTCCTCCCTCTCTTCATTCTCCTCGTCAGAGCTGTCCTGGCTCAGGGACTCCACATCCGCAGAATCTGAAAGCGCACAAGAGAAAAAGGTACAGCTGAGGCACAAGGGAGAGGGGAAAAAAGCCCTTTTCAAACCCTCCTTGACCTTGGTACATCTACTGCATACAGCAGGTAGGTACAACATAATCATTAACTTACTAGCCAGAACAGTGAGGCTCATGTGGTAGTATTATCTGACATATTTCTATCAGGTCTGAAACTGAATATAATTCCTAACCTCTGTGTGCACAAATCCTTCTCAGCGGGTATCAGCTTTACTGTATGTTGAAGAGATATCATGGCTTTCATGTGCATTCTAGCTTTTCATTTTAAATCCAGCACTTGACACACTTTGAGAAGACATGAAACAGAAATGTAGATGGATAGAAATACTTAAATATAGCAGTGTGACTTTGAAAAACCACTGAAAGCCAATGTGTGTAGACATTTTGTATGGTTTTACCATCTTAAATTAATAAATGTACTAAGCCACTCAAATTATTTCAAGGCTTTAGTTTTTGTTAGTAGAAAAATGGCACAATCATGACGGGAAAGAAGCATGCATTAATGACTGCCAGAGGTGTCTTGTCTGATAGTACCAGTGGGGGTTGCTAAAGTTAGAAAATTTTAAATTTTGCACATACAGAAGCGGCTTTAAATGCAAATCTTTACTTTTTGTGCGCTTGTGTTTTCATTTTAGGGAATGTAAATTAAAAAATGCAATCAATCTCAATCATTATTGCGTATTGGTGTTTTGTGAACTGTTTTTTTTTTGTTTTTGTTGTTGTTGTTATTATGTCTTTTATTGTTGTTATCAGAGTAAGACCTCACCATCGAGGACACGATCCGGGCTGGACTCTCTGCTGTCGTAGCCCAGAGAGCAAGCACTGTCTGGGCTGTAGCTTTCCTGGCTCTCACTGCTGATCCCTTGCATCCCTCGCATCCTGCAGTGCTGCTCCTTCACCGTGTAATCACTGACGTATGAAAACAGAGAGAGGTGGAAACAATGAGGAACAAGGGCAGAGGGGAACATTAAACCAAGAATAGAAAAGCACTTTTGTTCCCTTTTAGTGTCATTGTGATCGCTTGAGCGAAACCATGAGTATGAGTAATTTACCTGCCCTGTACACTTGTATCGTCCTCCTTCTCCTCAGGGTACAGCACGACTCCATCGGTCCCCCTGATGCCCTTGGACGGGTGTGAGGACAGCCAGTCAGCGTGTGGCCAGGGCCGATGCCTCTTGGCTCTCTCCTCCAACTTCAGCTGCAGAAAATGAGCATAGGTGACTTAGCGGTGCAGTTACACCCACATGGATCCATGGACAGATCCCTTTTTCTCTCTCTTAGACATAGATCCATGCCTACCATGGGCTCCTGGATGCTGGGCGTGCTCTGTCTCTCTCCATCATGAGGGGGGCAGTTGGGGTTTTTCTTGTGACCAAAGGTCTCCAGCTGCCTCAGGTCCAGCATGGATTTAACCATCACCTCCAGAGAGCCCATACGATGAGACCACCGCCTCCGAGGACGCTTAGAGGAGTCAGGAGAGGCCTGGCTGATGGCTCCATGCTAGGAAGGACGTACAGGAGATGTAGAAGTTGACACAGTGAAATTTGATTTCTATTGTAAAATACATGAATGAAAAATATCACATAGCAGTTCTGGAAATAAAGATGACAAGTACTAAAATTGTCAGTTTTCCTCCAGATGTCCTCATCTCAGATGAGGTGTGTCATGTGTGATCTAGTTTTTAGCTCTCCCACTTTGGCTGTGTATTTCAGGATGGATTTCAGATGGCTTTTTATCACTTTTAAGACTCAGCAGGGTATTCCCCCCTCCCCCGGTACATCACAGAGGATTTAATCTCATGTGTAGTAGAGTGAAGCCCAAGATTTCTTAAGCCACTTCAGTCCTTCTGAAGTACTGACAGAAAACTAAAGGAGATAGTAGACTGAAGTAGCAGCTGAACTGTTCATCAACTGTCAATTCTAAATACTTAAAGCATGAACTGATTATTACATGCTGTTACTAAAAACTATGAAGTATTTGTCAGGGGGAAACCTATTGTAGGTTTTGGTACTGTTATTTAAGTAGTTTGATTTTACTTCCTATAAATGGGATGTGCTTAACATGAAAAAAAATTGGAACACGCACACAAAATAGAAATAATACACATAAATCATATTATATCATGGAATTGTTAAAAATGTACACTGGAATTTGAATTTTCCAAAGCAGGGTGCCACTCTTCACTTCACTCCCACTTTGTTGTCTATCATATTCTTTAGAAAATAGATGATAACAGTCTTTTCACACTGAATATAACCACCAACCGTTGTCAGCTCCCAGTCCTGTCCTCCATCTGAGCCACCTGTTGTATGAAAGAACACAATCAGCCAAAGCTTAAAATAATGAAATAATACTGGATTGTTTTTATGTCAAAAGCTGCCCTCCACAGAGGGAATAAAGGATTACTACAGATGGCAGATAAACAGGCCGTTACACCAAAATGGCAAACATGTAGCGCCTACTACACAGCTCTTATTCCTAATTCCCTTGATAAACACCTGGATTAGACCCGGCACTGGGTTTGTATTCTCATTCAGTTCATAACCAGACAGTACCTGTGTCCTCCTCTCCCTGGCTGCTGTCAGACGAAGTACTGGATGCGATGTCCTCTGTGTCGTTGGGGTAGTCGTTCTCTGCCCCGTCCTCCTCCTCGTGCTCGCGGTCACTGTCAGAGGACAGACCACCCAGAGTCGGGGCACTATACGCCTCTCGTCTGGAGTAAAAGACAGAGTGATATTTTATAAGTATTCAAGCAGTCTTTGTATGCGAAACAGATACTTTATCATCAGCGAAAGTTTATGGAATGAATGTAATCAATGAAAGTTCCTCAGTAGCTGAGGTGGTGTGCGTCGTCACCTGAGACTGGAGGTCTTGCAGGGTGGTGCGTTTGGGTTTTGTCGGAGCTGGCAGAGCCTCTCTCTCATGCTGATTGTCAGTTCTGGAGCCAGTCGCCACACAAAGATACAGCTGGGAGATAAAAAGCATTCAGGCATTAAAAATGTAACATTTCACTTCATCTTGACTATTGAGGAAACTGTCTGTAAACACATTTCCCCACTCATTTCCTCTGGCAGCAGAGGCTGAAGAAGATTTAATTTGGGTGCTGCTCCAATCCTGGTGTTCTACAGTGGTTTTATTCTATTCATATTTGGATATCTCATTGCTATTAGAGCTCAGATTTAGAAAATAGAACTAATGCTGTTTTTATTTTATTAAATACGCCTGATTATAATACTCTAAATGCTGGATTCTCTCCAGTATAGTCCAGATTACTGGAGTCTAAGTGAATCCAAGGGAGACACTAGTAGCAGCACACACAGGACTGTCTCTCACCTGTCCCCTGACACAGAAATCAAATGCTTGCAGTCGTTGGTAAACTTCATCCCAGTGACAATCTCTGCAAAACCAAAAATATGGCGATGTTAGTCATATTATGCTCCCTGGCAATGTTAGCTGATGAATCATATTCCTTACTCCTATAAAAATGTCATTTACTCACAGCTCAGTCTGACAACATGAAATATGTGTGTGTATGTGAGGATTATTTGTGTGTTCTGTTACCAGAGTGTCCAAACATAGTGGCGACACACTCCCCAGTGTAGAAGTCAAAGATGCTGATGTTTTTATCGGAGCAGCTGGTGGCCACATATTGACCTGACGGATCAAGCTGAACCTGCCAGGACAAAAGGGAGTTCTGTAGTCAACAAACTGTATATGTAGGAGGGGAAAGGCATTCGGAGCATTTGACTGCGGAGGAAAACGTTACCCTGAGCAGACTGCCATCCTCACTCAGGGATCCCTTGTACAGTTTCTTCTGTTTGCCACTGTTGATGTTGAAAACCCTGCCAGTCAGAAGGAAAAGAAACCTCAAAAATCAAACCCTTTCTCCGAGGTTTCCCATTGCTAACCTCATGGACCTTCAGAAAATACACGCCCACGCGCTCACCTGATGCTGCGGTCCTGACAGCCAACAGCAGCGTACTTGCAGGTGGGGTCCACACTCATGTCGTACAGTGTGGTCTTCCTCACCGTGTGGTGGGTACGCCTGAACTCTGTTCCTCTGTCAGTCTGGAAAACAGAAACGCTGTCAGCTCTGTGCTGAAGGAGGGAGGCCGCTGTAGCTTAAGCATTAGATAGAAAGGTGGTCATTGAAACTTAGGGAAAGCGGGACATTAATAGAGCTGAAGTGCATAAGATACCTTCTCAAAACACAGAATTCAAATATCAAAGTCGAATAAGTTGATAATGACTGCTTAGGCTTTCCTATTTCAAGTGGTACACAGTCTGCTTGGTGTGTCATTGCATTTCTGCATTTGTATTGTTGGAAAGAAAGAATCAAACTTGACCCGTGCATTCAGATAGTTAAAAGTTGCAGAGATCGGTTTGAATCAACATCATTATGTGTATGTTAAAAGTAGGCATATACACATAGTTGATATGCTTAGGCCCAACATGAAGTATGTGCTTCGCAAAATGAATCCGCCTGGCAAAGACCCAATGTGAGTTAAAGTCATATCAATTTTGAAGTTCAAGCCATAGAAAATCAGCGTTTGTGCATCCAATCATGCACACATGGCCAGAAAAGGATTTGGTTCATTTAGAATCCTTGAAAACAGATAATGATAACAAACAGCGTAGAAGATGCTCATTTAGGTTCTGCGGGGAGCACAGGCCTGTCACAACACGTTTCTACAATGAATACTCTGTAAATGTCTCGTTGCTGAAGAGAAGTTTTACTGAAGACTAACAAGCCATTGTTTATTGTGCTCTACAAGTCTTAATGCGCATGAGTCACTGCAGCGGCCTGAATCGTGTCGTAACTTTAGCAAGAATGTTGTTACTTATGTAACTCTGACCAAACATAAAATTGTCCCAGTAACCCAGAAGCAAATCTACTGTAGAGGAAAGGCTGCAGCAGGATGTATCTTTTATCGCATTGAGTTATACAACCTGCAGTCCAAATGCTCCTTTTGTGGTACAGGCTGTAGAGCTGTATATTATAAACGGAAGCTAAATAGATTGTGTTGCTGTCCTCAGTGTGAGGAATTAATGAAGAATTTGAGTCAACAGTAATGAAGCAGCAGAGAATGCTGAACCAATATTAGCTCCTCATTGTGTCTTTTATGGCACAAAAAGAACAATGAGATTTATTTTGGAAAAGATTTCTGGTGCAGCAAGTAACTCTGTTTAACCAGTGTTCCTCTGTACCAGAATTAAGCATTAAGAGAGGAGGAAGCAGGTATGTTTTAAAATAGCTGCAGGATGAAATACCCTCAAATGGTGTTTATAAATTTCTTTTTTTATAAAATATTGCAAACATGTAATTACAACAAAAAAAGCACTGACAATACATTTGTCATATTAAAAGAATAGTCTGACATTTTCCAGATTCATATTTATTACGTGGGAGTGGTATCTATCTTCTCATCTAACTCTCAGCAAAAAAAGCAATTTTCAGTTAGTGTATTTATTTTTTATGGTCACGTATGCACATGTGTGAGTTCACTGGATATCCTACAACAGATTCCATCTGTGGAAGGACACACGTTTGATGGTGGGAGCTGATGGATTAAATCTCGCTCAGACGTGTCTCACCTTGTGTGCAGTGCGGAAATAGATGCTCTTGTCTGCCCCACAGCTGATCATCCTCACCTTGTTGTCATTGACTTAAGAACAAAAGACAAATATTTAATGTTTTTTAACAATTATTAAGGACTGTAGGTGACGCAAAAAGTATGTTCGTCTTCATCAGTCAGTCACTAGTAGTATTTTCGAGAGAATTTACAATCCAAGGAAAAGTCTAGTGACAGATTTGTCACAAATGTAGACTAAATTAATCCAAATTAAATATCAAAGGCAATAACAAATGCAAGTATGCTCGTTGAAAGAGAAAAAACAATGTACAGAAAAGCAAAGGCTTTGCTTATAACAAACAAAGCTCCACCTGACTACACATGTATACTTGTCATCTATTATTCAAACAAACAGTGCTGTAAGCAAAATAAAAGAGGGACTTTGTGTGGGACTGAAGGGAGATAAAGCGAGGATTACGAAAAGATTAGCTGTCAGATGTTGACAGTGTCTCAAGTGGCTCACCAGCAAAGCGGACGGCTGTTATGGATGAAGAGTGCTCGTCGAGTGTCTGCACCAGACTGTAGTCATCCTCAGCATCCAAGACGTGGATCAGACGGTCCCTGCTAGCTGTGGCCAGCAGCTTGAGACCTGACAGTAAATAGACAACTTAATCACATATCATATAAACGGCCAGCGCTGCATATTCTTCTATAACACAGTCGCACACATGCGCACTGACCTGTTTCTGGTTTGCTGTATTCAAGGCAGAGGATCTCGGCATCATGGGCCTCCACTTTCAGAATCTCCTCCATGCTGCTGAGGTCATGAACCCTGCAGAAAATAAATTCACTTTTTAAATTTTCTAAGGATCTAGGTCACCTCAGTCAGTCATCAGTCTCAGTTTTAGCCTTCTTGTCCTACCTCAGCATCCCATTGCGATCTCCAGATGCCAGGTGTTTGCCGTCTGGACTGACACAGATGGTCCTGATGCCCGTCCTGCTTTCTGCTGTCTGTCCATCCCCTGGTTTGTCTGCATTTGCATTTATCGAACATTCTTGATCCAGCAAGGCACTAGTGTTTCCATCTATGTAAATTATATTCAGGAGATCCTGCAAAGGATGGAGAAATAACCCTTCAAAGGGAGAATTTGTACTTCTGAAATGTCAGCATTTGCTTTTGCGATACATGAAGACATATGGTGTTTGAAGCAAAACTCACACTGCTGAGGATGTTCTGAGAATGTGTCCAATCGTCCATGTGCCACAGTCTGATGGTGTTGTCAGCTGAGCAACTAAGGAACGCACCTGATGACAAACCAGCACCCAATTCCCCAGGAACATCTGGGAACATCTGAGGAAGGACGAGAGAGAAGGTGTTTAGTGGGTTTCGGGGCTCAGGGAATATTAATTATATGAGGCTAAACAGTATGGATTTCTAAAATACCCATGCTGTGCCATAGATTTACATTCACTATGGAGCATCATCATGAACTGTAATCAGTTCAGTTGGTACTTTTCCATTTGAAGTGTATGTTGTTAGTTGTGAAAACGGTAATTTTGAATGAATAAGGGAAGCCTAGACAAGCCTTCATATCCATAACTCATAACTATAGTCAGAATTGCTGCTTAATATATAGCTTATTCAATGTAATAACTATAACAAAACACAATAATAGTATCCATTAGTGTGTCCCAAACTGGTGTGAGTTCAGTAAGGTAATGAACTGCCCAAAGCGGCACAATTTTGGCATTGTGACGGTGTTGATCAATCCCCCAATGTTCCCCGAATCAGTAGCCTAGTCAAGGCCCAACATTCAGCCCACTGTGTAATTATTAACTACACACTGAATCAGGTGTGTATCATTCACTTCCTCCTGCCTGTTTACCTCCAGGTCCCCAACACAGGCAGCATGGAAGAGGGCAGAGTGCACCTTCCCCACCCTGTTGACATCTCTCACATCCCACACATACAGACTGTGGTCATTATATACACAGCTGAGCCGGTGGCTGACGGGGTCGTAGGTAACAGCAATGGCGTCTGGGTAACGGGCGTTCGTCTTGGTGGAAAATAAGTGGCTGATGGGAAAAAGATTGGAATACATTTTTATAGATCGCGGAAAGAAAATAAAAATAGTACAACATTTTGACCAGGGGCTGGACAGGCCCTCTTCCCAGTCACTGAATAACATAATCAGTAATATCATAAACACAGCATGCCAAAACAATAGTGCCAAAGGTACTGAATCATAGAGACAAATCTGAACACTAGTTGCCCTTTTTGAAACCTCCTATTGATTTGCAGTGCATTGAGGTTTCAGGGTCACCGTATAGCCTTCTCTGTGAAGCCACACATTTAGTGTTGCCAAGGATCCAAGACGTCCAGTGTTTATCCAGTAACGCTGATTAAACGACAAAAGTCAATTTTATCTGAGCCTCAATCGACATTTAGTGCGTGAGCGAGAGAGTGCATTGCTGTTTAACCCGCAAGACAGAGTTACTGTGCAAGTAAGGATTCTACTAACGGGAGCTGGCAACCCTACACAAGGCTTGCTGCGGTGGTCGATGTTACCGGTGTTACACGCTGTTTGGGCATACACAGACTAAATTGCTTGCCCTCCGTCCCTACACACACATTTAGCAGGAAACCAGGGTGGGACAAAGAGAGGGTGCACAGAAAGCTGCTGGGGCGGAGAGAAAAAGGAGTTACCAATCCTGTGTCCTCTCGTGGCTCCTCTCTTGTTGCATTCACTTGCATTCGGACGAGCCACAGCTTTTCATATATTTATTAATTAGACTGTAAAAAAACTGGGGTAGCAGCTAGGGTGGCAAGGTATTTTTTTTTAAACTGCCACTGGACAGCAGGCACTATAAATAGACAGGATTTGATCCTGCAGTGGATCCCTTCCAAAGAGAGATCGCGTTACCCCTGAGCTTTCTTTCACCTGGCCTCCGTGATGACCGAGACGTCAGAGCCGAGGGGGTGCGGCCGCGGCAGCGTGCAGACAAAGTGCAGGTCGACAGGGCTGAAGGCTCGCACCGTTCCATCAGCACAGCCACAGAAGATCATATCCTCAGACAGAGACAGACACTGTGCCACGCCCGTCTACAAGGCAGGACAGGATACAACAGGCACATCAGCTCATTTCACAGCTCTATCATTCACAGATGGCTAAATTCTATCTTTGCAAATAAAATCAATTATAATTAAGTGTTAGTGAGCCCACAACAGTCCTGTCTGTCAGTAATGATAAAGGCCAAAGAAGGTTTTAAAAGCGTCCCTATTGGAATACTTCCAAACACATCGTGTACTTGTCCTTGTCCTTGTTTCTAATCTCTCTGTGATCCTCTGACTGAAGGCAGGAGCTGCACACCTTCATCTTCACCTCTTTAAACTCTACAGCTGGACACTGACCATAAGCACTACTGGTTGTACAGCAGTCAGTAATGGATAGCATTAGTATAAACATACTGTGGATTTAACAATGGCAAAAGTAAATGAGATGAGTGAAATATATGACGTAGACACCTACTGAATCAATAGAGAACAAAATGCACGTTTCATTAAAACCAGTAGTGCAACATTTGTATTGTAACCCTTAATGCCATGATGCCAGTTAGTTTTTAAACCACATTTGTCAATGTCAATCTTAAAGGACTAGTTAGCAGCAAAAGGATACACACAAAAATACAACACAACACTGTTCTTTAAAGAAATATTTCAACATTATGGGAAGTACACTTATTTACTTTCTTGCCCAGAGTTAGATGGGAAGATCAACACCACTCTCATGTCTGTCTGTTTAATATGGAGCTTCAGCCAGGAGATTGTTAGCTGAGCTCAGCACAAAGACTAGAAATAGGGGTGTATTACAGCTAGTCTCTGCTCTGTCAAAAAAGTAAAACAAAAATTCCACCTACCCGAGTAAAACCACAAGGTGTCATTTTAAAAAGAAAAAAACTATATAGTGAGCTTTAGAGGTAAGGTGCTGGTGCTTCTCATCTAACTCACTACAAGAAATACAAATACAACAAATACATCACAGACTGCATCATACCACTGAGGTTTTGTGCAAACTAAACCCCTGGAGCCTAAGATATCATCGCTGAGATAAGAATTTAGACCTGTCATTTCTGAAAGCCCTTATTACCCGATCGCCCAAATGTTAGCAGCTACATTAGGTGGATTGACACCCCAATCAAGTAAAATAAAGATTAAAAGTAGTGGTCACTAAAGGGCCTTAAACAACCTCCTGCCACTGCTGGATACTTCCCGTGAGTCACTCACCCGTAGGTCCACCCACTTGTCCAGCATCCTCCTGCTGTTAAACTCACACAGCAGGCCAGAGGAGGTGATGCAGAAGGTGGAGTCAGATGTAGAGCCCCGTCCACAGGCCACATCGCAGAAGAAGTTGTTCCTCAGCTCTCCCAGCAGCCCCGAGCGGCCCAGCAGAGGGACGGGAGCACTGGCCTGAATACCACAGAGGGGTGAGGGTAAGCTGGTGAAGCTCAGACTGAAGTGGTTAAAGCAAAGAATACTGGTTTCATTTACGCCTAGTTATTTCTGTGGAGGATTTTTTCCTTTTTGTGTATCATTGTTAAAAGTAGGACTTCTTGGTGTGAAAACTAGCTTTGAAACTAACAAATAAAGGCCAAATGAGAAGCCAAGGATTTATTCAATTATTGTGTGTCTTCATTTGAATGGGCAGTAAGCAGTCGTGAAGTTGTGCAGAAAACTGTGTGAAGTTCACTGACGTGAAGACCCTCTGGAACAGCATAATAGCAATGAAATAGGATAATAACTGTGACAAAACCACAGCTTGGATAGTTTTCAAGGCAATTAATCTTTTTCATACAGTGTAAAATGTTTGGTGGAAAAGGGATTCTTTTGAAGGTAAAGGGAAGGTTGCAACACACATGATTGGCACAAACTTTATAAAAGACACGCCGACATTCTCCTTTATTACCTTGCTGGCCTTGCAGTGGTCCAGATACCAGAACTTGATATGCCTGTTCCCCACGGTTACAAAGTAGGAGCTGTCCTCAGAGAAAGACACACCTGTCACCTTACTGGACACCTTGTTGGCAGCCACAACTACATCTTTCTGCAAACAGACAACACAATACATGTTAAAATGAAAGCCTCCTGTAGACTTGGGCGTACTTTGATTTTCTGCAAAATGTGGAAAAAAATGCACAATGGCACAACAGCGTCGGCCTCGAGTGAGACGTACCTTCCACGCCCAGACGTTGACCATCATGTCATGCTGGTTTCCCACACTGACAATGTATTTGCCGTTGGGGGAGAAAGCCACGCAGGAGACGCCATATTTGTGCGACTGGAGCTCCGCCACCTGCCTTCGTTCTGCCACGTCCCACAGTCTCACCGCTGGTAGGTGACCGCTCTGGTGGGAAGGACAGAGGGATGTGGAGGGGGAGTGAGCGGTTGACAAAGGGGCTTATTCTGATGTCTCAGCGCTGTATTGTGTCAGGTTTTTGTCTCCGGTCTTTAAATTGCCCTGGAAAAGGCAACGTGGCGTAGTCGGCTGCCAGTCCAGTCGATCCAGCTCTCTAGGAGATTATCCTCTCTGACCTCTGCTCACTGTATACAGTTACTCGTCTTCACACTATTCTCTCTCAGGGATCAAAAGGCCAGCAGGCTATTGTTGTAGTCTCTTATTTTAATATGCTCAAATGACCTTTCAAAGGTCAGAGTTAGTAGGTGAGAGGAAAGGCACCCTGAAGGACGCTGAAAATGGATGGCATTCAACTAAAGACTGGGCTGCATACAAAGGAGACAGAAAGATAAAAGGACGTGCGTGTCTGCTGCTGCCGGCATGTCCTCGACGTAAATTAGCTTCTGTTTGGGGAATGAATGTATGTGAGGGACATTTCTTATCAGGTAATTCACTCTGGAATATCTTAAACTCGTCTGCTCTTTAAAGACCTTTTAGGAAATCCTCTGAATGAGCTGTGATGCTCTTGATCACAAAAGCAAAAGAAAAACTAAACATTTTTGAGTTTAATATGAAAATCAATTGCGTTCTGTGGCAGCCTACGGATTTTTGCCATTAGGTTGCTTTTAAATGGCAGGAGAGCAGCGTATCCTCGTCGCAATTGGTCTTTTGAACTTTGCTCTCCGCCGTCATGGCAACTACTGCGTGCTCATCCACTTACACGGAGAAGTCTTTAATCGGCTTTGGATTAAGATAGCGTGTTTTGTTGAGGCAAACCCTATAACTGCAACGTAACTGTCGACTGACACATTACAGTGGAACACGAGGGAACTCAGTCTTGGGATTGACAGTAAGGAGACTCACCTCTCCCGTGACCAAGTACTTGCCATCAGGGGAGAAGGACAGAGCTGTGATGGTCTTTCTGTGAAAAGGGGAGAGAAATAGAGAGAGACAGCTCAGTGTGACACATGTTTGGGTAGTTTTGACAGTTCACTGTTGTCCCCTTTGAATGCAGATTGTATTTGTGTTTCACTCACTTTGAAGTGATAATGTGGTGCTGTCTGTTCTTTCTGGGGTTCAGCAAGACTACCACACACCTACACAAGGAAGAATATAATCAAGATTTCACCACATGAGTTATTTTGTATGATATTATACAATGATACACACACATTTTTGAATTGGTACTTACCTAGAAACTCATGTTTAGTAGGTTTCCATTACCAACCTTCAAGTGTTTCTGTATTTATTTAGTCAAGGTGTTTGCATTTCTTGCAAACACCTTGACTACACCTTTTCGGTCAACAAATTAATAATTGAACTCTCTTTTCACAGTGCATAGTTGTGGCATAGCTTACAGATTCTGACTGATGATAGACCATGACCATATAAACATATCACCTCTGATGTAACACAGGAATCCATATAGCATTACTCTAATAGCAACTCATTTGTCTAAAAGTAAGCCAAAGTTCACTAATCTCAGTTGATCCATAATTAAACTTTATTCTGTGGCCTGTTTAAGTATTTGCGAGAGGATTACGGCAAGAAATGCAATAACACTGCAATCGTTCATGCATTTACTCTCCTGGGCATTGATTTAATAATATGTTTTTTAGAGAACACTTCTTGGTGTGCTGAAGTTAATCAAAATTACAAACACTGCTACAAAGATGGTTCATAATTTCTGAACTTTAAAACAGAGTAGCGTGAATGTGGAATAAGAAGAATTTTGGGAGGTACACTGTAACCCCCCCCCCCCCATCCCCCGCCCTTTTTGAGTAATTATTCTTTTCCATATTCAAATAATCTAGCCATAACCCTATTGTTTCCTGCTAAAACTTCCTCTTTACATTCTGTTCAAGAGCCACACAGAGATCAACGATCCACCTGTTAATGCGCTGCCTGCTCCACAGCTCCGTGCCAGGAAACTGCATTCCTGATACGACAGCTTGCACAGATTTAAACTGAGACGGCAGGTGGATTGCCAGACTGTGCACAATTTGGGAAGAATAAAGCTTGCTAAAATAACAGCCAGACCCAGATACACACACACACACACACACACACACACACACACACACACACGCGCGCGCGCCCACACATGTGCACGGAAATGCCAGTGCCTGCACACAACAATACTGTAAACATCCATTGACCTTCTTAGTATTAATACAGCTTTGTCAGAAGATTTGAGAACAACACAAAAGAGGCTCAGTGCACTGCTTCTGTAAGAGCCTCGCGGGACCCGAAGCGCTTGTTTTTTAAACTCTGCTTTCACCCTGGTGGTGCAGCAGCCCTGAGGCCCCAGAGCGTCGCCACTGTAGATCTAAACCCCCCAACCTGCAGCTCACACGTCTCATTTAAAAAAAATAATAATAATCCACTGAGCAAGTTAACACAGCCAGTGTCACTGTTTGCACAGAATTAATAATACTACTCAACGGTCTTTACATCAGTAATCACTGAGTCAAAGGAAGCCTCCCAGAGGATAGGATAAAAAAAGCTTTGGAGTTTTCCTGACGAGCGAGCCCACAGAGCTCTCCTCCTCAGTTCCTCTGAGATAGTGCAGAGATAACACACACACACACACAGAAATTTGCACACTAAGCATCTGCTTGAGGTAGATATGATAAGTAAGCTCCGAGTGTGGCAGGTCAAAGGTCAAATGTTGAGATAAGGATGCAAAAATGGTCTCTCTCTCTCTACTCACCCTGCAGGATAGGCAACCAGTCCAGACCGGGGGTCACACGCCAGGCCGCTGTTTCCAGAAACAGTGATTCCAAGCACCTTCTCCAAAGTCACCTATACAGACACAAAGCAGTGGAGGATTTCATCACAGAGAGAAGTGAAAGTAGAGTTGTTTGACAAAGGTATAGCAAATACCAAACTCAAACCAGCAGTGATCAAAGTAAGAAACCTCGTCATTGAATCAATGACAGAAATAGATTGGTTTGGTTACAACATGCGAATACGGTGGATAAGGGTTCCCTAACGTGTCCACTTTACTTCTAATAATTTAAAGTAGTTCTGCTGTTACATCTCCAAAACACTTGTAAGATGCAAAAAACAATGATCTCCCTGGAATGTGACTGATTTATTAGTTAATTGGTTTGTTTGTGCGTGTCTGCACAGAAGCTTTGGATTTGTTCTACTTATTTTCTCTGATAAACTAATGAGTCGTGCACGGGGAGGCTCAAACAAAAAAAACGAAAAACCGAAATATATCATATCTAATGTAATTTCATCCTTTGGGTGTAATAGGTGTAAAACAATTGTAAAAGATCAGGTTTAACTGAGCCATTAAACAGAAGATGAGACAGAAGGCAAGTCATGCTGTCTGTCTGTCTGGGGAATTATAAAGCAGCTGTGTCACTGATTAGTCTGCAGAAACATGGACGTCCCTGAGTGGATGGTGTCCCACTAACACACATGAAACAATTATAGCAAATTTTAAAAGTTTTAAGTTGGAGCTATTGGCTTTATTAATGGTTAATAAGTCATTTACTCGTCTTAATAGATCAGTTATAAACCATTCATAAGCGCAAATTCTGGATTGCCAAGTTGTGGAAAACGCATTTTGCTGGTGTTATAAATGTTAGTTATCCATTAATAAATGCTTAGTAAAGTTCTTGATACATAGATTTTAGGTCCAAACAATCAAAAGAGTTTTTGACAAACTGACCACCCAAAAGTTGTTCTCATTAATGGCTTATAACTAATCTATAAAGCATGAGTAAATGATTTATCATCCATTAATAGAGCCATTAGTTACAACTTCTACACTCTTTATAAAGCGTGCCTTGTTGTACAGGTATACTGTAGTACTTTAAGCAGTTTCTGCGTGTTTCCTATGTTGTTTGGATAAAAAAATGAAAGAAGTAAAGTACCTTGCTGGAGAGGTTCTCTGTCCTGTTCTTCCTGTGCCTGGCTGACGGAGAGCGCAGCAGGTTCCTGATGCGACTTTTAATCGTGAACCCATCGCCTGGCATCGTGTCTGCAGCCCGGAGCCCTGCAGACCATCCGCTGTGACCGGCCGAGTGTGTGTGTGTGAGTGTGTGTGTGAGTGTGTGTGTGTGCAGGGTGAGGAAGAGGAGGGTGAGCGCCTGCGATGATCCTCCCGCCGCCCGAACCTCCACCCGGAGACAAACCGCAGAGGTTTACAGGGTGGGACAGCGTCCCGCTGGTCTCCCCCCACTTGTCCTCTGTCGCCCGCACGCCACGCACCGCTCCCGCAGCTCCCCCCACCACCTGCGGACCGACGCGGGCTCGTCTCAACGCTGCGATTCCGCACCGACGGAGAGACGGAGACGCCGCGCACGTTTTGATGTGGAGCCGCGGAGCTCTGGTGATCACATCAGTGGCTGCTCGTGTTGATTGAAGGGGATTAGAGGGAGGCTGAGTGTGGGCGGTGTTGAAGATGAAGGGCGGATGTTTGGGCCCCGCAGCTTTGTTTGGCTGCTGATTGAGCGATAAAAGTTCTCCTTAAAACGCACAACTGTCCATTTGTTCGTTTAAATGCGTCTTTGCTTGAGTTAAAGTCGTTTTATATTCGTTTTGGTGTACGGTGTTTGCTGCGTGCTGACTTGTATAGGAATGTAGAGAATTATTGAATCAATCAATCAAAAAGTTATTTTTTGACACAATAACTTAGATTTTCAGCATAAACAAGCCACTTTTCCTGAGAAGTGCTGTCCTACCTAACTGATATACATTCATTATCACCTTATAACCACGTGTTTTCCCGACTGGTACCAATCTCAATCACAGTAGAGAAACTTCAGTTGTTAATTTACTCCCTATACATTTAATGCAATCCACATTCAGTGAGAGATGACTTTGTCCAGTCCCATTCAGGCTCTGTAACTCACATAAAAGGAGGACACAATATTAATACTTACCTCACACACTGCTGAGTGCCATAAGTCAAATCAAGTGATCTTCCAAACTTTCCAAACCAAGTTCCCCCTCATCTTAGCTTCAGATCAACTTGTGTATTTTGGCACGAAACAAGAACTGTAGATTTTGTCCCTGGTCACCCTTTAAAATTAAAGGACGCAGTAACTCAAATCTCTTCATGCTCATTGTGTCTGGACAGCAAACCCACAGTTGCTTGTTTCAGCCTGGAGTTAGTATTATTCCAGTGCTTTACTTATAATTAAAAAGAAACAAACTTTAGAGTAACCATATAGCTGCTATTAGTGGGAACACATCAGCTGTAGTCAAATAATATGAAATAAACTTGGGACATCATGGTGGTGAAGTAATCGATCACAGCGGATATATCTGCTTTAACTGCTGTCAGTCAGGACAGGTTACTGTGGCGTGGACTGATATGGTGTATTGAGGGGGACAGGGTGTGTTCTGTCCACACAGAAGGTCCTTCCTGTTGCTGTTTTGGACAGTGATTACTGACGATGGGATTGCTTTAAAATGTGTACGCAGTGTTAAATGAAAACACAGATAAACACAGTGTGACAAAAGAAGTTCAATTCAGACATTTAAGAATTTTCTTTTTAAAACAATGTTCTTTTTAAAACATGCATTTAAAAATGTTCCTTTTAAAACAATTGGGTAATTATCTTTACGGTAAAAGTGTTTATCTCACTTTACACAAAAACAGCTAAACTCTGTCTCAAAAACAGACATTTTGTATTAGTTTCATGTTTTTGAGTGACCGAGGGGTGCCATAATAAATGCATGTAGTTTTTTTTTTTTTTTATTGATTTTAAAGGCCACATGATTTTTCACATTTTCAATTTAACTGGAGAGAACAACCAGTGTTTCCAAATCATCCACAAAGTGAATGTAGTGGAATTAAAAAAACAACAAAAATATTTACAGATGTTATTTTTATAGATACAATATATGGCTAACAACTTTTATCTTGATTGCTTGTGACACAACAGGGTTATATGCATATTACTGAACTACCTCCCCAGAATACAGATCAGTACTAATATTACTATACAGACTAATGCAATGACATCAGACATCATGGGTGGTTTCTACCAAAAACATAAAGTGCTACTACAGATGATTTTCACTGAGTTAGTAATGGAAATCAAAGAGGAATAATGCATCGAACTAGCTTTCAATAAAATGACATAAGTTAACATTTACATTTTACAGTTAATGAATCAGTGTATTTGAGGATACAGACATTTCACTTACACTGTAAGGCTTAAGATATTGGATTTACGCAATCTGTACAGTTCTAGTTTTCATTTGCATAAGACAGGTCAGTAATAAACAACTTCAACAAAAAACATAATTTGAATAAATCTCAATATCCAATTTCTGACGAGAAGTAAACATGAATGTAGGTGACACTTATAGAAGAAACTTGTATTAGAATAACGTCAAGACTACATGTGGGAGTTATTCATTTCATTCATACATTCAGCAGGTCAATTAATGCCTCTCTCAGGTCCTATATACCAAAAACAGCTTTTCTCCATAGCATGAAAGAAATCCACTGAGTTTTGTTCTAACCCATACAGAAAAAAGAACAGCATCAAGCTCTGAGAATAACTGAGGTCACATGACTGTGTGCATTGGCTTTTGTAGCGACGGGAAGATGTGAGGACTATTCAGATTCAAGCTCTGGTTCCAGTTCCCTTTCTACGTCTATCCAGGAGCGTTTCTTGGCACTGGGGAAGTCCTTTCCTAAAGCACCTCGGGTTAAAGGCCGAGATGTGCTGATGTGTCGGAGCGAGGTGGTTGTTGCGGTACTTTTCTTGGGTTTGGTATCAGGGCTTTTGAAACTGCGAGAGAGTCTGACGGGGCTGTCCTCGTTGGATTTAGATGGGCTACTTCCTGCTTGCATAACCGGAGGACTCCACAACTGTGCAGACTTCTTCTTTTTCTTCGGAGGCCTTCCTCTGGCTCGTCTGACTGGCACAGGGTTACCACTAACCACTCCTGGGGAGCCCTTGGCCCGTGTCTTGGTCACCTCCAAAGTAATTTTTTCACTCCGTTTCTCTTCAACTAGAACAGATGTTTCACTTTCACTGACACTTTTGCTGGTGTCTTCTACCACGGTACGTTTAGCCTTTCCTCTAACAGGGGTACCGGGGTTCTTTCGAGGCCTGCCTCTGCGACGGTGGACTTCAGAAGGGCTGGGATCAGGCTCTGGCTCACCACAAGTAGGAATTTGACGCACATGGTTAAAACTCAAGCAGGCAGTTGCCACGCCATCCTGGCTGTTCTCCACAGCTTGCAGAGCCACCGAAGGCACAAAGATTGATCTGTTAAGGAGGGCAAGCTCAGCCAGGGGGGCGGTTACACCTGAATGTTTTGGTTCTGAGTTTGGGGATTGTAAAGTTTTGTCTTCCAAAATACAACTGCTTTCTGAATGTGAAGGCAGGTCAGATTCAGCAAAACTCGTCTCTTGGTTGTTGGACGAGTCTCCATCAGAAGGCTGCAAGCTTAACTCGCCCTCCTCTCCTTTCTGATTGGCTTTCATAACCATGAGTGTATAGAAGCCTTGACCAGCTGTAAGAAAAAGAAGAAAATATATAGGCAAGAATAAAATGATACATATAAATAAAGAGAATTTGATTCAGGGATTAAATCATTATGATGTCTTAACTTACTTGGTTTCATAGAGGAGGGAAGTATGATTCTGCCTGTCTTGGAGCGAATCAGAGGAAGAGCAAAGGGCTGTGGAGGGCGAACAGAGGGGTTCTTGGAATTGGGTGTTGAGGATACAGGTGAGGCTCTGTCCTGGGCTGTGGTGGCCTGAAGTGTAGCTGCGACTGAGGGGACTTCAGGCTGGCACTCCGATTGGGAATTGGGAATACTGACCTGTTGGCCCTCAAATTTAGGCTGAAGTTGACCGCCTTGGACTGAGGCCACAGGTTCACTTGGCTGGCTCTCTGCCTGTTGTGATGGTGCCGTGACCTCATCCTGGGCTGGAGAGGACACTGCTTGAGGCACAGGATGGGGTGTCTGTTGTACACTGTTTGCAGTTGTGTGTGTGTTAGCCTGAGATGAAGCCATGTAAAAGTCGGGCTGTAACAGGGGCGTGGAATGGCGCTTGGAATGGGGAGTAGTGGCTTGCAGAACAGCAGCTCTGGACTGGAGTAGATGCGAAAAGAAGGGCTTCCATTTCATCGTATTTTCTCTTATTTTCTGCCTCTGGCAGATCTCCTTCAGCTTGTGTTTAATCAGTGTATCTGACTTCCCTAAAAAGGGGACATTTCAAGAGTTTTAGTAAAGGCAGCTACATACTGTATATGCTATCATCTATTCTGTTCATCCAGTAACGAGCAAGAGCATTTCATTTATTCCATTCAAGATGTCTTGGTTTTTAAACAACATTTGGACTTTGCTGTTATTCATAGCAACAACTGTGTTAAGCTGCTCATTATTCATGATGGAAGACATTATTAGATTAAGTGAAGACATACAGTAGATTTGGTGGCAATCATATAATATAACCACAATTAGGTCACCACAAGTGCAAGCTGTTTTACAGGAGTACCATTGCACTGGAAAAGCTTCAACTAATTCTCTAAAACAGATTCCCATTTAAACAGCACATAGATCAGCACAAAGTGAGACAAAGCACAAAATGCAGCAACAACAATTGTACATACCAGACAAAAGGGAAAGCTCCTTCACATAGACGGACTGCATCCGACTCAGCCTCCTCTTTTTCTCCTCCAGACATTTGGAGGTCTCAACCAGATTTTGGATTTCTTTTAGGGCCTGCCAACACAACACAACAAAACAAAAAAGACCTGTGAATGGATCTTGTCAAACTTGAACAAGTATGAATACTGAAGTGGGGACCGTTTGGGTGGGCAGCCATACACAGATCTGCGACATGCATACATTTAGTTGGAATACACCATCTTTGAGGTGAACAGTTACTTCTCATTCTTTTTGATGCTAAATCTGATCAAGCCACACCCACACATTCCCAATGAAGATTAGCGATGTCTTAAAAAATAATATTTAATGTATTTCTAAACTTTAAATTTGATTTTTTTTCTCATTTCATGAATGATAATGTTATAGAGAAATATTGAACTTTCTAAACCAATTTTTTAGGAGCTTTAAATGAACACCCTCTCTATTATAATGATTGCATTTGCGTCCTGGTTCACAGCTTTGGTCTTAAAGCTGATTACAGCACTGCAAATATTTGCATTTTGATACAAATTTGCAATAAATCAATTTAAATTTTTTTGGTGTAGTTTGTGGCCCTTCATCAATGAATCCAGCAAATCCTGACTGAGCAGGATGTGGAACTCACCAGCGAGAGGAGGCGGAGCCTGGGGGCCCTGGGGTCACTTTGAAGGACAGTCTGGAGTTTGTCGAAGAGGGTCCGCTGTTCAGAGCGTCTCTGCCTTTCAAGCACTGTGTGATTCTTTCGCCTCCTTTTATCCTTAGACTCATTATGGTCATTGTACATTTGATCCTGGAATGGAGAGACAGTGGCGATGATAATAAATACAGGTAATACTGACACTACTCTGTACTCAAAACAGATAGGATATCACAAAAACAATTACACTTTCCAAGTTTACATTGCTGTGTAACTGCAGCATCAAAAAAAGACTGCTACAGCGGTGAGGAGGGCGTACCTGGATGTTGAGTTCCCTTGCTGATCCAAAATCATCACTGGAATCTCTGAAGGTAGAGAAGAATTTAACAAAACTTTGAGGGCCACAATTATAATACTTTTCATTCAATAGCAGAAAATATGCACAAATATGTCCACAAACCGTCCATCCTTTCATTTGCAAGCACACACATTCACATGTATTACCTTGACTCCCGTAGTGCCCTACGGACAGCTTCTTTCATTTTAGCGATGGCCATTCCTTGTCTTACTTCTTCCACGGTCTCAATGTCCACCACATCCTCATGAAGGAAACAACATTCAGCATGCAGTTTTTTGTAAATCACATCTTACATTTAAAACCATATTTCAGTTTGAAAAACAAATGTTTAACTGCAAACAAAAGCATTTCTTAGTCCTCATACTTACATCTTCATCACCCTCTCCACAGTAGTCTGAGGAGTCGGAGCTCAAGTCCTCTGAAGCGATATCCAGGTTTGATTCTACCTGCCTGCTGATGGCCTCATCGCTCTCAACTGATGGCATCTTCTCTTCACACATCAGCTCAGGGGAGGATCCAGGCTCCACTGATCTGCTGCTTGATAGGTCCTTAGCTCCAGTAAAGGTGTCCAAACCAAGCCAATTTGCATCTGAATCAGCTGCTAAATGGCCAAAATTTATAGTGGGAGCTTTATTCACACCAGCCATGTTTGTGGTGTTCACAGATCCTGACTGTTGTTCAGCTCCATCAGCTCCAGGCTTAGGGAGTTGAATGAGGGTGAAGCCCCCAGGCAGGGTGACACCTGGTAGGTTCTCGCCTCTGGTGCCCTGGTTAGCCGGAGGGCAGATCCTGAATGAATAGGTCCCAGTCTGTCCTAAAAAGCTGGGGGTTTTCAGTGATGGTGAGACAGTGAGAGAGACGGGCGAAGACATGGAACTGTTCTGGAAGGGGCTGACCGAGCTGCGTCGGCTTGAAACAAAAGTCTGGACAGGGTTGATGGTAGAGGAGTTTTGCGTATGCTTCGGCAAGGTGATGGAGCCTTTTCTCCAGGAGTCTGGCTGGGATAGCTGAACTGAATAAACAAAACAATGCAGGGCGGTGAGACAAAGAAATAATTATCCTATTTCAACCTATCTGCTTGAAATGTATATCTTTAGACATTAAAATAATGTTAATCTTTAAAGCAAAATCCTGGAGAATAGAAAACATAAAAGGTGTTCCCTTTAATTGTTGAATTAGGGCTTTTTGCAATGTTTATAATTTAACGTTGCTACAACTGCAACGCTGCTTTCTTCTCAATCTTTGTGTTTATACCAGCACTGAAAAGATTAGGGCTTCTAAGTATAACACTGAAAGAACATATAGACCCAAGTTAGTGTGCATCCCTTTATCTCCTCCCTACACTTAGCAGGAGTCTTGCCAAAACTGACAGGCCTGGTTTTATCTTTTGGAAACTAGATGTATAAGCAGTGCATTTAGGTGGTAGCTTCATTTCCTAGGATGATTTTAATTCCCTGCAGTAGCTGCAGGTGTGTCTGTGTTGGAGGGTTCTCGAGTTGATTACTTTTCTCTCCTTTGGGGAGCAATCAGTTTAAAACTAAGGGTCTGTACTGGGGTCAGAGAGACGCATTTACCTGGTGGTTGTGTTGGTGTCTTCAGATCAGTGGTTTTCCTTGCAGTTATTATTGGAGGGACTACTGTGCCAGCAGCCTTTATGTGCAGAGTACCAGGAGTGTTGATTTTGTTTATAGGGTTGGATTTCTGAGAGTTTTTACAAGAAACGTCGGCAGGGGCATGCAGTCGGCCTGTGACGTACGCTGCAAGGCGGTTGGCTGGATGTAGAGATCCCATGTTGCCCAGCAACAGTCTGGCCTGATTGTAGGATTTTCCATTTACCTGTAAAGGAACAAATACGTAGATATTACTAGTCATGTATTACAAGGTGTGGTTCCACTACAGGTAAAACCATATCAATAGTGTCACAGATAAATGACATTTCTTTGAGCCTGACCTGTATAAGTCCATGTGCTTGGCAGCCAACAGGTTTGATCCTGGCTCTCAGTCTTCCGGCAGGTAACACTCCGCTCAGGAAGGGCGTGACTCCAAATTGCATCTCTGGCTCTTCAATTTGGCCGTCTTCCTCTTCTGCATCAATTTCTCCATCAAGGCTTTTATTGGCATGCTTTTCCTCATCGCTGTCGTCACATTCGTCTTCATCATTGTCACTGACTTTTGATGGCCTACTGATGTGTACCTAGAATGAAGTGGAGTAGAGCAGGAGATTTCTTTTTAATTCAAGTTATGAAATGAGGACAAACACTACATTTGAAGAATCACTGAGAGCTTATGACATACAGAGGCTGATTTGGATCAGCTGTTAACATCACTTGTTACTGCCACACGGATGCATTACTCTTCAGAGACCTACCCTGTAAGTGACGATGGAGCCGCTGGGCTTCCGCATGAAGATCTTTGCAACCGGGCGGACGCGGTAAGGTCCTATGCAGAAGCTCCGACACAGCCTATTCTGATTCCTGCGTTGACATAAAGCTTCCAGGACCATTTTGCGGTCCTTGTCCCACTTACACGCTGACTGGATCTCGATTTGTTTTCTTGCTCCTGTTTCACTGGATGCTGTCCCCTGAGAAGTCTTCTCTGCTGGGGGACATAACACATTATGGTTGTGTATAGCAACAAATATCTTCATTTCACAGTCAGGTATGTCATCCAGCCAAGAGTAGGAAAACAAAATGAGTAGAAAATAATACCAACAAAAAAGATTTGAGGACTCATTTGGTCCTTACCTGCTTTTTTAACAGTCAGTATAGTTCTGTGGTAATTTTTCGGCAGGTTATCAGTGGTTGTCTTCTGGGGTTTTGCTGTGGCGTTTGGTGTAGAAGTATCAGGGATCTTTGGCTCTATGGTGACTTCAGGAGGAGGCTTGCTGTTGAACTGCCTTACACGTGCACATGTCATCATGCTCTCCAAGTATTTATACACTGGATCCTTATCCTCTTCTCGTATCTGCAATCAGGATTTTCATTTAAGTTTTAAAAATTTAAAAAACAGACAAAAAGTAGACAAATATTAAAGATAAACACAGATTTTTACACTTACTAAACTTACTGCTCTCATATCTGATACTCCAGTAAATAATTAGCATTATTTACAAGAGTGTAATACATAAATCAAACTGGCACTCAGTACAAGGAGGTGTAAAAGCCTATCAAATCCAATAAGAGAGAAATTATATTTTACCGGTTGTGTTGTATGAGGTCCACTGCTGCGTTTCACAACCTTTAAAGGGGCTAAACAAGGAGGAGCATGTTTGGGGGCAAAGAGTGGGTCTGGATCCACATCATGAATGTTGCGGTTCCACAGTTTATGAACACGAGAGCCCGGGTGAGGCTGGACCACATGTTGCATATTAGTCATAGCTGGGGAGGAATAAAAATATCTCATTAACACTTCACTAAGTTATTTGAGTGTTGTGACCCAACTGATAAGGAAACAAAAATTCTATCATCTATGTATCAGAGTTCTGCGTTAAAAAATTTAACACTTTTATATAAAATGCTGCATTCGTGGAAAATTATGTTATGAAAGAAAGAATGCAGTGATCAAATTGCTTCAAAAAGGTATTTAAACCATCAATTTGGAAACCACCATTATAGAGCTATAGCAGTCAGAATAAAAAGAACATACACAAATAAAATCAAATTAACTTGATCTTACAGTAAACTGGTTGGATCTGTTGTTCACTCTCCATCCCGTTTATCTGCTTGGTGATCTTACGTTTGAAGCATGCACAGCCAAACATGCATTCAGTCCGCCGGCAGTGGAGAGGACCTCTGTTAAGATGCTGGAGACTGGAACACACACAGCCCAGTCTGCAGTACTCCTGACCACATTCAGGTCCGTCAGCTTTATACTTTGGATACTGGGCTACTTTCAAGGCCTGACTGGGCTGCATCTGATTAAAAAGGAAAGAGTCATCAAAACAATACATCAATCTGTGTCTCTACTAGCCAAGCATTGTTGTCAATACTCTCACTTACTGATTTACATTTAATGTTATAAAAGGAGGATTTACTTCCTAATATCAATTGAGACTGTACACAAACCCAGCTAGTACACTTGCACAATATGTTGCATACCTGTTTTGTCAGCATTACAGACAGAGCCACTGACAGCCTGTCTGGAGCCAGCTGTGTTCTGCTCAGACCCTGGTTCAGGGCTCCAATCTCCATTTGCAACAGTTTGAACTGGTACTTAGTGAAGCCTGGAGGTCTGTGTGTCATCCCTTGGCTCTGCCCAACACTCACCGCTGGTCTCTGGCTGATCCCTGGGTGCTGTGTCGATAATCTGAAGAGACAGGATGAACTGAGCAGATTAGTGTTGCTCATACACACAAACAACAAATTGTTTATATCATGTACTTCGACGAGGCATATTTATATGAAAAGTGCTACTTTTGAAAGATGGGGCTCTCTAAAAGCTTTTAGAAAAAGATTTTATGCATACTGATTTTGCAACATTCATACTGTTCAAGTACATAAGGGGCTATATGTAATTATCCTCAAATTCTGTTCAAATTGTTCTGCAATCAGGATATAGGGTTACAGTTAGTCCGCATAAAATGAACATACAAGTGCCCAGTAAGATATTAGCTGAAAGGTCACCATTTTTCTAAAAGTACATATATAAATATATAAATAAAACCAGTAAAACTGGCATTTCATATTGACAGCCATCGCTCGTAACAGCTGTGAAACTGTGAAATGGGATTTACAAGGACAAATGGAGACTAATCTTAGAAAACTAATTATGTAAAATAAATGATAAATGGCAGTTTGAGATTGAGTTTTTCCTCAGGAAATAATGGAAGTTTTATAGACCAACCGATTAATTAAGAAAAAGAATCAGAAGATTCATCGATTATGAAAAAAAAACATTATTTGCCGAAGCCTAAATAAAGAACTATATAAAGAACATAGAAAATTAAGACAAATTGCAAACACGTCCTTACCTCTGTAAAACAGAAGTAGAAACAGCTCCTGGCTGCGTATGTGAAGACTGTCGTATGGACTGAGCTCCTGCTGGAACAGGGGTCAGACGGCTGGCCAGCGAAGGAGCCGGTGAGGTCAGGGCAGAGTAGAGGAGGGGTTTGTGGGAAAGGGGACAAGGTCTGTTGGTCCCCACTAGGACTTTGGAAGCAGCGTTTCGATGCTGGAGTACGCTGTCCAAGGTCTTTACGTAGCTGGAGCTTTTAGCAGGCAGCTGATAGGCCACAGAGCCTTCAGGGTTTGCGGAGAAGGCAGCAGCACGGTCACTGATATACTGGGCCTCGCTTTCCAAGTACTCATCCAACATGTTGCTGCAGAACGCCGATAGGTTCTTTTGTGGTCCTTTAGGAGAGGAAGAATAAGGAGACTTAAACTCATCAATGAGGAACAATGAATCAGACACAAATACATTCAGTTGGTTTCAGTGCAGTTAATATTTTGGTAATTAGAATGACTATACTAATCCCACTGAGTGATAAAAAGGGACACTGCAGCTACAACAAACGCACAAACCTTACCATCACCATTAGAAGGAGAAGTTTCTTTGCTTCTTATGAACTTGTTTTTCCATCCCTTTATTTTTGTCATGTCTCTCGTCTTTCCTGTTCGGGAGATGAAGGGTAACCCCTCATCTGTGAAGGAAACACACAGCATTAGCCTTCAGTTAAAGGACACAACACACTAATATTTAATGCTTCACAATGTCTGTTCAAGTGGTGCAGTAGAAAATACAGAATGTGATTGCTAATTTTTTTTTGCTTTGTTTAAGCGAAAACTACATTTATTCAAGTATACAGTGTTCATTGACAGAGATGGAAATCTTGAAAATGAAAGACAGCTGTATTTCCTGTTAACTACTTCCTGTAGTTCGGCATTTGTGTTTTTCCTGTGTTTATTAGAATATAATTCTATCTCATTTGCCCTTATTGTAGACACCTCTAGTAAAACTTTTAAAATAATGTGAACTGGTTCTGTTCACAAGTATCACAATATATAAACAAAAATCTACATTTAACATCACAGGAAAACAATGTCATTAGTTATCTGGACATGGATGCCATTATGAGAATAATCTAGGCACGTAGTCAGTCTACTTCAATGAAAATCTTGGTGTTAATAACACAATGGATACTGAGAATGCTCTAAGTATGATCACAAGGAGACTCGAATCCCTATTGAGGAGGGCTTTCTGCTTTACAACTGCAAACCCTTGATCAACGTTTCCATCGTTTCTTTATCTCCATCCTATATCGAGAACATAAAAAGAAGTGTTCCAGAAACTACACAGCGCCAGATTCCCCTGGATTTAGCATTTAAAACACAAGCAGATCATTTAAAAACCATTACTAGGCTATATTCTTAAACTACCCCTTTCGAGCCTTACCTTGTTTCCTGCATCTCTAGATCAAACCAGACTCTAATCTGACCTGACTGACAAACTACAGATGAGGCTTGCAGGAAGAAGTAATAATTAGTCAGCCTTTTGTAATTTATCCCACTAATACACTAATACATTATGCTACTTTGCAAATGTGCTGTCTTGACATGCTGGCTTGTCTGCCCTCAGGTGAAAATATGGTAACACATTTAACTGATGTTAAAGTCCACAGCAGGTTTTATAGGGGGGGCCGTTTACATGGAGCAACCTTTTTGCCAGAGCTAGTGCCTCCTCCATAGTAACTGTTACACAAACCCAGTTGAAACACACACCACCAACCGTTTCCGTGTCCAAACAGAGCCAATTAAGTGCCCTAGGACAAGAATGTACCCTCAATCAAGCATACATAAACTATCAAAGACCAGTCCAACTTACCAGCAGGAGACAGAGCAGTGGCGTTGCCTTGTTCTGGTAGGTTTAGGGGAGGTAGTGGCAGATGAATCCCCAGATACTGCAGGTCGATGGACTTGGTTGGGTCTAAGGAGCTCAACTTCAAGCCAACTAGAAATAAACCAAAAAGGAGTCAACAAGAGAAAAAATATTTTCATTATTTTATTTCGTATAACCTACTCAACCACTGGGATGTTTGTGTGTTTGTGTGAACTCACCCTCCTGCAGCACAAGATGGATGACCTGTCTGTGTTTGAGAACTTGAAGGTCCTGCAATAGGATGGCTTCCAAGCGGGATATCTTCTCCTCATCGGTTTCTGGAATCACCTCCACTGAAACACCACAGACGTGTTTTCAAAAGGATCATGTATATTACATAAACAAAATAGAAAGAGGTGACAAGACGCTGGTGCAGGTTTTATTTATTTATTTATTTTTGAAAATTTAAGATAACATCCACAGTAAAGCAGCACTGGATAAAATATGTTATGGAGATCAGCAAAGTGAAAGAGATATTTACATTGCTTACCTGTTTGCTTCAACTTCATCTGTGTCATTAGGGAAACTGGCGATGCTGATAATGAGTTATTGGCTGGCTTGTCCTTGACGTGAACCTCAAGAGCTTCCTGTCAAACAAAAGAACTGCCATCTCAGGAATGTGTGTAGCCTCAGTGAAAACTCAACTCACACTTTTTTGACATTAGGTGGATAACTGGAGGTGTTGCCACACCTTGATTAAATGAAAATAAATCTTCATCCAAATATGTGCAAATCATTCTTTGCAGTAATTTCTCATGTTTTACCTTTGAGGTGAATGACACAAACAGCAGGCCTTCTACATCATCAAGCTCTGGTTGCATAGTGACAGTCAACGACGGGCTGTGGACTACCGTGGGAGACGCAGCCACAGCTTTCCACTCTTTTCCCCGAGAATTTGCCCAATGTCTGTTGATCTTCTTCCTCCTCTTGCGGTACCCAGGTGACGATCCCGGGGTAGAGGTTGTGGAAGTGGGAGTCCTGGATATTGCTTTAGGCGTACCTTTGAGGTCTTGCTGTTCCTTGGGGGTTACACTGGCAGCATGGGATTCTTCTTTGGGCTCCACAAGTGAACGTTTTTGGACAAGCACAAGCTCACCGAGGGCCTGCTTGCCTCTTAAACAGTGGACATATGGATCATCCTTAGTGGCAGGGGAAGACATAATGGGCTTCAGGACTAGTCTGGTCTCTTGCTCATTTGAAAGAGAAGCAGAGATGGTGCGATTCTTCGTGCTGTAAGACAATGATAAGAAATACTGTTCATGTACATGTTTAATAGGCTAGCAGTTTAATTGATGAAAGACCCCCGATTTCTCATCTATGTCTATGTACTTGTTGTTGCATAGCATGCTTATATTCCAGTAACCCCTAAATCCTACACCTGATAATACAGGAGCAAGAGAGACTCATCTGGGTCCCAACACCTCCAAAATAGTAAGTGTGAGACTATAACATCAGAAAAACTACACGGGATGGACACAGTAGCAAAACACCTCACAATGCAATACAATCAAATGAAACAGCCCTACAATAAATACTGACTTTAAAATTGTACTACGTCCGTATATACCTCAATTTTGGTTGAGAATGCATAACGGGTGTCAATTCAAATTGGCGGTAACTTTTGAGGCCGTGGTGATATATGAAATGTCCTGTGAAGTGTGTACTTTTTGGGACCACTGTAATGGACTTCATCTGTCAAATGTAAATTTTTCCTGTTATTCGGTCTACCAAGTGTAATTATGGTCGTTCCTTAAAGTGACCTGCCAGAATTTATCCTCAAGAGACATGCCACATTTTTCAGTTGAATTATTGGGTTTAGGTTAAGTTGAGGACTTCGTTAAACTGGACACAGCAGTGGATGTCCATTTTTTGCTCAGTTATTACCACAGTTATAATAGGATGAAAGTGAGGCTGTGAACACTTTACCATTAAAATACAAGAAGACAAAAGCATGATGAATATACCATGTACAGTGGGTACGGAAAGTATTCAGACCCCTTCAAATTTTTCACTCTTTGTTTCATTGCAGCCATTTGCTAAAATGAAAAAAGTTCATTTTATTTCTCATTAATGTACACTCAGCACCCCATCTTGACAGAAAAAAAACAGAAATGTAGAATTTTTTGCAAATTTATTAAAAAAGAAAAACTGAAATATCACATGGTCATAAGTATTCAGACCCTTTGCTGTGACACTCATATTTAACTCACATGCTGTCCATTTCTTCTGATCCTCCTTGAGATGGTTCTACTCCTTCATTAGAGTCCAGCTGTGTTTAATTAAACTGTTTGGACTTGATTAGGAAAGGCACACACCTGTCTATATAAGACCTTACAGCTCACAGTGCATGTCAGAGCAAATGAGAATCATGAGGTCGAAGGAACTGCCCAAGGAGCTCAGAGACAGAATTGTGGCAAGGCACAGATCTGGCCATGGTTACAAAATAATTTCTGCAGCACTCAAGGTTCCTAAGAGCACAGTGGCCTCCATAATCCTTAAATGGAAGAAGTTTGGGACGACCAGAACTCTTCCTAGACCTGGCCGTCCAGCCAAACTGAGCAATTGTGGGAGAAGAGCCTTGGTGAGAGAGGTAAAGAAGAACCCAAAGATCACTGTGGCTGAGCTCCAGAGACGCAGTAGGGAGATGGGAGAAAGTTCCACAAAGTCAACTATCACTGCAGCCCTCCACGAGTCGGGGCTTTATGGCAGAGTGGCCCGACTGAAGCCTCTCCTCAGTGCAAGACATATTAAAGCCCGCATAGAGTTTGCCAAAAAACACATGAAGGACTCCCAGACTATGAGAAATAAGATTCTCTGGTCTGATGAGACGAAGATTGAACTTTTTGGCGTTAATTCTAAGCGGTATGTGTGGAGAAAACCAGGCACTGCTCATCACCTGCCCAATACAATCCCAACAGTGAAACATGGTGGTGGCAACTCTGTGACCATTCTCGACTGGCCCAGCCAGAGCCCTGACCTAAACCCAATTGAGCATCTCTGGAGAGACCTGAAAATGGCTGTCCACCAACGTTCACCATCCAACCTGACAGAACTGGAGAGGATCTGCAAGGAAGAATGGCAGAGGATCCCCAAATCCAGGTGTGAAAAACTTGTTGCATCATTCCCAAGAAGACTCATGGCTGTACTAGCTCAAAAGGGTGCTTCTACTCAATACTGAGCAAAGGGTCTGAATACTTATGACCATTTGATATTTGTTTTTCTTTTTTAATAAATTTGCAAAAATTTCTACATTTCTGTTTTTTTCTGTCAAGATGGGGTGCTGAGTGTACATTAATGAGAAATAAAATGAACTTTTTTTGATTTTAGCAAATGGCTGCAATGAAACAAAGAGTGAAAAATTTAAAGGGGTCTGAATACGTTCTGTACCCACTGCATGTATCAGGATCTTCTATACAGTATATATCATTAGTGGCAAATGACAGAAAACTGGAGGGGAAAAAAAACGCTTTTCAAATGGTTCCTAATGTCTCACATAGTCAATTACCATAAGTAAATATACTATTTGGCCACTTTATTAGATACACCTATACAATTTTAACACAATCCAGTACAATAGCTATGTCACATATTCTAAGATAATAACGGCCAGTCTTGTTAAAACTTTCCGAGGAATGTTTATTCAACTACATGTTTATTACTGAGGTCGTAGTTAGTGGTGATGTTGTACTGGACTGTGTTATATTGAAATGTTCAAAAGTTCACCACTGCAAACTACAATGTCAATATTTAACATAGTTAAATTAATAACTCTGACAGGGTCAATCAAAACTGGACATTGTCTTTGCACTTATCAAACTTATGGCTGAGCTGTTGTATTGGATTGCACCAGATTTTAACAGTATACCTACTTAACTTGCCACAGAATGTGTATCAATGTGTTGCAGACTGAACAATACAGAAAAACTGTATAAAATTTACCTCAGATCCACAACTTCCTCCTTGTTTTCACTGAGTTCAGCAGGTTTTAAAACAGCAGGCAGAGGGTCCATGTTCACTACAGGTTGAGCCTCTGTAGTGACCCTGTTTAGGCGGGAGTTGTTCCCGTCCTCCCTGAAGCCTTTTGCAAATGGATTGTGATTAATTTTCAGCTGAGTGATCCGAAAATTCTGATAAGTCGTCACAGCCATGAATTCAGTTTGCGGAAAAGTAAAAGTCATGCTCTCTGGTCCCATAACCACAGGCTGGTCAGGTGTGGGTAAGTCTCCATCCGGGACAGGTATCACATGTAGCCTAGGAATGTAGCGATGCATGGAGTGTAGGATTATATGACCGTCCTGGTCCTGGGAATTATTGGTCAGTTTGAGTTTGTAGAAGGACACCAAGCCACCCATCCACTCCGAGCCTCGACAGGGTGAGTAATGGTGGGAAAAGGCCCGGATCAGACCTTGGGCCTGGTGTTCTGCTGGTCCATTGATCTCCCATTTAGACGTGCTCCAGCGGTACCTGTACTGATCCGATGGAACTATGGACAGGACCAGACTGTACTGACGATCAGGGTCTAGGCCGGCCAGGCGATATCGGCAGTACGGGAACATGCGGCGCCCCTGTTTAGTGAGAATCATCTCGGTCCCACAGCTGCTGAACTGCTTCCACACACTGTTATTCTCCAGAGTGACACTGGCACCTTTGAAGGTCAGCACAGCAGGAAAATCAGTTTCCAGGTCTGGACTGCCAAATGTGGTAGTTGGCAACACAGGCAACGATGGTGGTGATTCTGATATGTTGACAAGGCTCGTCCCCGTGCATGTTAGGGAGTCTGACGCTGATGCTATATGTGAGGTAGCTGGGCTTGTTTCGACACTCCCATCAAAGGTAATAGGTGATGTTGCAGCAGGCTTGGCTGGACTGGCTTCCGTGGGTGAAGAGAGAGCCGTGCTACAGTCATTACTTGCCATGGACACAGCTTTTGTCTCAATCACTGTCTCACTAGTGAAATTAGGTCTCGTAGTGGTTGGAACAAGACTGGTTGAAGAAGGGACGGTTTTAGGAGGAACTGAGGAGGGGATTTTGGTCACCCTCCCGTCCTCATCCTCCAATGCATGAGAGTCCTCCATTGATGTGAGTTTAGAGTCTGTGGCAGGCATCACCAATGGCTGTGGCTGTTCCACTTCATTTGATACCTAACAGAGAATGATATAATTATAATGTTAATGATATAGAACAGCAAGGTCTGTAAGTACAACATAAAGTTCAGGGCCAGTGATCTGAACATAAGCAATAAAATCTGACAAAAATATAAACTGAAAGAAAATACCACTCCATAAAATGTTGACAAATGCTAATAAACGGAATTACAGGTCATCCAAGCAGAGCAAATACTAGCAGAAAAAAACATAAGAGCCATAAAAGTTGCATCAAGAAATGTAAACAATTCAAGGAAATCAGGAGTAAATACACCCATAAATATGCAGCTCTATTTTAAAGGGCTGAAGAACAGTAAAACCATACTGATACATTAAACATTTAATTTTTTTTTAAATATATTTGATCATTTTCAGTCTTCAAAAACACACCACTGAGCTAATGAGTCCATTAGGTGCTACCTGTACAAATGACAGTTCATGATATATTGACGGCTGATAAACATGCTCCGAATTTAAGGCGCAACCACATTTTCTGTGAAATCAAATGAAGAATTGAGATCACCATAGTCAACATCATATCATACAAAATTAAAGGACACTCAACCATGGGTTTTTCATGTCACTGGTTGTGTGAGTGTTTAGTAAGCCATAGAGCACCCGGACCAAATTTCAAGATATCTGATCTGCAGGATTCATAGAACAGCTCTTTGTGTCCAATAAGACTTCAAATAAGAATCAAACCATTGTAGAGCATTTGTAGGGTAGGCAGACCCCTCCTGAAAAATAAATTAGCTACTAATGGAGAAATTATAATTTATTTACAACCTTGGGCCATATGTGGTCGTTAGATGAGCCGGTGGTGACTTGTTTTACTGTGTCAGGATATGTAAAATGTGTATTTACGAACAATATTTACCACACCAAGCTATATAAAAAAGGTCTGCTTTGTCAGTGGGCTCATGCAAGGAGTTGATGATGCCTACGTATTTTGCAAATTTGACCTTAAAAGTGTGGCATCACATTAAGACGATGGTGTTGTGATGATGTTACACGTCAACATTTGCAGCCAAAACAGCATACAGAATAAAATACATAACAAGTTAAATAAAATATGGACCACAGCTCAAAACCACAAATACTGGACCACCAGAGGGGGAAATGTAGTGGGAATTAAGAAAATAAATAATTAAAAACACCAACATCATTGGCTTGTAACCCCTTAAAGATAAGTAATACTTAATACATTAACAGATGGCACGGAGGGGGTAACGTCTGAGCCTATTTTGTAAGTTTAATATATAATATCTCTCCGCAGACTGAGCAAAGTGGACTTTGCCTTCCTGAAGTGGTCTGCGGGACCACTTTGGTCCGACTGCCCAACAGCCTGCCTGATAACACCCAGCGAAGACATGGCTGACGTGCTCGGACGGGCCTCTAACGTTATTATAAGTGCGGTTAAAACACCCACAACGGGACATGTCCACCTCGGGAGCCCACACTAAATCGTGTCCGTCGACGACCGAGGGCAAGCTAAAGCCGTAACCTGCTTTCTAGCTGTCCTGCCCTCCCCGGGTCAATTTAGCCTCCTGATCACACCAGCACACACACACACACACACACACACGCGCTGTCGTGTAAAGGTGTTGTTCGGCCGAGCGAGGACCCCGGCCCGGCCATCACCGGCATGTTTACAACACACACTCCCCGCTGCCCTCCGTGTCACCATTTCTCCTCCCGAAACGAGAAACCGCGCGGAGGATTTAAGTTGTTTGACGACAGCTCTTTCTTCCTCACACACACACACACCGCGGAGAGGAAGGCCGCCCGCTCCGCCGCTCGCCAAGTTGGAAAAGTTGCAGGTTTCTCTGACGCCTCACCTCTCGACGTCGGCCGACCGCCTCGTGGCCACCGGGGGAGCGACGCGATAACGCGGTTCACGGCGAAACTCCAACTGTTGCGCGTCGTCGTCGTCGTCGTCGTCCGCCGCCGCTGACCGGGCCTCGGTGAATCCCTCGAACATAAACACAAACTGGCAAATGGAGGCTGAGAGCCACGCCAGTGTGCTCGCATCGACCGACCCGAGCGTGCACGCCGTGGAGCCAAAGCGCATGCACTGTCGCCCCCCTTCAATGGCGCGTGATTCCCGGGCCGCCAGCGCGAGGGAAGCGGGAGTCCACCATCCCGGAGATTTTTTTTTTTTTTATTCCCCCCCCCCCCCCCTCTCTCTCTCTCTCTCTCTCTCTCTCTATCGCTTCTTCCCACCTCGAGCTCGGTCCGCGCGCCGGTGAGCACAACTCTCAGCCAAGTTTTGCGCGAGAAATGTTTTCGGACGCGTTCAACTCCCGAGCGGAGGCACTTTCTCTTCCTCCCTCCGTATTTCCTTTTGACTTCTTCTACCTTTTCGGTCGCGTTTCCATTCTTGCCCTCCCCGAGCCACACACATCTCCCCTCTCTCTCTCTCTCTCTCTCTCTCTCACACACTCACACACACACACACACATCCGTGCTCTCGGGCTGTGACGTAACGCGCTCACCATGGCGGGTGAGCTCCGGTAGCCAATGCGCACGCTCCCTCCGGAGGACCTGACCGGCCAGCGGCTCCATCATGGTGCCGGGGGGGGGCCCTGACACTTTGACCCGAGCGAGATGTAGCACGGGAGAATCACCGCGGGTTTTTCTCTGCGACCCACCGGGCGCGACAATGTATCCAAGCTGCGCGGTCTGAGCCAATAAGTTGCGGTTTTTACCTCGGCTACAACTTCTGGAAGACGCCCCGCGCATCAAGGACGACGGGCTCCGTTTGTCTTTTTTTAAAGATGGCGGCCAACGTTGCAGTTCAAAATGACTATTTTTGCAAAAACAAAAAAAATTAAATTGTCAAACTTTGTTGAGTAATGAATGAAAGCGCCACTCACAATGTATTTTCGCGGTGCGACAGCATCCTCGTGTTGTTGCACAGGAAATCGGAAAGCATGGCGATTGTTGGCCAGTGGCTATCTACTGGTCACACCGTCGGTCATTTAATGTCTTGAGGCCCAGAGTCTTTAGCCCACAGAAGTACTAACTGAATTATTATGAATTATTGACCCGGAGCAACCCAATCTTTAATAAAGCTATAGTGCCTTTAATATAATTCTGTGGACTCTATGGTAGCTGGACTCAACTGGCCTGAATGGATGTCCTCTTGGGATGTCTTAAAAAATCATCTATGCAAAATAAATTGATGATTAAACTTGGGAGACATTTCGCATATGGCCACCAAAACCTCCTGCTGGCGACAGAATAACCAAACCAAACTAATGTGAACACTTAAAATAGACCTCAAATGCATTCATGTCTAAAGGATGTATTATTATTATTATTATTAATATTTATATTTTTGTGTGTGAAGTGAAATAAATAAAGTGGAAGGAAGAGGCTGTAATGTCCCCCACAGCTTTGAATCCGCGGGGGGGGCTGGGCTGTGGCCAATGGCTCGATGCTCCGGGTGGAAATATTTAAATAAATAAACCAGTAAATGAACATGGCGAGCGTGCATCACCACAACTGGCCTGTGTGCTGGCGGACGAAGGTGGTGGTGGGGGGGGGGGTTTCAACGCCGAGCGACCACTTCCACCTGAGTCGTCGCTGAGTCTCCGCCGCGTCCTCCGGCTCGTGGCGTGAGAATGGAGACACGCAACTACGAGACTTCCCCCTTTGAAAAAGACGAGGCTCCAAGTGCGGGCTGGGCCGTGCAACTCGGCCTGCACACGCACGGCCGCGCCACTGTCACGCCGTCACGAGCAGCGCGTTGTCGGGCCGGCCGGCAGGGCGGGGTCTGCTCGGGACAAGGAAGTGGGAAAGGAGCCCACGCCGACCTACCCGTCGCTCGTGCTCCACGTGGAGATCTCGTGGCGAGGCGCTGCAGTCTGTTCCTGCGGGGGAGCCCCACGTGCTCACCGCATCCTCAAACCTGTGCACTCCCGTCCTCGCCTCTGACACGTCGTGCTGCTGTTGGGCCCTGATACAGCGTGCACATTTCTTATCTGGACGATACGCAGTCATTCTGCGCGAAGCAACAATTTGCAATTTGTCCAGTAACAGGAAATATTTTCAGAAGAACAGACTATAGACTATTACCTGAGAAGTGAATGTATTTACTGTACAGCTTAAATATTGGGGTTAAACTGTTTTCTTAAAAGACTAACAGAACAGAAGTCTAGAAAAATCTAAATTAATATATTTGTCATAATAGGCCTACTGGAATAATAATAATAAAAAAAAAATTGCTACCAAACTGTGAAGTCACTAATGTAAAATCAGCAGTGGCAGCACAGACAAAGAATAGTGCACAGACCTTCTATGGCCTTTGTGGAGTTCAGTCACAACTGTCAAACCAAGTTTAAAATGACCATGAATAGATGTAATATTTAGTCTATCATCACCATTTTAAAACTAGTGTTAATAAGGGACTGCTTTGAATTTAGACTGTGGATATGATATATAGTTTAAAGGTGATCCACATTTCGTCAAGATTACATGTAAGGTCCAAACTAAGATGTCAACACAGGAGAATAATGACCAAGTTTTCACAATTGGGCTCTTAGTTTATCAGAGACACAACAGTATTTTATGTTTTATGTCATTTGATTTGGAGCAGTTAAGTTATTGTTAACATTTGCTGTAGGATACAGCTGCTAAAATATTATTCACTTAAGTTATTTTTAGAGATAACAATAAAAAATGTAAAAGGCACTTTTAACCCCATTTTAGCAGAGATTTAAATCCCACCTGCAATCACCTAGATCTAAATTGGTCACAATCAGACTCGGTGACTAATATGTGACTTTTTTATGTTAACTTTCACTTTCAACAGGAGCCAGTGAGTCTTTTCAGTGGCGTGACAAAGCCTAACCTCAAGATTTATCTTGCACTTGCCTCATGTCAAAACAGAATCAATATATTTAAATTATATTCAATTTTTTCCTAAACTTGCAGTAACAGGAGTGGGAAGAATCACTTCACTGTTCAGTGACACATCTACATGCAGCATGCAACTATACATCATATCCACAAATATAAAACAACTGTGTTTAAATTCCAATGAGAGAGCAGTGGAAAATAGATAAAGGTGACTGGGTCAAGTCATCAAGGTTTCTTCACTCAACCTTTTGTACTGTAAACACGGGTTGTGTTGGTTTGTACGGTGTCTGTTCATGTGCAAATACATCTGTTGTGAGTAGAATTACACTGGAAAATAAGGAAAAGTGTGAGTTTGCATTAATCACAGTGAAGCAGAGACTTGTTACATCTTTACTGTTTTTTTTGGGTCGCGCCGCATAATGTCTGCTTTCCCTCCTCTACTGCCAGGATGTAAGAGAGCACCTCCAGGAACCAGCACGTTTAGTTTTTCAGCCTAAAGAATGACAGTCAGCAAAAGGGTCTATGACTTTGATTTAAAAAATAAATACATTTTATAAAACTTTTGCAACTGAAAACTACTTTTGAAAAAGAAAAAGAACAAGAAATTGAAGAGGCGAGGCAAGGTGAAGCTTCTCAGATACATAATATCACAGTTTATAACATGTATTTGTAAAAATGCATTTTTATCTCCATCATTTAGTGATCAAATCATAAATTTTATCACTAAAACAACAGCTCATCACAATTTCCAAAATAAGTCTGGCCTGAAGAAAAGCTTAAAAATACCTCTTTATTAAGTTCTTGAAAGAGAACAGGTTGTTGCCTATCGCGTACACATACGGACAGAAGGATGTATAGGACGTTGAGAGGAAGAATTCCATTTCGGCCCAAAAAGGAATGTCATTGCTGCTAAAAGTCAGCTGGAAGATCACGTAGAGAGTCCAGTCCACCTGGAACAACACCATAGCTGTCAGTATAGCTATCGTGCTTCGCTGGAGCCTCGGACCTTTGCTCTTCTTGCCGAACTGGCTTGACCCGCTCACGCTCACCACTGGTGTCAGCGTCTTCCTCTGGCTCAGCAGCACTGTGACGATGAGGCAGCCGGTGACTGTGACAATGATCAGGGGCAGCAGGTTGCACAGCACGATGAACAAGTATTTGTAAATGCGGTTGACTACGGGACAACCATTTTTAGGACACTGAAAGAAGTCTGGAGGGCAGCTACTGCTCTCTCTTGTGCCGTTTTCCGCAGAGGCTTGTATGCGCATAAAGAAAATGGGGACGCTCAGTAGCGTGGAGAGCATCACACAAACCCCGCTCATCATCAAGGCTGACCTGATGCTGTCCAGGTAGATTGGGAGGTTGACCCTCTTGTCGGCGTCTCTCAGCTTCTGGTAGCGGAAGATGCTGATGAGGACGGTGAAGAGGATGCTGGAAATTTCACCAAACACAGTCAGGAACTTAAGCAAGCGACACGACCAGGTGCCAGTGGTGGTGGTGGTCATGGTGGGGGAGTAAGTCTGGATCAGGATGACTATATCGTAGACGTTCACGACGAGAATTTCCTCCAAGTTGGATGCAGCCAGTGCCAAGAGAAACACCTCAAAGGATTTAACTCGGGAGAGCTTGGTCTTAATGATAGAGAGGATGAGAAATACATTACCAAAAACTCCTATGCAAGAAACGAAGACTCTTAAGCCCATGAAGTTGACAGAGAAACCAGCCATTGCTGAAATAAAGCTAGATCCCAGAAAATATGTCACTTCTTTGTTCTTGCAACAGAAGCAGGCAGAGATTTGACTTTCCAGCACGGAGCGAAGTTGAAGCGCGTTTCGTCTCCCCCACTTTGCCACACCACCGACCAGAAACCCTTGTTATCAAGTTCTCAAAGGTGGCAAGAATCTAGATTGGTGATTGGCTGTGCTCATTATAGAGGAAGGAAAGCAAGAGGATGCTGGAAACATCGAAGGCTGGGAATCATTAAAGTTTTACCTCTGAGCTTTTCAAAGCTTCATCTTGAGACCGCTGATTTAAAGCAGTGACATGTTTTTCCACTGGCTGACATCACCAAATGCAATTCCTGCAAGAGCTCATTTATATCCTTTGACACCTGTTCTCCGCCTCATTTTTGTCATTTTTTGGTTTAGTTGGCAGGCTATATTTTGACTTACAACACACTACTGGGACATACCAAAAAATGTACTTAATGACATCTTTCTTAACATCTCCCCTATTACCGATTTGTAAGCAGTTAACTCTAGTAATGTTACACCACCCTTTAATTAAAGGTGTAAAAAATGTTAAGGGGATATGTCAAAGCTCTTGTTACTGCTTCAGGAAATTAAAAGAACTATTTAGATACTGCAATAGAAATACCATCGCTAGATTAGAGAAACCGCAGTGACCTTGAGAAATTCAGCAGCGGTATCATAACTGATAATATCCATCTTTTATACTATATATACCTGATATATACGGTGTGTGTGTGTGTGGGTGTATGTGTGTGTAGTTTACTAGTATTATCTTGAAAATGTGCTTTGTTCAAAGAGGAAATGTGTGCTGCTGAGGCTTAAATGTTTATAGAGTTTTCTAAACGCAATGTACTGGTGGAAACTTCCTGTTTCAGAGTAAGACAATCAGCACACAAAGGAGTATGAGAAATCTAATCAGTACTTAAATCTGACATCCTTGCAAATGTTGTCACTTTGGCAAACCATTATGTTGATGATCTCCTTCACTTAACCAGGGTAGTTCAGAATTTTTATGTAAATAATTGAAATGTCAAAATAAAGAATGTGTGTGTGTGTGGTGTGGACAAAGATGTAATGGGACACGGGCTCCTGGACCCTGTTGTTCACAGAGGACCAGTTCATGTTCCAGCTTGTCTCTTTTCCTCTCTTAGTGTGCTGTCTAGTTAGCAGACGTTCTCTTCAACCAAGCCCTGCATCCTGATTCAGCTTAATTGTGAATCCCACAGTGTGTGTGTGTGTGTGTGTGTGTGTGTGTGTGTGTGTGTGTGTGTAATTAAGGAAAAGCCCTACACTGGCAGTAAATGGGTAAACTAAATGTTACATAATGAGCCTGGACAGCTTAGGAAGTTGTCGTCCCATTTTACCATCCAAAAATTATCAGTGAGATACCTGATCAAATGGACTTTAATTTGTATTTACTTTTTTTTTTATTCTATTATGGTGCAACATAACTAGTTGATTGCTTTCAAGCTCATAGTTTTTTATGTACCATTCTTTTTGGCTTATCTTTATTGTAAAATCATTGTTGCTTCAGCCTAATATGGTGAGATACAATTGGGATTTTCCATAAATCCCAATCTTCTTTGTCTTCCTTATTTTGTATACAAAACTCACACACTCAATGGACTGTGTTTTGTGGAAAACCCCAAGTTTAACCCCCCTTATTAGACTGAAACAACATAGATGTTTTCTTTGCCTGGCACCACAAAAAATATTAGTACATAAACAAGTCACACAATAGCAGTAACACTTACTCTACAAAATATGCCTGGCATCGCCAGACTAATTTAGCAAATGCATATTAGATTGCAACCTCTCTGTTCATTTTTCGATTTCCAAGGGGCGTTATCAATGGGCGCAGACAACCAATCAGAGCAATGAAACTTCATCCTGTCGTACAATACGTCCTATCAGAAGTACGGAAAACACATATTTCTCATCAACATAAAGTTTAAGTGCAGTTGTTTGTTCTTCTTTTAGAGAAAACGTACCATCCAGTCCGTTTAATACTGCAGCCGGCCGTGGAACGTTTCGCATCGGCGGCCGCCATCTTAGTTATTTACAAAGATGCCTCAACACAGAACACACTCTCTGTCAGTCATTGTATTCATCCCGCCTCATACTAGATAAACGGTTGTGATTGGCTCACCACATACCAGTAGCGAGGAAATCAGTCTGAATGGAGGGGGGCCAGACGTATCTGCCAGAGCAAATAAAACATGAGCTCACAGATTCGTCTGGTTCCCAGGCTACCTACAAAAGTTTCTCTTCCATCATTCTGATTGGATCATGTAGTTTTGTTTACCAAACAGCAACTTCAACCTGAGCTGAGATTTGATCAACATGTGTGGGTGAGAAGGCTCTTAAAAATCACAGTCACAAAATAATCAACCCCATCAACATTCAAACAATTCTGTAAAGGTTTTGTTTTTTTTATGTTGACTCATAGCATGGAGGTGACATTGAGAAAGAGTCTTATGACCACCCCACTGTTATCCTTTTCCCCATTTTTCTTGAAAAACAGGAGAAATGATTGGAGAAGTGGAGACTACACTTAGACTTGGCCTACCAAGGACTGAAGACTAAACTTGCACTTGATCTTCATAAACTGAACTAAAACCTGAGGTATCAGAATTTAGGTCTCAACTTGGACTTGAACCATGGCACCTCGGCTACAGTACATGAAACGTCATCTGAATGTTAATATGCAGGAGCTGCAGGAATCAGAATGCATCACTTGCCAATCACTCTGTTAAGCTGCTGTTATATTGCCTGGTGGAAGAATTACATTTAATTACCAGCTTGTCAAAATAAAATGTGTTTGACACTTGTGGTGAACTGTTAGCTGTTCCAAAATCACTTGGATGTGGAGTCAATTAAGGGTGTGAAATAGAGTTTATGAGGGAGACACGAAAACTGAAATGCATGGTTGATTTGGAAATTCATCAAGGAGTGCGAGAAGAAAAGCAAGCTGTCTTGTGGTTTCAGACTTCTACTTTTTCACTACTCAGAAGTTATAATTCCACAGCTACAGACAAACGTTTGGTACCAGAGTGAAAATCTTCGACTTTACTCAAAAATAGGACGTTTTGTAAACCTTACTCTGGGAACAAATACTAATTTTCCATGGGGGTCAGTGAGGACTTCCCAGTTATTATACACAATTATCAACATTTTTCTGGGGCCCACTTTGCATGGACATGCACGGAAAGTCAGTGTCCACCTCTTGTTCAAAGGTCCGGCTCATGCTTCTGGGTGCCATGCGTGATCATACGGAAAACGCACTTAACTGTGTTCAATTTTATCGGGAACATGATTTGAGTTGGATCACTCGCAACCCCCCCCCCCCGGCCTGGATCCCCCCTGCAGGCACCACGGGAGAGCTTTCCCCCTGGCCTGAGTCCCACCGCGAGGCCGGCTCGTACACAGGTGCTGCTCCCGGGGGCCGGTCGCCGCGTCGTCCCGTTACCGCCGCGGCGCATCCCTCCAACAAAGTTGACGGGGCTGGATGCGGGGGAGGCGGCCGCCGCCTGCAGCTCCGCGTGGGTACCCCTTTAAAAGACTCACCATGTTGCCATCACATGCTTCGGCACCGAAGTAGGATGAGGATGTTCTTGTTGTTGTTATGTAAAACCCGTTCGTTTTCTCTCGTGCAGTCTGCACGGACCGGGGAGACTTTTGCAGAGGATTTCTTCACTTTGTGTACGGCGAGGTGAGGTGGGGTGGGGTGGGGGGGGGGAGGTGTTGGGGGAGTAGGGGGTGGGGGGGGCGGACCACCACCACGTCTGTCAGCGCTGCAGTCAGTCAGTCAGTCAGTCAGTCATGGTGTGCTGCTAATGTTGTTCAGTAGCAACACGCCGACTGGTGCGCAAACTGAAAGCTGCGTTCACTGTTGATGCCAAGCGGCGGACATCGGGGCTGCCGACCCGATCTCCGGCAGAAGCGCTCAGGGCTCGCAGCAGCCGTGCCCCCGTCGGGAGGAGTGGATGGGATAGAGAGAGAGAGACAGAGAGAGAGGGAGGAAGAAAAAAAAAACAAAAAAAGACATCCTGAGCAAACCCAGCTCGTCTCGGAAAAGGAGTGCTGCCTCTTCGTGCGAGAAGAGAGTTGTTCGCTCTCTCCTTTTTTTTTTTTTTTTTTTTTTTTTTTTTCGTTGCAAGGGTTTCCCTCGAGTGGAGTGGCGAAAAACATCGGCGACATTTCGCGTCGGTTTCCTCGAGTTGAGCCGCGCCGGATAACCAGTCGCTGGCTTTGCCTCGAACCAGCCGCACGGAAAACAAGGTGCCCCGGCTTGGCTCCGCACGCCGCCGAAAAACCAGACGAGATAGTGCCCGCCACGCAGAGCCACGGTACGGTGAGTAGCTGCTGCTCCACATTATCTTTCCTCATTCTGTGTGTGTGTGTGTGTTTTTTTTTTTCCTCTTTTCGTGCAGGCAGAGCCGGGGCTTGCGTGGCCAGCTCTCCTCTTTTGTGTGTGCTTTTTTAGTCATGTCTTGGTGGGGGGGGGGGGACGTTGCAGAGGCAGATAAATGGCCATGGGTGATGAAGGAGATTCCCAGGGAGTGGTACTCAGTCGGACTGGCCGTGCAATGTGTTATCATGGCGCCCCCCCCCCCCCCCACCTCACCCGCCACCAGCAACAGCCGCCAAAGTGCAATGCCGAAGCGATAACAGCGGTTTGTCCGCGGAATAGACTGAAGCAAGGTCAATGACGGGGACACAGCGGCTCACTAATATCATGATTGGCTGGGTGGATGCGCGATGCGTTCACCTGGATATCAGTCCCACTGTGTGTGTGTGTGTGTGTGTGTGTGTGGGTTATGCGAAGGCTGTGTGTGTGTGTGTGTGCGCGCATGACGGGGTGCAAACTTTATGTTGCATACAGCTGTGGCGTTTCTTGGGGTGGGGGGGTATGATTTGCTGTTTGACTCACATTTGGGCCTTTAACTGGCTACTTTGGGTTGAGTGAAAATAAACAAATCAATCCAAAATCCATCTCTCTCTGTAAACTGAGAGAGATGGGGTTGGGTGGGATCAGGCGTTGGATTAATTCAGTGTGTTGCTCTGCTCAGGTAAATGAAGAGGCTGCACAAATGCCAAAGCAGTTAGCCCACATCACAGTTTGCCAATTAGGCCATAAAAGCGATGAGCTCATAAGGGATGGTGCTGTTGTGACATCACAGATAACCCTCAGGAGGCCTGGGGTTGTCAGTGGATGATCTTCGGCACATTGCACTGCTGAGAAGTGATTGATGGAAAAAGTGGCTGAGAGGGGGGGAAAGGGGCAGGAGAAGCGCTTTATAGCTGAGGAAAGAATGGGAAGGAATTCCTCTCATCAGGACTTTTTGGCCGGATCATAATGAAACATGGACTTTTATATGAAATAGAAAATATGAAATAAGAGGAAACTAAGGAAGTCTACCTAAGGAATGCCTGCGTGATGACAATCTCCTGTTTGTACAGAAACTGACTGTAATCTGGAAACTCCTAGACTGTACTTCCTATACTCTTACTTCTGACTCAATATGTTAATTGTACAATAGCCACACATGCCCTTTTAATACTTGCAATTCATGCACTTTTTAATATTGGTACAGTGCATCACAAAGCCATGTTTACATATCGAACCAGTTGTGGTGGAAGAAGATTTCAGATCCTTAACTTAAATTACAGTACCAATACACCAATGTAAAATACTCCACTACAAGTAAAAGTCTTGCAGTCAAACTTTTATGCAAGAAAAAGTACACAAGTATTTGCAGCAAAATGTGCTTAAAATATCAGATATATAAGTTCTATTCTTCAGAAATCGGCTCATGTGACTGATATATTATTACACTGTATAGGCTATTAAATAATTCGATTGTTAATACTGATGTGTCAATGTAGTATTTTACTGTTGAGGCTGGTTGAGCTGGAGCTGGATTTATCTACTTTATATAGAGTTAGGTAGTTTAGTATATCCCAACCCAGGGGTCAGACCCCTCCAAAGGGTCACATATAAATCTGAAGGGTCATGAGGTGATTAATGAGGTAGGAACGAAGAGAAGCAGAAAAGTTCTGTGACAAAAATTTCTGTTCATTTTGTGGACTGAATATTTGCCATTAAGTGAAATAAGTTGGTTATTGGTTGCCTCTGTACTATCTGGTACAAAGCGTCTCCAACAGGAGACGCTGCTGCTGTAAATTCATCACGTCAAATAAAGAGCTGACTCTTCAAACTAAGAAAATGTTAATGTTATAATATGTTAATGAAAAACAATTCTGGCTATAATGCTGAGTAAAGTTGTTGATTCAACTTGATAGCTTACATCCTATGGAACTTATTTTCTCAAGTTCAGTGAACTAATCTCATTGGTTTTTACATTTTCAAAACATGAAGCGACTGAACACGACTTTGAACTATTTAATCAACCTAATTCCAGTCAACTCACTTTTTGAGGCAGCAGGGGAACTTAAGTTGAAACGGCTTAAAATGATTAACTAGCAATCAAATAAACGTACAAAATACTACATTTCCCTCTGAAATGTAGCTGAGTAGATGTATAAAGTAGCATACAATTAAAATACTGTACAAATACCTCAAGACAGTACTCAAGTACAGTATTTAATTAGATGCCCTTAGTAACTTACAACCACTGTTGATAAGTTACAAAAAAAAAAGATAAAAGAGGAATTACTCATTCAGGCCTTGTTCTTTCTGTGTTTTAAAAATCATTATTAACCAACAGCCACCTTTAGTAATTATATCTCTTGTTCACACTATAATGAGTCGCCTCTTTCCGGCTGCCATGCGACTATCTTTTGGTGTAAGTGAAAAAGCTGATCTGCCAGGCAACTCTTTGACACACAAGTTTATTGTAGTTGAACATTAATCTTTTGGAGTTTCTCCAGCACACTTACACTTCACCATGGAGCACCTCTTTACCACGTTTTCTCTGTGATCCAACAGACTGCACCCCACCTCACTAAACCATCATAAATGTCATAAAACTTAATGTAGAAGTGTTTTAATGACTCACACCTAGACCTGTCATTAAATAGCCATGCAGGACTAATAACTGAGCCATTACTGTGAAGGGAATCCACTGTGAATTATCAATGGATCTCTGCCAACATACAAATCTAATGCTTAAATCATCATGTTTTTGTATAAGTGGTATATTTTGGATATTAAAGCGGTGTATGCTTATGCTTATTTTCATCAGTTGTTCATTAGGCAGGGGTGGGAAGTAATTAAGTATTCCAGTTCTGTACTTAAATACAATTCTGAGGTACTTGTACTTGAGTACTTCCATTTTAGGCTACTTATTGCTTCTACTCCAGTTTCAGAGGGAAATATTGTACTTTTTAATTCACTACATTTATCTGATTGCTGTAGTTACTTTTAAAAATAAGATTATACATTCAAAAAAATATATGATAAGATTATAAAATACAATACAAAAGCCCTCACGAAAAAGCAGCGTCTACTCAGGGGCCCCTTGTCACAGGTTTATGAACTGTCAGCAGTTCCACCAAAGATACATTTCCACTTTAAACCTCTCAGACGGTTTAATTTAAATAACTTTTTGAGGCCTAAAGAGGTAAAATGTTCTACTATTTTGCAAAAAGCAAAGATCAGAAAAAGGGGAAAAAAAGCCCACAAATATGTGTAGCAGAACTTTGATTTTCTTCTTTTCTCTCCCATGAATCATCTCTGGACTCCACAGATTTATCTTGTGACCCTTTGGACCCTTTACATTGAGGCGTTGACATTAACAATCTACTACAAATCTACAATTTACTTGGAGAACACTGTTGAATGCAAGACTTGTAATAGGATATCTGACATTGTTTTATTGATATGTTTGCTTGAGTAAAGCTTTTATGTGCTTCTTCCACTACTGCCATTAGGCGTAATGTACTGTGTTGTATTGTTTTCTGATATTGAACAAAATTGTGTACTGAATTGAGCCTTTTATTGAATGATACTATATGATAAGTCCTACTGCCACTGTACACCTCTACTAACCATTTACTACTAACTTGGCTTTTTCCTTTATCTGGATGCCACACAGATATACTGCATAACTCTTATCAGATTTAAATACCTGAAATCTCTGTATAAATTCTTATGATCAAGACCTGTTTGAATGAGTATACATTTCATTTCACTTGAGTGTAACACTTAGTCCAATATAGTCTGCATCCATTTGTTTGTTTATACTGGTTGTCATCTGAGCAGTTGAGGAGCACCTTCCGATGAGAAGCGGGATTAGTGTCACGGTTGCTTGGTTTCTTTAGAAGAGGCTTGTTTATGTTCATTCACTGTCACTGTCTTGAAGAAACCCTGTTCCTTTACACCAGGTTTGCATGAGTTAATTTTTTCAGAAATGAATCACATCTGCGGAACTGTTTTCTACCCCAGTAATGCCTTACAATTTACACTCTTCTATAACAAGTCTAGTCAGAGCTGACCCTGTGAATAACATGAAATCTTAATATGCGTGGCACTGTCCTTTCATGGTGATATATGTTTAATTTCATAATTAACCCGTGGTGGCCCTTTTAAGTGTAGAAGCTCTGCGCTGATTATTGAATTAATTTTCAATGCCGTGCCATGCTCTTTGTCCACAGTAACTCTGATCCTTTAATGTCTGCTCTCAGTCTGAAACAGGCAATGACGTAAGTTACTGAGTGTGTCTCGTCCTTTGAGGCAGCCATCACTCAGTTACACGTCTGAATGTGTGGACAGAGGTTTAACTGTCTCTTGTGCTTAACTTTCTGCAATCCACCCATGTCGGCTTTTCTTTGAAAGAAACCAGTGGAAAACACACTTTTCTTACAGTATATTGTCAGTGAAAGGATATTTATGGATTTTCTCAGTCCATATTTTCATAGGGATGTGGAGTCCATCAATATATATCAATGAATCTAACATATCATTATGCATTTTGACAAAAGCATATGTCTACTAACCTTTGAAAACTAAAACTCTAACTTTAAAGTGATATACCGCACACAAAGTCTGTCTTTTGAGCATGAAACATTCAACCCTTGTAGATTTGAAAGGTGGCTGTAAGAAGTTGTAGTTTGCATCTTCACAGAGAACAAAGGATTCACAGTTATTATAATTCATTCCATCATATCCAAAGTATAAAAAAAATCCACCTCCATTTTTACATTTATATAATTAAATAATGAATGTAATACACTGGAAACTACCGTATAGTTTGAATTTAGGGAAATATTGTCATAATAAAGCTGCATTCATTGATTTATTTATTTTTCGTCCCCTAGGGGGTAGCTGAACAAAACACAAACATATTATCACCTCATGAAGTAGTAACATGTTAGAGAACATTTGCTATTTTACACATCCAGCAGACATGGAGCGACATTATGCTGCATTTACGCAATGTCAGCAGAATGTGAGGAACAGGGAAACATCCCGTTATTCAGACATTCATTATTCCAAGATGGTTACCCCGCTGCTGGCCTATTTTATTTTATTTTTGGTCTCTGTCAGCTCCTGATCTAGTGGCAGTTACCAGCTTGTTGTAATGTTGTGTCCTGTTTGGCGATGGGCAGGTTGCGTTTGATTCATTACGTATATATATAAAAAAATTGATCAGTGCAACTTTAAATATATTTTAAAAAACCAACATCAATTGTTGGTCTGAGATGGGACCTGAACCCTGTTGCCCAGTGTCCAAGCTGAACACATTGCCTCCACATCCTTACCTTTCGACACCACTACTTCCTGCACCGGTGCTGGATATTAGCATTGGGTGATAAATCATGCACTGCAGAATCATTCAATATGAACGCTAGGCCTGTGGATACTGGGAATATGACTATTAAATACATGCTGAGCATAAGGATCTACAGCACAGGAGTGGTATGAGCAGTTACTGTGAACGTTTCAATACTTTCTTTCTGCTGTTCACTATATGAATTACATGAGGCCAAGCTGGTCACAGTCATAGAGGAAGTGATAGTTTATTACTCATGAGATAGATTTTGAGGTTGAGTGTAACTTTAAACAAAAAAAATGTATTTTGCTGTCAGTGAGTATTTCACAATCAAGACCAGCCAGTTTTTCTCTTTGGTTAACAGCTTGGGCAGAGAGGTTAAACAATGAACCTCAAATAAGTGATTAGTTTTTAATGTAACAATAGAACTGATTGGATCAGCTTCCCTAACAAGCGGATGTATTGATTATTTGACATTACACAATGTGACAATCACTTTAGCTGCTTTCTCACAGCACAGAAAGGCTCGGCCTGTAACAGGCACCTTTTTTGAAGGGGTTTGAACTGATGAAATAAGTGTGTATTCAACTCTTTCACTGAACTACTGTAAGTGTGTCATTTAGCTCTTTCAGCTTTTCTGACTTTCAGCACCTTGTCTTGCCATTAAAAAATAGTCCAGGATTAGACAGCAAAGTGGCTGCTTTTGATGGCCGTTTCTGATTCTTTCAGTTAACACTTGACAAAAAAGGCCTTTTCAACCTTTCTGAGTGCAAGAAATAAAATCACTAGTAAATGCTTTTTACATGCCAGATACAATTAAAACAGATAAACCCAATATTGTTATGATAACTAAGAGTTTTGAATTGGTGAAAACACCTTTTAAGAAGCAGAGAAACTAAGAATCTGGTGGGTATCTGTTTTTGTCAAACTGTTTTGCAAAAGTTCCTCTCCTGAACAGTGAACACTGGTGGTGGTGCAGTGTGCTAGAAATGTTTAGGATGGGTAAACTAAACCTCTTAGTTTTCAGATGCCACATTGTGGTCAGATTAAAAAAAAAAAGGGTAACAGATGAGCTTTAAATACTGTTAGTAAGTAATTTACTTCTTTTAATCTACAGGTATAGTCAATGATGTATCAGATCAATGCCACACACTGTCGACAGGCAGGATGTGGAGGGATGAAGTCTGGAGTACACAGTTCTACTCTGAGCTTTTTTAATAAAGTGCAGCAACTAATTGGCTTGTAGTAGCAAGCAACACCCAGACCCTGTCTATCTTATGACAGACATCTATTAGCAGGGTGCAGGCAATTTAAACGCTGACAAGTTGTATATCGCAATGTTAGAATTAGTTGCTGCACCTTTTATTAAAAAGCGTTAACTACTGTATAACCTCATCACTCCAGATGCTGCCTCAGTCATCCTGTCTGTTGAGGAAGGCAGTTTGAGCTCTGAGGTGGCTGATGCACGCAAGAGTCTCATCCTGCTTCTACCGTCAGCAGGCTGAATATAACATGTAATGCATTACATTTTCACAAAAGTGAGTCCTCTTTCCAACGCAGCTCCCTCCTTATGATTTACTAAGTAGTTTATATTCTACAATTAACAATGCACACAATGTGGGCGTTTTCTAGGCAGATTAGAGTGACTATATTCAAATGTTTTAATAGCAGTGCGGAGAAGGCTTCGGCAATTATAATGCACAAAAAATACTAATGAAGAGTAATCTGAAAAAGTCAACCAACTATATACACATATAACATGAGTATTATAGATTAAAATACCTAATAGTAGCTACATGAAGTAGTGAAAATTAGCTCACCTTCCAGCAGGTACAACACTAAACTGCTGCTTAATGAAATGCAAAATGAGTTTCAGTTTTATCATTTGTACATTTCACTGATTATACTCCTGTACCTCTACATGAATAAAATGATTGTATTAATCTTGTAAGTATTTCTATAGCGAAGTATTGCTACTTATACTTATGTAAAGTGTCTAATTACTTCATCTGCCACTGTCAGTGTGCCGTCTCGTCTGTGTGTGTGTGTGTGTGTGTGTGTGTGTGTGTGTGTGTGTGTTATAGTTAGACAACATATCCAAACAATGCACAATGGAGTTGGCTTGAATTTGTTAGGCCATGTTGCGGGAACACAAGCCCCCTCTGGCCTGGACATTTTGGTGGTTGTAGTTGAACCTCAGTCTCATTGGTTGATCTTGTTTAATGGAGAGTTTGATAAAAAAAAAAAAAAATGAAGGTGATACATGACCTCTATTTAATGAGGAATGCAACAAACTGCACTTAAATGAGGATGTCAGTTATTTTTCAGAACAAAGTTCAGTTCTTCCATGACAAAGAGCTGCTTTAGAAGTGAGTTTCAGGCAGCTTGGCTTCCCCTTCACATCCCAGCACTCATCTGAACTTCTTGGTTCAGTCTGAAGCGTTTCAAAACCACAGCCCACGTGCACCGTGCGGGGCACGGTCGACACAGACGCCTTCCTCCACGATCAGCCTCCGTGCGAGATTTTCTCCAGACGCGTCTGAACAGTCTGGTGGTTGACTGGTCGCGGTCTGGTCACGACAAATGACAGGGTGAGGCTGTCTGTCTGTCTGTCTGTCTGTGTGTCTGTCTGTGTGTCTGTCTGTCGGGGGGGGCAGTAGTATCCATCGCCCATGATGTAGCGCCGTGCAACCAAGTTACCGCGGATACTGCAAATATGTAGTTTCTTATCCCCCCCCCGCCACCGCTTCACAATAAACAGCTGTTTGTCCGTCACTGGAGGGCGGAGGGGGGTGTGAAGCGAGCCTCGTCCGCACGGCAATTGGTTCAGATTAAGTTTTTTTTTTTTCTCTTGCAAATCGGTGGAAGCCCAACCAGGAAGAGGACACACACACACACACACGCACACATCTCGCAGGCAGCGCCACCGACCGTCCTCTCTCCACTCCCTCCCCAGCTCTCCCAGTTACGGAGCTCCGCCGTCGCACCAGTCCGGCGGCTCCTCTCCGCCCGCAGATCTGCTCGACGGCTCCCGGCTGGCGGGCGGCGCGTCGGCCGGCCCCCGCAAGTTCGCGGCTCGCCATTTATCTCCCCGGCCGCTGTTGCCATTTGGCCCTGAATGTTTGAAGTTGTTCCGACTGCCCAGCCGTCCAGAGGAAGGAGCGCAGGACCCATTTTTCGCTTCGTGCACCAGAGGCGACACGGAGGGCTGCCGCCGCCGCCGCCGCCGCTACGTGCCGCGTCCTCCCGGGGCTGGAGCGGGACCGTGATCACAGCGGCCGCCGTGTCGGTAAAGAGGAATCCGGTTAGAAAAAACGCGATCAGGAGGGGTGACTGCCCCTTTATTTTGGCTTGGTGTGTATGTGTGTGTTCGGGTAGTCTCTCTCTCTCTCTCTCTCTCTCTCTCCCCCCCCCATCTCCAGCCCATATTTAGAGCCTGGCTGGCTACTTTAGATGGGCAAGCTACGTCAAGCCGCACTGTATCCCATCCTGCCTCGGCCACTGTATGTGCACATTTTACGCATGTGGTATGTATATATGCGTTCGGGTGTTCATGTGTGCGACGCTTCCTCGTCTCATCTCAGCGGATGGTGTTGTGGATGAGGCTCAAGGGCTGCGGTGCAAGTCCTGGAGACAACAACAACAACAACAACAACAACAAAAAAACACAACAACACACAGGGACCCTGATGTTTGAAATTCTTGTTGTCTTCTTTTTGATCTCATCTTGATAAACCTCGGCGTGCCGGCGCCTCGTGTTGTGGCCGCACGTCACGAGCCGTGCCATGGAAAATGTAAAATAAGAGCCTTCTCAGGCTGATCCGAAATGGGCTACGTTACCCAGCTGGTTATCCATTTTTGATGCGTTTTGTGCTGTGGCTCCACCTGAAAGTTGCAAGGAGAAAAAAAAAAACAAGTGGATGAGCTGTTCAGTACAGGTGGCTTATCATATTGGCTGATGAGCCGTTCATGGTTGCAGGAAGCACAGCCAGTGTTACCAAGTGGAGCAGAGTTGGAGTTGTTTTGTGCAAGGTGTGTTGCATGTGGATCATTGGTTGGATGCTGCAGTGGTCTGTGAAGGTTTTTTGGCTTGTGACACCTTTTTAAAGGAAGCCGGTTCTACTTCTGTCCCCGTGCTATAGGTTGTGGCCTCACAGTGGACATGAGTTGTGTGCAGTTCAAGGCAAAAGTGATTTGTCCTTATCATATTTGTCTTACTTGAAGGATTTTAGTGTCTGGAGGAGATATTCAGAAGAAAAAAAACATCAAATTAGGGACTGTATGAAAATTATCAGAGAGGGAACGGTGGGTCATAAACGGGGGAGGGTATTTAATTTTACATTTTTGCTCAAGTGAGCGTAGTATACATTGTTGGCAGATTATTAATCATTTCAACCTTTTCTCATTTCATTCATACTGCCATAAAAAATATCTCACTCATTCGGTAGCTCTTTATTCAAAAATAGAGTGGCTTTATTTTCACTATGTTGTTGACATGAATATGTTATTTTGAGATATTGAGGAGAGGGTATTGCAGTTTTTTGTAAGTCGGGGGGAAGGTCAAAAGAATATACTAATAACACTGTGGTGGCCTTGCTTTTCTATTAAATAAAATAAATGATTCAGCCCACCTCCCTACCCCAGTAACTTTCGTACAGTCCCTTAGAGAAGGGATATACTACCTATAAAGTTGACATGTAAAATATTTATAAGCAGTGTATAAACAATAAATGGTTTATAACACACTAGTGTAGTTGTGAACAGATTTTAAGTGTTTACAAATACCTTTGTTAACAACTCCTTATAAGCATTCATGTTAATACCTATAATAAATAGTGATAAGCCCACATATAAACATCCTATAATTGTTATTCATTATAAACTATTTAAATCCTTACCTACAACAGCTTTTACCCTGACAAAGGGTCTTCAAGTAATATGTGTTGTAGTATGTGTTAAACTTGTGGCCTGTTATTATGAATATATGTTCATCACATTTGTGTGGTATTCTCTTCTGTGTGTGAAGTGACTGCTTTATATGTTGTGGCAGTTTCATCTCTTATCACCACCATATTGCTATAATACGGAATTTAGAGTTGGACTTTTGAGCTCAGTTGTAACTTACTGTGTGATATTAGTGACATTTGGTGTTTTGTCTGCTGTGTTGGATTATCCTTTTTCATCAACTATTGCAATATTAATATTTATAGCATGCTCACAGTTGAATTTGGAGGCTAGTGCATGAAACTAGGCAGGTTTATTGAAATTCATTAGTCTGTTTGTGTGTCCTTTTTCCATTGAATTATTATTTAAATCTATCTGGGATGCTGCTTTACACACAATGTCTCAAGAGTGTTGGGAGATCTTGCAAGTCTTATCATAAAAGAAGTATCCCGGTGTGCCTGGTGTTTGATGCTCTGAAAGGAGCTGATGATCTGTTTTCTAACCAATTAGAGATGGAGCGCAGGGTCATTGATCTTCTCGTAAATGTGAAATTACTTCCTGAGGATCACTAGGCCTAAACTGTGTTTAAAGAGCCAAATTGCCGTTTGGCCAGAACGCTGCCACATGAGATAATATCTCACAGGTTAATACCTTCAGTGTTCGCCTACATTTATGGGCAGTGACCCACAACTGCTGGTGGAAAATTGTCTTTGTGGTTTAAAAAAATGCTGATAAAAGCTGAGTATCAAGGTTATTGGTAAGATGTGAGAGAGTTTCTTTAAATGAAGACACAAATACGAACTTAGTTTTTCTGGAATTCAGAGTTAAATATGAAGTGGAACTCAATTTTAAGTTTGAAGTATGTCATGTGTTGAATTTCAGTATCAGCCTGCAAGGTCACAATGCACAATGGATTACATCTTGTCTGAGAAGCACAGCGTTGAGTTATCTGTCCTGTGACAGGGCAACGACAGAACGACTTAGGGACACACAAAGATGAGGGATCACACACAACCTGATGTTCATTAACGTGCTTCCATTGTTCCAAAACAGATCACAAAAAAAAAAAAAATGTTTTAGTGCATTAAAACTTTTAATCACAAGCATTTTCTGAGGTGGAGGATAATATTATATTAAATGCTGCAATTTCCCTGTGAAATGCTATGGAAATGGGAGTCATAGTTCAGGAAGTTTTCATTAACCCTGGAGCTAAACAATATTGGCTGGGTCACCAGGATCCGTCTGACATTTCAGTCTTGGACCGCCCTCACGCTGCACAAGCCCAGTCAGATTGGGGCAGACAAAATCAAACATCTTCAACTGTAAATGAGTCGTCAGCCAGGCCAAAATCTCCGGTTTTGAGTGAGTTCACACTACAGAGAAATGTGCATCAAGCGTTAGGCCTCTCAGTGCCTCACACAGCCATGCTAGTCTGAACAGATGCCCTGGCCTGTAATTGATGTACAGAATTAATTGGAAAAATCTTGCCATGATGAGACCTGGGATGTTTTTTCGGGTGATCCACAGACAGCTATGAGATTCCAATGATTATAAAGCTTATTTAGGGAGATCCCACTGTTTTAACATGAATAGAATAGAGAGACAAGTACATACTGTATATATGCATGTAGTCTTCAGTCTGAGGAGTGAGGGCGCAACGACTGTAGGAGGCATGAGCTTGTGGCTACGTAGTGTGTGACGTGGGGGGTCAGGGGTCACAGGGGACACTGCCTCACCACAAGCAATGTAGACCTGGTATTTAGAACCAATCAGTCATCAGCAGCTACTGTCAGAGAGAGACTGTCTCAGTTTCTAAGCTAATTTTTAGGCAAAAAAAAAAAGCTGTATTCTTACACACAATTTGAATTTTGTTGGAAAAAATCACCAACATTAACTTCATATGCTAACAAGAATCTATATGATTATGTGTAAAGTGTGTCGTTCCTCTTTAACGGGGAAATCCATTAACCGGTTATAGCTAATTATGGGAAGTAATGGGGTAGGACAAGAAGTTCTTTTCAGTTGGAATAAAGCCCTCGATTCAATTTACAAAGGAAAGTTAAATGGTGGTGTATAATTGTATTTGCTGTAGGTTGAGTTTTCTGGTCTTTTGGGTGCAGATTCTACTGTATGTTCAGTTTTTAAATGCAGATCTCAGTCTTCACAAGTTTAACCATCTCATTAAGCAGACAATAAATCTTTATGACCTAAGCTCCAGTGTGAAAATACACTGCTTTACCTTTCCCCCCAAACACTATGGTATGGGTATTATTTAAAGAACCGTTGCTTAAACATATGAGTCATTCTTTGGTTGTTTATGTTACAATTTCACAGTAAGCTCAGAGAGTATTTTTACAAATACTCCCAAACTGACTGTTTGTTGCTACTTGAGTTTAATTGCTAAATGGTTTTACAATGAGCTTAGGGAGGATTTACAGTATGTTGTGTCATAGATGTATGCATGAGATTCCCCATGTCTACATAATATGGACATTTAGACATTGATTTTAGACTGTAATTTCGCCTGGTTTCAATAGGCATTTAGCTGTCTTGTTGATCTGTCTTGTTTTCCTCAGTTGAGTTGAATGTTGTAGTGAGGCCTTTTTGACATTTCTCTTTCAGTCTAAACATTCAGACTAAACAATTGGCCCTAACAAGCTGTTATTTGCATGCTTTGTGCACAGTAGGTGATAAGGCAAAGAGCGCAGTGAATGAATGAATGTGCATCAGTTTCCTCTATGCTACATAAAACACACACAAACCCTTTATAATGACAGGATCTCAAACAGACATTCAGTAGCTGGAGATCACAAAACTATTCAGCTGAATTAATTCATCATTAAGATTCTTTATGTATTGCATCAGATCAGCAGTGTGTTTAAATCTAAACTGAAGGCTTATGTAAGATAGTCTATATCTTTGTTGTGCTTGTGTCTCGTTTCTCGCTTTCATTTTCTTTGCCACAGTACTTTCCACACCACAATAACCCTAACCGTAGCTTTACCTAGTTTCAAGTCATGGCAATAATTAAAAGTATGAAATAATGTGTTAATGGTCCCTACGTGGTCCGTAATACACCTTCTACCACTCCCTGAGTGTCTGCCCCGACCATCAATCCAAAGTATGGTGCCTTTTGACCTTAACATCTCCATTGTGATTGTAAGAAACAAAAGTTATTAAGATGTTAAACAGCTGAACCAGCTCTCTATGGACCCAGTTAAAAGCGTTGTTTGTCAGTAACTTGATCCACTTTATAGAACACTGATTGTTGAACCAGTATAATGCATAATTTTTACCGCTTGTTGTTCTCTCATTTGTAGGCCCGTGAAGAAGCATGTGATGACTCACGCAAGGAAGAAGGGTTCCCTCAGGCAGAGCGACAGTAGTGCTGAGTGGTGGGACAACTGCCCTCTTTGGCCACATGGTGGCACTATGGGCGGCGCCTGGCCTGAGCGCTCTCTACGATTCGGGAGGACAAAGAAGATAAGTGAGATTGTCAAACAAAGGAAAGACATGACCAAGAGGATAAAAGACAAGAGAGGAAGAACAGAAAAATCAGATCAGAACAGAAAACTTGACCGAAGGCGCGACAAGAAACGGGACAGGAAGTCGTATCCTTTGCGGGGTAGAGCTGGGGTTTCAGATGGGGAGGGGCTCAGCTGCCATGTTCTCCTTACCCGATTGGAGGAAAGCCTCCGTGAAAAGGAGAGTTGTGAAGAAAAGGAGCGAAAGGATGCACGCCGACATTCATCTATCAAACCCAAACCGAAAAAAGGGAAAGGCAGTGATAGAAAAGGGGAAAAGTCATTACCAAAAACCAAATCAAAGTCAGACAGCGCTAGTCACGACGAGTGTATTCATGTCCCACAACCTCGCAAGCGCAGACTGGCCTCTCTCAATGCTGAGGCGGTGAACAGTCTACTGCTTGAAAGACCTTCCGACCCTCAGTCAGCAGCCAAACAGGCCAGGAGACAGGAAGAGCTCACGAATGGAGGGATATCCCTGGCAGATCCAACTAGGAGTGTTGTCCCCGGAGGTCTGAAGGCTTCACGAGGAAACTTCACTAAAGCCTCCACATCTCACAAACTTGAACTGTGCCAAAGCTCTAAGCGGGTCAAGAAGGCCAAGGCCATCCGAGAAAAGAGCGGGGTGATGAGTCAGGAGAGTCTGGATGCCCCCGCTCCCAGAAGATTGGCTGGACTCAACGCTGCGGCCCTGCTGAAGTTGACCAGCTCCTCTGCTACCAGTAAACAGAGAGTAAAAGCTGCGCCCACAGCTACTATCACATCAGACTGCAAGGCTCCTGCTGCGGTCTCAACCCCAAAACAGCAGGCCAGAGTCAAACTCAAACACAAGGGGCGCTCGCAAAAGCAGAAGGGGAAAAAGGTCCCCCCCCTGCACAGTGGCTGCACAGCCTGCAAGAAGAAAGCGGACTTTGAGCCCAAAGTGGAGTGGGAGACCGGCAGCTGCACCCATCGACTGACCAAACCAGGCTACCAGTCCCGCAGCATGCTTGCGTACCCCCTAAAACAAGTGAAGGAAGAGCAGCTGGAGACCGAACTGGGCCCGTACTACTGCTGTCCCCCAGAGGGCTCAGTGGAATACTGCCACAGCTTGGCCTTCTTCCTGGGCCAGCAGCCCTATGGGGAATCAGACGATCAGCCCCTTAACTCAGCCATGACCCCTGTGAAGCGCGAGTGCCTCGTAACCTCACCGTCCCTGACGCATTCCCACCCGCACACAGCTCTGACCCTCAGCCCCCACCCCTGCCTGTGCACCACCGACCACTGCTTCTCCAGCTACTATGTTCACATCGCTCACCCAACACACACTGGAACAACGTCGGCAAACCTGGCCTCGCGACCCCTGAACTTTCCCCCGTCCAGTTTATGCCCCAGTCGGATGACTGGCTCCAAGCTGCTGGGCCCACGGGTGTCCCACGCCTCGGGGCTGGCCCACCCCGCCTGCTGCAACTCGGTGACTTCGCCGTGTTACGGTGATGCCTGCGGGATCGGTGGCTACACCTACAGAGCCATGCCTCCGGTCACCAGCAGGGGATGTTCTTTCAGCACAGGATGCACTGGATGCACGCGTAGCATCAAAACAGGTGAGTGGAGCATTACGTTTTTGTCTCATTAAAAAGTCAATGTCACGTTAACTGAAATAACCACATTTAGTATATCCAATGAGATCTTGAGCAGGGTGAGCATTTGCCCCCACTGATGGCAAGTTCATTTTCATGTCACTTTGTTGACTCACTCATCTTAAAGCCTCTTTGTATAGCTGTGCTTATGAAAGAAACCATTATCCCAATGTTAAACTTGGATCTGGTTATTACTTACAGAACTAAAGAGTCCTTTGTTGTTAAATGTGTGCCTCAAGCTAATTGTGTGGCCCAACAAGTGTGAACATTGCTGTTGTATTTTGTTGGTATGAGCTTTGAAAGTGTCCATAGCTTGAGGCTCTGACTTAGATTTTTCTTGATAAAGAGCTCATAATATTTTCTGTAACCATTGGGTTATATATAGTTGTACTGATGAATAAGATAAAAGAAGCAGGTTGTTTTAAGCTGATTTACATGGGAACCATACAATTTGCTCATCTTAAGGTTTATGTAACTTTTGCTGAACAACAGCAACTGAACCTGCTACCTTAAGTTTGCTCACAGACCAAGTAAGGCTGTATCAGCAGAACACTGAGTGTATTGAACTGGTTGAAAGTGTGTTTTATTGCTTATGAATGCAGCTTTTCATTTGTACGAGGAAGATTTGCTTTCTTGCTGTATTATTTAAAAGTGTTACTTTCATCCTTTACTTTTCCAGAGGGTTACTCCTCCCCTCAGGGTGACCACAGCCCATCCCTTCTGGTTCCTCCCTCCCTGCCCATGTCCAGCTGTCCTCTATCCAGCGTGCCCACTTCCACCCAGACTAAACCCCACCTGCTGACCCCCCTGTCGGGGCGAGACCAGCCCCAGGCCAGGTTAAAGCTGGCCAGGGAATGCCCACAGAGCACCAAGCCCTCCAACGGCTCCCTGTCCATGGGCCGCACGCGGCTGCCCCAGAAACAGCCGTCGCCCTTGCCAAGCCTCAGCAGCACCAAACAAAAGAGAGTCAGCCGCAGACGTGCCACCAACGGCTGGCGGCCTGTTGGAATGCCCACAGAGAGGGAGGTCTTTATTGCGGTAGGTTATTTGTGAGTGTGCCTCTGAGTAGTGAAGATGAGCAAAAGATTAGAGAGCTTCTTCTCTGGTTGTCTCTCTAGTGAGACTTTTTCTTCTGTATTCCACTACCTGATAATACCCTGCTAGTAGAGGCCTTAGTATCCACGCAGCTGCCTGGCAGAAAGAAAATAAAATCAGCTCTTGTGGGAGGATAATTGTGTTTTGACCACGCAGCTTCGTGTGACGGATTCCTTTTTGTCTTTTATAATGAGAATTAAATCTGTCCTTGTCGGTGTGTATGCACGCATGTGTATGTGTCTGTCTCAGGGAGAGGATGAGATGGCCCTGCGGCAGTGTTATGAAGGAGTGGAGAGGGACGGGGAAGTGATACGTGTCAGAGACACTGTGCTCTTACGATCGGGCCCCAGGAAGAAATCCCTCCCATATGTTGCCAAGATATCATCGCTGTGGGAGGACCCCAAAACAGGTAAAGGAGACGAGGACGGATATAATGGTTTGCGTGCACGGATGGATGGACGAAGGAACATATGGCCAAGATTGTTTACCTGTACTTTTGCTCTGTGTGTGTGTGTGTGTGTGTGTGTCTCAATTTGCCTCCTCAGGAGAAATGATGATGAGTCTTTTCTGGTACTACCGACCTGAGCACACCCAGGGAGGCCGAGATCCCAGCGCACACTGTGAGGTGAGGCTCGAATGGATTGGAGCAACGATTTAATGTTGTCCGGTGTTTAAATGACAGTTTTGCAGGAAAACAGGAACAGCACACTGAAACTGTGTGTGTCCCCATAAAAACAACCAAGGAAAATGAATGTGTGACGTGGCGATGTGCCAAATGAAATGAAAAACATTAATTTTATGATTATTTTAATGAACATACAATTATTTAATTAGTGCTGTGGCCCGAAGTGTTCAGTAGTAAATTAACTAATTAAATTCGAAACATTTTGAGATTTTGAGATGAATACCATGACATTGTGAAATAATCCAATACATTTTTCAAACTCAAACTTTTCCGCTTTTCTGATCAATAACAGATTTTATTGAAGGTTATTTTTAGTTTATTTCCAGCAGTTTAAAAAAAGACCAAAATCCAAAAGTTCAAAATGCTACTTTTTATCCCGAAGTCTGTCAACCAAGTCAATCAGTGCTCTAAAATAATTTATAATAGCTACGTTTTAACGATTTATTGGATTATTTCAGATTTTCATGGTTTAAATATATATTTTGACTGTATGTATTCATATTAACACTTATTTCAAAATGACATTTATTTATCTAATAAATCACCTTTGGATCTCCATAGATTTTTTTATAGGAAATATTGTGATTTAAAATGTTGCCCAGCCAGCATAGTGGCATTAGCTGTACAGTATATAAATGTACTGGCTGTCACACCATACTGAACACATCATAACAATTTTAAGTTTTAAGTTCACTGTGTGAAAGTGAAATTCAGCAGACAAAAAGAAGTGTGTGAATGTGGGAGGAAAGATCAATTCTTTAAATCAAGCGGTGTCATTTGCACCTGCAAATAATACTATTTAATACTGCTATAATAGAAAAGTTGTTATTATACATTTTTTGTTCATTATAAATAAGTGATAATGCGTAATGAGGTGTCCTGATATACTAAATAAATATAAATAATATGCAGGGAGCAAGTAAACAAAACTGCCTCTCTTTGCACAAATATTGTTCAGTCACTGCTGCCAGAGACGTCATTATCTTTCTCTCAGCAGCCTTGAAACTGTTGATAGTTGGTTAGCGCTTTAGTGTAACCACAGTGTCAGAATGATGATATCTCTGCCACCTCATTCTTGCACAAAGACAGAGAAAAGAGCAATTTTACCGTTAGAAAGTGAACACAGTGAAACACTTCTCAAGTTTCTATTCACAACGTGTGTGGCGTACAGCAGGTTTTCTTTGTGTGTGTGTGTGATGGCACATATGGTAGTAACACAGAGGCACAGTCCTATTGCACAATTACTGTGCTCACAGTTGAAATGAGTTGTCATTTCTTCAACCTTCAGTCTGCACAATAGGAGACACTTGTGTTGATGTGACATTGTACACCCACTGTGGTTTCAGAATGAGATTTTTGCCTCTCGGCATCAGGATGAAAATAGTGTGGCCTGCATAGAAGACAGATGCTACGTTCTCCCACTAGCTCAGTACTGTAGGTGAGTACAATCTCACACACACACACACACACACACACCGCACACAAATACACTTCAGCGATAGTCGCTTGCTGGAATTCTTTTTAAAAGGTTTTGGAGGCTTTTAAAAGTTCCTTTTAATTAACACCTCAGCTTCTGAGATTCATGGAAGCCGTTTTTTCTGACTTTCTTATCACACATCGGTGATACTGCAGCTGTTAATGAATTTGAGGGTACACTAGACTATGTACATTTTGCAAATAACTGTTTCGAGTTCAGTTGCTTGAAATTTTCAAATGAAGATACAGCAACATAAAGATATAGAGTGTCACCTCATGATTTTTTCCCGTGTGTGTGGGTAGATTTTGTGCCTTGGTGAAGCGGCGTGCCGAAGGCTCCCCACCTGGCAGTGCCAGCATGGTGCCCTGCCGCCCCGACTTCGCCCCCCCTTCCCACCGCTGTGTGCCCACAGACGTCGATCCCGAGCTGGTGTATCTCTGCCGGCACGTCTACGACTTCCGCTATGGACGCATCCTGAAGAACCTGCAGTAGATGGTAGAAGGGGTGTCGCGCCCATGAATTAATCACAACATAGCTCCCCCTCCTGCTCAGAATTGGAGGGCGCTGAAGGACCGAACACCCCTGTTTTTTCTGCGGGGGACACTCACGATTAGAGGGAAGGGGGATGCTGGGGTGGGGCTGGTTTTGGAGAGGGACAGATGAAGCAAAAAGTGTTTGTGACCAATATGAAGCACAGATCCCTTTAGTTGACGACAGAGGAGTTACAATGTGATAGACTTATCCATCTCAGTCAGAGCACCAACATTTCCTGTTTTTTTTTTTTTGGAAGAGTGAGGAAGGGAGGCAGCGTCCACAACACTCTGAGGTTACATGGAGGCTTGTGTGCCTCCCCCCACCACCCCTCCCCACTGCCTGCCAGGAATGCTGAACACCAGACTGAACTGGGCTACTGTCAAGACCGCGTTTCCCCTAAAGCATCTTAGCACAACAATCATGTTTGTTCCATTTGTAAGCCAATGGCTCAGGAATGGTCCGGCGCTAAGGTGCTTCCGGGGAACACAAGCCTGCACTGTCAGCTCAATGTTAACGGTGTTCAACCAGCCAGGGTGAAGGAGCAGCTAATGGAGAGTGTCGTCTTATTTCTCCTGATCTGAGTTTGTCTCACTGTTTGTGTGCGTGTGAAAGAGAGAGTGGGAGAGCGAGTGTTGCCAGTGTGGATAAATGGATAAATGTGGGTATGTGTGATGGTTTTTTAGGGGGCTTTCAGGCAATCAAACCAAACAAGCAGCTTTAGAGGAAGCGGAGCTCTCCCAGCCCGACCCCTCTCCTGTGTGCCATGGCACACTGACACTGACAGAAACATTTTCATCTCGCGTGATGCGCTGCGCAAACTAAAATACTATACCTGAAGGGGGTTTGTGAGACTCTCTTCTTTACCAAACTCGACTCTAGAGCAGGGCTTCTTCAACTCTGGGTCAGGACACTAAAACTGATTTTATTAGTGAAAACACACACACGACAAAAGCCCCAGTTGATTTTTCAAACTAAGTTTCATCTCAGCCACAGTCCTGGCTTAAAGGAGCCTTGTTCTAGAGAGGCTGCTGTAATGGCCCAATGGAGAGAGCCTTTACTGACGAGTTGAGACACCTCTGAGCCCTGTGAAGGCTTATCAAGACGAGGGTCATCGTTCATTGTTTTTTGGTTGTTTTTTCCTTATGTTTTTTCACCTTTGCTGTTCCCTGTGACTTGCCTTATGACTTGCAGGTAGAGCTATAGGCAGCTAGTGTCACCACATGCAACTAGGAAGTGGTAGAACGGGTGTACTGTAGTCCCCAAGAAAAAGGTTTTTGTTGCAGATTGACTGATCAACTGACTGACAGCTATGACATGATCACTGGACAGAATGCACTGGTTTAGGGCTGCAACTAATGAACATTTTCTTTATCGATTAATTGTTTTGTCATAAAAATGTCACAAAATAGTAAAAAATGCCCAGGGTAATTTCCCATGTTGAAGGTGACGACTGATAATTGAATCTGAGTCCTGATCATTTGAGAAGCTGGAACCAGGGAATGTTTGGCTTTTTTTCCTCAAATAAATGATTGAATGATTATCCAGCTATCAAAATAGTTGAAGACTAATTTTCAGTTGATCGGCTAATCAATTAATTGACTTATCCTTGCAGCTCTACACTGGTTAGACACACAGTGCACTTTTCATGTTGTCGATCTGCTGTGCTTTAGCTGCTTTTTTTTCCCTTCCCCCTCCCTCCCCTCCCCCTAAAGATAAACCAAAGGATTTCTCCTCCCTCGCACTTCTTCTCCCTGTCAAGACTTCTGTCCTTGTTCCCTTATTATATTGCACTAATCCATTCCTTAATTACAACAAATGTTTTTTACTTTTTTTTTCTTTGGTTTCAGCTACTAATATCTTACTGGGGGGAACATACTGTTTATCATTAATGTTAATGTGTGTGTGTCTTGCGTAGAGAAGGACACAGTAAGGATGTCATGGCTGCTTTTGTCAGTGCAAACTGTATATTTCTATTGTTTCACCAGTATAGAGGAGTTGGTTGGCATATTCGTCATGTTGTCTGATGCACAACCTGTTGAATCCCATGGAATATATACAGTATATATTCTAATGACTCTAGTAATATATATATATATATATATATATTACTAGAGTCATTCCATTTGATTTTTCAGTCAGCTCTGACATACTTATATAAATATACAGTATATATATATATATATGTATGTATCCACACTGTTAATGTGATTAGATTTCATAAAAGGAATGTGGATGGAGGCCTGACGCTCTGTGCAGACAAACGTAGCACCATGTTAGACGTGTATTTGGATTGAAGGGGGGGGGGGGGGGGGGGGTTGGGGGGGGGGATGTGGGTGGGAATGTGTGGGAGGGTGTTTGAAACTTAATTGAGTTGTGGTGGATGTTGGCCCACACTCATTCATTGCCTTTTAACCTGCAACTGTTGTACTGTCACTCAGAAAACGAGTAGTGTCGGAGTGTGTGTGTGTGTGTGTGTGTGTGTGTGTGTGTGTGTGTACCTTTTTAAAAACATAAAGAGTACCCGATTGCTTTCCTACACAGCAAATTCCCTGTTCTTCAACATTGGATAAGCCGTAAAAGTTTTCAACCCTCTAAAGCCATCTTTAACTTTTTCTCTATTTGAACAGCATGACTCCTAACCCAAAACTAAATCAAATCCTGATCATTGGGTTTTTTATTTCTATTAATGCCCAGATTCTTCAAAGAGGTAATATATATTCTCCTACTTTACAATTTCTCCTTATTAAGAATATTTTATTATGTCGATTTCCTAAGATGGCATATGCAATATATTTTTAGACTTACTATTTTTGGAAAATGAACTTAACAAATCAAGAAAAGAACATGCATTATTTTTGTTTTATTTCAAATTAGTTTTAAATCATCACAGTGTTAATTTAGATTTGACCAAATGAAAGAGAGAGAAGACTGAAGGTACTTGATGCATTCGTATGACCTGAGGTTGTAGATAGTAGGCAGTGAGAAACTCCCCTCCAGGCAATTTCTAATGAAGTGTACATATCTGAACCCAGGAAGCACCGGGCACTCTTTAAATAAGCAGACAGCCAATGCACAGTGTAGTATTTTTGCAAGATCTGTAATAATTATATTTAAAGTAAGAAAAAAAATATTTAAATGGAGTAAACAAAATACAATATATTAAGATTTCAGTTTAACTTATTTGGATATACTGTGTCTAATTGATTAACTATATCCTGTTTCTTTGTGCTCCAGGATAGAAATGAGTTCTGTTTATTTGTAACTTATAAGTTTAGAAATTAAATGATTGAGTGGCGGTTGTTGACAGAGATGTAAATGTTTAGTTTATATCATTTAGTTGTCAGGGGTTGGAGACCAGACCAAAGCACACCCTGGCAGACGGGAGAGCAGAAGTGGCCTGCGAATCACAGACACAGATTTGATCCGATTCCCCTTTGAGATGCTTAAAAAGGCAAATCTGACCTGAGACCTGTGGGAAGAGACAACTTCCAGCTCTCCTGCCTAACCTGACTGACCTTAAGTGTGACGTTTGGGAGAATGCCGTGGCAACATGGTCACCTGAGCTTTTATTGATTCATCCTATTAGGGGAGAGACAGAGACAGTACACCTGAGACAGGACGAGACGTCCTTTTGGCTCCAGGTTGAAGATCCCCTGATCGAAGACCAGTCTCCCTTCTCTAAGTTTAGCCCAAAATCACAGAGGCTTTACACTGAGGGTCAGGAATTAGGGACTGTACTAAAATGAATAGGGAGGGTGGGGCAGTTAGAAAAGATGCAGGGTTTTATTTTTAATTTTTGCATAAGGGAGAGTATATATTTGTTGGTAGAGCATTGGAGGGCATTTCAACATTTTCTCATCCCAGAATTTTTTGCAAGTCAGAGGGGGTGTCCAAAGAAAATACTAATATTGCTGTGTAGGGCCTTGCTTTTTTATAAAATAAAGTATAAGATTTAGCGCCCTGCCCACCCTAATCATTTTAGTACAGTACCTTATTTAAGTCATTAAAACTACAAGGTTTTCCAGTGCGCTGAGATGCATTTTAATATGATTAGTAAGCAGATCAAATTGAGGATTTGCTGAACAACTTCTCCCACCATCCAAATCAGCTGGCCACCGTTGCCTTTCTCCCAGATGTGCATTGACGGTGTTTGTCCCCTAGAGGGCAGGAATCCTATGTGTGCGGAGAAGTCTCATGGCCACATCCCAAAGCTGTTCAGCAGCTTCTTTTCCTTGTCCACTTTCCTTGCATCCTTATCTTTTGGCCACTGAGAGTAGTTCCTAGAGAAGGAGATAAATAAAGCTCAGCAAGGAAGTCGCCATGAGTCATCCTCCCAAGTGGCGGCCAGCCCTGCAAACAGCATGGACTAGAATGTTATTATTTATGTGACTTAATTTCCCAGCAGCTTTGCATGGACACAGTTGCATCCTTTTGTTACCATGACAACAAGGCAGGGCCGCCACTCAGGAGAAGCCAGTCTCTGCATACGTAGGGTGTCCGCAGTGGGAGGGGTCAAACACTGAGTGACCTTTACTGATGCCATACAGGAAGTGTGTTCACTCCATGAGTCGAAAAACAAAAGCACCCGACCAACCCATGAGATTTTGCTTTCTGTGTGGTCTGTATTGATGCTTATTGTCAACATATATTTTGATATATTTCGAAAAACTGGGGGGACATGCATTAAAAAGTCTAGATATTTTTGGAGTAGAGAAGCTATGTGTGTATCAGATTATTGTCACTTTGTCATGCTCTCTGAAAATCTCTTGGATTTTTGGAAGAATTATATAACATCCCTACTGATTTAATGTTCTATTGAAAGAATATTTATAAATTTTAAGTCCTTTGTGAAAATTCTGTGTGTGGCTTTTTGTTTATTACAGTTATCTCCAGTGTTCTGCAGCAGTGTTTTTTCCACTCTATATGCCATTATTTTGCAAAAAAAGGGAAGCTGTTCTCTTTGCAAACGAAGTCTGTAAAGTTCCTCCAGCAAGCAACTGTTATGCTGAACAATGTCCACAGGAGGTCAGTAGTGAGACACATTCACAGGGTCAGGGTCACACCTGTGACCTTCTCATTTAGGCTCCAAATGGCCGTCAGTACATGGTCATCTGTTAATTTTACTACAGCAGGACATGGGTTTCAACCTTCTCCTCTCCCTCTCCCATGTTTTCGTCTCCCCACATGTCCTCTGTCAGCACAGTCATTATCTGTCTTTGGCCTTTATCCCTGTTCAGGCATTAGGAATGTCCAGCTCACACCCACCCACACACACACACCACAGGGCCTTAGTGTCTGTTACACTAGGATAACAGCAGCCAGAGCAGCCAATTTGTGTCTCATAATAATATAACTAGCTACGCATTTTGACTTCAGAGGCCTCTCCGGTATGCCAGTCTGCTGTAAGACTATTGGCTGCTTGGTAATGTATAGGAACCCACACTGTAGGTTGAAACCATGGGGTGAATGAGATTTTGTTGTGTTGGCACTGGATCTGGAGCAATTTGTCTTTAAATATTACCTTGAAACCAGTTTTATTAAATAATAAATCAGGGACGTTTAGTCCTTACAGTTTGGTAGAAATGTAAAATAACTGTTTAGCTTTTTAAAAATGTTTTACATTGTAAAGCAATTCTGCTTTCATATACACCTGTTTCATTAAGTTGTGTACTGTAACACTTTTTATCAACTGAGTTAGTCTTTCAATGTCTTACTGACAGAGAGAGAAAGAGAGAGAAACATTTTACATGTACACAGAAAGACACTAACACATGCATGAGGAGCAGAATTAGACAGATAACCACTGATAATTAACATTTAAAAGAGGGAACTCAAAGGTTTTAATCACCTTGAATCCAGCCCCCGAGACGCCCTCCAATCCAAAGCCCTCCAAACCCAAGAGCTGAGCCCAAAAAAGAGTCCCCTATGTCATTTGGTGCTGAGACTACCTGCCCCCTCTCAGACACTCTGACTAGTCTTGCAACAACACTGCTTTCCAAACACCAATCAGAGTAAACCACATTATAACACAATGTAAATAAACCTATTTAGAACATTGGAAAGAAAAATCTAAAAGACAAAGTAGATTAGAAAGTTATCTGGGTCTGAAGGAGATGATGAATTGGCAGCATGTCTCTCTACTGTCACAGGTAGAAAGCAGAAACAGATCCTAGCCAAGTACAGGCTCAGTGACCACAAACTGCAAATCGAAGGAAAATCATGGCAACCAAAAGAAAACAGAGCATGTGATCACTGTTTGACAGGTGAGGCTGAGACAGAGATGCACTTCCTCCCATAATGTAAAACATTCAATGAAATAAGGAACATATACTTAACAAGTTCACAACTGTAATTTCTGATTTCAAAGAGCTTGATGACCTATAGCATTTAAAAATACTCCTATGAGAAGCTGGCAGGGCAGATCTTGCTGCCCAATATGTAACAACACGCCACAATCTGAGGGACCTAGACACACACAGCACACACACACAAATACATGCATTTGATATACTGTATATAATGAATATAATCAATCCTAACGTTGTATTAATATTCATATTGCTGTTATTGTGTACTGTCCAAATATTTGGACAGATCTTATTTTCATGTTTCTCAAAACTTTCATGCTAATAAAGCCCTTTGAATTGAAATTGAGTTGAACTGAAAGAGAGAAAAAGAAAGAAACTACTTTATTACAGTTTTTCTCAGTCACTCTGTTACATTTCTCGAATCATCCTTAACATTTGCAAAACAGTAAGTGCATTTCTTGAAACACTTCATACAGCACCACAAAATGGATTACCTGCAAAAGCTTGTAACTTGCTCAAAATCCTTAGGTTATCTCTCAAAAGCAGTAGGAAATATGAGGGGGGATGCCACCCATTTGCATCCCCCTTGGTAACCTGCCATCCTCCCTCTCCATCCCATAGTAGCAGAGAGAATGCAGTCACATGAGGCGCCAAACTGGACAAAAGGCAAGCTAAGGCTTTGATGACTTTGATGAAATGCACAAGGCTGCACTTTTTCTGTATGGCATATATCAATTTCAACAGTAGGCCTACAAAATTACACATTACTGTATGTGGGAGATCGATTGCAAGAGATTGGACAGGATTCACATCTACGCCTGTATGTGCTGTAATTTGTTGACAGACCATGTCGCTGTGAAATAGAAAATAAAAAGACAAAACTGTTTTACAGCACTGCATAGCACAAAGGAAAAAAATACAAAATTAGAAATGTAAACATAGGAAACAGGCCTTAGGCAGAACTGTACATTCCCCTTCATTAGTGAAAGTCAAGATTCATCCTAAGAGCAATTCATCAATTCATCACACATTTACAAGAAAAGTCTAACAGAAATATATAAAAAATATGACATATTAGAATAACTGGTTCAACCACTTTGCATGTAAAGACTTACACAATGATCTAATGCATAGATATTTTGCGGGGTAAGACTATTCAACCTGTTGTTGTCTCCAGTGTTTATTATTGTATTTTCTTCCCAAATTGGATTGCACATCGTGTCATTGCTATATTAATAGTAATAACAGCAACAATAATCATTGTAGCTGCATCATAAACCACTAGTGTACTGTAGTTGTAACTCTGAGAAAATCAACAATACATACAGGAAAACACATATAAAGACTGAAGGTCTGTCTCTCTCTGTTTCTCTTACATACACATTTAGATATATGTAAACACACAGACATAACAGGAAGTGTGACTGGACGAGGGGAGGGACTGAAGAGAAAAACATGAGGAATGAGAGGAACAGAAAGGTGAAACCTGTTTCATGCAGCGTGTTCTATTTACATTTAACTACTCGTCTATTGTCAGTGATGCAACCTTCTTTTGAATTTATGATTTTGTGAATCATCCGGAAAAGAAATGTAGAGCAAAGGATTTTTTTTTAACATTCTGGGGAATGGAAGACGTCCACTATGTGGCCAGAAAGCTTTGACAGATCAGCAAAGAGAAGCATCTGCTGGAAAAAGAATCAATCCAGCGAATGCAAAATAGACAGAAAGCCAGCTTACACTGGGGGAGAGACCCCGACACAATCGCCTAACTGGCTTTTCATCTGCTCCTGTTGTCTTTCTCTGTTGGTCTAATTACCACGTCCGGCTTATTGTCCTCTTGATGACTGTAATTAATCAAGTTCTGCTCCCTAATCTCTGAATCTCATCATCCTTACAGTGCACCAGGGCTGGCCACACCGGATGGTAGCCTGATGTAAGCTCTTTTTGAGAGTGTAATTGTGTGCTTGTCTGCAAGTTTGCGTGCAAAGGCAAATTGCGTGGTCCCATCCTGCTGTGTTTTGTTTTGTCAGGAGTGTGTTTTTTCCCCTCAGCACACAGGTCTGTAATTGTTACTCATCGTTTCCTCCTTGAAGCCGTGGCTGTATGTTTGCAGACAGGCGTTATGCAACTTATCTTTCAGGAAGTTATTTCGGGGACTTTCATGTGAAGATGTTTTCCCTGTCTGAGGGCTCCCTGACCCCTGTCTACACACTGTACTGCTCTCTCACACACACATATACACACACTACACATCTCTCATAGTTTTTTTTTTCTCCCCCGAGCTTCAGATGGCTTACCAGGTCCTTAATCTGTCCTCTGAGTGACATCACCCTCTCCCCGCACTCCTCACAGGACAGGGAGAGGGAGATACGGAGAGCAAGAGGTGGTGGCCACTGGTGGTTTAGGGGAAGGTGAATTAGCCCAGCAGTGAAGCGCAGGGGACTTCTGTAGGAGGACACGGCATCACCCAGACACACTCATGTCGGCGGGCACAGCGGAGGAGGACGCACACATGGAGGAGCTGTTGGACCAGGGTCTGGGGATGGAGGAGACGGCCCACAGCCTGCTGAGGAGGCCCTCGCTGAAGGAGAGCTACCACTGTGACTCACTGCTGGCACCCGACACTGACTTCCTGACAGGTAGAGAGCTGAGCCAGTTTAGATGCTGAAGGGTCAGTTCACCCAAAGACATTTTCTCATGTACCTAAAGATGTTTTCTCTGAAACATGTGTATATGAAAACCCAAGCAAACTGCTAAGTGATACTGAACTGACCCTTTAAAATTTTCTGTATGAATGAAATGCATCTTTCTTTGTAATCAACAAAAAGAGATACAAAAATCAAAAAATGCTATTTGTTTTTTCAAAATCTTTTTCATGCACCTTTAGACAGAGCGTGGAGAAAAGTTGTATTAATAGCCTTTATTTATTCGGCTGTATTGCTTAAAAACTGGTTTTGACCTCACAGGTCCTAATGAGGGTAGAGGGTAAAGTAGATTGACTACACTTTGTTCTCTATATAGCCCTTCAAAACCTGTTGGATAATCTCATGAACACAGTGACTGAAAAGCCAGATTTTTACTTCCACTTGACTTTGACTCACTTAACCTGTACGATGCTTTAATCTGAACAGGCAAATTAAACTTTAACACTTGTTTCGTATACCTGTGCCACGCATTACATGCCACACATCATATTGTCAGTGTTTTGGAATGTGCCTCGGCTGAGGAGATTTAGGGAAAGGCCCCGTCCCCTCTGGGATATTTGTATCGGTTGACTAATATGTGAAGGATTGCTTGTGCATACGTGGCCTGTATGTGTCAGCATGCAGGGTGCTGATTTGAGCAGACAGATGCTGTTCCTTCATTCAAGAAACACCATCTGCGAGCAGAGATTAAATACTGCTTCTCTATGCCTTAATGTATTTTCATTTTGCTAAGATGCATCATAGGCATATGGATTTTGAACCCGTTAGCGCTGTCCTGGCTGTGTGTACACGTTTGAATGTGTGTGTGTGAGTCAGAGGCACAGAGATAGACTTAATGTACGTATTTGTGTGTGTGTGTGTGTGTTTGTATTTGCATGAAAGGCATCCAGGGAGTCTGTCCGTTCTTTGTATAGCGGAGTTAGTAGCAGAGATTGAGCTTTGGGCTGCTAATTCCCTTTTACAGCACTGGGATTATGTGCTATTCTAATCTCAATCCCATATGGGGCGTGTGGAGGTGGCACGAGGATGATGTCATGGCCAGGACCGGAGGAGAGACAGAAAATCACAGGCCTACACTGCCACAACTCCACGAGAGACAGATTACTGCTGGCTCAATGATTATACTGAAAGTCTTCGCCCACATCAGATAATCTCTGTAAGGAGGACAAAACTAATATCTTAAAAGAGTTACATCTTCCCAATGACAGAAAAAAATAATACATTTTAACATCGGATAACATGCATTTAAGAAAAACTGGCAGATTTTGAGGTTTCATAGACACACACTCAAGTATCGTTTGAATTAATTTAAAAATTGGATAATATTTTACTGTTAATGATATAAAGGTAGAAATAATAGTGGATGTTGAAATATGTTTTTCATACAATTGAACTGCCAGTGTTTAGGTCTATTTAGTTATGCACTACTTGGAGAGGTAGAAGCTTGACTTTTCAATTATCCATTACTTTTAGCAACCTAATTGAACCATTTTACCATGTATTTTAACCATATACCCATTACTTTTAGCGGATTGTTTCAGCTTTACTTGCTTAATAGTTTTCACACACTCCAACACGTGGTGTTCAGGTGTTATTTAGCTGACTCTATATGGAATTGTTCAAATCATAAGGATTATTTCTGCTGTTTCCTCACTGTGTCTCCATCTCTTGTAGTGACATGAGGCTTATGTGTGGGGGTGGGGTCAAAGAGGATCAGTCTGAGGGATTATCATTGCACTCTGCACGCCCACACACAAACACACACATGCGAGTACACGCACACACACGTGTACAGACAATTTAGGTTGAATTGGACGACTATTGAGTTTTTAAGCATGATCAGCCCCACCCCCCACCTTTATACAAGCACACACCCTGAGCAAAAGGGCTTTAAGCGCTGTCATACACATCACTGCATCCCAGAGCAGGTCAGGAGACCACCCAGGAAAACGTGGGAGGATCACAACATCAGTAACTTCATCTCCTGCTGCAGATACTGTAATACTGCTTGGATGCTGTAAACACCAGAAAGGCTGCTCTGTGAGCGAAGACATGAGATCTTAGTGGACAACGGCCAGTGGATCAAAATCAGATGGAGAGAGAGCCGGCCTCTCTGAGTGGAGCCAGAGGAGGGAAGAGGAGCGAGACAGCGTGTGAGAGGAAGAGGAGGAAGACGTCTGGTGCAGTGGAGGAGGGCTCAACTGGCCAGCAGAGGCACCCTGACTACTCATCAGTGTCCAGTGTCTCCCACGGTATCCACCTCTGAACTATTGTGACTGATGATTGCCAGCAGTGAAAGTAAAAATATCAAGTAGAAATTGATTGAAAGAGAAATGAAAGTGTGTCAGTGACAGTTGAACGTTGTTTGGATGTGTGCTCATCTCCCTTTGTTTACATGCTGCTGTGTGGTGACAGTGTGGATGATCTGCTGTGTCCAGCTGTGCTGTGACCTCATTAGCTCGATTTCTGCTACAAAGACACGGACAGAGGATGTTAAAGAGCTTATTGCTTTTTCTGATTATGTCTTGTTGCCAAGAGTGATGAGCCCTAGAAGAGCATTTATGGTAGCTTTTCCTCAAGTCAACAATTAAGGTTTAAGCTAAAATGTGGCTTAGATGTGGAAGTGTTATGTTTTATTTCTTCACCAGTCCTTCTCTTACGTTACAGTTTTTACAGTTGAGTTGCAGTTTCTTACTGTACTGTGTGACTCGAGGATCGTTTTCTTTCGTTCTCAAGATCTTTTCTCACCTATCGGCCTTGTGGTTTCAGTATGAGTCAGTTACATACAGTATTCAGTTCTTTCCCACCTCTCCCTCTGTGTGTGTGTGGTTACGTACGTCACTGTCGCCCTCAGTTGGTCAACAAGAACTTTTGCTTTCTTTTGCTCTATGAACTCTGCATATTTAAACATATTTGGACATGGCAATTGTTCAACGGATGCCTCAGATTCCTGTGCTTATTTTAATGGACTGGCAGTATCCTCAAGCAAGTTATGTAATGTCACTGAATAGCATAACAAATAAACAACATAATCTGTGTCCACGTCACGCTATCATGTCTGTCTGTCTGTCAGTCTGTCATACCTACACATCCTTTTTTCTGTTATTCCTCCAGATGACCGCAGCTCCGCCAGTGGCATGGACGTCGCGGACCGGCTGACCTATCTGGAGCAGAGGATGCAGATGCAGGAAGATGAAATCCAGCTGTTGAAGATGGCTCTGGCCGACGTCCTCAAGAGGCTCAACATCTCCGAGGAGCACCAAGCAGCTGCCGTCGCTGCTGGCAGGAGGCCCTCGGGCTCTAAAGGTGAGATCTGTGTGTTGATCATTGCCATTGCCCACGTGTCAATTTGAGGATTTAAAGTATTCCAACATGTACAGCAGCTTCGATCATGTAGACCTGTACTGTACATTGGAGGAGACATTGATTTCTTTTACGGATCGTTGATGCTGTGATTTACTAAGGAATTAGTGAATCGATTGTTGTTCACTGTAGCTCAAGTGCAACTACAGGAGTCTGACTGAGAGCAATGATATTGGGCAATATTGTTTTTATAAGTGGCAATTATCACTGTGTGTTGGCCAACATGCATAAGGCATTTATAATACACAATGCAGAAAAAAGAAGTAACTTAGTGCTGTTATTGTATGTTCAGCGTACATCTTTGTCATCATTCTTTTTTTTTCTAAATGAAGGATGCTTGCTAAGATATTTTGTTATCAATTAACATGGCAATTATTTACATGATTTACTTGGTTTGGTCTATAAAATGTCAGGGGGAACATTTCGCATTTTCGCTTGAAAAGTCACTGAAACAATTATTATCAAAATAGTTGCCAGTTGGGCTTCTGATTCATCCATCAACTAATGGTTTCAGTCCTAAAACATTTACATATATTGTATACAGTTCACATTAAAAGATTATTGAACCTCAATAATCAGTAGTTTTAGGGAACATTTCATATTAAATGTGCAAAATCCAATTCCGATTATTTAGTTTTCAACAAGGGGCAGGCGACACACAGAGGAGTCAACACAAACAGAAAGTCCATAAATTTACGCTTTTACCCACCACACACAAACACACACATACATCATACTAACCCCCCTTGTGTGTGTCCCTGCAGCCAGGCCAGTGTCTCTAGCTCTGCCCTCCAGACCGCCCATGGGCATCTCCAGCTCTGCCTCCCTGAAGAAGAGCTCCACGCTGCCCTCCAGCTCCACAGCCAGGAACTACAGCCCAACACCACCCCGCAGGTAAAACTCTGCTACTCTGCTTCTGCTACGGCCGGAAGCTGTGACATGATCTCATAAGACAGTCTAAGATCTACATGCAATGTAAGAGATCACGTTTTTAATGCTTTTAATATTTTGAAACTGAGAGAAAGCTGTAAAATTTGCACACTATATCAATATTTGTACAGAAAAACCAAAAGTGTTGATTGATTTCTCATTGGATAAAAACATCACAGTGGCATTCCTCTCATCATGAAGCACACCCAGGGCAACTAGAAAGCTGCTGCTCGCAGTATTAATGAACAACTCTTCTAATGAAGCAGCACACAGCGAAGCTTGAGTCTCACATCTCAAGCTTCAGCCCTCATTATCTAATGTGCAAAAGCAATCAGCAGACATCCTCCATTACCCAAGAAACACTGCACATGGATGCTCAATAATTATTCTGACGCTCGCCTTTATTTCAAAGCAATAAAGCAGCAAACCGTTTTCTGCAGATGTTTTCTTCTCAATTACCTTTCAAACGATACCACCATTAGATAGCATTAGTCAGAGACCATGACAGTTTTCTCTGTGATACCTTAATGTGCTACTGCTATATCTGGGGTATGCTGATATAATTGCACAGAGAGAGGTAAATCTCCATTCACTTAAGGCTGTCCGTTCAGCATTAGGATGAGGTGAGAAGCATCATCATCGTCACGGTCATCATTAGCAGCAGTGGCTCATTTCCCACCACTCTCATCTCACCTTTTCTTCCTAGTAATTCATCTCATCTCACCATCTGTCTTCTTCCTTTCTCACCCATATTGATGTCCGCTTCTTTTATCACATATATTCAAAGTAAAACATATTGAAGAACCCATGGACAACCTCAGTGGGTCCATCATTACAGTTACATGGTTGCAGCCAAGCATTGTTCAAAACCTGAGCACTTCATTTTAAAATCGAGCAGTTTCCAGAAAATATGGCAGAATTCCAAGAAAGTGTGTTTAAACTGATGCATAACACATACACATTTCGCCATCTGACATGTTGCACCTGTAACTCAGATGTAAAATATGAGATAATTTTGTATTTTTTTTTAGCAATGTTTTGCTCAATATGTGTGATGTAGAACTATCTAAAACAGAACTTGTATTGTGTGGAACTGAGTGGAAAAATATTTACCTGAATTTGAATTAAAGACACAATAATTAGAATTTTATCAGCAACTGAATACCTAATTGTGAAATGCAACCAATACTTTAGTGTAAATGTTAGTACGTAATGGTGGAATTTTTTTAATGAATAAAATAAAATACCAGTGAACTTATAGCAGTCAAAAATGTACAGCCCCAGTTTGTGGTTTAAACTGCTTAAAAGCAAAAGAGACATAAAAAGAATAAGCCAAGACCTTACGGTAAATGTTTTTTTCCCCCTTCCAGTCATGTGAAGAGCCCACTAGGTAGTGTGAAGGAGGGTAATACACGGACCACCTCTGCAGCCTCCACCTGTAAGAAATCTCAAGAAGGGTAAGAAGCTGTTCTTAAATTTCTGAACCTCCATTCACAAGTCAAATGTGTTTTCTGTGTTGTCTATCATTACATAGCCAAATGTCTCTCTAAAAATGCAGTTTCACAATGCAGTCTCACCACTTGTATCTTAAAAACCTTGCCTTTTTTCTTTCTGTTATTGTAAATGTCAGTTTTATTTTCCTCGTACATGTCATGTAGACCAGGGCATATATACATTTCTATTGATTTTAGGGTGACCCAGTTATTCCTGGCCAATCAAGTCTGAATCAAAATCAAATCAAGGTTCAAACATGATGTCAAACACCTGACATCATGTTTTATGTGAAAATACCTCAGACTACAGAGGAACATTACATTCTCAAAGCCAGGAAATGAGATGTTCAACTGCTTAGTCAACCTGAAACTGAGCCCTGTGACAATCTGATGTGTTAATTTGTCAGATTTACTGAGTCTCTCTTTCTGTGTCACTGTATCTCTTTTCTCTGTTCCTCTCTCCTTGTGGTGCCCTCTCCTGCCTCTGTATCAAATTCTCTCTCTCCCTCATTATAACAGCATCAAGTCCAAGGAGGCTGCAGTGAGTGTCGGTAAGTGAACACTCTCCTTGCTTCCCTGCAGTTGCTTTTTTTCAAGGCTTTTTTTTGGCAGCATTCAGCCTCAGATAAAGAATGTGAAACAGCTGCCGACCAAGCCTTTATAAAAATATAAAAAAAAAGATAAGTGATTTAGCCAAAGACTGACATGACAGTGGTATTGCTTGCTACATGTAAATGAACCAGACCTCTTTGTTTGTGTGTTATTTTGGTGCAGGGACAAGGCGTGTGACACACTGCAAAGGTAGGATTCATCCTTAACAATATATATAATTAATATTCCATTATTAACTAATTCAGCATCACAGGAAATATCAGTTCACATTTATACTACCTTGAAAAGTTGAGAGCATCATGTTTGAGTTGTTATTTTATACCCATCCTTCATTTTTTTCACATCTCACCATGACTTGTGTGCCTTCCCTCACCCCTTGCACCCCTTTTTTTTGTCTTTTATTTTATCTTTTTTTTTTTTACCAAATCTCTCCTTTAAATCTGACCTCCGACCTTCCTCGCTCTAACCCTTCCTGCTGACCTACCTACCCACTGTCTATTCACTCACCCTCCTCACCTCATTTCACCACTTCACTTAGTGACTATGCAGATCTATCTGAGCCCCCTCACAAGAAAGACTGGGTCTTCTGAAGACGGCAAATCTGCGGCCTCTGTGCCTGCCAACAGCGGGCCCATGGCCACGCCTCACAACTCTCAGGCCAAGGGGGGCAGCAGGCGCGAGGCAAGGAAAACCACCCCGTCCTTCACCTTAAACCTGCAGAAAACCACAACCAGCCAGAACACAGCGCAGGACACATCCAGCTACAAGAGCCCCCTCAAATCACCCAGCCAGTACTTTCAGATTTGTTACTGAGGCAAGCGAACAGAGATAGATTTACTACAAATGTGTCCCTTCCATCAACTTTACTTAAATCCAAACTATTTGTTAAAGGCCTCAACTAACCACTTGAACAGAAATTGCAAATGGAGACATGATTTTCCTCTGTAGGTAATCCTGACTTTGTTTTGTTTGGTACGTACAACATGAGCGCAAGTTTGAGTAATTGTCGATACAGTGTTTTATTTGATTATTTACGTGATTATTTATTTCAAGGATAGTATGAAAGCTTTAATGCATTTTTAGCCTCTTCGGACACCACAGTGTAGTCATAGATCCATATCTCACACACTAGTACCTGCATATTGTTTCATTAAATGCCTGTGTTTACTGTGAACGTTCTCGCCGTCGCTCTGTGTGTGAACTTTTGAGTTTTTCAGACACGGATGTGTTTTGTAAGTAAAGATGTGTGTCTGTAGTTGTCTTTGAGCGCTGACTGCGTGATGGAAGAGGTGTTTGATGTCAGTGAGTGTGTGTCACTGAGTCTATCTTATGCCTCTTATGTTTCTAGGCCTGTGGTTGATAACTAATAACTAATAACTGATCTACAGCATGTACCAGAATCCGTCACAAAGGCTCATTCTAGTTGAGGACAAACAATAAAAAACTATGACCACTAATGGGGGTGGCGTTTTCTTAAAATGTGTGTGAGTTCATGACCTTTTCATATAACATCAGTGCTATCTATCACTTGTGTGTGAGACATGATGAAGTGAGTAAGTACCAAGGGTCCGCAGCCTCAGCGCCCTCCTGTGGACATAAAGGTCATTGACCCAAACGGGGAGAAAGGTAATATCATGTGGGTTTTAAAGTTGCACCAAATCCAGATCCACAAAATAAAATAAAAGTTCCTTTACAACAGGGGCTGAACTTTTCCATGAGCCTATGTGTGGCCGGTATGACTCGAAAGTGGATCCTCTCCACTGAACCACAGAGGACAGTCCTGTGCTCTTTGGACATTAGGATGACCTCTGCTGGTGAAAAGACAAAACTGCTGCAGGTTTGATTTTCATGCTTGAGATGAATTATCATAAAGTGGTGCAAGGGGACATTTAACAGCTGTATTTACAATTCAAAACAAAACAAAAACATTTACATATATGTTATTATACTAAATCCCTTGTTGGCGGTGGTTCTGTCTTGTGCCAGATGTGAAAAGCCAACATCTGCGCAAGAAAAGCACATGACATTCACGTGGAATTGAATCCCAGTATGATACAATCCACAGGCGGTGGTCTGCAGGATATTAGGTGAAACTTTAAATGTAATGTGGTGTATTTTCTAGCACATACATAACCAATACCTTGATACAAACACCTTGAAATGACTTCCTGAATAACTGCCGACTTCATAGTTCTTACTTCTCACTTTTCTTCTTGCAAATACCAATGAAGTGTTCCCAGAAACCCTGAATTCTGAAAATGTGTTGATGAAGTAGTGAGGCATGGAGGCTAAAAAGAGAGAGTACTGTCCAATGGAGACTTTGCAGACTCAGTAAGGAATCCAAAAACTTGCCTGACTGCCAGGGTTTAGCGCAGCCTAAACTCAGGTCCTCTGTGGAGATTTAACTGAGCCCGTCTGTCCTCCATGTGAGGAAACAGCAGCTGGCTGTTGCAGACAGAGACAGATGTTAGCTGGTCGATCCTGGCTGCAGACAGGTGTGTGTGTGTGTGTGTACCAGATACACTCTGCATGTCAACGTCACATCTACATCTATTTCCACATAAATTACTGTAATTCTGTACAGCAGCATGTAGGAAAACTTAAGTCATCAGTAAGAAGAAAATCACATGAAAAAAAAAAAAGCAAAATCTGATGTGATGACATATAAAATAGTTATGATAGTTTTAAATTACCATATTATGTAATCTTATGGAAATGTATGTCACACTGATTTGAACTGCTTAATCTGAAATCCCATCAAATATTTGTCTTTGAGTAAAGTGTTCAGTTTGTTCCAGATATCAAATGGAAGGAAATAACACACACACACACACACACTCACACCATATAATAATTTAGTACAATTTCTGCAGGGTCTTAAAGGCTTAAAGTATTTGTGGTAATCGTGGTATATCACTAACATTTCTGTGAAATTGTTGTTTTGCTGTGGCATAAAATAATTCAAACGATCTTAAATCAGCATGTGTGTTATTAGATACAACAAAAAAATTAAAAAAAAAAAACACCCCACATCTGTTTATCTTATTCTCCAAGAAGAGGGTGTGCGTTTGTTTCCAGTACCTGGCTGCACGGCGGCTGCATCACCACACCGAGGGCGCTACCGTGCAGCAAAACCACCGAGACGTGAATATTTCAGCAGCCCCCCTCTCTCTCTCTCTCTCTCTCTCTCTCTCTCTCCTCTTCCAGCCTCCCAGTGGTTGAAGGCAGGAAAAGATGGCACCTCAGACGCCGCTGTCAGCCCCTCCGCCCGGCCTCCCGTCCTGCGGACAGCGGCGCGCCGCCCTCTGAGATGGCCTCGACCGAGCCGCCGGCCGCCTGACGAGACACCGGAGAGCAATCGCTCATTTTCAAGGGACAGACCTGAAAACTGTGTATAAATCCGTGCAGCAGTTTTTTTTTTTTTCCACACCCTGTCGCCTCTCCCACCCTCAACATCTGCACATCCAGCCGGCTGCAGGCTCCGCTGGCAGCGTCGCTGTTTATATTCAGAGAGCCGCTCGCTGCTGCCGGATCTGGAATCTGTTGTTTTCTTTCTTTTTTTTTTTTTTTTTTTTACCAGAACTCAACTCAAGGACAAAGCCCTGAGCCGACAGAAAACATTCTTCATCCCATTCAAACGGGCGGGAGAGGAAGATGAGGTAAGCAGAAGCATGCTCCCCTCGCGCAGACCGCCGCGATTCCGCTGCGCATTATTATGGGATATTAAAGCATGCGGCGAGGTGAGCCAAGACGTCCCGCACAGTGTTCATGTGAGGGGCGCAGTTTCACCCGGGGGGGGGGGGGGGCTGCAGAACCAGAGCGTGCTCCTGCTGACCGGCGGGTCACCTGTTGGCCGACACAATGCGGAGCTTCAAGAGGAGCGGCTGGTCTGAGAGCAGCCTCTCAGAGCCACGGGGCTGTGATGGAGCCGACATCTCTGACTCCAGCTCGCTCTGCGATGTGTCGCGTGGAGGTGGCCTGCAGAGGGGGGGGGGGAGTTGTCATGGAAACCCGACTACACGTGCGGAATCGTTATAAGCCCTAGTGCGACTCCATTGCCACACATGTGTGATCGGTGGGTTTACAGAGCGATCGCACGGGTTTGGTTGTTTCCAGCACGCGTACGTGTGTGCACGCACACACGAAACCCTCGTGCGCACGCGCGCGCACACACCTTCCCGGCTGAGGGCCAATCAGCTGAGAGTATTCAGCGCAGCATCCGGACACAGCTGTCTCAGGGATGCGAGCGCTTTAGTGACTTCAGTGCAGGAGCCTATCAGGTGAAATGTTACTGGCAGGACCCAGCCTCGCAGCCAATCAGCTGCGAGCCTGCTGCTACACCGGATGTGGGTGGGGCACCGGCACTTGGCACAAGTTCACCATGAACAGGAGGAACCCTGAGCTCCCTCTAATTGCTGTTGGCATTAAAATCTGTGTGTGTGTGTGTGTGTGTGTGTGTGTGTGTGTGTGTGTGTTACCCAAGGTCAGAGTGGGATTTTGCCACCAGGGTGCCCTGTAGGTCAGTGCCTCTTTTAACAAGCTCCCTCAACTTCTCACTGCTTTTCTCTGCACACTGCTGCCATCTCGACTGTCCTCTCAGGTCTGTCTTGTACTGGTGGCACCAAACTCACTCTTATACGACCTGACATGTGCCTTTGAGCAGGACTCCTCATCCTCATGTCTGTTCATACTGTAGCCTGCTGCATGGAAGACGGTAAATTAAACAAATGCCCAATGATCAAGTGGGCATACACGCTTCCCATCATAGATTTTGCAGATAACTTGACTTGAATACATTTACGCCATGTTTTACTTTAGTACATACAAATTGTACTGTATATAATACAAATTTGAAATGCTTTGTGAATTGCATTATGGTACGATAGTGCCATAATGCCATTATCAATAATACACTAAAAAAATCGGATGTTTTTTAATGTGCAAGCACACGGTTTTTTATTCTTTAATTTGTCACTTGTAATGCACTGGATGTATTACTATGTAAATATATTTCTAAACCATTGCCAGACAAAGAAGTATAACTAAGGAGGAGCTTCTGTTTGATGTAAACTACGCTGACAAGCTGTCTGCTGAATGCTGATACTCCTGTTTGTTTAAGTTTTGTCTGGCAGCCACTTAGATACTCAGCTGTGATTTAATACGAGTGATTCTGTGCTTTGCAGAGGTGCTCTGTAGGTGGCAACGTAGACTGTGACTCACCACAACAAGCCAGTACTTCACACAGTTTACTTCATACAGTTTGTTGCAACCATGCAGGTCTGTTTGTAGACATGCTTGTATGACTTGAAATGTGCACGATTGAGCAAGTGTATTGGTTCTGTTGATTGTGAGCGTGACAGTGTTTGTTTGGTCCGACAGCTGAGCCGCTTGTGTGTGTGTGTGTGTGTCTTTGCTGTCCTACTACCTACTATAGCAGGCTATGCATGTAAGTGGGACTCAAACAGTTGTTTTGTGCTGTGATCTAATGAGCATTGAGCCGCAGTTCAAACATGCAGTACTCAAGGTTAGACATAATGCAGTATGCAGAAATTTGTGTTTTTAAAGGTCACAGGTCATTGCCAGGGTTTAGAGTTATTATCAGCACAAAGTACATGTAAGTTCTATCACGTCATATACATACAACACTCTGGCTTTGCAGATTAGTCATCTCTGTTGTTTAAACAGCAAATGAACAGCTGTATTTCATATATCGTCTTATATAACTGTTTGAATTTGATCATAAAATCAACCAAGCTTCAAGCTTGATGGATCTTAATATCTAATCCTGTTTGGGCTTTTCCTTTTTCAATTACTGACAGAGTCAAACGCTTCAAACCAACACAGTCACAGAGTCTGTTTCTCATTTGTCAAGATTAGACATATTAGTTTAAATTATCTCCAGCTGTGGAGAGGCTGAAGGTGCTGGAGGTCTCTGGGGGAAAATCCTGGGACAGGAAAGCCGCGGTTGGTGTTTCTAGCCTGGGATTTGGTTTGAAGGACTGATCCCTGGCTTGATGGAGCCTGAATGTCTGATTCCTCTTGTGGAGGCTGATCATTTTATCTTCCCAGTTTCTTTCTCCAACATCTCTCCCTCTCTCCCACTTATTGATTAATAGGCGGTGATTTATAAAGGCAGCAGCTTCTTTTCCATGGTAATCTACTGGTCGGACACAACACCAATAACTCTTGACTGCTCATACTTAATTGTCGACCTTAGTTTTGGAATGGGACTACACAGACCTGATAACTCTGCAGTCTATCCTTGAAGAACAAAGAGCTGAAGCTGGTCGACTACTAGATCCCCAGGAAAAATAGTTAATTTCATACCACACAGCCAGCAGTTTAGCAGCATAGCTCTAGGGATGACAATGTTGGTCAGCCAGTCAGTCACCACTTTGGTCCAGACTGAAATATTTCATGGATTGTCATAACAGTTAGCACAGATATTTGTGGTCCCCAGATCATGAGTATTAATGACTTTCCCTGACTTTTGCTGTAGTGCCACCATGAGGTTGACCTTTGTGGTTTTTGCTACATACTAATAGCAGTTATATAATAGAGTATAGTCTGCACAGAAGCAACATATACGGTATATTGCTCGTTTACATAAATACAATTATTATGCATCACCTACCTTACTACCCAGCATGGGATGCTGGTGACCAGCATCCCATGAACAGTCCAAATTCTACAACTGTACTTGAGGTCAAGGAAAATATTCACGACACAATTATAATGGTCTCATGACAACTGATGTCAAATCCGTCCTCATAGGACAGTTTAATGTAATGTTCACACATAAAGCTAAATAGTTTCTTTAAGTTCAACATTTAGGCCTGCTATGGCATGTCTACAGGTTATGTTGTCTTGGTTAATGTCAAGTTGTCATGACAAAGACATTTCAAACAGTGTCAACTTTGCATTAAAAATTACATAATTGACTGAATTACACTTTCTTAAACAGTCATGAACATTCATAAAGACTCAATGTCATGGTTTTGACAGTCAGTCTTATGCACGCCCCTTCAAATAAAGTGTTACCGCATTTTTTACTTTAAAAAGAGATCTGAAGTTAGATGGCTGATTTGTTATTTCAGTTGCACATAAAGCTCTTGAATAATCCTATTTCAGCAGCAGGAGTGTTATCATTTTGCATCGGTGGTTATCTAATCAACTTGTTGCTTCATCTACTGCGTGTTACCATCTTTCTCATAAAATTGACTCAACACAAATTTGACATTTCACATAAAAACATTCATAATCAATTCATATTAACTGTCAGTTTATGCAAATGAGTCGAGATGTGATGTGTTAGGAATAACTGCACAGACTAAGAGGTGCCACTTTGACTAAGATGAAGTCTTGTGTATTTAGTTTCTAACTAAATGACTGCTTTGTATACTTGCTCGTGACAGACCCGCCCCTCTCATGAAGTTTGACAGCAGGATTGATGTGCGGTCCCGGCTGCGGCCTGAGTCTGCCCGTGGTGGCCTCCCACCACCCACCATTTGCGTGGATTGGAGTGTTTCATTATGCTCTGAAAGTGAAGTGTGGGCGCTATCGATCCAGCATCATCACTGTTGCCTGATGTGTATTGACAGGAGCAGTTGGTGGTGTGTGTTTGACCCATATGAATACCAACATTAATAGTAACTGTGTGCTGAATTAATGCAGGACAAGGGCAAACACATAGAGGTGAATTCAGTTTAACCCTGGATGCTTGTTCATAGCAACAGGCATTGTGGGTGATTTCTTATGGCACTGTAGGTGAGTTGTAAGAGCAAAAGGAGCTTCAAAGAGGAGGGGATAACTTGGGCATTTCCATAATACACCTACACTGTAAACCAATATTGCTTGCATCTGGCGCCTGACCTGCAATAAATCAAAATGTCTTGGTTTATGGTATATGGTATTGCCTGTAATGTCCCGCTGTACCAGAGAGTCATGACTAGCAGTGGAAGTCAGATTTCTCTCTTAGTGCATTGTTCTCAGTGCACAGCTGTGTGCTTTGAAGTTGCACAGGTGTGTGCTCTTGATTTCACCCTCGTTACAAAGTTACAACCTTAAAGTTGAGGTATGCTTTTACATTTTGTTCCAGAGATGTTGGAAATTCTGACTAATTGTCAACCGCAGGCTATCGAGGATGCATCATCTCATGTTCCCTCAACATGATTAACACTACCCTGCCTTTTAACAAGTCTATGATCCTAAAAATAGGTCTAACGTCAGTTTTCAATGTTACAAGGCTTCATACCCATTAAAACACCATCTGCTGAATAGTTGAAGCTGCTATAATAAATACTTTATATGAACAATCAATCAAATGACTATGTCTATGTGAAAGGGGTCACTCGTGACGAACCCACAGATAATTGTCACCTGGTTCGTCTCAGCTTTACGGAACGCAACTTAACTGTTTTGATTCACTCTCACAGCTCTCATCAGAGTTGTTGTCCACACACAACATGCAGATGTTTCATTGAAAAAGCTCTAAAAACCCGCTGTACACTGCCTGTCCAGTACCAAACGGCAGCGACTAAATTAGCGACTAGTGAACATAGTGGAGCATTTAAGAGCTGAAGAGCCAGATAATTCCCTCAGGAGTTGGTGGAGACCAAAAACAGAGCTAAAAGGAGAGTTAATATTGGATTTGCGTTCATCAGGTGGTCACAAACATGACTCTAAATGAATGCTTATTTGAATTGATGCGTAAATGCTGGATGTGTAAATAAGCAACCATTTGTTAACAAGTTTGTTTTTTCAGCTTAAAAGGTGATTATACGCCTGTGTTGTGTTTACAGCTTGTTTCCACTGCTCCCACATGTCTAAAAATTCAGGTAATGCAGGTTTAAATATATCAGTTTGAAATGTGGCTTTCATTATCTACAAGTTAATGCAAGTTAATTAATAAGCTGATGCTGTTTTTCTGTTCACCGGTAGCTTTTGGAAGTGGAACACTTGAGCTAAAATGAATATTGTTACATCATTTTGTTGGGTTAATTGATCAAAAGTAAAGGACAACAGATTTTAGACTACAATTACAGATGCAAACATACAGTCTAGACAATTCAAAGCACTTGGTTTAGGTTAAGTGAAAGATTGTGGTCTTGGTTAAATGCTTAAAAATCTGAAGCAGATGTACTGTCCGTTGCTTTGTATGCCCTTCATCCACCCGACCATGTCCCTGTGACTCTATGCAGTCGCCACTGAACATAATCCAGGCAGCAATTTGGTCTCAATTTTTTAATATATAAATATAGGGTTGCGTCTTTATACTAAAAGCTGCAAAGAACTGTGATGGTTTTATTGTCCTCAATTTACAATAATTTTGCACTTGTCAGCTACATTGTTAGCCATATTTTGGTAATGGGGCAGAAACAAGAATGTACAGACATCTGTGACTTGTTCTTTTTTCTCTGCTTGCATGAGAAAAATTAATGGCCTTCCAGAGACTTGAATATATTTATATATTTCAGAAGCTGGATCTTACAAATTGTACCAGGGTGCCTGTGCACGTTGCTGAACCCACATCACATCTGTGAGTAATAACAGCCACATTTGTCATAATGCAGTCCGACACACACAACACAAAATGGAGAAGGATGTTGCACACTATGATACATCCAGTGTCAGGTGTGAGGTCACGTGTCGTGTCTCTGTTGTGAATCTGTATAATAACACAGTGCATTCTGGGTGACAACAGTGTGGTTTATGAGTCATAATTATGCATATTGAGGCATCACAAGGCAGAGCACTGAAGCTGATCTACACAGACAAGTTTGTGTGTATGTGTGTGTGTGTGTGTGTGTGCACGCACGCATGTGTGTGTTTAAGAGAGAGCGAGGTAATCAAATCTTTGTGAATGAGAAGGAAATCACTCCCTCCTCCCTTTCCCCGCTGTGTCTCCCTTCCCCCCTCTGTAGCTCCTCTGCCAGCTCCCATTGGTGTGTGGCGTAATTAAAATGATCGGCTCATGTGAGTCAAACAGTGTGTGCATGCCGCTCGTTGGTGCGTGTGTGTGTGTGTGTGTGTGTGTATTTGTTTGCAGCTGAAATTCAATCCCCAAGGCCTGAGAGGATGAGCTAGTGTGAGTTAACGGAGAAGACAGGAAACGCCAGAGATCTTTTACCTCGTCTCTGTCACACCTCTCACACTCACATAATCTCTTTTCCTCCTCCACCTCACTTTAGCTTGTATAGCGTGACTGCATACAGGTGGATTGTGGGTGTTTGCGGGGATGAAGGGGAAGGGTGGTCAGATTGGATTATACAGAACAGCATGTGACTGGACTGTTAGAAAAACATACAGCGCAATCTGCATGTATCTGGACAGTGACACAGTTCTTTTGTTGCTTTGACTCCAGCACATTCTACTCTAGTCTATTATACTGGGTGAACTGTGGAGGAATTATAGCCCCTTTTATTCCCCTTTTGTCCACCAATTTTAGGGAGCCAATTTGACAATCGGCCGCACAAGTTTTCTTGAGCAGGTGTGTTAATGGACAAAATAAATAATCAAAGGTCAAGTCATCATTTGCATCTGGCATTTGTTGTCTCTCAATCACTACTATAATTAGGCTAAATAAATCAATCACAGACATAGTCAGAAAAATGTGTTCAGTTTGGTGCTCTGCTTAGTGGCAAGAAGCCGTTGCAAATGAGCTGACAGACCACAGAAGGGAGAGTTAAAAATGAGCGGAAAATCCGATTGGCAAATAGAAAAAACTATTCATTGTTCACCAAAAGATGCAAAGGTCTGATATGACTAAAGGATAAAGTAAATAAAAAAAAAAAAAGAGTGACGAGAAGAAAAAAATGCAGCTTAGGATCCAAGAACCAAACACCACCTCATCTGTCAAACTTGGTGGATGTGTTTTGACGTTATATTTATACACATTTTATAGATATCTGGTCATTAGCAACTTTGAATATTTGATTCTGCATGTGTGACCCGTGTGTGTGTTTGTGGGTGCATATTGTACACGGCTTGAATTTGTCGACATCACTCACGCAAGTGTGTGACTCGTCTAGTGACAGCACCTTCATGTGGTGTGTCTTAGTGTTTGAATCATAGTAAAGATGCATGGAGCTATGTCAACAAGAAGCTTTGTGAGATATGCTTTCACTACACAGCAGATACTTTCATGCAGAGCTTTATGTTCCCTTTCACAGAGACACATGTGCATCCTCTACATTCCATAATATTGGCAGCACCACAAAAGGGATAAAGGAAATATCACTACTGGAAATGATACGATAATATCCTACTCAAACAGTTAAGATGCCGGTATTCTTCAACATGTTGCTTGTCAGATGGTCAAACAGTGCCTGAAACCCATCAAGCACACCTTTCCAACATCGATAACTCAGGGGGCTGCATTTGACAATATCTGAATTTTTCCAAAACCAACAATCCGGGATTCATGCACACTTCCGGCAGCAACTGGCCAGATGTGTGGAGCTGAAAAAGTAAGCAGGGTTTCTCTCTCTAGCTTTTCTCCCTCTAGCTTTTTGTTACCCAGCACTTTGAATACTTTTGACAAGATCACATATTTAAATGACTATGCTATACTGCTTCTGTAAAAACCTTCTTAAGTAAAGTTCAACAATACTCAGTCAGGTCAGTCTGGACAAAGTCATTTACATCCATTTGTTCATTCTGCTGCTAGTGGTTGTGAATGTTCAAGTCAAAGTCAAATATCAACAGTTTGTACACACAAAGCTTAATTTGCTTAAAGATGGCTCAGATTGTGACCCAGCAGCTTCCGGCACATCACGTGAGTCTGAGCTCGAGCCTGAGCTGAAACTCGAAACCCTATCAATCATTACAGCTTCTTCCCAAATTTGATGTCACTCTTCCCTACAGTTTCTCATCAGCAGCATTGTTTTTCTCGCCATCTTTGCCTTGTGTGATTCAACCATTTTCACCCCGAAGCTCCATCACATCCTCCTATTCTGTCCTCTCCATACACACACACACACACACACACACACACACTTCCTCACTCGTGCTGTGTGTCAGACAGAAGGCTATCCCTCCTGCTGTATGCTAATAGCTGGGTTGTTACAGTACATACACACAGTCACATAAACACGTACACACACACACACACACACACAGTTGCGACGGAGGTGTGTAGCTTTGAGGATTAGAATACAATCTGCTGCCGGGGTCTAACCTGAGAGAGAGAGAGAGAGAGGGGGATGGGTGATACTGCTTTACCCTTCCTGTTCTGCCCTCTCCTCTTTTCTCGCTCCATCCTTTCTCTCCAGCTCTCCCCTGTTTCCCTCCCCCACGTTCTTGCCCTCCCCCTGACTCTCTCTCTTTCTCTCCATGCAGTTTATCTCCATTCCACCCAGGCATTTAACTCTCTCCTGTCTGTACCTGTCTGTCCATCTGTCCACCCCTCTATCCCCTTCCACCCATCCGTTTGTTGTAAAATCATTCTCACTCTCTTCCCCATCTGTGACCCCTGATCTGTCAGTCAGCTGCATGTTTTATTTTTATTTTGTTTTTCCCTCTTGTACTCAGTTTTGTCTTGTGCTTTCTGCTCACAATGACAGTTTCTCCGTTGCTCAGATAAGAGACCAAGGACCTCCACTCTCACAGTACCACACACAAACACACCACGGTGAAGGCTAGAGTGATGTCCATTGTGACAACTAGAATATGATAGTGAACAAGACCTTCTGTGAACAGAAATAGAGAGAGAAGGATGAATGTCTTGTTACAGTTCATCCAGCGAGCAGTCTTTTGCTGCCCTTTCATTGAGGAAACTATTCATGCATTTGCTTTAATATAAATGTAGCCCAGTGTGTTGCTTCTGTCTGTTTCACAGTCCGTGTCTTCAGTCAGTGAATAATAGCAAGAGTTTAGGAGAAAAGGGATGCTGCCCATGGAGTGCTAAAATTTAACTTGGAGAGAATGTAATCTATTGACGTAACTGTCCTGTCTGTCAATCTGTGTGGAGACTCCACAATGTACATGGCAGAAATATCCCTCTTCACAACTGATTCAGTCATATTCAGCTTTAGGGTCTCGTTGTTCCATAAACAAGAAAATATGCTGCCAGTGGAAGGAAAAATTAATTTGTTTACCGTTCAATTTTTCTTGTTTAAAGGATATTTCAGTAATGATTGCTGATATGATGTACAAGACAGACAAAGATGTAAAAATAAAATTTTAGGTCTCAGGAGGAGACTAAATGGATTAATGCCAGGATCAGACTACACAATAACAGTCCAATAATGGCCTGAACCTGACAGATGTTGGGGGTCGGGAATGGCAACAGCATCGGGTGCAACAGTTGCTTGTGTTATAGTGGAACACTATATATATATATATTTCATTTCAGTGAAACTCTAAATATTTTACTATCACGCTCAGGTCAGGAGCATTATACCATATCAATCACACTTGTGGGTGTGACGTCACCCTCAGAACACAATACTGTAGGTCTGCTGCACACCAACACACTCACCCTCTTTCTTCCATCTGAGAAGGAAAAAATACCTATGAATGTCAAAAGACAAGCGTGATTTGTCAGCCTCCAACTTGGGGTATATGGGTATAACTTGGGCATATTTTTCTTCCAGGTCACAGCAAGACTTTATGACTATTACACCTAATCTGACACAGTGACAAAAAAAGACAAAAGACAAAAGACAAAAATCTGTTGTTGTCATATTATTGTTCAATTTATATATTTAAAGGGGCAACACCAATTTTACACATGAAGTTCAGTTTACTTGTTATGGGGAGTACTACTGGTCCTGTAAAAACAAGAGGTTTGATTTCTTCTGTTGCTCTGGAGGAGCTTTCTGGAGTAAAAAAAAAAATAACCCAGGTGATGTCAGTATGGTTATCTCAGTTTAGGCTTGAAGACTAAAAGTTTTGACAGAAAGCTTGTGTTACAAACTGGGGCATTAAGTTTGTAATACATGGCTGTTTACCAGGCAGGGGAACGAAAGATGCTATTGAGTTGAATTGTGGGAAATGTAGGATCCAGTGTTTTTGGAGCTTGTAAAAGTCAGCGTATGTCACCCTTTATTTAAACCATTCTTTTTTTAATCTAGTCTCTTGCAAGCCTTCCAACCTTGTGGAAATGCAGCACTAAATCGCTGGAGTACCCCTTTAAATCTGTGCTTAAATTGCTGTGGAGCTGTAATGATGCCTCATTTCTGTGAGAAGGCTACATGATGCAACTCACTGTAAACAGACATTTGCATATTACTTGAAGTAAATGCATTTCTTCCAGGGTCCGGCAAATATGTGAACTAATATCACACGGATATCAAAAGGACAAGGATGACATTTTATTGGCATGAAGACTTTGTGGCCAAACAACATTGTCGGCAGGCAAGTAAACAGTACTAAATTGCTGTCAAATTGCAATGTCCACTGCTGTCCACACCGATTACAGAGCAAACCATGTCATCCAACAGTTCTATAGCCTGTCCAATCATTGAAATTGCCTACTGGCAAAACACAGCAGGACAGATGTGGGTGATGTGAGCGGGGTGAGCTGTACTAGAAAGAGACCAGTCCTGGGATGTCAGAGGATGTACTGTAAATATGGGAGGGATTTATTGGTTACTGGCGGGCAGCTGTGATGTGGAACCTTCCCAGAAGATTAGTGTTATGGCTTACCACTTACTGTATATAACTTTTAATCTCTGTGCATCTTGATAGACAGAGCAAGGGAATATTAAAGGGGCAAATGTTGGCATTGCATGCTCAAATCTGGTTGTGTGGTTTACACACATTGTGCAGCCAATTGAGCCACGTGTTACCAAATTCCAACAGAGGGATGTATTGCTTTTTCTGTCCCCACCTGTGTCCCCTTCTGTTAATGAACATCCAGTAAAAGCTGTCAGATCAGTGTGTGTATACAGTATGTCTGTGTGTGTGAGTGTGTGTGTGTGTGTGTGTGTGAGTGTGTATGACTGTGTTGCATCCAGAACTCCACCCAAGCTGCCACCTCAAATCATATGCAAGAAAAGACGGGAGCCATCAGATGAATTAAAATCTGTTGCTCCTCCTCCTCGCCTCCTTTCCCTCTCACCATGTGGGCTTACGCATCCTTGCCTCGGCCAATCCGGCAGCCGGGTAGACTAGAGCGCAGGGGTGGGGTGGGGTGGGCTGGGGTTGGGGGGGGGGGGGGGGGGGGGGGTAGAGGGGGAAAAGAGAAGAAGGAGGGGCAGGACCAGCAGCCTCCGGGGCTGACGGCCCATCGCTCTTGTCACAGCTGGGAGGGAGGATGGGAGGGATGGAGGGAGGAGGAGGGATGGAGAGGGAGGAGGTAATCCAATGAGACACAGAGAGGAGAGGCAGTGCGAGGGCAACGCCTCACAGCACCGGGAAACTCTCTCTCTCTCTCACTATCTCCATCTCCCCCCCCCCTCCTCTGTCTCTGAAGCGTAAAAACCAAAGGACTCTCATCTCCCATTCAGTCTCCTCTGTACGTGGCTGAGGGCTGCTCTCACATATTTAAGCCTCTCTTTTCCCCCACAGATCAAAATTCTCCTACATTTTTTCTTCATTTTGCTTCTCTACCACCTAAAGGATGAATCGATAACCACCACAAAACGGGACTATTTTTTGTTTCTCCTGTGTCTTTAGGAGGCACCATCTTTCTCTGGAGTCAGCTTTGTTCTTGTGCTCACAGCTGCTGAGTGCACAGTGGCTGCTAGTGGGGAAATAGGTTAGTGTGCCTGTTCGGTGCCGGGCAGCAGAGGTGATTGAATGTTCTGTTCATGGAAGAGACGAAGAGGAGGGGGATGCCTTCCCGGCGATAGCGCTCTGTAGCCCTGCGACCGATCAGGGAGAAGGTGACCGGGTGATGTTGCCGCTGAACTCCGACCTTTAGCGAAAGTGTCAGCGACGGAATTCAGGACAGACAAAGGGAGAAAGCAGGCGGCACACCAACTACAGACGTTTGTTTTTCCATTTTTGTCGCCGCCAAACAGGGCTGACCTGCGTGCCTGCTGGACACCATGGACATCAACCTTCAGTCGCACCGATTTTACTTCCCCCAGATCTACTGCGCTGAACCGGGGGCACAGCCACAGCTCACTGAGTTCAAAGTCAGGTAGGCTTCCAAGGGGTTGGAGAGGTGTTTGAGATCCATCCAGAGGTGAGAGGGCCACCACTGCTTCCTGGATGGCGGAGACACCCAGGTCTCCATTTGCTTTTGTCAGTATCAGTATGTCTTTTAGATCCACCCAGCGAGAGCATCATGATTGTCTTTTCCAACAGATCCCCAGCTGCTGCTGCATATGAAGCGTTGCTGTGTACGATGAGTGCTGCTGTGAGTGGCTGGTTGCCCTTGCAGGGGAATGGGGGCTGCATGCTAATGTGTTAGCTGGCTGTGCCGAAAAGTGTTACCCTCCTGGGAGAAGCAGAGGGCATTGATGGCCTATGGAGGAGTTTGCCAAGTTTGGACAGCGGGGGTGACAGTGCAGCAGTTGTGTTGTATTTGCCATCCAGGGCCCTGTGGCCGCCGCAGCCCTCTTGTTGGCCGCGTCTGTGGCCCTTTTGTTCTCCGTGTTTGCGCCTCTCTCTTTCTTTCCCTGCCACTCTTCCTCTCCAATCGACGCTGAAAGTGCTCAGGGTGGCTTGTTGCCTCCACAGCCGACGCCTGCCGTCATGGTTGCAGAGCGCTCGAGGACGCATGCTCAGACGTGCAACAGCTTCCCTGCTCTTTGTCTTGTTGAGATGTAATTGTGCCGGATGGAGCTGTTGCATTCAGGCGTGCAAGAACCCCGACCCGAAGCTGTGTGACATCCACATGAGGAGATATTTCTCTTTTCACTCCACTGAAGCGCACATTCCCGATCATTTTGGCTTCTTTTCAGCCACCTGTCCTTGTATCAATCACCATCCGTCCATCCGTCCATCATTGTAATCTTGTGTGCGATACGTTTGACGATTCCTCCTCTAACAGCTCTGATTAGTGCAGCTTTAAGGGACTCAGCCAGAGTTTTGCCCCACTAAGCAGCTTTTAGTTTGGCCGGTCCCTCAGGCTGGAGCAGCTTTATGGGGCTACAGCGTGTCACTTTCACGCCCTGGCCGAGCTCCCCGATGGCTCCACGGGAGTCCGAGGGCGTTCACAGCTGGGCGGCACCACCAGGAGAAAGAGAGGGGAAAGAAAGCTTGTGTATCTTAATACCCAATTTAACAGTTTGTACCCACTTAATTTGAGTTATCCTGGGGCATCTCTTAAATGATCAAATTTTTAACTATGCCACCGTACTGCTGTTTTTCAACCAGGTTAGTGTTTCACTTCATGTTTAGAAGGGTTATTTGGAAGTGTTCTAAGCCTAGTAAACAATTAAACAGGTTTGAGCCAGTGCAGTCTCACCTCAGTGACCTTCTGGGAAATGTCCACATCAGCAAACATCAGGAAATGTCAGCAAATATCAGCGTTTGATGTGTCTGTGTAGACTGCAGCCGTAGTGAAAAAACACTACAGTCTCGCACATTTCCGGCTGTGCCTCACACCTCTCCTCTTCTTCGCTGGAAGAGGGACTCATAAGGGAGGCACACCAACATACACGCAAACTGTGCGTGCATTTGCAGAGATTAAAGAGGTTTAAAGTGCGATGTGTTTTCACAAAACCAATCCAGGCCCTTAAGCAATATTAATGTGTCACAAATCAGATTTTATGCAATGAATACTCATGTAGAAAAAGCAGAGAGAGATTTTATTGAAAACACACTTAAATAAACAGACTGCTGTATCTATTTCTGTGCAGATTAATCACTTGTCATATTTTCCCTTGCAGTTGAAGTCAGTTCTGCACACTGTAAATGGGGAATGGACACCATAATATTAGCAAGGTGAGCTCATTAGAGCTGTGTGAGAGGGAAGAAAAGAAGGGAGATTGGAGATAGAAACATGAAAAATCAAGAGAGACAGAGAGGAAAGAGAGAGAGAGAGAGAGGAGGGAAATGAGATGGGAGGGAGAGAAAATAAGAGACCAGGAGAGAGAGGGGGGATGGTGAGGAAAGCAAAGCTAAGCAAAAGGAAGAGAGAGTGGATTGTAAATGTGAGGGGGAAACAGTCAGATGGATGGGGGTGGAATTAGAGGAGAAAAGAGTGATTGTACAAAAAGAAAATGAAAATATGTTGGATGATGGGTTTTGGTGGGGTTTTGGTGGCACCCGCCTTGGAAAAACCTTTGCGAGGGATGCTGGGATATTAGCCTGGGCGCCATGGTGACCGAAGTCGACTTGGCCACAGTATAGCCAGATAACCATGACAACCAGTGCTGGCCAATCCATGGGAGTGCACTGACATGTACAGTACATGTATGCAAAGAAATGCACACACACAAACACATATAGAGAGAAAGAGAGAGAGAGAGAGAGACCTTCTGCCTCAGTGCCTCTTCAAGCTTCAAGCAGAAAGCCAACCTTCTTGGTGATGTGCTGTGTGTGACTGTGTCTAGTTTTAGCTGCTTTTTAGTGAGCAAAGGGTCCTTTTTGTTGGCCTCATGTCCTATTTTCATTGACAAAATAAATACATAAAATATTTCAAATGCTACCTATTTGTGTCAAACAGGAAAAAAACACAAAAATCAGGATTACCAAAAGACCAAAATACATCTGCTGTTGTTTTAAGCTTGAGAACGACATTGACAAAATGCCACTAGTGATGCTGAGGTGAACTGGGCACCATTAGTCATCAGCCATTAGCCATTCTTACCTTCAGGTGTGATATCCAGAGATGTGTCTTACTGTGCTGGAACTTCAGAACACATTAACAGTAGATAATTGAACTGGCATGGTTTTAGGTGGTTTAACTACTATTAACCGTAAAAACAAAACTAAAGCTGAGGCTGTTTCTTTCTCTGTTGTCAGCTGACACTGGCCTCAGGAGGAAAACGACAGCGTTGGTCGTTTGTTCAAATATCTAAAAGGACCAATGTTATGTTACATAACTGACAAGGATTTCTGTGATGACATGACAGTCAGTGTTGGTTTCATTTGACTGTGACCGTGATCCTTCCTTAACCTTACCCGGGTCTGCAAAGGCATTATTACAAAAAGACCTACAGTTTTTTTGTCATTTAGTTTGAAGGTTGTGTACAGCAATAATGTTACAGGTCACTTTACATTAAATTACCTCAGCATGCCTTGTGCTAATCAACAGGGAATCAAATTCCTTGTATGTGTACGCATTCATTGCCAAGAAAGCTGATTCTGATTCTAATAAGATTCTTTTAGCATTACTTCCAAAAATTCACCTTCAAAGCCTTTGACTTAAATCCAAGGGCTGCTGTAATGTACATTATTGCTTGAGGATTATGTCTAGCAATGATGGGAGGCCTTTCTGTTTTCCAGGATTCCCACAGGAGACCAAATGTCTGTATTATTCCCTCAGTGCACTGTGGCCTCACAGATTAGAGACGGAGCCCACCACACACGCATGTCAAACATAAGAAAGCCCTGCTGGAAGTTTGTGAAATATTCTGGGTCATTGAATCCAATGACTGATGATTTGTGGCACAAATAGGAACCACATAAAACCACATGCCCACTCTGGCACTGTGTATGTTTCAAAAGAGGACGAGTCGGCCAATTACAGATGCCTTTGAGTGTGTGTTATGCAGACTATGAGGTCCTACCGTAGTCTGCAATGGAGAGCACTTAACCTAATGGTCTTTAGCAAACGCTCAACTGTAAAATGGATCACATGTAAACATGTCTGCGCTGTGTGTCTCCGTGTTTGTGCGCGCCTGTGTGTTTGTGTGTGAGGCTCCACAGTAAGTAGCAGCAGTTAAATGGCATCACGGGGGAGAGAGAGAGCACAGCCTCAGGGCATCTCCACCGCTTCCTTTTTCTCCTTCGCTTCACTCTCTCCTTCCTCCTTGTTTTTTTTCCTTTTTTTTTTACACGGATAAGGAAGTGTTTCTTTCAGACAATCGGAGTGTTAATGCTCCGGCTAGGCTCTCACCTACAGTCTTCTCTCAGCTGGGAGAATGTTTCCCCTCTGCCAAATGGAGACACATGCATTTTTTAAAGCCACCCCCGCTCTTCGCTTTACTTCCCTATCTTCTGTATCTCTCTGCCTCCTTGATTTATCTTTCTGCCTCTGTCTTAATTTCTCTTCTCCCTTCCTCTTCTTGGCTCTTCAATTTATCTCGCTGTACTCTTTTTCTCTTCCTCTCAGCATGGGGTCTGAGCGCATCTGCCCAACCATTTGATTCATGTCTGGGTTGATTGGGAGAATGATTGACCTCCCTGCATGCATGCACGCACTCACCAGTGGAAGTCAACAAAGTTTGATCCCTCTCATATGTTTACAGTAGCGCATAGCTTCAGTTGGAGGTAGAAAAGGACGCCCTGAGGCAATAAACTCAGTATTAAACATTCCAGCAAATGCTCATTAAGCCAAGATCAGGATTCCCACAAACAACAAACTAGACAGGAATGTCTGGCTCCTTTCTGGACTTGAAGCCTTTAATGCCACACATGAGACAGAAATGAAATGTATTTTAAAGGAATAGTTTGACATTTGGGGAAATACATGAATTCACTTTCTTGACGAGAGTTTTATGAAAAGATCGATACCACTCTGTATCTGTTGAATATGAAACTGGAGCCAGGAGACAGATAGTTTAGTTCAGCATAAAGACTGGCGGGGGAACAGTTAACCTGGCTCTGTCCAAAGGTAAAACATCTGCCTATCAGCACCTCTAAAGCTCAACTAATTAACCCATTATATCTTAAGCTTTAGATGTGCTGGTAGCGGTTCTTTTTTTCCAACCTTCCAGTCTCCAGTCCAGTTTATGGTCTTTATGCTAAGCTAAGCTACGACTGCTGGTTATTACTTCATATTTAATGTACAAATATGAAGTGGTGTCGGTCCTTTCATCGAAGTCTCGGCAAGAAAACTGTTCCTTTAAAGTGATCTTCATGCACCTGCAGCATTCAAATCTCATCTGCATGCACTTCATCAAATCTCAGCTGTGCGTCGGGTTGCACTGAGTTCACAGCAGATTAACTTGTTTGTTTAGGGCTGCAGTCAACTCATCAGGGATCTATTGACCATGTGTTGTCTCGGCCGATACTTCTGTTATGTCAGAGGATTTGGCTGTCTTTGCAGAGACATAAAGGACCATCCGAAGACTAAATCCTCCGGCGCTGAGTCTCTCAGTTATTTTCCACTCTCCTCTGTCTCTCTGATATAAGCCAAGCGGGGCCAGACGCTGACAGTCCTCTCTTTAATTTCGATTGTTCCGCCTGGCGTCTTCTCTCTCAGTGATGGGAAGATAAGTCAGGAGGAAACGAGACGACGGACAAAGGACAACAGTTAAGAGTTAAGACCGTCTAAAGTAAGCATGCTCTATTAGACCTTGTGTATCAGCCATTTGCTGATAATGGGAAAACACCTTCAGCGAGTTTTAACATTTTGTACATGTGGCTCGAAACCACTAACACACCACTTAAACTCTACGTTGATCTTAAAACAAGATATTCTCATCCATCACACTTCATAATACATGCAGTTATTTGCCAAACACAAAAGCTGATAGTACCTGGTCTCACATTAAACCTCCTGACTCAGCCCTCCCCAACACGATGTCCCACTGCTGTGCTGCTTTTTCAGAGTCTCAGCATTAGCGCCCAGGGTGGAGGAAACTCTTAAATGCTTTATGCGATCATGTGGAGCAGCAGTAAAAGAGACCTCATCCCTTGCACTCACTCCGCAGGCTCTCAACTTGAATTAAACCATAAATTCAGACCTGTTTTATGGCACCAGGACGTGGCTTTATTCCTTTTGGTCGTCCCAGCTGACCTCCGTTGGCTCTCGGAGACTTTTAACGCTTTATTAGCAGTTTAAAAAGAGAACAACAAAACCCCTAAATCGAGACAACATGTACAGTAGACACAGCAAATAGTTATCTATATGCTTTATGGTCTATGGAGTATGTAGTGTCTGCCTTTGAGGCGATGGGACAGTGGTTAATGCTCATACAATATTTCATTGTACTACTTACACTGACTACCACACACTCACTCATATGGATGCGAACATCCATGCTAAAACACAGTTGCAGCCTCGTTATTTGATGATCAAAGGATGAGACAGGACATTGTGTAGTATTGCTGCAAAGACATTCAGGTCTATAATTAAAGAGCAGACTGTCTGAAGGCTTATGTTGCTGTTTTTTTTTCTAACCATATCTCACTGCTCATTCATCTTTTCTTCACCATATTTTCTAGGCCAAGCGAATATTCCACTCCAGTTGTCATGCCAACAGATTAGCGTGCTCTTGCGTAGTCTCGGCAGTCGGCAGTAGAGTCTAGGAGTGTTTGTGTGTGCATGTGACGTACTGTGTGTATGTGTGTGTGTGTGTGTGTCTTCTCTGCAGGGTCTCCAGGCTCTGCCATGCCTTCAGATACACGAAAGCTGAACACACTCAAATGCATGCACGCGCGCACACACACACACACACACACACACACAGTTACATTAGCATGCTTTTAAATAACTCTTGTAGCAGACTTCACATCACATAGAGGTGTACAGCATCAAAAATAAAGATAGAAATCAATAGTAATAGTCCTGTGTACTGCACGTAACAACTACAAACATTTTCTTCTTGAAACCAGATGGTGGGTTAGAAAATGGGGCCAAATGTGAAATTGTTACTAAAAGAACTACATGTGTTTATGTTTTAACTAATTTTCTAAGCATATAGATTTAGAGACCTTCCCTGTCTATCTTCGGATTATGTAAATGCCAGGAAGTGTTTGTAAGATGCCCAGAGATTTCAGTGTAGTAAATTGCGTCTTGCGGATGTCAAGCTGTTTCTCTGAATAAGTGACAACTTTGACCTGCTGTGGCACTAAACGAAAAAACAGGGGATAACCAAAGCCAGTATTCTCTGGGAACCTTGAATGAGTTAGTAAGTAAGTACATTTTAACAACAGTCCATCCAGTAGTTGTCTGGATATTTCACTCTGAATCACGTGTCAACTTCAGTGGTGGCACTAGAAAAAAAAAATCAGGGGATCTCCAAAGTCATTACGCTTCATCCTCTTGAAACCATGATTTCATGGCAATCCATCCAATTGTTGTTAAAATACTTGGCCTGGACCAAAGTGGTGGACGCATTTGCCATATGCACCTATAGCGTAGCTTAAAAAACACTGACACGTTCTTTTAAAATGCAATTTTCTGGCTATTCTATGTTGAAAGGAAATGTCCCTGTAACTGTGCCTGCGGACTAAAACAGTGCACAGTTTGCTCGATTGCCTTACACAATAGCCTGCAAAAATTGGGCCAGAGAGAGAGAGGATTTAAAACCCTGGGTCCATAGAGATGAAGTTTTAAAACCGCTGTTCTATTTTGGTCCTAATATGCAGACTCATATCCAACAATAATAACTATTATTGAGTCACACTACAGCTTTCCCATGAATGCTAAATAGTCAGTGGAAGACTGATGACCATCTTCTCTGTCAGGTCACAAGACTGTCTGTCCTTTACAATAACATTTACACAAGCACAGAGTGAGTGAGTTTCCACACAAATAAAACATGTAGTCTAATTCAGCCAAGGCCAGTTATTTTTAGATTTTTCCTTCGCAAGTTGAGCAATTTGGTGTGTTTTATAACTGTTTGTATTAGAGCCGGCAGGCTGTTTGAAAGTCTGCTGTCAGCGCAGGCCCACTTTCTCTCTTCTGAGTCTTCTGTCTCTCTTACTCTCCCTGCTTCACTTTTTTCCACCTCCCCCCCTTCACCACCGAAACCTCAAATACGCAAGCAAGCAAGCTGCTTATGTAACTGGCCTGCAAACCAGCCCGACGGTTTACTTTCTTCTAGACCATTTTTCACAGCTATATGCATAAACCTTCTTCCACACATAAATATGCTGTGATTTATACCACGGGACACAAGCATGTGCACACACACACACACACACACACACACACACACACACACTGTAATGCCATCCTTTTTTATTATAGGAATAAATTGGAGAGTCAAACTATAATGTCACTTACAGTTGTAAGTGTGTTAATATCAAATATACTGCAGGTCACTGTATTAAGGGTATTTTATATCACGAGTCAAATTTATACACTGATTATACGCTTTCGTGTGTGAATATTGGACTCAATTAGTCACATGTGAATAAGGTAAATTGTTAAAAATAAAACTTAACTTGGCATATAGCCTTTTTATTGCTTGGTTGATCTGGGTAGATATTCCTAGCAGTTTAAGATGAACTCCATGTTAATGCGACATCCTGCTCCGTGCTAGTTAACTTCAAACCCAGTTCACTCTAATGATTTTGTTTCTTGTCAAAGGCACAAAATGGACCGTTTGTTGTATTAATGGTTATTAAAACCCCACAGTCACACCAGACATTTTGCTGTGCGCCCTCTTGATCAATTCTAGCAGCCTGGTGAATTTCGTCCGATTCTGCTATCCAGCTGGGACATGGTGGCACTTGTCACAATAGCTCCTCAAGCTTCTTTCTGTTTTCTCTGTCCTGTACCGTTCACTCCCGCTGGCATTTTGTTTTTGGGGAACGTACATCATCTCATTCAGTTAAGTGTTATTGACGAGGGGGAAAAGCCCTATGAGCTTACAGTCAAATTAAACAACTTTGGGAACACTTGTTATTAACGTTTGTCAAGGTTAATGTATAGTTGTGGTGATGATTGAAATAGAAAAGCTTTTGCTAAAAATGTATTAGTAGTTTAACATTTTAGGGAATAGCTGATTTGTTGTCTTTAAACCTTTAAAACCTTACTTTTAGTGCTGTTCGAGTACAGTCCCCTCCACAGTCCTCATTGCAGAATTTTTCATGCACAAAATACTAAACACATTTGCATGTCAAAACTGTTTTTCGAAGTTCCAGGAGAACAAGCTGCCTGGACATTTTTTTGCAGAGCAAACATGGCTTGAGGGCGAACTCTTTCGGTCAGTGGTCGTGCGTCTTCCCCAAACTAACGATTGACAGTAGATTATGTTTAGAGACTCAGATGGGAGCAGAAATTAATGTCATTTAACCAAAGTGGCTCCTCATTACGCCAACTGGCCCCGGTGGTTAGATTGCAGCGTCGGTTTAGCACAATTTATCCCATTTCCTGTGAAAGCTGAGGTTTAGCTCGGGCTCAGTCTCATTGCTAATGTAGCTCTGGCCTGGTATGCTTATAAATGTTTAAGCTGTCAGCTGTTCTTCTCCCTGCTTTATGCAGCTTTGATGTTTCATGCAGATGATGCTCATGCACGCAGAAACACAAACACACACACACACATGCTTGTATGCATACTAGAAGTTTCATTGTGCGCCCTTTTTTGGCCACTTTGCCGGCAGAGGATTCTCCATCATTTTCCTCCTGTCTTGGAAAACAGAGAGCATTTTGTTAAGGAGTTAGACAAAAAGACAAACAATCTGTGGTGACGATTGTTCTGCCAGCTAACTCTCGGGATTTGGCTGTTCCCTCTGAGCAGCTGGCTACGGGGCACAAAGACACTTTATGTGATCCACTCTCCTCCTCTTTCATCGCCACTGAACCACAAATCCAAAATTATGTTTGCTACTTCAAGGTATACAGTGACAGATCTATTTGAAAGTAGACGAATGTGATAGGACAGATATGGACTAGACTCAAACACGTAGTCTGCTGCGCCATCAGAACAGCAGAACGTGATATTAGCCGGGAATGTTGGAGCTAAATCTTAAAGTCTGGAAATAACGGAGCTGCTTGTTTGGTCTCAAGGTCGCTGCTACAGTGTGTAATGATTGTATTGAGGCTAAGAGAACAGGACTGTTGTTTTCGCAAAGGAGAGGCAACAAATCTCGGAGCAGAATCCAATATTTGGTTTGGCCTTTGTTATGATATAATTATGTTTATGGTTATATCTGTTCATATTTAGCTGGCATTTCTGACAGCAGGGCAAATGGGCTGCGGCTCTGTGTTTCTTTGATGTTCATGTCGTTTTCACTGTTTGCCGGTCTCCTCGGGGGTGCGTCATCAGGAGGTTTACTATGTATTAACCTCTTGTTCTGGCTTCAGCAGTGTCACTGGCTGAACTAATCCATCAAATCAGTTTAGGACATTTTGATCTCGTAATGACAGCCACTGCTGCCCACTGGCAGGTTTCCACTGAGGGACAATATTGTCAGGCGGTTTGTTTCTCTCTGTAACGTGCAGAAACAGACCGAAGACTTGGTTCAGTTCCAGGTTTTGATGGGATTCTGTTTCACAGTATGTTATGTTTGGGCACCAGTGAAGTTATTATGCACTGTTTAAATTTTGTTCTCAATATTTATCTCTGATCGAAGCTTCGTTTGGTCCTTACATCATTGCTGAACTTTAAGAATCAGTCCGGCCATGAATCATGTTGTCAGAGGTCACTTCATTAACACACAACACTTGTTTGCTTGCTAGGGTTGTTCATGACCTGTTAAGGATTGCTTAAACTTTGTTTTATATTTGAGAGCTCTCTGTCAACGCTGTTAAAATATAAGATCATATGAGAAAGCCTGCCTTTAACTGAAATCAAAAAATACACCCAGATATGGATTGTTCGAAACCGCATCACCTGTAAGAAACTGGCTACTTATTTTGTCTAGGTAGGTTGTCTTTGTTTTTTGCTTTGTTTATTTTCACCATAACACTGTCAGGGCCAAAGACAAATTTCCAGTATCAGCCACACACTGCTGGTTTCTGTGGCTGGTAGTGTCAACAGATGTCCCTCTCAGACACCAAGTGTGTCGGCTTCGCTGTGCATGGAGGTCCAGTTGAAATCCACAACACCACAGACTTTGCCCTCCACTTGGACCGTTGGCAAAAGGCCACAGTTTACATCCTGCAAAACCAGATTTATAATCAGATTTATACAGACAAAAAAAACACATTCAGAATGTCGAAATGTCCTCCCTGCTAACAACCATTGACATTCACGTTCACCATTGGTCGAAGAATGTTTGAAGCCTTGGCTTGAGTTTGAGTCGCCACCTACGCTTTGGTTTGTTTACAGTATTCATTTACCCAAAGTGGAGTGTAGATGAACAGTATGAATCTGTACTCTGAGTGTATACTCAAATTTGCAGGCAGCGCCGTGTGTGTCTTTGTTTCTATTTCGGGCAGAAAATGTCTTGGTTGTGAGCACACCGCTGCCTTGAGCGCGGAGGCCCCAGAAAGTGGAGCAGCACAATAGCTTTGATGTTGTGATGTCTGCAGGGTGGTGTAAGAGCTGCAGACTGCCTGCTGTGTGGACGCAGACTGAGAGGTATACAAGGCCCTCTGACAGCAAAGATTAGTGTAAGAGACGGACTAGGACTGACACGTGCAAACACTCGGTTCATGCAGAAAGATGCACAAACGTTCATGAGAGAATGGAGTGACAGTAATTCACTTTCCTGAATAATGTTAATGTTATCAAAGGCTCCCGACTGACTCCGAGCTGCGGATATTAAGTTCCTCACAAAGTGACTCACCCTCTGGCTGGTGCTGATTCATAGAAATTGAAATTGAAATTAAAAACTGAATGAAAACTGCTCAAAAAAGCCAAACATTCACTCTCAGTTTCAATGAAAATCTAAATAGAAAAGTACTTTATCAAAATCCATTCATACAACAGCAATAAATGATGTGGAAATGTGAGAATTTCCACTTATACGCCTTTACAAAATGCCATCACAAAGCAGTTATCCTGCTAAATTTAAATTCCACCTCCCTCTTTGGCAATTCATCAGCAGAAGAGAGGATCAAAGTGCTAATTATGTTTCATGCTTTAGGGGGTTTTTATGTGTATATTTCCAAACGTAATTCTCAGGGCATATGTTTTTTTCCTACCTGGGTTTCCTCTGTGAGTCAAAAAGCGTATCCCTCTCCTCTGACAGCTCGTGGTTGTGCTGTTCATCTTGGATCAGAGGAGTGACGCTAGCAGGGTAAATTTAGCGCAGGCAGACAGGAAGTTTGTCACCAGAAATAGAGAGGGGAACGAAACACTGTGACGAGTGGACGCGGCTGCGGAAACAACTGCTCCAGGTGTGAGCAGACTGTTGTATCCTCATGAGTGGTGAAGGAACTGCAAAATAGTTGCGAATTGCATATGACCAGTGTACTGTAGACTTTGGAAAAAATGTGAATGTTTTTTTATTTTGTGTGTGAGGGAGAAGAGAAATGAGAAAACCCAACAATGGCAGAAGGAGTTTGGGTGAAACAAGCACCCCAATAACCCTGCAGTGACCTGAGACACAAAGGAGAAGAGCTTAATGGGTAGTGTGTGTACATCATGTGTTTGTGTGTGTGTTTGTGTGCATAGGTTTGAAAGAGGGAGATGAAAAAGAGAAAAAAGGGGGTGCATTTGAGCAATAATTATTCTTTACAACCCTGCAAACATGCAGTAGTGTGGATGAATAATTCATGTGTTTATCATTAAAGACCCTCATTAATCTGACCTAAGACAGACACACGGACCTATTGACTAAACATGTTTGATGCTGAGAAGCCAATGAAAACACATTAATAATGACAGTGTAATTTTATTTTGTGTTAATGTCATTTAAGCTACAAATCAGACTGTAAAAGGCACCTTGGGATACTTGTTTAAAGGGTTGGTCTGAGTTTCTACTGTATGTGTTGTTTGAGTTCGGTAGTTTGAGACTGAAAATCTCCTTTTCAGTTCAGAGCAAATCCATGACAGTCAGCAGTCACAGCTGAAACAGCATGCAGTCGCTCTCAGTGTTTGTGTTGCATTCAATTGCCTGCGGTGCAGTCATCTCTGCCTGCACTGTCAAGGTTAGGTTGTGATGTTTAAAGTCATTGAATGAGGAAATTATATATAGTAGCTGGATTTAAACATAACCTTCATTCAAAGTGTGCATCATGCAGAATTGCTTTTCTATGGTAAAGGATGGGGCTTTAATAGCTAGTGAGCACCTTTTACACTTGTATTTGACTCCCCTGCACCAAGCACCCTGCTCTATGATTGGTCCGTTTCTGTGGAAGTGACTCAATGGAGGACGATTCCTGAGCGGCTCTCTGAGATTTCTCTGTCTGTCCCTGTCAACTTGAATTAACTGTAGCGCATGCTGGTCATGAACAGACTCAAGACGATGGCATTTAGAGTGTGTGTCTGTGTGTATATGTTCGTGCTGTCAAGGTAAATTCAGAAGCATCTGATTTATTTATGTCCTGCAGAGCAATTGTTAATTTTTCAACGGGTGTGACGTGGAACGATCTACACTACCTTCCTGTACTCGTGTGCATGTGCATGTATGTGTGTGTGTGTGCGCGTCCCCTAACTGTCAGTCAGAAAAACTTGTTTTCCTGTTGCCTCAGCTCCTTCACAGCTCCTATCTCCTTCTCGGCCTCGCTCACTTTTCCCTCCACCACTCCATCTCCTTCTCCACGTCTCCTCCGTTTTTTTCTGCTCGAGTCTCTTTTAGCACAAGAACCTCATTTATTCATGCTTCTGGGCCTTCGATGCCATTTTCAGCTAGTTGCCAAGAACTCCGTTTTAAAAATTAACAGAGTCGACAAGTTAGAGAAAATAAATGAAACACATCGTTGCCCTGCTGGTGTTCGGGCTGATTTCAAGTGTGTGCAGGTCAAAACCACTAATGCAAAATAATGTGTGTGCAGAGAGTAAGCCTCAACCTGGGAGAAAGTTATTTATACCTCCAGCTTAAAATTAATGCAGTGGGGTATTATATTATATGGAGCTTTTTTTCCTTTCTTTTGTTGTGTTATTTAAATGGTTCTGGTCCTACAAGTTTCAGCTGCTTCCTATTGCTCTCCTTTCAGTGTGCTTTGAAGTGAAAGAAAAGGAAAGTCGTGTTATTAGTTGCTTGGTACTTTCTTTTCATGAATACTTATCTTCAGAAAGGATAAATGTTTTGCTGTTTGATGCTATGTGTGTCAGACACAGTAGCTTGTAGTGAGCAGTCCTTATCTTGTAAGTTACAGTGAAGGATGCTGCCTAAGCATTTTTAAGTCATTTCTATCCCAGAATGGAGTCCCTTTTTTCACAGTGATATTGATATGTTGAATTTTGTCATCCAAAAAACCTAAAATTCAAAATATCAGTGCATCAAAATCTCTCTCCCTATTTTTTTTTGTGCTGGAACTATTTCTCATCCTTTAGAAGTACTAGCATATTATTTTTTAACTTGGGGAGCCAGGCTTGCTGTTTCCCCCTGCTTTCGGTCTTTATGCTGCATCCACACACTACTCTACAAGCCAAGACTTTTCCCTCTTTTTTTCTCTCCTTCTTTTCTCTGACGCAGCTCTTTCACTCGGCCTCAGGGGTCGATCCACTAATTTTAGCTTGGCAAAGAGGCAAAGACGCAGATGGGACTCTTCTCGTTAATCTCATTTCCAAGTCAGAATTATTTCTCTGTTCCTCCTCTGTGTTTTTCCTCTCCATTCCTCCTCATATATGTTCACCTTTATCTTCTCTTTTCTCCGGCACTCTGTAGCCATTCAGCACTGTCTGTGAAACACGTGGAAAAGGTCATGAAACACAGCTCTCGCAACGGACTGTACTGGTACTATTACAGTGTGTCGAAGTGTGTGTGTGTGTGTGTGTGTGTGTGTGTGTGTGTGTGTGTGTTACAGTGAGGGAATAAGAAGAGAGAGAGAGAGAGAGAGAGAGAGCAGGAGCCTCGGAGGGCTGATAAACACACTACGTTGGCCTCTCATTAAGAACATCAACAGATGCTGGACCAGCACTTGATTGCATTTGGATTAGACTATTAGTGTAACACAGGATTAGAAGAGTTGTTGCATTGTTCACTGTAATTATCTCACTTACATCCTCAGACAAATACACAGCAGTCACTACTGTGACAGGAAAATTTGACACTAAAAGCACTTCTCAAAAAAAAGGAGATGAACCTTATTTTTCATGGACTATTTCGTTGACTGGTGTACTTTCTTTTCCATGTAGGAAACTGGCCAAATTCAGACAAAAAGCAGAAAGTATCTGCACACTGGATTATAGCTCCTTAACTTTATTAGACTGAAAAGGCAACCTTTTGACCCCATAGATTTATTTTGGCTTGATAAAGACTCATCTTAAATAGTGGTTCCCTATCTTTCTGATTTGCGACCCCTCAATGCTAATTTAAAGTCAGAGTCATAATTATATTTCTCTCCAAACAGTAACCGTATAAGTCACTGGTGCTCTCTCCACCTACACGAACAATACTCAGCTGTATAAAGCATATGAATATCGAAGAGTGGATTTTTCTTCAAAACAATTGTTTCTTGTTGATTCACTGTTGAACTGATTAACTCTCCACAGTCCGCACATAATTAACTCGTTTCTGTCCTCCTCTTTCACCCCCAGTGAGCAGAGTATCTGCCAGGCGCGGGCCTCCGTCATGGTCTACGATGACACCAGTAAAAAGTGGGTGCCCATCAAGCCTGGACAGCAGGGATTCAGCCGCATCAACATCTACCACAACACTGCCAACAACACCTTCAGAGTGGTGGGCGTCAAACTGCAGGACCAGCAGGTAAGGGACAGGAGATGACGACATGCGGCTGTGAGACTTGAGTGTAGATGTGCAGTTAATTTCAGCTGTTTGCTCGCTAGAGAGGGAGATTTCATCGTGCTGTGGGAGGATTGCAACATACAGAACATTCAGGCTATTTTGGATTGTGATTGTCAGATTTCTTTTGAAGTAACTTGCGAGACAAAATACTTGTTGACACTGAAGGAGAGTCTAATAGGAGGTAATATTGGTGGTTTAGAATAGAAACAGGTGCATGAGAGAACCGGAGAAGCCTTATACCTGTTGTTGGTCAAAGTCTGTGCGTGTGTCTTTGTGTGTGCAGGAACCCTCTGTGTTTCATTAAAGCTATAAAGTAGCACTTATCTTTTTTCACTGTGACATGACTGACACCATCTTCCCCTGTGTCAGTCTCTCTAAAGGCAAAACGCAATAATATCGGGTTCATCACGCACAACAGCTATCAAAAACAGAATTGAACTCACAACAACAAAGATGAAAAAAAATAAAGTACAGAGTTGCTGCAGATTTTCATGTAATTAAATAACATTTTAGATACTATTTGTGGTCTGCTTTTTCCTGCAAAAGCCATTCATGCAGGATCATCCAGTAATTATCTCTCTGTGTAATCTTTTCCATTTGTTTAGTCCACCATTCTCATGCTGGATTCAGATTGCCTAACTAAGCAATGCATGCATTACACAGACTGCTAAACTATCAGCAAAATATCATTAAAACAACCAGAACTTTCCTCAATTAAGCATTATTTAAAAATAAGCTTGAGCAGTATAAAATGATAATACACAATGCATATTTCCATGACATTGCGAATATGTTTTATTATAATATTGTTTCATATTACAGTAAGTAAGTAAATATATTTTTTTGACATATTTTTGACATATTTTTCAGCACATTCTCTGAAAACTGAGAGGTTGGTCAGGTCCATGCACCCACCATGTACAAGTGATGAGAAAATGCCAAACCTTATAAGTTGATGTCAATGAGTAGCTATGACAAAAAAGTAATAATCAGCAGTATTCTTTCACAACTGCGTTGTTCCAAATTTTAGGTCATGATGTAAAACTTGTAACAGGTGACAAATCCAAGTTACAGGCTGTACTGTTCATGGACACTGGCTCTGAATGTGTCTTTTCTCTCTTTACAGTGGAACCAAAGACAAAACACATATCATTAAACCCTTTCAAACGCAGAGCAATCCATTCTCCAGTCTTTATGAGAATAGCGATCATGTTTATCTCCCCAGCCTGAAATCTGTAGATGTATATCATCCTTCAGATAAAGAAGAAGAATGACTGTTTAAGATAAATTCTCCACAGTGGAAAATCTGTTTGCAGTTCTTCTTTACTAATCTACAGCTCTCATCTGCTCTCCTCTTCCTCCTCTCTCCCAGGTGGTTATCAACTACTCCATAGTTAAGGGTCTCAAGTACAACCAGGCCACCCCGACCTTCCACCAGTGGCGGGACGCCAGGCAGGTCTATGGCCTCAACTTCGCCAGCAAGGAGGAGGCCACCACCTTCTCCAACGCCATGCTCTTTGCCCTCAACGTGCTCAGTGCTCAGGATGGAGGTGTGTGTCCCCTCGCTGTATCACACAAACATTTTGTACACAGCCTGGGAAACGTTTGTGTCAGCAGATAAAATGCTTGTCATTTTGGGGGAATCGTAACAGGGAAGAGAACTTTTCATATTCCTCCAGAGATGGCAGTCACACACTTATAATGTTGATGCAGTAGTTTATAAAAAAAATAATTATTAATATGGCACATATCAATAATGCAATAGAAATTCAGAGTGCAGCAGGAAGTCACTGATGGACTTGATTTAGTGATTTAGACTGCTGGTGTCATGTCTCACATGACACTGTAGTGAACCCTTTCCTAACTCCCCTCCATGTGGGGCATCAGTTTTTGGTTTATGTGAAAAATCATATGAAGAGTAATAACGCTTTTTGTTTGTTTTGGTTATACAACTTCTACATGCAGATCAGTAGGTGTGTATACTAATGTTTACTGGGGTAGACAATGCACACATTAAAACCTTACTTGGACAAGATTTGCAATGGTCTATATTCCTGTCAATAGCAACACAATGCTATGGTGAAAGAAGGGAAAACACAAATACAAAAAATACAGAGACAATTAAAAAAAATTAAATTAAACAAAAAACTACAGATGTGAATGCATTTCCCATGTGTGATGTATTTCTAACTCTAGGCTTCCCTTGTGTCAAATATTTGCTTTGATGAAAGGAGTCAAATGTCTTGGTGGACCATGGGTGTGTAGGGCCTTCAGAGTCTTGTGGTGTGTTCCCAGTTTCAGCCTTAGACTATGTCTTCAATATTATAGCTAGAGCAGCTTTACTTTGACACCTAGTCCCCTCTACTGGGCACTTTGGAAAATAAATCATGACACAGCGTCCTCAGCAAATGAGAGCTGAACACAAAAGACAGCTGACCTACAGTGTAAGTGCAAGCCTTTCAAGTGTGACAATGCACCTTAACCAATCATATCTGCAGTCTTTAATCTACTATAGACCTTTTTCATAGCCAACACCTTGATGTGTAAAATTAAAACACAAGAGTAAAAAGTGTAATTAATAACATTATAATGTTTTTAGTGCTACAGTCAAAAATGTCTCCAGTGAAAAAAATATATATTATATATATTTTATTTTTTTGCAGAGGTGAATTATATACATGCAAGACAGGCAATCTTATCCTCTTGAGACCTGTGTGTGTGAGTGTGTGTTTACATACGGTATGTGTACAACAAAGAGAAAGACAGACACATATAAATTGGGGAGTGACAGAATGAGGGAGTATCACAGCTTGCCAGCTACCATTACTCGAGCAGCAGCAGTGTGTCTCCCCCTGCAGTCCCCTCCAGCCTCTTAATTAGAATGAGTCATTGAGACGGTCTCCCCTGGGTCCCGTGCTAGAGAGCAGATCTTTTCATCTGCCTAATAACACAGCACGGCGAACAAAGAGGCTCGAGTGACAGCAGCCAAACAGAAGCGCACAAATACACAAGAGAAGGATACACACACTCTCGACAGATAGACGTCTTAATGCTACCAGCTCGCTAGAATACAGCAGTGACTCCAGCTGCATAAACAGATACAGTCTGTGTGTACAGGGTTACCAAGACTATCCCACACACACTGCAGAAAACACATGAATAGCAGCTCTCATGTTCATGTTTGTGTGTATGAGTGTGAGAGAGGGGAAGAGGCAGTTCATTTGCATGTTTTGGTGTGTGTTGTTCCCTTTGTTTCTTCTCTCCTACGTGGCAAAGGATCTGACTTCAGCACATCTGTGTGCTCAAAGTGATTTTATAAGACGCGTTCAAACCTTGTAAAGCAAAGATCAGGATGATGTGTGATTTTTACCTCCACTCTAAGCAGGCGTGCCTGCCCCCTCTAGTGGTAAGAAGGTCAGAACCTGACCTTTGTTCTCAGTATCGAAGTTGTATTGGATTACAGAGTAAATACTGTAGACTGAGGTAGAAATATTGGGCAATAAACTTACAAAATACCAGTGTTTGGGATCATATCCCTATTGTTATCCCATCCCCATTTTCATACTGGGTTAGTCACAAAGACACTTCCTTTCACCTAGTGTGAAAAGGTCCGCTTGGATATGTCGACCCTGTTTCAAGATCAGGGGTAAGACTCGTGTCAAATTCTACTGAATGAAATTCTAATTAATCTAATGAGACTAATGTTTGATGGTCAACAGATAAAGTAAAAACATTGCTAATGTTTTCTATTTACCATCATTCCATATTGAATATTAGGAGATTTTTGGCTGTTAATGAGGTTAAAAAGCAGCTTTCAATCCTAGTAAACACAACACATCTATTTTTTGGAGTGACATTTGAATATGAGAGCGCGTTGGACAATCTGTATGTAAGAGCCTCGTTCAGAGCCAGAGATGGATGTGAATTCGCTTCGCTGTAACATTTGTGTGTGTGAGTGGCCTACAGACTAACCCGACCTTTTGAAACATTAACCAGAGATGCTCGCTGCGCTGCTGCTGCCTGGAGGTGTGGGTTACAAGAAGATGACAGATGATACTGTGGCTGTGTGGAGGCGGGGAGGAGGGGGAAAAGGCAGATAGGTGAGGAGAGAGGGAAATAGAGGGAGGTGATGGAGGGGGAGCAAGAGGAGCTGAAGGCGAGAGATGGTCAGCAAGGAGTGGGTCTGTCAGTGCCTCTGTGTCTGCTACAGCCGGTTCCTCTTCTTCAGCATGTCATGTAGGTAGTAAAGCTCTGTGTGGGTCTGAACTTTTGCATGACGATTATTACTTTGTGTTTGTCTGTGAGAGTCTAGAGCATATTACAGGTTGTGGTGTCCATTCCTACAAGTGTGTGACAGTTAAGGATGCCATCAGCTGGTATTGTAATTTCATAGTGGAGGCCAAAGTCAGTCTTTTTCCACCAGTAATGTAAATAAACTTCCCCCTTGTTCTGTCCTGTGTTAGTACTACACTGTTCTACTTTAGTAAAAGTACTGTTATCAATCTGTTACTTTTCTCTGTTAAAAACAAATGTTTAAAAACCAAGATATGGCCCAGTTTTAAATGATGAGCTCCTAGAGTAGAAAGAACATTGCCTCTCTGATCTTTATGGCTTTCAAAAGGCAGAGAGTTCACACATTACTTTAAATTAAATAAGTGGAACTTACAAAATGAAACTCACAAAATGTTCTTCTTTGATGAATAGCCATTCGCTGTGAGTCAGTCCTCAGTTGTTGAGTTTCTGAAATAGTGTGATGGCAGTTAATTGGAAACTCAACAGATTAATCAATCAAGATTGATCAGTGCAGCATTTGCAGCCTTGTGTGTTTGAGAGAAACAAAGTTGTTGTTGTTGTGTGTGTGTGTGTATCTGATAACACGAGGTATCTGATAGTAGGCATGAGTCAGGTCTTTTGTCCTCCTGTGTTATTTTTGGGTTTCTGTTACTTGATCAATGGCGGCCATTAGCACCATTGCCAGAGAGTCACTTCCATTAGAGATGTGAGCAGTGGAGAGTATCGTCAGTGAGTATTGACCCTGAAAAGGGCCTGACTGTGTAGAGCTGTCAAACTGTTATTTAAGGGACACCTTTCATTAGACAAAAGGGGACAGGGTCTTTGGACCCAAATGAAGGATATTAGTGTATTCTTTTTGTACACATTGACGACAATTCTCCATTAGTGTTTAGTAGCAAAGCAATCATAAATCAACCAAATAAAAGTCTTTACACTACAAGGTGTCTCCTCTGTCCCTACAACTTTAAAAAGACTTCATCCCATTTCTCAGTTTTAAAAAGAAGCCAGTGCCAAAACATTGATGTGAGCGTAAATTCTGAACCTTTCCTCTGAAGTTGTTCTCAGGAGGAACAATGAAGATTAATATTGTCCCAGAGGAGTTCAGTGATGAGAAAAGTTTCATTGAAAACTGATGATTCACACTGATATGATTGTAATGCCTGAGTTGAGGTCCTCTTGTCCTCATTTTATCATGTCTTAAATTAATTACATTCCCTATCTGGCCCTGCATCTGCAGATCTCACTGACGGTGTTAAACGGATTACACCCAAACGCCTTGTAGCCCCAATCACATCATGAACAAGAGGAGGAGATACTAAAGAGACAAATCTTTGATATTGAGCCTCCTCCCCTGTGATTTCTTAACATCACTAAACTGACTTCATGTCTTTTAACTCAAAATGGCGCAAGCTGATTTTAATGGAACAAGGAGAGATGATCCAACTTTTAGCCTTGAGCTTGTGTAGTGCTATCAGAACATGTCTAGATTCATCTAAAAGGTGAAAAAGTGGTCAAAAATTGAAGTCAGATCCCCCTCGTCTGTGAACTTCAACCCCTGGAGCAGATGTTACAGAAGCTGCAGTGCACTGGCAATGACTCCACGGCCGCAGACGACAGAATTTCCTCTGTTTCCAATTTGGGGCCATCTGCTTGGAGAGAGCAGCTCAAACGCACTCCAGACCTCGCACAACCGCTCTGTTTTCATGTTCCATGACACTTAACCCACTGGCAAATTGCATTTCATCACAGAATAATACTCATGGGTCTCTGGGTCTCTGGCTGACTTGTGTGTGTGTGTGTTGTGCTTGTGAGTGTTTGTGCTCATTTTCACATTTGGGGGAATTTAAAAAATAAACAGCTACCAAGAAGACAGTGTGTTTGTGAGATGGGTATTGTTCTCAGACAGTATTGATGCTCAATTGGAGCATCATGTATCCTAATAGAGCATTATGGGTAACAGGAGTATAGACATGAGCAGTGTGTCAACGGGGCCAAGCAGCTCTCCTTTATGCGCACACACACAGTATTATGTTCTGCTTGCCTTCAGCTGTGCAAGTGGATGAATCAATTTATGTTCATTTACCTAGAGTGAGGGATTATGCTTTTCATTGCACATTACTCATTAGAGAAGAAAGAGGACATAATGATCAACTGCCGTTTAATTCCCTGTCATTTGGTAGTTAATTGTCTTGAGTGGGACTAATTTCAATTAACATTAAACTGCTCATAATAGATTATTAAGGTCAACTTCACTTTATCTGTGTCGCTTTCTCTCTCCCTGCTTTCGTTTGCGTCTCTAGGTCCAGCTGTCCAGCGCCAAGTCCAGAATGGACCAACTTCAGATGAGATGGAAGCTCAGAGAGCGAGGTAACGTTTCTTCGACTGATTTTCGGCGACAACAAGCTGCAAGCACAACACTGATGATGGCGAATTTGTTGGCACACAGCTGCAAAATCACACAACCTGCAGATGGGGAGCAACATTAGCATGTGTTTGACGTATTGTTTCTGTCCTCCTGGCGAATGTTAGTCCAATAAGCACTCTCCTTTGAGCTCTGTTTAGGTAAAGCTGTGGTCCCCAGCTAGTCACTAACCCAGCTTAGAGAAACAGTAAAGCTGTGGGCTGTAAAACCGAAACAATGAGCTGAAAGAAGCTGAAACGCTGACTAGAGCTGATGATTCCCCGTGGATCTGTCACTACAAGCGACCCCTTTATCATACACACAGTCATTCAGTCCATTGTTAATATAGAAATATTTATGTCAACACCTTTAAATATTGCCTAAATATTCAACTCTCAATATCAAAGTTTGCAGAAAAGTGTTCGTGGGGATTTTCGATAATATTCACTCAAATACTCAGCTCATGTGCTTCAGGACTGTGGGATTGATTTGAGATTTGATTGACAGTAGCCTAGCAACATAAGCAAACAACCCCACAACTGTCACCAGATTCTGATTCAAATGTTGCTAAACTCTGATTGGACGGACGTTCGCGTCGTCACCTTTTTTCAACGAAGCCACGTCCGTTTCAAACCAGTGAGAAGAGCGCGGCCGGAAAACACAAATACAGAAATCTGTCATGTGAGATAACCCAAACTGTTCTGGCTTTCTGTGTTTTTATGTAGGATCTCATTGCTCATAACGAGACGCCGGTTGAGACGCCGCTCCTTAAATAAGTCCTGGAGACAAGCAATGCAACACAAGCACAGGAACACATTCACAGTGCCACTCCAAAGACTGCATTTTTGAAAAAGATAAAAGTCTCTCAGCTATATTTAGAGCTTCCAACCAGTGATGTAACATTTTCTGCCTGCTTCCTAAATGTTTACTGGTGAGACTATTTGTACAGTGGTAGAATGACTTGTTCAGGACATTTACTGAATTATTTTCAAACCAGTGGATGATGATGTTTAAGTGAACTCAGTCCAAACGAGAATCGTTGTTAGGATTATGGTAGTAAGTGCAGTCCCGTCTGTCTGACAACCTGCCACACAGAGAGAATATGAACTCTAGCAGCTGAGATAAGCAGACAGCTGCCCTCAGTGACTTACTCTCTTTCATCCCTCTGCTCCCTTCAGTACCCTCTGCCTCCTCACAGGACTAACTCCCATGGGTAACAGTCAGATAAAGACAGCTGTCGAAAGGCTAAAACACAGACTTTCCTTTTTCTGAATTTTAGCAGCAGATCAAATAATCCAAAAAGTAGTATTCAAAATGATTCTTGAGGTAATTTCCATAGTTTTCCTAAGTGTCCTGCATTTCTTCCACTGTGGCTACGACTCCTCGCTCCCCTTCAGAGACAGACTCAGGCACAACTAGGTCTTTGTTGCTGTTTTTAAACCTGTTTCAGCTCAGCCTATTGCTTCATCCAAATGCCAAATGCCAGGGCTTAAGAGAACAAATATGATGGGAGTTACGGCTCTATCCGTTCCCATGTCTGCTAAACTATACCTCTGGCACAAAGGATTACATCTGTGACTGTGAGGGGAGATTGCGCGCCTGTGCGTGTGGGTATCAGGTTTGTGGGAGCGCGTGCGTGTTTCAGCGGACGCAAATTAATTTGACCGAGCTCTCTCCAGCGGCAGCACCGCTCCTGCTGTGTGCGCTGCTGTCACATCGTGGATGCTGCTGGCTCAGCACTTCTCCTCTCCAACACACAGCTGGAAAATTCCACTTCCTCTCCATGAGCTGTCTCCTTTCTGTCTCTCCTGAGTCGTGACATACATATGTTTCTCACATCAAAGGCAGAGATGTAAGGAAAGATGGGGGGTTGATGGGAGGTGGGAGGGGGTTGGTTGTAAGGTGGAGAGTGGAGATGGACAGAGATGAAGGAGAGAGTGATGTGGGTTTGGACAGACGAGGAGAGAGACATTTGCCTCCTGCTGTAATGGTACAGGGGAAAGTGTGCAGCAAGTGCCAAGAAGTTATTTGAAATGTGTAGACAAGTGGATGTCGAGTCTAAAAGCTCCACAAATCAAAGCTGCCTTCAACATGATGACAGCAACAGAGAAAATGATCCCATCTGCCACAATTTAGATGCAGTTTTGCACAAAATAATGGAGTCATGGAAACTAAAGTTGCTCTTAAAAGTGACAACTTTAGTAACAACTCCAAGACAAATACTCATTTCATATAAATTATGGGTACTGAAGTCCAAAGCATTTCATTCAACTTAGTTTTACAGCTCTAGGAGGTAATATGACAAAACAGCATTATGTTTTTGCTTGTAAGGTTTTCATTAGATTTTTTCTCAACATTCGATCATTTTTACAAGTTTTACAATAAGTTTCTACAGTACGTAAAATGCAATTAAGTTTCACTTCAAGTTAAATAGAAAATAACAGAATTTATTTAAAGCTGCACTAACCAATATTTTTTATATTAACAAAGTGTCAAATGACTACATCTAATGTGCAAGCTGACACCAGTAGTGACAAACCCATACAGGGTCATCATCTGACACTGCAGTTTCCCTCAGCTGCATGAAGAGTTTTAGCACCTTTCAGCTCATTGTTTCTTTCATCAATCTTGTTCCAGTAGCTATCTGCCCCGTATCAGACAACAAACAGACAAAGTTAGTGACCAGCTGGTGCATAGTGGAGTATTCAAGAGTGAATGTTGGACTTAACATTCGTCTGGTGGACACAAGCATGACTCTAAATGAATGCTATAGTAATGTGTAAAGTCTTTTTGACATTTTACTCCTGTAGCTGTAAAATACTGTGAAAAAAAGGAACAGGGTTTGAAGTCTGTTTAGGTTTCTTGTCACTTTTCTTTGGACCTGCTGATGATTGAAGTTTCCAGTTGCAGTTTTAAGACTTTTCTCTGGCTGCTGCCGTGAGACGGTTGGCTGCACTGTTCCTGTAGGATAGTAGAACGACTGAATTGTGTATAAGACATGACTGTTGTGATATTAAGTCAGTGACTGGCCGTGTTTCCCTCCTGTCCCTTTAGGCAGATGATAGAGCAGCAGCAGCAGATGCAGGCACACATGGAGCGGGAGCGACGGTCGTCCAACTCAGGTACTCACATTAAAGAGCACACGTCAAATGTCAGTTTGTATAGTAAACATACACATAAATAGAGACAGACTGGGTCTTCTCCATCGTCACATGTCACACTGTCCTTCCAGGTTCTCCTTTCCAAGGCCACCCTGCTGTGCTCTCTGTGGCCCCCCCAGTACCTCCCCCAATGAACATGGGTGGTCCTCCTCCTCCTCCACCACCGCCGGGACCTCCACCACCTTCGGCAGGGGCACCCCAACCACCTCTCCCACCGCCACTTCCCATGGGTGGAGGGATTCACGGGGATGAGCCCCCCGCCCAGACGGGTCTTGCCGCCATGATCGCTGGAGCCAAACTGCGCCGCGTTCAAAGAGTGAGACGCCAATTTATCTTTGTGGTTTTGATGTTTTGATTAATCTTCCTCAAGTCGGGCAGGATATAACTGGATTATCTCCACCAAACCTGACTGACATATTTGAAAATGTTACTATTTGTACATATAAGAGAGTAACTTTGGACTGCACCCCTGTCCTCTCCCCAGCCTGAGGACAGCTCTTCAAGCGCCAAAAACGATGCCAACCGAACAAGTGGAGGAAGCGGAGGACTGATGGAGGAGATGAACGCTCTGTTGGCACGAAGGTCAGAGCAATGAGTTGAGAAAACCACAAAACCATTTTGCATCAATATCCTGCAGCCGCATTAGACCTAGTTGGTCACAAAAGGCTTTAATCAATGTGTGGTTCTAGATTCATTAGTGATTATTATTATTATTATTATTTCACTAGTTAAAACTATTGACATTCATGGATGTGGATTAAAATGTTCTTACTTGAGGATTCTTCTTTCTCCCCAGAAGGAAAGCAGCTTCAGAGAAGCCCGAGGACAGCCAAAATGTGAGTGAATTGTAAACAGAGATGTTTACAGTTCATGAAGCTTGTGTTCATCCTGTGATTTATAATGATAATTAGGAGGGATCATGATATTGTTGGCTGTGATTAGATGAGCACAATAACGATCACCTCTATCATATCAGAGTTTTAATTACTTGCATAGTGATAAAAACATACAACAGTCATAATGAATACTGCAATCAGGAAATACTTGATGTTAGTGATGCTTATTAATCATTGTGTCTTCCTTTAGGATGACCCAAATTCTCCGTCACCCAGCACCCGGAGTGGACAGAATGCCACAGGTGGGGAAAACTGAGCAGAGGAAACTATGTTACAAGCTCACAAAGTGTTTTGTGTATTTTCTGTGGTTTGGGCATCTCCTATTGTCAGCAGACACAGAGAAACAAATCAGATTGACAGTGAAAGAAAGGTTTCCATTTGTTTAACAGCAGGTTAGGACTGAATTTAATTCAAAGGTCATTCACTTGTATATCTATATATGTACTGCCTGTATGTCTGCCTACAGTGTGTATGTTTTCTGGGGGTTATGATGCCTCTTGATATACCGTAACTTAAGTTTCCTAAAAATAATATACAATTATTTCTGTGAAAGCTTGACTGACTCAAAGACTAACAGCAATAGAAACATACAGAGAAGAATACATCATCGATCATAATGATGCCAGTTTCATCAGACAGTGGTGTAACAGATGCAGTGGTGGAAAGTAACAAAGTACATTCATACAAGTGAGGTACTTGTACTTTGCTTGAGTATTTGTATTTTCCACTGTATATTTGTACTCTACATTTCAGGTGGAAATATTGTACTTATTACCTCACTACATTTATAACAGTTATAGTTACCAGTTACTAAAATATTATTTGAGTTCATTTTTGCCATAATACTGTACTTTTGTACTTAAGTGAGATTTTCAATGCAGGACTTTTACATGTTAACAATGTTGGACCAGGCATTGCTACTTTTACTTAAGTATAGGATCTGAGTACTGCTTCCACCACTGCACAGATGTAATGTAAATGTTAATGGTAACTCTGGTAACTCTCAAAAACTGAAAGTAACTCCCCGACTGGAGACTGATAATGATGATGATGGTGGTGGTAGTTGTGATGGTGATGATGATGATGACTGAACAGAGAGTATCAGTCTTCTGTCTATCTACCCTTCTGGCTATCTCAGAATCTACAATGTGGAAATGTCAGTAAATCTTTGCTGGTCTAACACCTGTTCCTGTCATCTAGATGGTGCAAAGAAGCCGTGGGACCGAGCTAACTCTGCAGACAGGTCGATGGTTTCAAGGTGAGAGCTGGAAGCAGCACAGCTCTCTGGATATGTCTGTGAAGCAGAATAGCAGCAGTGAATAACAGAGAAAAATTTTTATTATGCAGGGTACGGCCTGTGGGGGGTGGCAGTGACACAGACTCGTTAGACCTCGACAGAATGAAACAGGTAAAGAAACACTGTAATAACTGCACACTTTTGGATGAGACGTGTGTGTTTTGATATGTGACCACTTACCTGTTTGTTTATGCGTCATTAGGAAATCTTGGAAGAGGTGTTTCGTGAATTGCACAAAGTGAAGGATGAAATCATTGATGGTATGTTTAAATTGCTCTGGAAACACTAAACTGGGTAATCAATCAACATTTGGGAACACTGTCTCTCTCTCTTTATGGTGATGAATATTTAATTGGAAATCTAACCAGTGGGATGATAGGAGTTAGTTAGTTATGTAGAATTGTAACCACTAGGTTGCACTAGAGTCCCAGAAACCTGAAGATGGAAATTTTTATATGTCAAAGCCTACAATACATACACAAGCAGGATTTTAAAAACGTGGATGATATATATAAGGTATTATCCAAATATAATAAAATGATCTTCTTAATGAGCTGAATGTAGTATTAGTGTGAATTTGTTAATGGATGCCTGAGAACTCCTGAAAAATGCCATCTTCAACCCTTACATTATTATGTTAACTTGCAAATATTACATTTTAAAGACAGTTATACATTTATTAAACAGTTATACAATATCATAATAAAATGATAATAATAGTACAAAACAATCCAGATTATTGAATAAATCTTACTCTAGATTATAGAAACACATTTATTAGACATATATTTTGACAATATTATGAGAAAAGGTTATAATACAAAATAAGCCGTGATAATTTAGGAATAAAACATTATAAACTGTAACACATTGTATATTGATAAAATATAATAATAAAATATATATATTATAATACATCACAAATATTAGACATATAATTATACAATATCATGATAATAACTGATAATTATAGAAAATTACAAAAAATCCTGATAATTGAGTAAATATCACATTATAACTTGATAAAGAAATATACCATATTCTGAAAGATGGTGTCCTAATAATGCCTAATAATGTAATAACATAGATAGAAAAAAATGAAAACTTTAAATAATCACACTGATAGTCAATAGTTAAAATATATAAAAACATCAACTCATATAATAGGAATGTTTATTACACTATCAATTCTTATCATTGAGAGGGTCATTTGCGTTACATTTTGAAAAATGAATGCAGTATTTTTCTCTTGTTTTTCTTTGTTTATTATTCATGATACATCTGTTCCCAAAGTCACACGACGTTCTTTACGTTCGGGGGGCACTCCATAAGAACAATGGAGACAGGGTATTATGTTCTGAGGATATATTATCAACCTAACTTTGTTCCTATGTCTTCTCTCTTTTGCTTACAGCCATTAGACATGAACTCAGTCGAATTAGCACGACATAATGTTTCACAGCCACTCCCCGACATCAACCATCTTTTCGAAACCATTGCCCCTGCAGCAGCTGCTGTGGCCCTGAGGAAGAGGAGCAGGAGGAGGAAGAGGAGGAGAAGTCAGCAATGGAGGCCCAAACTGTGACATCGACTCATCCTGTTCAGCTGTGGTGTTGAAGCAACGCGGCAACGTTGCTGCAACGCCTCAGACATGTCTGTGTAACATTTGGTTTGTTTGTTCTGAGAGATGGACGTGAATGGGGCACACTCTCGCACTGATTACTCTGATTTCTTAACATTTTCTGTCTGTTTGTTAGCCCACTTTGCCCCTCTGTCCTCAGCCTGAAGGAAAATGGATAAAATGTATATGATTTTATTTGTTTTGCGTTTTTCACAAGTTTGTTTTAAACGTTGTTATTTTTTATTATTACTATCATTTTCATTATTATTACTATCATTTTTATGATTGTCAATGTATTGTTAATATCAGTAGTAGTAGTGTAGTGAGTACAATGGTAATAATGAGGAAATGATAATGAGAATATGATACTAATGATAATGTTGATCATTATTATTGCACTTAATTTTATGTCTGCCTTTTGTATTTTATATTGGTTGTTTTCATTTGTTTTTGTTTTAGATACAGTTGCAAGCGCATCCCAAAAAATGTTTTCTTGTCATCTAACCTGGAACATTTTTTAAAGGTTTTTTATCCTTTTCACCAACACAGCTACGTGTGGAACCACAGCAGAAAAAATCAGGCTCTGACCTGAAACCGAGGGTGGAATAAACTTCTTTGGATATCGCAATCTTATAAACAAAACAAAAAAAAAATTAAATAATACACCAGAGTATTGTGATCATGTTGTTAATAAAATGTTTATTGGCTGCAAGGATATGGTGAAGTATTGTTCATTTTATTCTCTCCTTTTATGACAAAGTGCTTCCTGGTTTGACAAAAAAAAAGAAAAGAAAAAAGAAACGCACTAAGTTTAAAATGAATTCAAATAAAACTGTGAACAATGTCTTGGATAAATGAGGCTGTCTCTTTCCTTTTGTGTTTGTTTGGGTGCTATTTTGATGCCTGTGCTTTTTTGTCCGACTGTAATATTTCTTTTCAGTTTCATGTTTTATTGACTCAAAAACCTGCACTTACTGAATAGGTGCCATAAATGACAGCTGGGGAAGCACAGAGAAATGTGAAACATCTGAGCTGCTTCTGTGCAACCTTATTGTGTTATTCAAGTGTTGTGCACAATGCAGGATGCTGTTAATGTGGCCTGCAAAAATATTTGCTGAATAGATTCAAAGATAAACCCCAAAAAACAGTTTTAAGTATTTATTTATTTACTGGGTACACATGAAAGTGTTATAATAATCTGTATATCTTAAATTCCTTGTGAATTAATTATGGCACCACTTCACAGGTTCAACCATAGGTGTTTGGTGTGTTACCTATTTCCTATCAGCCTTTTTGTGGGAACATATAATTTAACTAAAAAATGTGAATTATAGGGTTAATGTTCACAAATATTCAAATCCTTTCAAAGTGCATGGATGGCATCAAATGCAAAAACTGCTGAAGCTTCCATATATAGACTCTGTATAGATATAGATATATAAATAGATATATAGCCAGTATAGCTATACTTAGACTTAGGTTTGATCTTTATACAGATCTAATTATAGATTAATCTGATGCAGCAGGAGCTGAACTGATTCATCTCCATTCTGTATACTCATGGTCAACAGATAATAAAGCTGAAAATCCTAATGAACGTTTCACATGTGCAGGTTTCCAGTTGTGCTTTACTGTTAAAAAAAGGTCTAAATAAAATCAGTTGAGACTAACTGGTAAAAATAATACATTTTATTAAACTTTTATTACATAACAATGGGACCTAGTCACTTGTGATTGACATTTGCTATTTTTGACATTTTATAGACACAATTATTATTGGATTAACTGAAAACATAATCCGTAGGCCTGCTGCAGGTGAAGTCCAATAATAGTTTCAGCTCTAATTACTGAAATACACTTGGATCACATGTTCAGTCCGGACTCTTATTATGTAATTTACCTGTTAAATCATACGTATAAAAAAAAAATAAAAAAACGATGTTCAGGTTAGTGATTTTGGGACAAATATAACTGAACCTCATGTCAACAAAAGTGTGGGAACCCCTCGGGCACCCTCACCGCCACCAGCAGCGCTCACACCGCTGGGGTCGCCGAAGTCTCGCGATGTTTCCGCCTTGGCTCGCGTAGTGGCGACGAGAACTGGCGTGGGACGGAGTGGCGAGAGTTGTTATCGAAGAAGAGGGAGAACAGACGGAGACGGGAGCAGCGCAGGGGGGGTGTGTGCGTGCGTGTGAGAGTGAGTGTGTTTGTGAGGTCCTAGGAAAAAAAAAAAAAAAAAAAAAAGGAGCACAACACGGCGTGAATGAGAGAGGCAAGCTGGCGGACTTCAACATGGCATCCGGAGATACGCTGTACATTGAGACAGACGGCTCGGAGATGCCGGCCGAGATCGTGGAGCTCCACGAGATAGAGGTGGAGACGATACCGGTGGAGACTATCGAGACCACGGTGGTCGGCGGGGACGACGACGACGAGGACGAGGACGACGACGAGGACGACGACGACGACGACGGGCAGCCCATGATCGCGCTCCAGCCGCTGGTCTCGGACGACCCCAACTCGATCCACCACCACCACCAGGAGGTGATCCTGGTCCAGACCCGGGAGGAGGTGGTCGGCGGGGATGACTCGGACCTGCACACGGACGGCGGCGGCGGGTTCGAGGACCAGATCCTCATCCCGGTACCGGCCCCGGGGGTCGAGGACGAGTACATCGAACAGACTTTGGTGACTGTGGCCGGGAAGAGCTCAGTGGGTCGGGTGAAGCGGGGAGGCGGCACCGGCGGCAAGAAAGCGGGCAAAAAGAGCTACCTAAGCGGCGCGGAGTCCGGCGGAAGAAAATGGGAACAGAAGCAGGTGCAGATAAAGACACTGGAGGGGGAGTTCTCTGTTACAATGTGGGCTTCGGGTAAGTAACGTTGACGTTAGCCCCGGCCGTGTCTGTCAGCCGTTGCATGAGGCCTCGTTGCCAGGGCGTTGTCCTGCTGCACCAGACTAGTTCCTGGAGTAGTCCATCGCACCGCCGTGAAAAGCGACAAATAACGCCCGTTTTCGATGCGAAACCCCGCGGCATCCTAGCGAAATGTTTTTGTTTTGAAGGGAGGCCATGTTTTAGGTGTTGCTGGGCGCCGCCATATTCCCCGAGACTAGTAAGTATGGCGGCGGCCCCGAAAAAATGGCGATAGTCGCGGTCAGGCAGAGATGGCGGCGGTGCTCGGGGAGGAGGAGGAGGGGGGGAGGCACACGGCTGCGTTTGGGGTAAATAGCCGGAGAGAGGCCGCAAAACTGTGGCCGATGCGGCGGCCGGGGGGTTTCTGGTGAAGCGTGTGGGTGTTTCAAGTTAGTGAGGTTTGGACGGAGGTGGCGCTCAGCCCGGGCACCGATTAGCAGTTAGCCGCGGCGGCCGTCGGCTGAGCGGGCGGGCTGCGTCGGGCTGCCGCCGCCGCCTCGGCGCGACCAGGCGCCACAGCCGACACCGCGCCGAGGAAACGGGCTCCAGCGAGGCAACCGAGGGTGTGTGTGTGTTTTCTCAGGTTGCTCGTTTCATTTCACAGCCACATGCAGAAGAGAAAGAGAAAGGGTGGGGAAAAAAAAAACCCGGGTTACTGACAGTCTTAGACCTGTTCCTTGTGTTTTGGGGGCGCAGCAGCTATGTGGGGTTATTTTTAGTGCACTCTGCTGGCTGGTGTAAGGTAGGAGTCCATAGATTTTCTTCTTATGTTTTTTTTTTACACACGGACGTTTTAATTGAAAGAGGCCGTAAATGAAGAAATAAGTATATCAAAAGTCAGGCTTTAAAAATGTGTATTTTTGAGTCTAAAGTCTCTCATTTGGCTAGAATTGAGGCTGAAGTTATTATTTCTCTTTATTTTTTATCAGATTGCTTGTAGTGAAAGTAAAAACCTTAGCAGAATGACCTGAACCATATGTGGAACTAGGTATATTTCTCTACTAGCGTGATTCCAACGGAGTTATGCAGCACTAATGACAGACAGTAATCAATAATGTGATTCCTAATAAAAACCTGAGGCAGAAGTTTTTGCCGTCCCTCCCACTTGAAGCCAGGGAAAAGCCAATATGTTATCGGTTCAGTCTCTGTAATGTGTTTCTAGATGACAATAAAGACATTGACCATGAGTCGGTGGTGGAAGAGCAGATCGTCGGGGAGAACTCTCCTCCAGATTACTCGGAGTACATGACGGGGAAGAAGCTGCCCCCTGGCGGCATCCCGGGGATCGACCTCTCGGACCCCAAACAGCTGGCCGAGTTTGCCAGGTGAGTGTGTGTGTGTGTGTGTGTGTTGCTGCGTCCCTTATGTAAACACACCGGTCTCCTGAGGAAAAAAAACACAAATTGTACACAGCTAAATAGACATGGCTCTGACACTCGACACAATCACAAGCAAAAAAAATGCATATTGCAGTAGATTTATGTTTGTGCACCAGGTTTGAGCAATATGTGTATAGTATTTATTAGGGAAGGAAATTGTTACAACTATATGCAAAAGTAGACCAAAAGGAGGTATTTGATAGACCCTTGTTACGTTGTATTTTGTTATAAAATTATGAATAATCCATCACAATAACGTGCCTGTGGTGCCTCTGCCCAAAAGTGTCATGTGAGGCTCCTTGGTCAAAACCCAAGTGACACACAAAGGAATTAAATTAAGTCTTCAATGGAGTCAGTAAAAGATTTTGGCCAGTTTAGCAACTAACTATTATTGTCATTACTGATTATTCACCGTGTTATTTTGTCAAAATAGTGATTAAATGCCCATCACATCAGAGTTCTAATTAAACCCTATTGACCCATTTAAATAGCTGGTTTTGTCCAACCAGGAGTTCAAAACCCAGAGATACTTTACAAGCTGTAACCAGTTAGTTTTGTCCTATGTTACCATTAAAATTGTTGCAGATGAATCAGCTAATTGTTTCAGCTATAGTAGCCTTTTAAGTGCAGGTCAGCTAAATGGAAAACAGGCTTATTTTATGGTGAGGCAGGTGAATGTTCACAGCGAGTGGGCATTATATAATTGTTTACCATAGCAACGTCACATAATCTTTTCACTGTTTTCCTGTAAATGTGCCGCCTCAAGGTGAAGTGTCAGGTGAGGATGTTTCTACTGTACAGAGAGCCTCTTTCTGATACTGGTTATTGACTAACCGAAAGAAGTAAAGTATATGACATGGACACTTGTGTAAAAGGCATGGCTTGTGCCATGTGGCTGTTTTTGTTTGTTAAAACTCAAAATCATGCCTTTTTTTTCTAAACAGGATGAAGCCCAGAAAAGTCAAAGAGGACGATGCTCCCCGGACGATAGCTTGCCCTCATAAAGTGAGTCTAACGACGTTGTCTCCAGGGGAATCCTGTCACCACTTCGCCTAAAATAAGTTCTAGTTCCTGATAGGTTTATTAGTCTTACATTGTTGCTTTCTGTGTAATTGAACATGTTTGTAAAGGTTATTTTTAAGTGAAGAAAACACTTTAGTGTATTGATTTTCATGTACTTACAATCAAGCCTTATCTGAACTTTACATGTCGAGCTTATGTAAAGGTCCGCCAGTCAAATGTGAAGCTGTTAACAGTACGTTACTATTTCATGGAAAATCAGAGGCAGCTCCTCCTCTTCTCAGTACTTGTTGAGCACACTTGGTTTTTATATTTGTGTACAAGGAAAGAAAAACCCTTTTGGTTCACCACTTTAGAGCTCACAAGCTTTTTGCAAAGAACCTTATATTGTTTGCTTGTCTGTGCTGTTTGTTAACTCTGTGCTGCACTTTCTTTGGTCCCCAGGGCTGCACAAAGATGTTCAGGGATAACTCAGCCATGAGGAAGCATCTCCACACCCACGGGCCCCGCGTGCACGTCTGCGCCGAGTGCGGCAAGGCATTTGTGGAGAGTTCCAAACTCAAACGACACCAACTTGTTCACACAGGGGAGAAACCTTTCCAGGTCGGCATCTATACTAACTTCACACTCCCACACACACAGATACACTATTTTTACATTTTAAGCACATAAGCCCATTACAGTTTTAAGCCAAATTCAAGCTAAGGAGAATGGGATGATAAGTAATTGCTCTCTCATGCTCAAAATTATCACCCAACAAGTACCAAATGTCAGCAAAACTTTGTCTTTGTTGGATGAATCAAAGGTCACCCATCACACTGTCTGCTAACATTTGGAGTCTTTGCAACTTTGAGAATATGCTTTGGAATTTTCTGTCATTATTTGAATTTACTCTCTATAAATACTGATATATTTTAATCAAATTTTATAATTTGGCTGGTATTTCTGACATAAATCAGTCCTTCTCAGTTGACCCCTTGCCAAACCCTGCCCCCTTAATTGCTGTTGCTACACCTTTCTATTCTTGCGCATGTGCATTTAAAATGATCACGTTAGCGCCATGAGTTAGTTGAAAAAATTGACTGTGGCTGGCGTTTCAATGTTCCCATCTGACTCGTAACTTAAAACAAGTTAGTTTATTTTATGTTAATGTATTTTATGTATCTGTATTTGATGGCTACATACATGATATCGTCCTAAAACAGTGAAACAACGGCAGGTACACAAATGAGGCGAAAGCGCCGCAAAACGTTAATTCTCGTGCGGGCAGTAGCCTGTTCTCCTTAGAAGCGCATTTCCCCGCACCGGTAGGTGAGCGATTCCGCTCCTCTGCTCTTTTCTAATCACATGTAGAGCTGATCTTTATCCCACCTCTCTCTGTGTCTGCTTGTATGCATTTCTGTCTGATCGTCTCTCTTGCTCTCTGTTTAGACACACCTGACAAATATGTGGAATACGTACATAATAACAAAATCACAAACAGGAGTGATACTATTTCTAATAAATATGGTGGATGGGCAGATTTCGAAATTTCATCATGTAGGTAGGAAAATTGGGGGAATAGAATCTCCAGGAGAACAGCTGGGAGAGAGGCAGGAAAATCAAAAGGGCTGGCGAGCATAACCTGTAATCCTGTTAACCCCAAACTGATGTTTAGTAGTTAGTAAACTCCTCTGCCTTGGAAGCAACGCTCGGTTACTATTGTCTGTCATAAGCTAGTAAGCTGGACATGTTAAGGTTTGCAGCTGAGGATAGCGCAGATAAATACACTGTTTAGTTCATTTCTTACTTTTACCATGCTTTTTTGGTTTTGGAAAGGTTAAAAAACCCTCCTAACTGTTAAAAGTTATAGTGATATGAATAGTCACTTAAGCCCAGAAGTTGGATGTCACACAGTGAATGATCAGCGTGAAGACTTACCCCCTGCTCCTCTCATTTCCTATAGTGTACCTTTGAAGGCTGCGGGAAAAGGTTTTCTCTGGACTTCAACCTGCGCACACATGTGCGGATCCACACTGGAGACCGACCCTACGTCTGCCCTTTCGACGGCTGCAATAAGAAGTTTGCGCAGTCAACCAACCTAAAGTCTCACATTCTCACACACGCCAAAGCCAAAAATAACCAATGAGAACCCATCCAACAGCTCCAAGACACACAGATGAAAAAAAGAGCATCCTAGAGGCACACGTGAAACCTCTGAAGATGGAATGAAAAGCTTGAGACTTGTTGATTTATAAGAAAAAATCTGACGGATTAAAAGACTTAAAAACACTGAAATTCAGCTAGTTTTCCTGCGTCCCCTTTCTTCTGCTGTCCTATTGGATGAGGAACACAGTGACTATTCCCCCAAAGCCCCGGCCAACACAGTCCCTTAGTTTCTCCAGTGGCACTCACCTGCCAGAAGATGGAACTCACGGACAAACATCAGAGACTTATTTTTACCAGAGTGAGGAGAGAAGCAGCAGTCTATTAGTATTTTATTTTTCACATAGCTTTTATTTTCCCCAAGTGTGCATATTGTACACTTGACTCAGGCTATGTTAAGTAAAATTGTGAATTTTTTTTAAACTTTTTTTCCTCCTGCATTATGAGATCGTACCTATGATTCAAAAGGCCTCAGCCTTGTGTGACCTGTTTCACATGAATGAGAAGTTTAAAAACAGCTGTATGTTTGCATTTCCATACCTTTGGTTGTATTTTTCTCTAACCACAAAATAACCTTGTATACTTGTATTGTATGGCTGTATTGAAATTACGTAGACATAGATAGAGGTGTGATTTAAAGTGTTAACCAATTAAACTTTTAGTCATGAGTTGCTTTATATTTTCTATGTCTTTACACAGATGAATGAGTAATGTAAACTTACTCAGAGCGTGTCTCAGTTGAAGTATCTGGAGCGTACATTGAATGGACTGCGAGACCATCACTTTCTTTGTTAGAATGTAATGTACAGATGTCAACCATTAACTTCCTTTGTTGATATTTACACTCATGTATCTCAGCTGCCCACAATAAAATGGGTCATTCCAACCCTATCGAAATATACAAAAGCTTTTTATTCAGTGTATCCTTTTGAGCATACACAGGTGGTAGAAAGTAACTTTTTACTTTCACTGAAGTAGAATCATGAGATAATTGTGTTTTACTTACTTATGTTTCTTTATACTTCTCCACTATATTTCTGAGGGGAGTACATTTATTTGACATCTTATTTTACTTGTTAGTTTGCACAAAACTATTTTACATAAAAATGCATTTATAAAAAATATGTTACATTGTTGTAATTGAAATGCCTGGAATATAAAGTAGTTCAAATTAACTCCCCCCTCGAACATGCAGGCTACAGCATTAAGGTACAGCTGACATGTTAATGCATGAGAAATGATGATCCAATAATGTAATGCCATTCTGCAGAATGAGTGCTTTTATTTTTAATTCTTGCTCAAGCTTATGTACTTTTACTTAAGAAATAATATGAATACTTTTCTCACCTAAAGCTGTCATGAAGCGTTCTTCATGCTTCTTTGTTTTTCAGAAGGCCTTTTGGCTAAATCGCTGATTCTCCAACCAGAAGTGTTGTCTATTAATATGTCCCTTCCCAGAGAGGCTATGGCGCCTGGCCTGTGCCCACAGCCCCGTCCAGTAATCCATCAATGACCACACAAAAGAGACAGGAAAATATAAGTCTAAAGCTAGAAACAATGGCATGCTGTGGAAACTGAATGAAATGCAATATCACAAAATTCTAGGGCTGCAGCTAACAATTATTTTCATTATGGGTAAATCTTTTAATAATTTTCTCAATTAATCAGTTAAATGTTTGGTTTGTGAAAGGTCAGAAAATAGTTAAAATGTCAACTCCAGTTTCCCAGAGTCCAAGGGGACATCGTTTAAATGTGTTATTTTGTGTATTCAATGTTCATTTTACTAAAAAGACTCATCAATTATTCACAATTGAGAAGCTGGAAGCAGTAAATGTTTGACATTTTTGCTTAAAAATGACTTCAGCGTTACAGAATCCACCCTTGGAGTCTCAATTCTTGTGGTTAGTAAAAATACCACAGGCTTCTCACAGTGTGTGTGTGTGTGTGTGTGTGTGTGTTTTTTTTTTTTTTTTTTTTTCTTTTTAGAGAAATTAAAAATAAAAATGTAACCTTCATGTCAGTCTTCATTCATGTTTGGATAACGGACTTTCTAAAAGCTGCATCAGCTCCGTGGAATTTCCTTCTGGGGTCTCCACTTGCAATTTTTGAGTTTACACATAAGTCCATTCCTTTTTCTGCTCAGCCAGCAGGATTAGCACAACTGTCTACCTCAGCGCCCTGCTAAGATCCTGCTCTTTGGCCTGATCCTGGTCATCCTACTGCGGACTCCAGACCAGCTCTTATTACTGCCCCCTTCTGGCACTAAACTCTCATGACTTTACCCCGGGTGACAGTGCTATCCATGGTGCTGATCCCCCGTGGCAGTGGCTACATCATCAAGCTTCTGTGTGTGCTGAGTAAAATATGCTGTTTGAAGAGTTCCCTCTTGAGTCTTTTGTGTTGTAAACTCCTGCCCTCACTGTCTGTCACACCGAACGATCAGAGAGGAAGAGAAAAACAAAAGGGAGCCGTGTTGCTCTGTGTTTCTGGTGAGGAGATTCATTGATTTAGCTCCAGTGCATTCTTGATGGGCTTTTCTGGACTCCAAACAGCTCAGACCTCCTGCTTGAAATTCAGAACCAGGCGCATTTTACCTCCACCTGAGACCCACTTTGACTGGAGTGATGTGTAGGTCCACCCTCTGTGTGCGCGAGAGAGAGTCAGATTATGTAAAGGCTGATTCAGGCATGATTCCACTTGGGGGTCTGACTCTTTTTTTTTTCTAAGGGAGCATTTATTCACGGGATTGGTTGTTTTGATTGACAAAGGCAGGGGAGCGTAAATGCGCTACTTGTTATGCAGCTGAAGTCTGTCAAGCCTCCAACACCTGCTCTCTTTCAGATGCTTATTTCATTATGGCTTCTCTCTCCCAGGAGTCAAAGCACTTGTGTGTGTGTGTGTGTTTCTTTTTTTCATTTTAAATCCTGTGCTGCATGTTTACCTGGATGTTATCCCCTGTCTTGCGTTCTCTCCCTGCTTTGGCCACGGCTTATTTGCAGCCGAGTGTGATCTCACCTACAATCTCAACGCCTGGATTTCTTTCATTAGTTTTTCTCCTTTTTCTGTTGCACTGGCGACAAGCAAACAAAGGTTTATCACACTGAAGCGTACCAGGCAGCCTCAGCTGTAAGATACTCACAGTTGCTGCACTAAACCCCTTCATCTGTGAGTGGTGGCTGAATCAGGAAATCCGTACAGATCAACCCTCTGCCCTCTGTGGTTTATTATTTATTTTACATTTCTTTATAACGCTTCCTCAAGGATTTTTCTCTCGCTTGTGCTCTGCTTGTCAAGAGCTGAATTTCAAAGTCACGTGGTGTTAGATTAAAGTTAAATAAATCCTGAGACAAACCACCAGCATAAACGTTAAATTGCATAAGCTACTGTATGTGTAACATTTGTTTAGTGTATTCTATTTAAATCTGGATCATGTAAAACAATGAACCAATAAATGTTGGTAATCTTTACAAATATTGTACAAATGGACGTATACTCAGATCTCTTCCACTACATCCTTGGTTACATATAGTGAAAGCCTTTCAGTGACTATTATGCTTAACTCCTCCATTGCTCCGTCACACAGCCAATTTGGTGGTAAGGCATGCAGAACAGCATAACTCAATTCCATCCAATCTGTACGTCAAATCTCTTAACTTAAATATAGACGCGTTTAAATCTCTTGAAGTGACTTTTTTTTTTTTTTGCAGTGGGCACAGCATGAGATGCTATTTCCATGCAGAAAATATGTTGCCAAGGTAACAGAGGAGAGAGTGAGAGTGTGTGAGAGAGAGAGAGAGAGAGGCTGAGATACCCCTTGAATACCAGGACTGCCGCTGCAGACGTAGAGCACAACGCTCCACCCTGTCAGCATCGCTACGGCAGATTTTCAAGCCGTGTACAACAGTCATTGCACATCTGAAGGCTCTTTTTGAATGCTTTAAATGTCAAGACAGTTGGGTATTATTTCCGTCTTTATTTGCTGAAGTGTCACTCCAAACAACAGTACAGGTTGTAATTCATCTTTCCGTTTCCCCGCTCTTTCTGCATCTCCCCCTGTTTTTCACCTCTGGTCCTTTATCAGCTCTATTTCTCTCTCCAAGTCTGTCTCTACCTATATATAGCCTCTCTTTCCTCTGCCTCAGTTTCAGTCCCTCTCTATATAAACCTGTCTCCTCTCTCATCCTCCCTCTGTCTGTCAAACTCAAATTTTGCTTCACTGGCACGGCCATAATTAACTACACTGTTGCCAAAGTAGGGATGTACAAGGTTTACAACGTGAGTCTAATAATACAGACTGTAAAAGAGGCCACAGACGGTTTGCACATTACAACACTATATACAATATACACTATACAAATCACCATCTAATCATTAATGGATTAATCTTTTAGGTCATTCACCGTGCAAAAGAGCCCAAATGCTGGTTCCAATTTCCCAAATGTGAGGATTTGATTATAACATTTTGACAGATATTTTTCACTATTGTCTGACACCTAATGGTGATTAACTGATTTTAGTGGTGAAAAAGTAACTGAGTGCACTACCAATCCATTTAATTTCAGAGGGAAATATTGTAGCCTACTTTTTGCTCCACTACATTTATCTAACACCGTAGTTATTTTTACTTTACAGATTTAGATTTTACATAAAAAAACATATGATGAGATTAAACCAGTAGTCCCAAACCTTTTTGGCTTGGGACCTCTTACAATAAGTGTATAGTTGGGGCTCCTTGTCAGGTTTCTCTTTCATTTGAATAAACATTTGAGGCCCAAAGATGTCAATTAATGTAATATTATTTTGAAAAGCATTACAAAAAAAGACTGAAAAATGAATACAAATCTGTGTTCCAGTACTTTATATTTTCTTAAATCACCTCACAACCCCTCAGATTCATCTGGTGATGCTTAAAAGGGGGCCCAACCACTCGGGTTGGAAACCACTGGACTAAATTACTATCTAATTACTAACTAACAGTATATAAAACAGTTAAAAATAGCTCCACTTAAGCCAGCATAAAAGTAAAGCGCTGCCTATTCATGCATTGAAAAATCTAATCAATAATGAAAATAAAGATTAGTTGCAGCCTCACAATATAGTATATTATAATGAGAGTGCTTTGAAGTCTGAGAGTGTGTCAAGTCTTATTTTGATACAGAGCTTGGTTTTTCTGTCTTTATGCAGGCTGCAGTGTACGATTAAGTGTTGCTCAGTCTCTACCTCTTGTTTTTGGCAGACTCAATCAGTCTCTCTTCACTGCGTTGCCAGGTTTGTCTGTGTCCACCAGTCTCAATGGCCAGGTGGTGATCACTCACTTTGTACACAGTTTCTGGTTGTGCTAAGAAATTCAGTTAGTCTTTTCAGTGCTTTAATCGCTTTGAGTTTTCTACGTGTTTTTGTAGTAGAATGGTTGATATACTGTTTTTTCTTTGGCTGTAATTTGATTGGTCCAGATTGTGTGGAGGTTGTACTGTTCTGTCTCTTACTGTAGTCTACACCAGTCTCTCTCCCTCGTTCCCTCTCCCTCCCCTGTGCCTCAGTCTCTCCCCTATCAGCAACCAGACGTCAATCACAAATCGACCTTTATTTGATTAATGCCTCATTTCGGGCTCCTCATCACGTCCCCGCTTCTTTCCACCCGGTCACTAAAGATGAACTCTCTTCAAAAGAGCACAGCCATTGCATCTACATTTCAAATCACTGACTGTACGGCTGTGCAGGGATGTGATCAGCCTGCAGGTTCTACTCAAACGTGGCCACAGTTAGATCAAAAGACCTTTAGAGCCTTGTTTATGAAGAGCTACCTGACATTCTCAATTTTACCCGCAGTGCATCTGTTTCATAAGCTGCAGTGGATGACAACTGATCAAACAATATCAGGGGGACCACTGCATCCATATCCCCATGTGTGTTAGCTCGTACACTTTCTGTGCTCAATTAACGGGAAATTCGTGTTAAATGTGACACCATGGTTTGATATCTCAACTTAACAAGCACACTTAGATGAGATCACTCTGAGCAATAAATAAGATAAGCACACAGAAACACAATCGATTCATAAGCCTTGTGTGAGCTGGTTATGAAAGCCCTAAAGCCATGCAGATTTCTGTGTGTGAGGATGTGGAAATTATTCAGCGGTGGCCAAGTGAAAGGCAGCCATGCAGTAACATGTAATAGTTTGGGACTACTCGGTGCTTGTATGATGGGTGAGCAAAATAATGTGGCCCACGACCTCCCAACAGCTTCCTCTCCTCCATTACCAGAGGCCTGAAGCGATAACAAGATTAGCATAAGCACTTTTAGTAAGTCACTGTGAATGGGATCCTTAAAGAGGCTTAAACTGTCCCCCCTTCACCAGCAGCTGATAGATAGTTGGGAGCTGACTGGCACATCTGCTTGGTGCTACACTGTTCTCTTAGTGATCTCCAACACTGGCAAATCAATGAGAGATCCATCATCGGGGACACTGAGTGCAGAGACAGAGAGCAAATCACTTCTATAAGCGATAGCTGCTATCAGGCAAATGGGCAGAAAATGGTTCCTAATGGTGCCTGGTATGTCTGGTGTAAACTGTCGCCAGCCTATTTGTCGTCCATCACCCTTGAGCATATGTAACTGAAAGAGGGGAGGTAGCAGGAGAGCAGAGGAAGAGGAGGAGGCATCTGTTCGTTCAGCGTGGGAACCCCTCAGGGGGGCCGCACGATAATCGGGGTTCACGTCAAACCAAATCTGGTGTCTGTGCTGCGGGATGGCGCTGTGTCACTTAGTAAGTCTGCGTGTCAAACAGTGGAAGTCACGCAGTCAGCAACCCTGGTGAGTGACCTTGACTCAGCCGACTCCTCCACTTTCTAATGGGATTTCAGAAATGCTCACTCATTTTCTCTCTCGGCTTTATCAAAATCCTGTTGGTAATTGAAGCATAGTTGACTCAAAAGCTGAGATCATAAAAAATGAATGACTCCAGCCCTTCTCTAAACCCCTTGAACCAGCAAAGTCGAGGAGACCACTGGTCAAGAGGAGAGTAAGGTAGTTTTCAGTGGGAGCAAATTAACATCATAACAGGACACTTGGCAGCATTAGTTATCGGCTTTAATCATGAATTTGACTAGACAGTAACAGTTGCTGAGTAAACATGGAAGTCTTTAGTTTTGATTTGACCATTTCAATTATCTTCCCCCTTGCCCAGACTTCTGTTTTCCCAGAAACGGTAAACACATTCACTATTAATGAGCCATGATGTTCATCCTGGACCCATTTACTCCTCTCAATAATGCATACTCTTTGGAATTGCCTGTGCATATTTTACACTGTGCCACCTCCCCTTGTGTGCGCTCCCCCCCTAAGAGGGATATCAGTGGTGTTTTGGACGGATTCGCTATCTGGCCCCAGGCTTTCACTACTTGTACTCCCAGGGATAATGCTTGCCAGGGGAACAATGTCTCATGTGTGACTCTGACTAAGACTGCCTGCTGCGCAGAGATAATGAAACACCGAGCTGCAGCATGGAGAGCAAAAGGTGCTAACACACTTGTAGAAGGATCTCTGTCTTCTTCGATTAAGCATTCGTATTACCCCTCTCTAACTGTGATTCTAATAGGCTCTTCAGTTTGTTGAAAAAAGGCCCAATGATCTCTTTAAATAAGACAATTGACCACAAATTGGACACATCAATGCCCCAATGTGATTTTCCCCACATCATGATTGTCATTAAAAGCAGGAAATTGTAGCATTCGGAGACCATGTTGGTTTAAGTGCTCAGTAAAGGGACTCATCCTGTCAGAACCAACTGAAACTCACACAAAGGAATGAAAAGCCCATTAGCAGTGACAGCAGAAAATGAATTTAATCAGCGGAACATTGACGCTGCTACTGAGCAGAGGGAGCAAAAAGTTAATCAAAATGCTTCTGACGATCACTCTGACCCCAGTGGCATTTGAGTAGCATATCAAATCAGCCCAAACTGGGGAGGGATTGGCCAGCGTGCTGGTGGAAGGCAGGTCAGATTGGCAGGTTCAGTTCTCGAGTGGGCCAGTGGGTGGGTGGGTGGGTGGAGGAAGGGTAGTTTGGGAGCATGGCAGGACTCTTGCAGCTGAGAGGAGTGAGTCAGCACGATGCAAGGCAGTGGACTATGGAGGAGGGGGAGTCAGATGGTGGTGAGGGGACGAGGAAGACCAGACAAGGGCCAGGAAACGCATTATAGGGTTTTGGAAAGCGGGTCAGGCTCGTGCAGTGTTGTGAAGGGTAGCGTGCGGTTGTGATCTGGCCGCAGGGCTCACTTCACTCTGCTCGTTGCCAGACCTCCAGCCGAGGTCTATCACCCGCACTAACCCCACCGCTGCCCCCTCCTCCTCCCCGTCCTCCCTCATCCCCTTTGTGAAGGTGCACTGAATACGGAAGAGCCAGAGGCTGCATGGCTGGCTTACAAAGGATGCTCTTTTCTCTGTCTCCTGCACTCCTCGTTCTGTTTCGCTCTACATTCTTTCTCACTCTCAGCTCCCTGTGCCCTCTTCCTCTCTCCTCTCTATCTCCGTCTCTGAGCTGTCTCACTTTCTTTCCTGCACCTCTCGCTCCCTCTCTGTTTCTTCATGCTCACCCCTGCCTCTCTGCCTCCCACCCTCCTCGGCGTATTTGTTTCACAAAACCTTCCATCTACTCCTCTGTGCTTCGCCTCCTCTCCTCCCCTCATTCTCCGTCTCTCTCTCCCTAGAAATGCATCTATTATTAACATACACCTCTGGCTCTCGCCAAAAACTGGTTCAGGCCAAGCTCCTCAGCATTTTAATCACCCATAATGAGCAAGAAATAATGAATAAAAGTGCTTGAATCCAGCCTGTTTGGGTGACAGCAATTAATTTATGTCTTACATGCAGCATGTGCAGTTCATCTTAACGGTTGTTCCCTGCGCTGTGCTGTATTTTCGACCCAATGTTCTGTATCCCTTGAAATTCCATGCTTTGAGAGGCATACCAGAGCATGTATATAAAAATCAATCAGGCAGCATCCGACCACCAAAATACACAGTGAATCAGAGCTCGTATTCCAGCAGATAATGCATATCATGTCAGTCCTGCTATCACGGAGACGTTACTGTAACTGTAGAATTAGTCGTGCACGGGTTCCCACTGCGGGGGTTGTGTTAAACCTCTCCTGCGGCAGGTTTCTGCAGTGGCTGCCGTCCGAGGGCACAGGCACGGCGCTGTCAGACGAGCGAGGAGATGCGCAGGCGAGCGGCGTCCCCGGTGACTAGCATGGCCTCTTTTCATCATCTGCTTCCCTGCTCTCTTTGAACAAACACAAGGGCTCAGGGCAGGGATCTGTCAGAGGTCCACCACTCGCAGAGAAAGGGGAATTATGTTGCTGCAAGACTACTGAAACCCCAAATTGGCCAGTGGAGCTTGCTGAACTAAGGGATGCATCTATTGTTTTGCTCTGACACAATTTCACAGCACAGAGAGGGCTGCTCTCTAATTCTGATGTGAGAAAAGTTGGGAGAATTCACAAGGCAAACTGAAAATGAGATAAGTCTGAGTATGTCCCTTTTATCACTGGTTTATTTATACTGGTAAACATCAAACAGAAACAACAACAAAATCAAGAGCTGACGTCCTCCCATTCTTGTGATTATCGTTTCTCTTACATCGACAAGTTAATTTACAATGGTTGTCATCGGCGTGACATGATAACGTCAGAAGTAAAAAATATGGAAATGAACCATCCCTCTGTATCTCACACGTAATATCAGATTACTTCCCGCACTTGTCATGCTGTTGGTGTTGGTTCAATTGTCGTTCGAATCAGTCATGACAGGAATCCTATCAGAGTTGAGTCTTTATGTAATTATGTGATAAAAATGTATTGATTCAAACCGGAGGGCAGTATTAGGCTGAGTCGACTTGTGCCACAAAAATACTGCATTGTGCTGTGTCTGGGAGCGTCGGGATGAAAAGATGGAGCACTGTCTGTCTACTACATTCTATTCCAACACCTCTGGGATGTAAAGCACATTCGTAATCTCTCCAAACCACCGCCAAGGTAATTAAGACATGTCACCGTCTGTCTGTAGAGCTGGAGACAAAAATCACGTTCAAAGTCTACAGAGATTGTATCACTTTAAGTAACTGACTTTGAGTATAATGACCCCACCCCCTGCGTGTTTCTGTCTTTGTTATAATACAGTATGTCCAGGTTACTGCATTCAATACCACATGAACACTTATGGTTGTACTGAGATATACAGTATCTCACACAACTTAACATTTTTGTACATGAAGTTGTTTTATACATTGATGTGCCTTTCATCAAAGTTTGATCAAATGTCCTTATAAAGAGGACTTTGATAGGTTATAAGGTAGAAAACAAATGTGGAACGTTCCCCATAACCCTGTACGCCTGCCTTGCCCCCAAATATATGAGAGAAGCTTACAGGTCCCTCAATGGAGAGCACGAAAGCTCAAATCAAGGCATAAAATCCCTGTCTGTTTCACAATGGGCCACAAATCCAATCCAAGAAAACAAGAGAATGCAGGTCATAAACTCCAAATCATAAAGTGCTCTCCAGAAGCCACTCAGACTTGGAGAGCTTGTCCCTGGCCCGGTGAATGTTTGTTGTGCTCTCCAGCTGAGGCAGCTCTCCGCTCATCGACAGGCTCCGCTTGGAGCGCAGACTGGCCCCTGTTTTGGGGTAGGCAACGTAGCAGCGCTCCCTGTGTGAGTCTGCGTTAAGGGAGTGCCTGCGGTTCACCCTCACTCCCCCTGCAGGCACAGTCATGTAATGTCGAGGGGCCTGGTAGGGCCTTGGACCCCTGGGAACAGCAGTCCATTGGGCGGGCTGGCCAGGAACAGCCAGAGCCACGGTGGTGGCCATTTTAACCTCTGACGAGTTATTCCGGTTCATGTTATCGAGCTCAACATCTGCCTGAGCCTCAGATCGGCGAGCCTCTGAGGGTTTTGGCGGAGCACTGGAGCGCTTGGGCCTCGGAGCGCCCGGGGAGGCCGGGTGCCAGCTGTGGCTGGCAGCAGAGGTAGAGACAGTGCAGTCAGGGACGGAGGGTTTGGTGGTGGCTACAACAGCCGGCGGCCGCTGCTTGGCTGGCTCCGGAGGCGGAAGGGCAACTCTGAGGGAATCCTTGTCATTCTTCTCTGGACGCAGGACCTGCTTGGAGAGGGACTTGGGAATCCCGCAGCCCTGTAGCTGTCCATCACTGCTCAGTGACCGAATATCCCCCATCTCTAGAGCCTGACATGACACGAGACAGGAGACAAGTATGGGAAGAGAGAGAAAGCATGAAAGAAATTCTATTAGACACCCCTGTTTCAAAAAGAAATAATGAACAGAAAAAGAACAAAACTGAATCCTGCCAAACTGACCTTATCAGCATCTCCTTGGTTACACACCCGGTAGCGCACAATAAGGAAGATGATAAAAGCAAGCACCGAGGCCACAATAATCCCTCCAATGATAACCACTATGGTGCCGCCAAGAAACTGGGACTGCATGAAATGGCATCTCAGGTACTGCGGCTCCGTGGTGAAGTGGATGCACCCTATCACCCTGGTGGCGGTCAGCGAGGTCACCTGGTCATCGTAGATGGCAAGCACACACAGGTCATAGTGCGTACCGGCCGCCAGGTTGTTCACCAGGATGCTCTTACTGGTCGGGGGTATCATTCTGTGAAATAAAAAAAGCCTTCTGAGTTCTGACACAGATTAGGGAGGGTTAAATGAAAGGAGACAGAAGCAAATCAGATTATCCAGCTCATTGTTTTGTATGGATAAAATGAGATGACAATCATTTATCTCTCAGGGGGCTATTTAAGATCAGTCTGGGCATAATCTTTTGTGGCATTTGATTTATTCTCTCCAGCATCATCACTGATAAAAGGTTGCTTTCAGTCGCTGGGGACGCAAGATGCCTCCGTTTGTTCGCAACATCAGGATTACAGACTTGATTCTCTAATGTCTCTTGAATTCAGTGGCCGCTGCTGAAAGCCATATGTGTTGTTGACTTGGAAGTTCCTTTGGAAAAAAGGGGGCCTGTGCGACGGTGGTATCATATCACAGTGATTAGCACTAAATATGGAGTGAAAGAGGGTAGAGATGAAAGAATGCTGTGTACGACGGTTTCTCAGATGGGCATGTGTGAAGCCTCTGATGCTTTTTGTGAAACACAGGCTGACTACTCTTTCATCTTATACCAGTCCACAGCTTAGTGCTGACATTCTGTTTTGATTTTGTTGATTAAGCATTATCAAGGTTTTGCACATAGTAGATGATACACGCCGGCGAGGGGGGATTATGAGTCAAAGAATAAAAAGTCAGATATAGTGCATTAGTCTGTCTTGCTGATAGGATTAATAGACACCACAAATAATCATGTTGACAGCCAGGTCCAGTTCTTAATGACTAAATATCCAAAGGGATTTAAGCATTCAAAGTAGACCATAAAGGTAAAAAAAGGGTCAAGGGATTTTTTATATGATTCCAATTATCTTAAGTTTACTAGCATACATTTAGATTTAGACTAAAGGTATGTTTACTTAATGAAATTGCGGTATTTAGCCAACATTGTTAGAAAGAGAGCATTTTCTTTTTCAAATTAGGATTTCATGCTTTGTATTAACCAGCAGGTCAGTCTTTCTGTTTACCTGTAAACCAGGGAATCATCATAGCTGCCATTATACTGGATCTGGAACATGCGTATTCCAGGAATACTCCTCTGGAAGTTAAACTTGATCATGGCCGAGGTGGACGTGGCCTCAGCAATCACTACTTTCTTCTCCTGGCTCGTCTTCGCGTTCCCCAGAGGCAACCCTCCCGCCTCTGCCCCCGTCTTGGTCACTGTGGCGATATCTGATGATCCGGGGTCGGGCTCCTGCTCTGCGACTGTGTTGTTGGTGATATGAGGGAGTTTAGCAATGACCAGATCCACCGTCTGCTGGGCCTCACCTGCCGGGTTGGAGGCCACGCAGGTGAAGGAACCTGTAAAACAAACTAATTAGATTATCATCCTTCCTGATATTTATTGTGATATACAGATAAGTACTTGTGGGGCAAATACACGCGTTCAAGTTGCAAACTACAAACTGCAAACTAATAGTTTGACATTTTGGGAATTATACGGAGCCCCTACAGTCCTGAAAGATGATATTTCTTTATCTTGTGTTCAAGACATTATGGGAATGGACCAAACAAACAAGATATGGTTTAGTTCATCAAAGCTTAACCACCTACCATAAGCTTATGGTAGGTGGATTTTGCATTTGGACAGAGCCAGGCTAGATGTTTCCCTGTTTACAGTCTGCGAAGCTAAATTAGCCAGCTGTTGGCTTTACTGTAGCTTCATACATAATGGACAGGCTTTAGAGTGGTATCAATCTCCTCATCTACCTCTCAGCAAGGAAGCAAATAAGCGCATTTCCCAAAATGTCAAACTATTTTTAGGTTGCATTTTTCCAACATGTGATGATTTAAACCAACAAACATTAATTGGTGAGAAAGTATATTTTTGTAAATAGATGTTTATGACAGAAACGTGGCCAACAAGGCGAGAAAGTCATCTTTCATTCCTTGGTGACTTCAATCAGTGTGCGAGTCGACACTCTTCCACACTCTGAACTTTATCACCTGATGTAGACAAATACTTCAGTCCTATAGTCTGCTGCGTACACAAGCAAACAATTAATTTTGTTCACGCAACGACATAAGCACAGCCAGCGGGGGTGTAAACAGACCGGAGTCCTTGACAGTGCTGATGAGGATGTCCAGCGTGCCGTCTGTGTGGACCGCGGCCCTGGAGGAGTTGGACATAAGGCGTCCATCAGGGGCGATCCAGTGGATAATGGGGTCGGGGTCGCCCCTGGCCTTACAGCGCAGAGTCACACTCTGACCCTCTAAAGCTCGCAGCTCCTGAGGCAGAGGGAGGACAGACAGTTAGTGGGAGGACTTTAGTATATGTTAAATACAGAGACAGACTGATTAGATAATGCACTAAATCCAAAAACTCAAAACCACTGTGGACAGTTATCCTTTGTGCTGTAAGTTTGGCTTGGAGTAAGACTGTCTGAATAACTGAGATATTATAATTAATGCCCATAGTGATGATGTTGTGTTTTAAAGCTTTATTCCCCTAAAATATAATCAACAATTGCTCATTGTCATGATATTGAAATAGCATGATTATGAAGGCAAGATAATCAATATGACAGTACATTGCAGTGTATATGAGTCCAAGTAAAAAGATAATTTTCTCTGCAATTATGCAAAAGAGGTCTGCTGAATGTAAATGAGATAATATAGCTGTAGTTATTTGGCAAGGATTTGATCAGATAATTTTGTTTGGATGCATTACTCAAGGGCTAAATCACTGTAAGCTTTCACTGTGTAAAAACCGCTTCGCCGCAGATCCATCATAAACCTGCAAATAGCTTTATTAAAACTGAAAAATCCTGCTAAAGAACTTCTCTAAAAACTCTCTACAGGCCAAAATTTGATTACATTACATTACTATTCCTATATATTTTACAATATTCAGTTAACTGAGTGGCTCAGATGAATCCCACAAGTCTTGTAAGACTCCTCTGATTTGCAAAGCTAATATTTGGTGTGACAGTCAAAGAAAGCACAAAGTGCCACCTTGGATTAACTGAGGCAGAATCCAATGTCTGGCTCAGAGAGTGTAACAGTAGTGAGTGTCACAGCTCCATTTGGAGGTTATACCTGTGAGTGCCTGGTGATGAGAGGAGGCTCACACAGGAACTCTTCCTCTGAAACGGTCCAGAAATAGCGTCCGGCAAGGTGCTGCGGTGAGGCACAGGTCTCCAGATCATCCTCCCTCCGCAACCTCCGCAGCCAGAGCAGCTCGCAGTTACACCTCAGCGGGTTCCCTCCGAAGCTCAACGCGAACGACAAAGGCCCCATTATCCCAGAGGTGGCCAGGACGCCTGCTCTTTGGAAGATAGGGTCAGGAGGAAGCTTCTGGAGCTTGTTGGAAGTCACGTCCAACCTCTTGAGCTTCTGCAGCCCAGAGAAGGTGCCCTCTGGGATGTAGCTGAGCATGTTGTGGTCCAAATTGAGGGTGTGGAGACTGGGCATCCTCTGAATGGCCACCCACGGCGCACTTTCCAAGTTGTTGTAGGATAAGTCGAGCTCCTCCAGGGCTGTGAGGTCGTTAAAGGCCCCAATCTGGATGTGGGTGAGCTGGTTGTTGTTGAGGATTAGGTGGTGCAGCTTGGACATGCCGCTGAAGGTGTCGTTAGTGATGTGGGAGAGCCGGTTGCTATCAAGGTGAAGGGCTCGTAGGTTCTCTAGGTCTTTGAAAGCATGAGGCGCGATGGAGCCGATAGTGTTCCGAGAGAGGGTCAGATCTACCAGCTTGGTCATGTTGGCAAAGTCTTTGCGTTTGATGGTGGTTACAAAGTTATCCCCGAGACGCATCTCCACCGTGTGCCTGTCAATGTTCGGGGGCACAAAGAGAAGTCCCTTTTTGTCGCACAAAGTCGCCAGGTTGGGGTTAAGCATCTGGCAGACGCAGCGTTTGGGGCAGATCTGAACTTTGTGGGCTTTCACAGCCACGCCGAGGACTATCAGATAAACCAGGAGAGACTCCATTTGGCTTATCAGTCAGGTTAATACACCTGAAAAAGATCAAAGCAAAAAGAGAGAAAGAGAGCATACTATTTATTAAGCAGTTAAAATACGCAAAGCATGAAATCTGTGATGGTAATTTGTATCATTTAAACTGTAATTTCTCACTCATGCACTGAGAACCCCCCCCCACCCCCTTTAAATAGCTTTTCTGCTAGATTTGAAACATTGCCAGCTCACAGCTAAGATTTACAGAGAGTCCAAACTCTGAGCAGGAAGCGAAGAGAGTCAATGCCTGAACAAACAATAAATGCTGTGCAATTAGACATGAAGCTAATTAGTCACCTACAGATTTGAGAGTGAAACATCCCCAGTAATCTTGTGTGATTTTTGCGACAGCTCTCCTTCTTAGCCGCTGCTCAACCGATAGTACTTTTTTGATATGATAATTCAAGTCCTTTTATGTTTGTGTACAGAGGGATGAAAGTCTAGACTGACAGTCCAGGGCCTCATCAGAATTAGACTGATATATCCCAGGATCATATTTGCCAATAGGAAGGGATGATTGGGCCCAGTGCCTCAGTGAGGATGTGCTATGCCTTGCTATTGATTTTCTCTCTGCTCTCTCTGCTGCTACTCTTACTTATGACACAACTGAGATGGGGGATAAGGAGGGATCCATTTGATGAATCCTGAGACCTTGTCAGGGATATAGCATGTCATAAAACTAAGACAGTGGAGATCAGATCACAGCACTGCAGGTACACCACACAATGTACCAGAGCCAGAGTGACATTAGCTGTGATTATTTTTAGAACTGAAATGTAGTGTCATTTTGGTTGAACATGCAATATTCAACCCTTTGGCGGTCCCATTACAGCACACAGAAAGGAACACCGATCCAGTCAAACACAGAGAACAAGAGATCCAATCCCACAATTGTAGTAAAACTCCAATGGCTAACCTTTAAATACGGAAGAGAATGGCTGATTTATGATTATAGCTTTTTGTGGTTTGCTGTTAATGCCTCCATTGTCGACGTTGGGTCTTGGAGAGTGTGCATAAAAATCTTGCTTCAGCAAAGGGCCTGCCAACTGAGTACCTGCAAGCTTCTGTTGCACCGGAGCTGTGACACACAACTCACGGTGTAATAACCTTGACAGTCGGAGTATGAGGAAAATATAATCGAGAAAAGAAAACATCAGACAGGATGGGAGTGACATGCTTACCATGGGGGGGGGCATGTTTTTAATGTGAGAAAGGGAGTGAAGGAAGCCTGGCAGCATCTGCTGACAACAGTTTTGACAGCCGGGTAAAATGTATCGCAGCCCGACAAGGAGGCAGGGAAGAGGTCGCCTTAAAATGGCCCATAATAGGGAAGGGAGGAATGATATCATTGGAGAGAGCACGCTGGGTGTGACATTTTCATGAATACTGCTGATCAAGCAGCAATAAATCAATGTCTTTCTCGACCCATTTTTACAACAGACAACGGTACCAAGTCACACAAGAGCCCCTGTTTTGTGGATTGTAGGCTGGGGTGCAGTGCTGCAGAGATCTGAGCCGGTGAGAGATGGACTGTGGAGTCATTACTAAATGCTGTCATGACTCTCCTGAAAGTGGAAATAGTCAACTTTTTGGTTTCAACTTATCATTATGAAGTGCATGTTGATTGCTCAGTGTAATGGCTACGGAATAATGAGGAGAGTGTAGAAAAGCTGAGGTGTACGCAAGTGTGCTCATGTTGGTGTGCCAACCACCTTCTGCTCTGACTCTGAATGGCACAGCCTCTGGATGTGCAATGAGGCAGAGAGGACCTGCTACTTCCAGGCCCGAATCACGCTGAAGACGTGATATTGATTCACTCGGTAGAGATGGGACCTTTTTTTCGCTGCTGAAAACTCAGTCAAACGTGAAGAGAATGGTTGCAACGGTAATCCCTACAAAATTCGTTCTGTGAGGACAAAAGGACAGCTCCTCTCTGGTGAGACGGGGCAGGGAATATATGTTGCCGTGGCCCTAATTTGCATTTAATTATGGTTGTTCCACAGAGATTTGCATAACAGGTTGCACTTATCAGGTACATGAACAAATAAGTAGATAATCAATCAATGCATTCATCAATCAGGCACTTCATCTTTAAATGTCACACCCCCTGAAAATCATTATCCTTCAGGTTGGGCTGTTCATTATAGTGAGGTAACTTGGGAGGGCCACAAATAAACAAGAAAACAGATAGTCTACTGATGCATTAACCACAATCTCCTTCTTAGTCAATCAAATGTTCGTTTACTACCTCTGAGCAGGTCTTTTCGCCACCAGAGAACAGAACAGACTGACAGCACACACCCACACACGCACACCAGTGGGTGGATTTGTGCCTAATAGAGGTAGCTCACTACACAACAACCCCCAGCTATGGAGACAGACATTCATGCGCAGCAGCAGCAGCAGCAGCAGCAGCAGCAGCAGTATACTGAAGGAGAGCATATCTATGGTCTCCCTGGGGCAGCATTCGCCAAGAAAAGCCTTATGCAGCATACTGCATGCCAATCGGCCTGGTGAGGTCATGGGGGATATGTTTTCAGATGGTCTAACTTATGCTGGATGCTCATGTGAGAAAGTCTCTGCAATCCACGTCTGGGCAGGGAATCAGGGAAAGCAGCCCTGCAAGAGGAAGTTAATGAGATGAAGTCTGCTTGGTATGCCTCCACGCAGGTTGACGCGATGGCACATGGCAGCGTCTCGGCAGTGTCTCACCTGGGTTACTCGGGGAAAAAGCAGCAGCCGGACGTCTGCTACTGCCAAAAAAAAGGAAAAAAAAAAAAAAAAGCTCTGTTGTGTCAAGGAGGTAAACCGATGCTGCAGCAACATGATGGTAAAATGGTATCGACAAAGCAGTGAAATGGGTCCTCAGCCTGCCTGCTTTATGAGACCAAATGGAGCTGCTGCATCTGCTGAAGTGGATCATATTTTGTCTGAGCTGGTAGAAAATTATATTTCGTCGGGTAAATGCTTGTGTAGCCCGAGTCCAAACATCCTGACCAAACACCGATGCTGTTATGGACCGTCTAACTAACACATCTGTGTTTGTGAATGTGGGTATGTGATGTGACACCCTTTTCCTACAGACTCTGCCAATGTTAGAACGCGATAGCTCCTGGGTGACAGCCTTGATGCCATGGCAACACAGAAAACGTCAGTTTTGTGTGAGATGTAATCAGTGGCTCATTTTCAGATCACCTAATAATATTTAGAACAAAGAGCTCTCTCTGGAGAGAAAAAAGGCCTCGCCAATCAAGGTTGTGGATGAAACCAGAGCAGGCTCATTGTGCCATTTATGACCCTGTAGTGATGAGAAGAAAGGAGATTGTACCCTCAGCTAATTTTGTATTGGATTCAATGTTTGGAGTGACTGAATCATTACAGTTTTTCCAGCCTTGTGCATAATAAAAAACTAAATGGCTTGATGTAGAACTGTGTTGTAGTTGAAATTATTTTCAGACAATCTTGTGCGAATGTGTGTGTGTGTGTGTGTGTGTGCGCGCCAGGGGGATAGCATACTAAGCAGACCCCACTGCATCAATAGAAGTGCTGTTCATCAGCATTTACAACTCCCCCCTGTAATTCAAAGTGTTTTCCTTCACACACTATCACAAGAAATTCAGTGATACCTTGATATGCTGGATATCTCCTGACTGGAGCATCAGTCCAACAAATAAACAAACAAACAGAAAACACTCCTCATATCTGACATGCTGGGATGCAGTGAACGGGCCAAATTTAAATGCAGATCACTGACTTTGGATCTTCATTCTTGCACTGTTGCAACGTGCCCTCATGTGAGGGGGCTTATGACCAGTGATTTTCTTCCGAGAAAAGGAATACAGAATCCATGAGCACCACCTCTGAATATCAATATGGCCTCCTCAATTGAATATTCTCCACAGTACGGGCCCGCAGGTCTGTAGACTTTCAAATCTGCCAATTCCCAAGTGCAATTTCAGGTACAGGAAGTCTAAGAAAAAGCGAAATCCTTGCCTCTCCTTGTGAAAATACTATGCTCTGTTACATGGGCTTTCTTCATGTTACAGTCTAAATGTGGGGGAATAACGACAGCGAAAATGAAACCCATGATCATTGTATCCATTGACTCATTTTCCCTCTTTCAAAAACCCTCAAGATCCTGTGTTTTCCACCTCACACAGCAACAAAATGGCTAAATAATGCACAATCTTCTCTCTCCTTATTGTGTTGTGTAATCAGAAAACTCTCATACAGTACACACACACACACACACACACACACACACATACACAAAATGTGGACCAAGTATGTGTGTGTGTATGTATCTGTGTGTGTGCACGTGTGTGCATGCAAGTCTGCGACTGTCAAGTCATCTCATTGTATCAAGTCTTAATATTAGCACTTCTTCTGCAAAAACACAAAAGCTTATTTTGTGGTGAGTAAAAATTTGGGTCAGCGAATGCAGAGCTGGTCTGCAGAAGAGCCTCGGCGCTCAGGAACCACATATCACTTCTCTGCTATCAGTGAAAGGTGGCAGCGTATAAACTACATCACTGAGTGCATTAACATAGCAGTAAGAGCAAGTAGAAGCAGCAAAATGAGGCGTGGGCCTGATTTCACTGGTGTAGCAGTTACAATGGTGCCTCGGGCACTCATGAATAATAAGATATGTGATAACTAACACTCAACACAAGACAAGACCATTATACCTCATCCTTTATAAAAATCACTAGGACCACATTTTTACTTCATCTGTCACCTGGCAACATGCCCCCCCCCCCCCCCCCCCCCACACACACACACACACACACCCACACACTCATCCTATCATCAATGTTGTTACTAATTTAGACTTTATCACACCTTAATGACTGATGTGTAATTTGCATATCAGCCAGGACTTAACCACAGCAGAGAGCGGCAGATAGCCTATCACCTGATCCCCTGTGCTGATACAAAAATACACAATAAAACACAGAAACGTCTCACATCTGAAATCAATCTTATCCTGCACGTATCCGAGAGCGGGCTGGATAATGGCCACATTCTCAGTTTCACCTGTGGGGAAAGAGAAGGGGGGGGGGAGAAAAAAAAAAAACACAGCACGGAATACAGCCAAGTGGCTACTGAGAATAAAATTGCAATCTGACGGCTATCTTTGGCAACTGAGTGGATTTTTTTTTGACCTTGCGGTACAGGTCCTGGGCTGGTGGGTTACAGCCACAACCCCTGTCACAAGGGAGACTCTGAAGCCTTCCAGGTGGGTCCGGGGAGAACTACTTCAAGTCAATATTGCGCCTCTTTCGAAAGACGCTCCCCCCCCCCCCCCAAAAGAAGAGTTCACAGTCTACAATTCACGCCGATTGCAGCCCATGAAATATTGAATTTACCTTGCAGATGAATCATGAAGCCGAGTCAAAGGAGGGTGGGATTGAGCCGATCTCCTCCCAGGAGGGCTGAGAGCATTCTGGGGCTGGCTCGCCTAAAATGGGACCGACGCGGAGCCTCTGGGCGACGATTCAGGTGTCCCGAAACAGCGTGCGACGGCCTGCGAGACCAGCGATGCCCTTCAAGAAACCCATGACCGGCGGATAAAGGACGACTCCTCTTCGATCCCCCTCACACCGGAGACATGTAACTCCGCGTCCTCCCCCCCCACCCCACCCCGCCCCCCAAAACCCTCCAAACCCTCCCCCCACCTCTCTCCTTTTTTCGGCGAAGGAAGCTGGGGAAAAAAAAAAACGCAACGTGAAGGGTCCCGGTGTGGCTCCGAGGCTGCAGCTGTGCGGGGATCGCGTCCACTGCGCATCCGCCCGTGTGTGTGCACCTCCAGCAGGGGTGGAAAACGCCTTTCAGTGGCGCCGGGCTGCCGTCGGTGTGTGCAGCGCTGCGAGGGACTGACGCTGCTGCTGCCGCTGCTGAACGCGGCCAGATGTTCGTGTCGCTTTCACGGGGTTTTTTCTTTTTTTTTTTTGCCGGCGACGCAGGGCTCAGCGCGAGTTAATCCAGATTGACTGAAAGGCTGCTGCCATAATATGCCCCCCCCCCGACCCCCGCCCCCGCCCCTCTCCCCCACTGCTCCTGCCCCCGGACTGCTGTCAGCCACCGACCCGGCTCCATTTCTGACCAGAGGTGCTGTGCTCGGAATGGTAATCAGGGCGCTCCGGAGCTGCACAGAGACCATTTGTGTGCATGGGCAGATGCAGTGCCTCCCAGCCTATCTCGCAGGCAGGCATCATAATTTATTCATGTAGATTGAACTCCACTGCGCGAAAAAATGCAGGAGGCCTATAATATTCTCTGGGAAAAAAAAAAAAAAAATAAAAAATTCGATTTACAAAATAGTGCAGACATGTTTATCAGATTTAGACATACAGGATGAAAAATGAGTCAGGGAATAACCTGTATAGGCCAAAACAAGACTGTTACTGAAAACCCATCCATTCCTTTCAATAAAACCTTTTGTGCAAGGTACGTCTTATCTGGTAGAGCCAAATTTAGCAACCTATATAGCTGAATATCCCTGCATGTATTACATAGATTATTGGCAAGAAAGTGTTGAGTTGGCTGAAACTGAAAGCCCTGGCTCCCTGTGGGTCTGCTTGGCACTCCACCCCTCACTTACTGATGCAATGATCCTATGGCCTTTTGTGCAAGTTGGCAAAGTAGCCTATATGTACTATAAGTCTAATACAGCGCAGGCTTCAGCGACAAAGAAGTCTTCTCGCAGACTCAGTGTTTTGTTATTCCCAAAAACAATGACCTATACTGCTCCGCAGGCCTCCTGGCACTGTGAAAGAGGTGTTCCTTGTCATCCACAGAATTCCCCTGACGATTTTCACTCCAGATCAATAGATCCGTCCAGTTGCGAATCCAGTTAAGATCAATAGGGATAGCCTAAGTGGTTTAAGCATAGGTATCCAGAACTGGAATGGCAAGAGCTTTTTAAACTCTTTCTCAGACTGTATTTGTGTGCACAAAGTCAATATTACATAAATGTTTTTTTCAGCGATTCATTTCAGAAGTGATTTCCGGACTGGACACATATTGGCTACCTGCACAAAAACCTACTAGAATAACAGTTTTTTCACCAGCCAGTCACACACAAGCATTTTGCTGGTGGGAAGTGTTAATGTCAAGGCCTGCATGTGACCCACTGTGAGTGTCTCGTCCGAGTCATCAGGAGCTGACAGTTGGTGATATGAAATGACACTGACACGTCTTTGCTCTGCTCCTTTACTGTTGTGATTGACGTCGGGCTCCCTCTCACCGACGCGCGTCATCCAGGAACCGCTGGTAGGTGAGGCTGTCCGCCCGTTCACCTGTCCGGCTCTTCTGCTCCAGGAAGAGGCCCACGCAGTCCCGTGGAGGGTCAGCGATGCTGCGACTCCACAGGGTCTCTGTGATCCCCAGCAGCTCACGCACACGAGCAGAGATGACCTGCAGGGCGCAACAGCAGGGTTGAGTCCTTTGATGAAGTATATGTTTACGGTATCCAACCTTTATTTAATAAGGTAGTCCCACTGGGAGTGAGTGTCTTTCAGGGAGAGCTCACCAAGAGTGTGGCACCATGGGAGGAAAGTTACAGGAGTTACACTCCCCAAAAAAAAAAAAAAAAAAAAAAAATGCATCAAAGGACTTATAGGCTAAACCAATATAAATCTTGACTAAACAGAGCACGGACACTTCTTAACTGAGTCTGTCTCTAAGATATTTGGTTTGATGCAGCTACAGTAAAGCAGAGCTGAATACATACAGGTGCTTTCAGCCCATTTAGTTCCGACCTCAGGGAGAGATGAGAAAAACAGTCGCTTTAACTGTAAGCCGCATTTATGTGATACAGCTGATCTGAGGTGTCTGCTGGCAGTGATGCTCGGGTCACAACGCACAACTTTAATTGGATGTCACACTGTTCAAAGAAAGAGTGTCAAATGGGATGTGCAACTGAGTTGGCACGTCTAAATACAAGTTTGCTGGTGTTTACAGTCCACTCAGAGCTTACCGGAGGGACATTTGGATTACAATTAAAGAGGGAACTGATACGTAGCTCTACTAGCCTTGTTGTTCTCTCTTTGTAATTAATCACTTAGGTCTTTTACCCTCTGAATAGTCAAATTAAGCAAAAATGCCCATGCCACAAGTAGCTGAGCCCAGAGTAATGTTTTATGTGATATCAAGCAAAAGCTTGGTATTTCTAATTGGTGATTTTGGGTACTTAGATGATCACTTATGAAACACTTGAAACAATTAAGACAAACAACACCAGTTGGTAAGAGTAGGTTATATGCAGTGCAGTAGGTATAAGTATGGCATCATTATCTCGGTGCCTGTGCTGAAACCTCCTTGAACACTGTGTGAGCCTCCACATTTGATATGTAAACAAGTCTCCATAACAACATCAACCTCTTTTGAATGTTCTGATCAAAAACTCGAGTTTCTGCCTCCTCCTAATACCTGCATGTCTTTAAAATCTGTGACTCCAAGCCTTGGCAGGTAGACACAATTTACATAAATGAGCTTTCTTCCAGTGATGAGGTTGTCCGTGAAACATGCCTGCGAGAGAAATGAATAATGAGGTCAGAGCTGTGAAGAGTGAAACATTATCTCGGAGGCTGACAGGATCATGTCGCGTGACGGTCAATGTTATCTCTGTTTGGTGAATGTTAACCTACTTTGTATTGTGGAAATCCTAAAGACTCAATCCATCTTGCAACATCATGACAACCCCACCGGAGGAACTCCATGTTGCCTGTAACCATGTTGCCATGGAAACTGCTACCTGCCACTAGGTGTTGATGAGTGTTTCCTTCACACGGAAAAAGCGCACTTTATGTTTGAATACAATAATATGTAAAAGAAAGTGGGTTTCCGCGGGAACTTTCGGACATTTTACGGCAAGTGGGCAACATTTTTCACACCAAAGTGAACAGAAGAAGGTTTTTTTGTAAAGACAAGTAACAGACACGACTCCAGGATACGTTTACAGGAGCAGCCAATCAGCTTCTCGTAATTGAGGGCGGCTGGTAAATAGCGCGCAGTGATTGGCTTATAAATCGGGTCTGCCCCGCCCACGCTGACCGCAAACAGCGAATGCCGCCTCGCGCCGCTTTCGCAGATCTACAAATCATGCGCGCCGGCGCTTGTGCCGCGCTGCCGCGCAGCCGCGCCGACGCGGTGTTGGGAATCGAATATTAACGCGCCGCCTCGCATCCCGCCGCTCCGTCCTCTGCAACATTTCTGCTAGCTGAACTTCTCTTTGAACTCCGGTGTCTTCTGGGTCGGCTGAAGGGCTTCAGAGCAGGGAAAGAGAAGCCGGACTCTCCACAATGGCAGCAATGCTCCTCCGCTCGCTTTTGAACAAGAAGGTATCACTAATTCATGCTTTATATTTTACTGAAGCGTCGGTTTCTTTTGTTTTAGTTTGACGCGTTTGCAACTCAGCGTGAGCTGCTAGCTAACAAAGTCGTTGTCTAACACGCACGCTGCACTCTCCTTCGCCAACATTTAATATTTGTGTGCAGTTTAGGTTGAGTGAGTGAGGGCAGGTTTTATTTGCATCACGTGAACAGGACTGAGAAGCAGTAGAAGCACTCAGACTTGACTCTTATTCGTTAGACCTCGAGCAGTGAGTTTAATATGATCTGAAGACTAAATGTTCTGGTGTTTTATCTCTTGCAGGTCCCCCTCCAGCTGGGTCGCTGTTACTCCTCCTCAGTGGTGAGAGCTTCCCTGAACTTTCATAACTCAGGAAGGACGGAAGGAATGAATGAATGAATGAATGAATGAATGAATGACAGGTGTTCAGCACAGGTTCTCCTAATTGTCAGTGTGAGTGCAACAGATGTGCCACATCTGGTTGCTTTATGCAGTTCCCTAAAGGTATATAAGTCTTTGAATTATTGGACACACATGATATTAATATGACACCACGCTTTTAGAAATGTTTGCAGACGTTGTTTTATTGAAAGAACATAATTCACAGTCAAGTGTGATCCTGTTTTTTTAGATCTTGAAAACAATAGCCTGAATGATACTTTTTAGTTCCAATATCAATATGTCAAAGTTTAACACATACGATAAGTTTATTGGCCGATATACATTATTTAACATAAACATTTTTGATAAGGATCCCTTGCATTTGGTTGTTTAAAGAGTCTGTTTCGAAATAACACCAAACATATTTTTGTATTTCTTACAACAATATCTTGTTATTGAGATTGTTATATCTCAATAAGATTCAATAATACAATAATACTGATTGTATTGGGCTGGTCGAGAGATTGTATTGGGCTGGTCTTATGCTCTTCAGATGTGTCCAGAACGACTCAAGTTTTTAGAATATCAGCGCAAAACTATGACATTAAGTCAAAGAAACTCGACTTATACCTCCAAGTAAGGATTCAGTTGAGCCATAAATCCAAAAGGGGGTGTTTTAAACATTTTTAAAGCACAGAAGTTCCCAGTACTCATTGTAAGATGGAAGATGTTCAGAACCATCGAGACTGCGTAGAAATGTCTCAAAAAAATCACTGACCATGTTTACATGCACCGAATATTCTGTTTTTTGCCCTTATTCCGAAAAAAGAGAATAGTCCTACTAAGCTGTTTACGTGGCTGCTGTAAAAGAATATTCCACTAATATTCTCGTTTACATGCAGCCGTGCATACTCAACTGACGTAAAACGCCCCCATGATGTGCATCCTACTGCTGCACCTTCAAAACCGGTTCACCTTCAAGTCTTTCTAAATGTTTAAAAGTAGGTATGTTAATCCCTCCCACCAGGAATGTGGGTTTGTCTCTTGGGCATGCGTCTTTATCCCCAGCCTTGCAAACTGTTGGCTAGTTGTTTTTTTACAACGCACAGAGCGTGCCGTAAACAGGCAAGAGGCCGTGTGTTGCAAACTGCGGTTAAAAAACCCCAATTGAGATGTATATTCTGATTGCAAAGAATGTTCCCAAAACATACGGGCATATCCCACATGTCTTAATTGGAAAATGCTACATTTGGAATAAGGCCTAATTTTGAATATCCAAACAGAATATGACATTTACACGACCTGTATCAAATCCAAAATATTGTCTTATTCAGAATAATAGTGGAACATTAGTGTGCAGGTAAACATATTCACAGTTTCAGCTGTTAATATTAAGAAATAAATATACTGTTTCACAGGAAATGATACAATACATCAATGCATCAACCAAACTGTGACTTTGAAAAGTGACTGTCACTGTCAAAACACAAAGAGCTCAATGTTTTTCAAACCTGCTTAGAATTAGTGTGTTTTATGGGACTGGGAGACGTCTACTGCAGCATGGAAGACTCTCTGAACAATCAAGGCTCTGCTTAGAAATGTCTGATCAGGAAAACTTACATTTTAATATAAATAACACAACTATTAACATATAGAAAGTAAAGTTCTAAAGTGGAGATCTAAAACTAATGCTTTATGAAGTCATTATGTGTTAGTGATGCATGGATGTCCTTAATGAACTTAGTAATGATGTAACCAGACAGGAAGGGATTTAACCATATGCTTCTGTGATCCTCTAGCCCACCACCAAGCTGTTCATTGATGGCAAGTTCGTTGAGTCCACCACCTCTGAATGGCTTGACATTCACAACCCTGTAAGTTTTCATAGATTAACTATATCCATTCTGCAAAGAGGCCACAGTAACAAGACCTCTGCTGTAAGCTGGCGGCAAATAACCAGTGCCACTTTATAGTAGTAACTTATTAACATTGGAAAGGGAAAAATGAGTCTTGATTTGCTAATTCTAACCGCTTAATTTGTGAAGCTAGAGAAATCAGTGCCCAATCTACACAGCCAGTTGTGTAGTTTAGCTTGTCAGGAATAATCCTCTAGCAAAGTAGTGATAGATGATTATAGTGTGCAAAAACTACTCTACTTTCATTACATTAAATATCAAACCTGAAAAAGGATAGAGAACAAACATTTGGTTATTAATATTAATGAATGAACGTGCATGAAGTAATACCAAGTAATGACTTCCCCTGCTCTCAGTCAACTTGTCTGTATGTAATGTCTCCTGCTCTTCAGGCCACTAATGAGGTGGTGGGACGTGTTCCCAAAGCTACCCAAGAGGAGATGCTGGCAGCTGTGGACTCCTGCTCCAGAGCCTTTAGTTCCTGGTCCGAGACCTCCATCCTCAGCAGGCAGCAGATCTTCCTGCGCTACCAGCAGCTCATCAAGGACAACATAGTATGGAAATGTGTCACTTTCTCATCTTTCACTAATGGGTTTCCATTTTGAGAGGACAACTTAGAAAGCAAGGAAATAGTTTTATGTTTCCATCTTCTTGTTGTTTTCCTTGCTGATGTCTTTAATTAATTAGTTTTTCCTCTGTTTCAGAAAGAACTGGCTAAAATAATCACCTTGGAGCAGGGAAAAACTCTTGCTGATGCAGAGGGAGATGTATTTAGAGGACTCCGTGAGTAAAGCAATGACCTCCCGGCGTGCTATTGGGTTTTGATATCCTATCTATTAGATTAGAGTGCCGGTGAATATATAGTGGGGATCAAATTCCCCTGTTCAAACTGTTGTCTATAGTATCTGTATCTCCTGATGAAAAGTCTGTATCTTTGGCAAGCCTTAATGCCATTGCCTGGGTGAACTAAGTGGCTGCAGGGTGTCCATTATTTGCGTGCAACCAGACACTCAATGCGAATGTGACTTTCACTTTTAAATTAATGATGGGGCATGGGTTCTGTTTTGGCCATATTGGCATATAGAGGCTTAAACTGCTTTTCAAGAGCTTTCAAAGTGTCCAATTATAACAAAACAAGGGTTAAGGAAACAGTATCCCTGCAGCATCACATTGTTAAATCCTCATGTTTAAATGTGAGTAGCTAGTTTGTTTTCATGTAAAACACTTTGCTGGCTCTGCTTTTAGCTGCATACTATATAAAGATAATTATGCAGTTCCCCCCATTGAGGTGCACTTGCTCACTTTGGCAGACTTGCATCAACAAGAACCACGTTGAGAAATTAAAACAGCCATTCACACTTGCAAATAAAAGGAGATATATTTTGGTTATTACAAGACGTAGCTGCCAAAGTATTTTGTGTACTTGGACCAGCTCCCAGCTTTGGGATGCCCAAGTTATTCTGGCATGCTAACTTTTAACTTATCAGCTGAAAGACAGGCTACATCTGCAGGTGTGCTGCCAGCATCAGAGATGTTCCTACAGTACTGGGACCAATAGTGCTTGATGTTTTCACAAGCGCTATTACAGTTTACTTGTAGGGAAGAGAAATCAGTTAAGAGTTTGTTTTTATTCTTAAATGCATCATAATCTAGACATTAAATCACCTTTTCATCTTAACATAGTCCCATTACGATTTTCAAACATGCATCCATTAGTTTATTGTGTATCTCATGTGTTTATCTCTTCACTTTTTTATTGGTTAACTTCGGACCTTCTCTTCCTTTTCACATCGCAGAGGTGGTTGAGCATGCCTGCAGCATTACGTCCCTCATGCTGGGGGAGACCTTACCTTCCATCACCAAGGACATGGACACTTACACCTACCGCCTGCCCATCGGCGTGTGTGCTGGTATCGCCCCTTTTAACTTCCCTGCCATGATTCCTCTGTGGATGTTCCCCATTGGCATGGTATGTGGCAACACCTACCTGATGAAGCCCTCTGAACGGGTCCCCGGATGCACCATGCTCCTGGCCAAAATGCTCCAGGATGCCGGAGCACCAGATGGTACAATCAACATCATCCACGGCCAGCACGCAGGTGAGTGTGTGTCTCTCCATGTTAATTCAGAAGCACACAATCTGTGTGTGTGGGTAATAAGCTTGAAAGGTCCATGGATGATTCAAACACTAATCATATACCCCCTGGCATTATGTAGATGGGAAATTTCCATACTATGCGCAGCCTATTTCTGTAAGTAATCTCTGCATCCGAGGCCTTGGTGCCCCTTTATTGTGCCTTAAGGGTGCAGCACAGATGAAGAAGAGAGGGTTTACAATATCCGTTTGTATCTTTGTCTAGCGGTGAACTTCATCTGTGACCATCCGGCCATCAAAGCCATCAGCTTTGTGGGCTCCAACCCGGCTGGAGAGCACATCTACGAGCGGGGATCCAAGAATGGCAAGAGAGTGCAGTCCAACATGGTACACCAGAACTCATAGAGCTCATTTTACCATCCTTAGACTATGTTCACTGCTCTTACATCAGGGAATATCAGTCTTACCAGGCTGTAGTTGTTGTTTTGCATGAAAACTTGAATATTAAACACTGTTCCTATTGTTATGGACAAAGAACTATGGAACAAAGTATTTGCTTTACTGTTAACATGACAACAGCTCAGTGCTTCGCTGTCAATCATTGATATTTGTAACACACGATTAGCACTGTTCTGCCTCTGTGTGATGTCCAGCAGTCAAACTGCAGAGAAATCTTACGGAGCCGTGTCCTACATTCTTCATTTTAGGGTGCCAAGAACCATGGTGTGGTGATGCCTGATGCCAACAAAGAGAACACCATCAACCAGCTGGTGGGTGCTGCCTTCGGAGCAGCTGGCCAGCGCTGTATGGCTCTCTCCACTGCCATTTTTGTAGGAGATTCTCGTGAATGGCTTGCAGAGCTGGTGGAGCGCTCTAAATCACTGCGCGTAAACGCAGGTAACTTCATTAGTAACAGTGTAGACACAATTTTTTTTTTTACATTTCAAATAGTATTTGTTCTTATGCATTTAATATAAATATTGCAGCATAATACTGCCCTTCACAAAGGTAAATTTTACATGCACATGTCCTTAAGGTGATCAGCCTGGGGCAGATGTGGGTCCCCTGATCTCACCTGAAGCCAAGGCCAGGGTGGAGTCTTTGATCCAGAGTGGGGTGGATGAAGGTGCCAAGCTGCTGTTGGATGGGAGAAATGCTGTCGTTAAAGGATATGAAAATGGAAACTTTGTAGGACCCACCATCCTGGGCAATGTTACGGTGAGATTTAGCTGCAACCTTTTTTTTCTCTTCTTTTTTTTTTTTTTGTCAATCATTATAACATCCAATACAAGTAAGTTCCAGTATGACATTTTGTAAGATTAAGAGAAATATAAAATTAGGTTGAGACATTCTGAAAAATGTACAAACAATTGTAACATTCTTAGTAGGAACACAACAAGTCCTTTGTTAAGATTAAATTGCAAGAAATTATTTATGTGGACCTTTTGGAGTATTTATCCCATACAAAATCTAAAACAAGAACTTTGAATTAATTCAGTGTTTTGATGAAGCTTGTTGTTATTTTAATTCATATTTCAGCATTCTTTGCTCCCACAACCTCTTGAATCTGCTGAGCACTGGTTAAAACAGCTCTCCAGCTATATCCTGAGGAGATTGAAGTAACTTCCCAGGTTAAGAAAGCTGATAAAATGCTTTTACTCCTAAGCCCAAAAGTCAGACCACTCAGTGAATTCTGGGGCCTTGGGACTGATTTTCTTGCCCAGACCACTTGACTGTCACAGTGGAGACTTATAAAACCATCACCTAAATAACTCAGTGACATTTCCCCAACCATCAAGGTTAAGAGTGTCAGACATGGTTTAGTTAAGATAGAAAGTAACTAAGTGTTAGTAAGTACATTTAAAGCATGTTTTTCTTGTCTTTACCATGTGTTGAGATAACATCTTTGAACATACTGGTAATTCTTGTACTGTTAATGATGCCTTGTGAAGTCTTAGTAGTAGATGCCGGAGGGAACTTACACTCATCATTCTGGTTTTCTTCTTAGCCAAACATGAAGTGTTACAGAGAGGAGATCTTTGGACCAGTGCTTGTTGTCCTGGAGGCCGACAGTCTTGATGAGGCGATTTCTTTAATCAACAGTAACCCCTACGGCAACGGCACCGCCATCTTCACCACCAATGGAGCCACAGCACGCAAATACACACATGAGGTGGACGTTGGCCAGGTGAGACTCTTTTGTAAAGGCTGAATAAAAGGACACTGGAAATATATTAGATAAACCTACTGGTTGTATATGGTTTTCAGATTGACTGTCAGGATCCAAATTGGTCATCTTTGGTGTTATTTTGGTCCTCAGTGAGTCACATGTGTGAGACTTGAATGAGTAAACAGTTTTGTGTGGGAGGCGTTCCGTTTCAAAAGAGGAAACCGACATCATTCATCGTGAAGTGGGAATATTTGTTGGAGAGACTTGAAGGCTCAAAGGAATAATGCTATAAAGTATTCATGGAAGTGAAACACTCAGAGCTGATTTTTTTTTTTTTTTTTTTTTCTCCTAAATTTAACATCTAATCCTTTTTTAAACCCAAGCTTCACACTTGGATTTATTAATTTTTTTTTTTTTTTTGTGGCATTAAATGATAGGTCCACAAGTTTTAAAACAATACGTACATGCCAAAATGTACATTGAAAGCATATTAGGAAGTTGTTTTTAAATGGCCAGTATGAACAGGTGGAATTACAGTAAGCAAAAACTTACTGTTCTTTTAAAACAAAATTTGTTTTAAGAGAAGTTCACATTTTTTCAAATCTATCCTTTAACTTCAAATCACCACCTTTTTTGATGAATTTTTATTTATTTAAAAAAAATAGAAATTGTCTTAAATTAATGTTTGTATGGGTGGAAAAAGCAGTCAGGAATCAGTACGTTGTCAACCTACTGTCAGATATCACCTGCAAATACATAGAAAGTACAGATATTTTAGCTCAAACACATAACATGAGTAGAGCGAGAGTGAGTTAGAGCGTGACTGACTGACTGATACAGGTTAGTACAACATTTCTCATGCAGATAGATGAGAAAATCATTTTTCACAGCCTTCATCCAGAAGGAATTATTTGTCCATGTCTCCTTCACATTTCCTCTTAAAGTGAATTCAGAGGACCTTGTAGTAGATGAAAATACGTTAAATTGATTTATCACACCTGGCTTTTGAACATACGGTTTCCGACCAGTTTTGGTAAGGTTATGCCAACCAAATGACACAAATTATACTTTGATCCCTGGTTTATTTGTACCCCTGCAGTAGTTATGTTTGATCATGTGTGCATGCATTTTGTACAGATTGGCGTGAACGTGCCCATCCCCGTCCCCCTCCCCATGTTCTCCTTCACTGGCTCTAGAGGCTCATTCAGAGGAGACACCAACTTCTATGGCAAGCAGGTAAATTAACAAAAACAGTTTGTCGTGTGTTCGATGATAAAAATACTCCTGCATCAAATAAAACATTGCATATGTACTGGGTAGCTGACACAGGTGTCTCTTTACCACCAGGGCATCCAGTTCTACACTCAGATCAAGACCGTGACGTCGCAGTGGAAGGCTGAGGACGCCACTGTGACAAGCCCGGCTGTTACCATGCCGACCATGGGACGCTAAACTGACGGCACATCCAGCATAACCTTCAGAGACTTGTCATATGCCTTAAGAAGAAGCCCAAGGAGGGAATCGGGGGAGGGAAGGTTACATGTCCTTTTTACTGTTGAATTATTCACACTGGGGATTATTAGTTGGTGATTGTATGAACTCTGAACATCCCAGACAATTTTGTTGCACTAACACACAAATGCAATTTAACCTTCACTGGGAAGGCGGGGGAGGTGAACTGGACTGATGCAATGAATGGTGCTGTGAGTCTCCTCATGGGTCTGTTGTATTTCATACCCGTTTTCTCCTGTCCTTTTTCTGACCGAGTGGACTATGATTTAACAGTGGTCAAACATTTCATGATCCATTGTGTACTCTTGTATCACATTTCTTAAAAAACCTATAGTTGAGATCAAAAGAATCAGGGATTCTAACTTTGACAGCAAATGTCTTCCACCAGTATCCTCTGTGGTTTTTTAGCTTGTTCTGTTTATCAGAGCACTGTGTAGATTCATGAAAAGTAATCATAAATAGAACAAGTGATACATCAGAAAAAGGACACGCCTGTTCTCCGTTACTCTGTTAAAACTGAAATAATGGTTGCACGTCTTGTCCTCTAAATGTAAATCCTACTGTATACTGTCCAGTGTTGGGATTAACGCGTCTTTTGTGGGTCTGATAGAGGTTCACGGTTTTGTACTGTATTGTCAGAGTGATACTTTTTTGTGGTCATGAATGGCATAGAAGTTGAATTGCAGTGCTTAGAGCTACAATACAGTATGTGCTAGACATCTTTTCATCCAAAGTATTTAAGCTACTTCAAACTTGGTCAAACTTGCAGTAAACAGAGACTTTGACCTTGACTTCTCTCTTAGGTCATGCGGTTGAAGATTAAGAGATGATAAAGGTATTTGAGTCTGTAGTTCACTGCTGGAATAAAGAGACTGTAATTTGACTCAATTGAACTCTGATTTTTGCTGAAATTGTTCAGTTGCAATTGTATGTATTGTTCACTACACATCAAGTAAACATATTATTATGCTGGAGCAAAGTAGGTGCGGATCAAAACAATGAACTCCACAGATGAAAAGTAGGTGAGGATGTTTGAACTCGAGTTGTTCTGATTCTGAAATGAGCAGCCTATAATTTTGCTGCTGAAAACATCCCACTGTTTTGACTGCCTGTGAAATGTAAACATCAGAAATATAATGCTCCTGCTGGCAGACATTAACCACTGAAGGTTTCCCCACTGACAGAACAGGCATTAAGATTATAATTATAATGATAATAATAATAATTATAATAATGATGATGATTATTATGATTATTATTATTATTATTATTATTGTTATTATTATTATTATATTGTTGTGTATTGATTGGTGAGCCCTGCACGAGACTCAACACTGCGTCATCACAGCGCGGGTGACGTCACTGGCAGGCAGCCGCGGGGCAGTGACGTCACTGGCAGGCAGCCGCGGGGCAGTGAGATCCGTACATGATGGTGAGCAGCGTCCAGAAAAGAAAAAAAAAAAAACACTCTTTAGTGTCACACTTTTCACACTTTATTGTTTTCGGTTTGTCGTGGGGAGTTTGTGAGTGAACTTTGAGCCTCCTCGGTGAACTGCCGGTAACGGGCGGCGGGTGGCTAACAGGCTAACTAACTTTAGCTGGTGGACAAACTTCCCCGGCGAGCTCCTCTGACAGAGTTAACTTTACTCTTTGGATTGTTTTCACTACATTTAAATACTCTCGACAGCTAAGTTATCATTGGAGAAAAAACAAAAAAAAAAGAGGCTGGTTTAAGTAGCTCCAACACACTCTGGTAAGCTTCAGGACTGGAGTTTGTGTTGTGGAAACACTGTCGTGCGGACTGACGACGTGTTGTCGGCCTGTTCCCCTGCACAACATCTCCATCCACTGAATTCACATGGACACAGCGACATCAGCTCATCAGACATCCTGCCCCTGTTCACTGACACCCCATTAGGTCAAATGCGTCACTGAAGGTGGATTATTAACTTTTAAGGGCGTTGAAGCAGTAGATTTTTATGCAAACATGTTCTGCTCCATTTTTTTTTTGTTAATGCTGCTGTAAAAGTACGTTTATTTTAGGTATAAAATAGCCATTGTCCGGGAAGCCACTTTTTATATTCAGTATCAGGTGAGGCAGCCCTAGAAAGATCCAGCATAGAGCATCCTAAACCACCCCAAAGCACTAATATAGTGATTTAAAAACATTACAAATGTAATTGACCTTTCATATACCTTTTTTGTATAAAAACAAAGCTTTATAAAACCTGCAACAAACTTCGAGTGATAATCTTTTATAAGATCGTAGAAATGTATGGCTCAGTGATGATGACAAAAAACTCTGGTAGATCCACTCCAGATATTTTTGTTTCCAGTACAAACTCCCCTCAGACAGTATTGTTTGTATGCTTTGGATTGATGATTGATAAATACTGATGTTTGACCAGGCAGCAGTGAAAACATTGTTTTAAATCAAGGATTAGTTCTACAATGTGACTTTGACAACGCAGAGCCACTGTTGCATGTGTTTACTGTTTTTTCAGACAGCAGCGGGAATCAAGCTTTTGAAAAAAACTACAGGCAATATTTCAAAAAATGTTGTAAAAACTGAACAGGACTATAAGGTGCTTTGAGTGAACCATGCAAAGTTTTCTTCTTTGTTCTCTAAGGCTGACACTCTTTCTACTTTTGCTCTGGCGCAGAGCAAAAGGTCCATTGGAGCCAAGATTTACTTTAAATCGATACAAGTCAAGTACACACTGCCTGACTTTTTTTTTTTTTAATACATATTCCTTTCACATACTGAAAGGGTAGGCATGTGACACCTCATATGATGAGATGGTCATGACAAGTTCATGATTGCATCGAATATCCCAAAAACGTTTAGCAGTGTCTTACACACATAAGGCTGGTGTATTTGAGTCTTTTTTTTTTTTTTTTTAAAGCAGAGGGTAACTTCAAATGAGCAAATATCCAAGCCATGAATGAAAGTCACAGAGAGGAGCATGCACCCTTTGCAGCAGGCAAATAAAACCTTGAGGAATTATTTAGTCATAACTCTTCTTTATAGATACCACTTAGCTGCTGAAACATTTCAGTGATAAATAAATAAAGGAATACAGGGACAGTGTCAGGGGGCCCAGTTGTTACAGTCCTTTAACTGTAAAGTCAAGCTTCAGACTGCATAACAATCACATGTCCAGTTGTAGCATTTCTGTTCATTTCTGTAACTTGCTCCAGACAGTAGAGCAAGTTAAATGACTGGAATTTATAACTTCAAGTGGAATTCACAGGCAGTAACATTTCTCAAGTAAAAATGTTTTCAGTCTCTTCATTTTCTATGCAAGCAGGGTGACAGTGTCTCATTGGGGGTTATCCACAGAGAAGTGCCCGACTGAGGCTTTTTAAGACATCATAATTCCTCATGCTAGAGATCTGAGTTTTGTAGTGAGATGTTGAGACATGCGTATCGATCATTAAGATCAAAGGATTGAAGCACCACCAATTTAAGTCCAACATGGTGAAATTGTGATGTTTTCTAAAGTGTCTGCAGGAGTCGACTCAGCAGGTAGAGAGGTTTTGGGATGTGTCTCTGTGGTTGGTTAGATGGTCTGACGGGGAGTGGTCATATACCTGGCAAAATAACTCTATTGCCTGGTACTCTTCTGTTGCTTCTCATGCTGTAGCTTAACATCTCCCAATACTGATCAGCAACAGGTTGAGCTGCTTTTTTTTATTTTGAGCAGTTCAGCACAGTTTAATAGAATAATGGCGTTACAGTGCTGTAATTAGGAGACCTGTTGTTTTTTTTTTTTTGTTTTTTTTTGCTGTTTCTCCAGAGTGAAGATGAGGCTCACCGTGCCACTTCTACTGCTGGTCCTGCTCACTGTCGCAGGGCTGAGCCGAACCCAGGTCAGGACCTCTCTCCTGGATTTGACCAACAGCATCGGGAACATCCTTCCCAGCCTCAGCCGACCAGCAAACCACAGCCGCATCTTCTATGCGGTGATGTTTGATGCAGGGAGCACAGGGACACGCATCCATGTCTACACCTTCATCCACACTGACTCGGGTAATACTGGACATCGTCTCATGTTACTCTGACCTGCTTCCCTCTGCTCTTTCACTCATATTATGATATCAGCATCCTGTGTGAGAGGCAGGTCAATCCTATGTGTATTTACTGCAACAAGGGTGTCATGTAATGTATTTACACAGCCTGTGAAATACTTCAAAAGATCAATTGGTTTACAAAGCAAACAGAAAAGTAACACACTGTTTTGCAGTCTCTATTAATTTCCTCTATCCTCTAACTCTCCACTTCAGGGTACATAGGTTATACTTAACTTCATTAAGTTTTTAAGTAATAATCCAATTTTGTCAGATTTAACTCAACAAGCTTCATTTTGAATAAGGGGATATATTCTGCATATGTATGCCAAGCAGATTTAGGCTTCTTAATGCTTTTAATAGCTGCTGCACATTTGATGTGGGAGGATCTTGTATCTTTTAGTGGAGCTGCCTGTTTTGGACAACGAGATGTTCCATTCCATAAAGCCTGGTTTGTCAGCATATGCTGACTCCCCTGAAATGGTGAGTTCATTGTCAAATCTATTATATTGAGCGGAAGAAAAAAAGGTCAGCTGGCTCTACATTGTAATCAGAAACAATGCCAATATCCTCCCTCTGCGGGGAATAACATTGCTAATGAAAGTTAAGTAGGAAGTGAGAAAAGCAAAATGACAAACAAGTGAAGATACAAGCAATCTGATATGTAACACTTGGAAGTGTTTTCTCAATTCTAACCAGTCACTCTGTCATCAAAAGATAGTTCAGAGCAGTGCTGTTTTGTAGTGAGCGTTGTCTCCGTTTTTAAAGGCAGGACACACGGTGAGGATGTTGTTGAAGGTCGCCAAGAAGACCGTGCCTCGTCTGGAGTGGAAAAGAACGCCAGTGGTCCTCAGAGCAACAGCTGGACTTCGGCTGCTGGCCGCGGAGAAAGCCCAGGCTCTTCTGGACCAGGTAAAGGGAGTGCAATGGCACTGAGACGTGACGTACTGTTGGGAGTAGAGTGCAGTTCTTTAACGGAGGGGAGTTGTTAGACGCTACATTGTCTGACACTTTCAAAGGAAAGTGCAACCTCTTATCCGGGGGAGGAGCAGACAGAAAAGGAAAGAACATTTTCAGCGCTGTGGCAGGTGGTACAGAGACAAGAGGAAGAGTATTGTTATCAGAGTGGTGTGAGCTTACTGTGGACGGGTCTTGTGGAGGGGATAAGATAGTAATGGATGGCCCTGGGGCACCTTGGAAGATAAGTGATACTTTATTAATCCCCCTGGGGGAATTAATTAATCCCTTCAAACGGAGGGCACCTCTGGATGAGCTACCATTACAGTAGATAACATTAAGGCCATTTCTCTGCTGCTTTCCTTGGCTCCCTCATGTTCTCATCCTCCCTCTCCCCCTTTTCTCTCTCGCTGTCATTATGCCTCTCCTCCCTCTCGTCGTCTTCTTCCTCCGCAGGTTCAACATGTGTTTGATGAATCTCCTTTTTTGGTCCCAGACAACAGCGTCAGCATAATGAATGGCACAAATGAAGGTAACGTCTGCCCCGCCCTCTGCCCTGACAAGCAACACATTCGTCAGTCATCACAGCCACTCATGTTCTTTCTGCAGTACTTTGTAGGTGGCATCAGCGATCCCTCTGCCCTACTTTTAGTGTGCTGTGCAATTTCCATAAGGAGTCTTTGTTTACTGCAGACATTTAACTAAATTGCAGTAGACTTTTTAAAATTGCCGTCTTTTATGATGACACTTAAGAAAATGAAATAGCTCGTCACCACAAAGCTGTTATGACGTTAAAAGTCTGTAATTATGTGGTGAAAATTTGTTATTGTCTGTCATGCCTCAGTGTAATTGATTTGTCAGCATTTCAACCTTGTTTTTAGAATTATAGCTCTTACTCACGTGTTTGCATGTGTTTGTATATGCTGCAACCATTGTAATTTCAGTGAAAATTTGTTGTCAGCTTTTCTAAAATGAACCTGTGCGTTCCCCTCTAAATGACTGAGAAACCAGAATAAATTGTGTTTCCTGGTTTGCTAATGTCTTTAATGTAGGAATCCTGGCTTGGATATCTGTGAACTTTCTGACAGGTGAGTGCTATAAACCCACGTCTACATGGTCTGCATCATAACACACCGAATATTTTCCCGGATTAGATTCGGTTTCCTGAGCTCAGCTACTGTATACCCACATTTAACTTAGTGTCTGAAAATGTGCTAGTGCCTTATTATAGACCCTGGTACAACACATGCAGGATGAAGGCACACAACTATGATTTTGTTCCCTAAAGGGGATAGCTCTGATCTTTATCAGGCTCAGTGTTGGGATTTTATACTTTTCAGTTGCACGTTCTTTGTGAAATAGGCCTTTTGAAGATAGCATCTAAGGTTTAGCTGATTAGCTGTTCTCTGTCGTGGCTGCTGGATTAAAGTAGGAACTGTTTTCAGGTCACCTGAATGCACAGACCAAGAAGACGGTGGGAATCTTGGATCTGGGAGGGGGATCCACACAGATCACTTTCCTGCCAAAACTGAGGGTCAGTTGTTTGTTTGCATGTTTAGAGATTTCTGTACAAATTAAACTCTGGATTAGTAACCCACTATGTCCTTCATATTCCACCGTAGAAAACCATTGAAAGTGTTCCTGTTGACGATTACGTAGCCAGATTTGACATCTTCAATTCAACATTTGAATTGTACACTCACAGGTAACAGATTCAATAATTAATGCGTGTTCATTATAACATAGTAATCCTACATGTGAATTATTTGTGATAGCATCAAATTAATTCCTGATTTAATCTCTATTCAAGGTAATTTTTAAAGATTTTAACTTTGTAACTTTCAGTAATCTGATCTGTTTTTTAATTACGAAAACTTCTAATATCTGTTTAGTCTCTGGGATGTGAATAACAGGCAGACCATTTGTTTGGCATATTTTCAGAATTACTTACTTGTTACATGCACCGTCTGTTCCTGGTTGTTTTTTCTAACTGTATAACTATCCTTTGACTTCATCCAGTTACCTCGGAAATGGACTGATGGCAGCGCGACTGGCCACACTGGGCGCTTTGGGTGCAGAAGGTACTGAGCTGTACATGAGGAAGAGGGGGTTGGTTGCCATTAGCTGTGGGTCAGTGTTGTTCATTGTGAGTGTCTCTCGGAAGGATACTGAGACACAACAGCGAGTCGGTTCTCCAAGTTGCCCTCTCGGGTGCTTTTTCCTTCCTGCCTTGTTCTCTGAATACTGAGTAAAGGAGGCGATGAGCGATGTTTTTGTGGGATGTACTTCAAGTCTCTCTTTCCAATAAACAATTCAAGCGAGGCTGTGAGATGAATCACCGAAGGGCTTCAGAGAAAATTGTGTTAGTGAGTTCTTGAGTCAGTCTGACCAGGTGCGAAGCCTTTGAGCCAGTTAGAAGATTAAACAAGTCATGTCTGCTCTCAAAGGGTTGGAGTGGCGGGTTTTTAAAAGTTCCTGCCTGCCAAAGAAGTTCAGGGATGAATGGAGCTTTGGAGGGCTGACCTATCAAGTGAGCGGGGACCCAGATGGTAAGATCCTGTTTACTAATGGACTGTTGAGTCAAGTAGATCCAAAGCAACCGTATGTGGGACTGAACATTTTTGAACATCCCTTTTGAATTTCACTGTGATGGGTTTAAACCCACCCCAGGATATCTGGGGACTACAAACGTCCAGAGTAAATCAGTGACAGATTTGAGCGAACACAAAACAAACTTTTGTAATGGCAACAAAACATCTGCAGTAATGTCTCCAAAGCACATTAAAATGGACTTAGTTGAAGTACGCATCATTTCCTATTGTTGTTCCAACGTAAGATGCATAATTTACACCACTGTCTCTGTTTCTTCTCCAGGTTATGCAGGATACAAGCTTTGTTATCAGGAAGTACTTAAGGTGGTGAAGGGGATTATTCATCAGCCGTATGAGCTTGAAGACAGCAATGTTTTCTATGCATTCTCCTATTACTTTGACAGAGCGGTGGATGCAGGCCTTATCGGTTAGAACACACACACACACACGCACCTTACATCATTATACAGACCCAGCAGGATGTTGTTACCCATTCCAGTGTTAGTCAGAGGCAGGACAGTGTGAGTCATCTGCTCATGTCTCAGTGGATTTGACGAGCTATAGGTGTGTAGTTATTAGAGAAATTGCTATCCTCTGCCAGTCCAAGATGAAAGGGCACAAGCTCTGTTATTAGTATTATGGAAATGTGCATGTAGATCTGTTCTGGTAATGAATTGTATAGAATTTTAAATGTGAGACTGATGACCCCAATCACCCCCTCTTGCAGATGGGGTTCAAGGAGGGATGCTGGAGGTCAGAGACTTCAAGAAGAGAGCTAAAGAGGGTGAGATGGGAAAAGCAATGCATCGTTACTATGACAGATCTGCAGCTCCCTGCACTTGAGACACAGTGTGCATTTCAATAGTCTGGACTTGTGTCCTCGCTGCTATCTGAAATCCTGCCCTGATCCTCTCACCAGAATACAGATGACTGATTGTCCAACCTAACAGACATGATTCCCCTTTTGTCTGCTCAGTGTGCAATAAGATGACCAAATACCCTCCCATCAGTTCCTTCCTGTGCATGGACATGACCTACATCACTTGTCTGCTCAAGGATGGCTTCGGCTTCAAGGAGAGCACGGTGCTGCAGGTGAGGCAGTCTGATACAACACAATTAACATCGTTTGTGGCCCTGCTATAAGGATGCAACAGAGAGAATAGAGGGGAAGGAACATTTTCCGACAGGTTGCAATGCATTATAAAATCACTAATCGTGTCTTGTGTAGATCACTGACATTTGTAAAACACAAAACGATATTTTTGAAATCATAATTTGACATATGCATCTAAAAGCAGTGATGGTCCAGACCTCATGAAAAAAAAATTCATGCTCCGACATAAAAAATTATGGGAAAAAAGACATTCTACACATCAATTCTGTTACTTTTTTATTTCAATAAATACAAAAGGCATTTAAGTGATTTGGTGTTGGGTTTTTTTCCCCTCCTAGTTGACCAAGAAAGTGAACAACGTGGAGGCAAGCTGGGCTTTAGGCGCCACGTTTGACCACTTCCACAACCTGAAGATCCACTGAGGAGAAGAGAGGAACAAACAACGCTGATTTAGGTGGTGCTCACACACGAGTAATGTGCACTACCTTATCTGACAGTGCCAGACATCTGCTGTTTGTTTCGTAAGGGCGGAACTAACCTCATCAGTAATTCTTTATTTCTTTTAAAAAGCAATTATTCTCAAGTGTTAATATATTTAGCTGTAAATGAGCAATGTGTGCCTTACTCAGAGAACAAGTGAAGCACTGGAGGTTGAGTGAAAGATGGTACCAATAACACACCGAGTTAATGCAGCTTTGGGCATTACTACAGTAGATATACAATTTGTTTGAGATTGATGATTGTGTTTCACTCAGGCTGATGAACAGGGTGGCCTGGCTTGTTAGGCTGGCTGTGCAAAACCAGTGTTTACGTGCAGCTATATGATCTACTGTGCTTTAGCTGTTTTTAATGTCAATGGTTTTGTTATTAGTAATAAGGTTAATGGGTTATACACGTGTCTGGTACATTTTAAATTTGACAGTCAATCATATCAGCCTTTTAAGTTTTAAAGACGAGGGATCATTTTCCATTAGAGAATATCATCACTGCTTTTCAACCTCAGACTTCTGTTTACAATGAGAATGCCCATAATGCATGGTCATTATATTTTCATAAACTTTGAAACCCGTCTCAGTATTTCTTTGGGAGTATTTGTTTTCAAAAACTTGAGGAAAAAAGGTTGTTTGTACAAACTTTGCCATTTTACACTTGTCAAAATAAAACCATCATAGATTGCTAATTACAGATATCTACAGGGGTGAAAGTCAGCGATTAATCTATTTACAAATAGATGTCTATGTTTAGTTCACTGAGACTGTCAGTCGAGTGCTGCTGAAATAGGCAGTGTGTGACATTTTTCATGATGGCAGACTACAGCAGCGCCACTACGTCGTCTCCGTATGTGTGGCCCTCGGTCGTCATGGTCACCAATTCGTGTGGCTGAGAGAGAACTACCACCGAGTCTGCAGAGCCTGCCGGGGGGGACACAAAGACAAGTTCAACGGGAAACTACCTGGTAACATGAGTACTGTCGAACAGTGAGACACCAGTCAATCTTAACGTATCTACAGCAGGGTCCAGCTACAGCTATTATGATGTGAAACACCTTTTTCAGGGCAAAAAACTCTACTAATGCATTTGTCCTTGAGTTTCTGCCAGCTTTCACCTGGTTATGCCCCTTGGTTTAATGCTGACAGGCCAATTTAGGAAAAACCAAAGGACATGCAAATATACCTTTGTAATACTGAGCCTATAAAAAGTGTTCTGAGGGGTTAATATTATCTATAGGTGTTACATATGGACTATGGGAACAAAAGATATGCTACATCCAAATATTTATGTGTGTAAAAATTATTTTACCATAATATAATGTGAAATGACACACAACATGGGTGAATACCAATTATGTAAAGGTCTGGGTTTAATAATAATTGAGTATAGTAGAATTAGCACCATCTAACTAGGCTGTTGAGCGCCCCAGTTGTTAAATATTACTGTAGAATGTAGAATGGTCCAAGAGTGAAGCAAATTGGGTCAACGTTCAGATGAACAATTTTAGCAATAGATCAGACGAACAGCAGGACTACAACCAAGAAAACACAAGGCAGAACAGACGGGCAGAGGCTTGTTAAGCAGACTGCTTACTGCGTTGTACATAAACATCCACAGTCCAAAACATATGCATATATGTGTCCGCAGCAGAAGCACACATTACATGGATCAGAATCTGAAAGGTTAACGAATGTACGAGCTGGACTGAGGTATACTCTGTGAAAATGTAGTGTAATTTATAAACTAGTTGGAAAGGTTTTTAGTAGAGATTAAGATGTTGCCAAACAAAGAAGTGTTGTAAACACAAAATTATGTATGTGGCAAGAAGAAAAAGTCACTAAGATCTTCTGTTCTTAAATCACCATTCCAAAGGAAATTTCACTAATGGATTCTTATTAAGCAGAGCAAGCTACCAACAAGCTGTGTTTTTCCACTTTGGCAATCACCATATTAATGCATTAAGAGTTTTCAAGGCAACATTAGCAAACTACAGTTAAAGTACAAACAGGCCTGAAAGCTGCTGCCTGAATTGTTGGTTCACTGTTTGAAAATCTAAAAGAAACCATAGCAAAGTCTTGACAGCTTAGGCAAACACCAGAAAACTGGACTGTCCAAGAGTAACAGTGGTTACCACAAAAAAAAAACAAAAAAAACACCACAGGCAAAAATCGAAAAACACAGAACACCACAAGTTGACTCTGCACTTCCGACATTCACAGAACATTGTGAGCTTCACTAAACTATGGTTTGCAGCAGGGTTATTGTACTGTGAGATGTTTCCTCCACCCTGTATGTATTGTGTTTTCACTGCCATACATGGGCAAATGCCTACCTGGTGATCTCAGCATAGCATGGTGAAGATTCATGGGCTCCACGGTTGTTGTCATGGTGACCATACCGTCTCCATTTTCGCCGTCTGCCTCCAGCAGGCTGCTGTGCGTCAGGGCCTCTCCTGTCGATCGCAAACAGAAAACTTTTTATTTTCCCACCCTTCAACACAAAAGAGTGACACTCTGTACTTAATCCACATCTTTATAGGATTTACAGCCAACAATTTACTGCAAGTCTGAGAAATCAATGACCAGAACAAAGTCTTATAATTAGTTTTAGTTATTATTACTAACTTTCGAAGTAACCTTTTGACGCTTGCGTGAAAATGTTTTTTTTTGTTTTTAGGACTAGTTATTCCAAGAGTCGATTTAATAATTCATCCAGTATAAATAACATATAATCTATCCCTCTGTTGTGAAGCTGCATCTTCCTTTGCTCCGCTTTTACAAAAGAACAGCCTCTTTGGGGAGGCTGACCCGAATAAATCTGCTGTTTATAATTAGAGCTTTGGCAGCATTTCCTCCATGGTGATTCAGCTGCAGTGTTTCCCACTGCTACAGAAATGTGACAAGGAGGCAAATGCACTGTCTGCTCTCATTGTTTCACACAAAGAAAACCCTAATTTAAACTGATTTTGTACAATTAGACCATATGTTGGAACGTAAAGAGCTCATTGAGAGACACTTTTAATCTGAAGACGTCCTGAAACTGATACTAAAAATAGAGGCAGGAGTGGACTTGAGTAGATTTCCCACAGCTGCAGTGAGATATTTACTTAAGTATCTACTCATTTATCACAGTAATTTGTAAGGTGAAGGCAAAAAGACATTTGACTGAGGCAAGAGAAGCTGGAAGACATGAATTTGAGTTACTGTGCCATTTTAACTTGCCGATTACATACTTTTCAGACAAATCTGACCCCATCACAAGACGCCTAACAGGCCTATTTCTGCGGCACAGTTGTGCTGTCTCTGCTTTTCCAGAGATGTGTGCAGTCTAAAACAATTCAGCTACTGGGCCTGAAGAATGAAAAAATGCAATGATACATTTTTAAGTGCTAAAAGGCGTAAATTATTCAAGAAATGTTCCTAAAAGTAACTTAAAACAACACCATCTCTATGCACATTTTTAAAGTGTATGGGCTGCTTGAAGCTACATAATCCAAGGATTAGCATAACCACCTACTGCACTGTGTGTGAGAAAAAGATAATGTGAGTGAGAAAGAAAGACCTGTTTCTCTGCTTTCACCACTGAGCCCCTCCTCTCCGTGTCTCTTCCTCATGTGGACATTCCTGCTGCCGGACTGAGAGAAAGTCTTCCCGCAGATCCCACAGTGGTGAGGCTTCTCACCTGGGGAACGCAGACGCAAACACAGACTCATGTACAATCCTGTGATCCCTTCTGATGATGTACTATATCTGTAGCATACTAATTACCAAAAAAACAAACAAACAAAAAAAAAAAACAGTTCAGCTGTACAGCTGTAAACTCTGTCCCACTCACCAGAATGTACGAGCATGTGTTTTCTTAGACTGGAATACTCTGCAAAGGATCGCCCACAACCATCTGCTTCACACAGAAAAGGCTTCTCTCCTGGAAGCGGCCACCCACCACACACACACACACACACACACACACACACACACACACACACACACACACAGTTGAACTCCACAATACAAAGACTTAATCTCGTAAAGTTATTGTAGAATTGCCCTTGAAGTTTCAGATGAGAATGTATTGAAAGTGTAGAATGCAGCTTTTCCTGTGGTTTATGGAACCCACACAAACTTAAAAAATGTAATATAATTTCATCCAAGTAAGTGGATATTATAGCTCAGAGAAGCTGTTCTTCCAGACATATGGGCAAAATATAAACACTGTGTATAGTGTAGCTGGTCTGCTAACTGGTCCCTGGATAGAAGAAGCAGCCGGTGGAACAGGCCATCAAAAATCTTAATGTCACCCTAAATAAACTATGACAGAGTACTGTTACTCATTGCAGTGAAATGGAGGCGCCAGTGCTGCTGACTCTTCAAATCCCCAGCCTTGACTGCGCCACGGAAGCATTAAATGAGCAGAGTCAAACGGCCTGAGTCAGTCATTGCCTCCAGCGTGTTTGGCCTTTTATGCGCGGGTATCTCCTGCTCCCCACCTGTGTGTATGCGTCTGTGGTTCTTCAAGTTTCCAGCAGTGGTGAACTTCTTGCCACAGTTCTTCTCCTTGCAGATGAAGGGTTTCTCGCCGTTGTGGGTCCTCATGTGAACCTGCAGCCTCTGCAGCACGTAGAAACTCTTCCCGCAGCCCTCCGCGCCGCACCTGAACATTCGGTCGTTCCTGGGAGCCGAGATAACCAAACAAACAAGCCTTGGCGTCTCCTGTGCACACGATTCATTTGCAACAGCCCACCACAAGGTCAGACAGGGCGACCACAAATAGATTTCCTACTCTGATGTTAAGAGAGATCCTGCAGTACAAGAACACACTTCTTCAGGTCTGTGCTGTGTTTCTCCTGTTTGGCTGCTCTGTCTGCCTCCACCACAAACAACATTTGAAAAACAGTGTGATCACTCCTCTAACTAAGCTGTAAAACATCTGTACAGCTCTGATCCAACACATCTATTTGTACTTTATGACTGATGAGCTATAAACAAAACACTAATTGTACCACTTTGTTAACTTGATCAAAAGCTGCTTTCTCCAGCATTGTACATTCAATTATTTTGTCAGTGATATTATTAACTGTTGTAGACAATAAAGGTTACAAAATTGGAATAAAATTATTCAAATTGGTTGTCATTATTTTTAGAACTCTAAAAATGTCTATGCATTAGAAAATGTATAGACAGCACTCAGTCTGGTTTATATAAGTGTGTGCTGGGCTGAGCACAGACAACAGAAGCACTTTATAGTGAAACACTGTTCAAATATCTTTGTTAAAGAATATCTGTGTTGCATTTTGGTTTGACAGGTAATAATGACTTGGATTTTAAGATTTGTTTGATATTTAAAAGCTACCGTGTGTAATTACGTGTATAACAATTTGGAAACTGCATTAGCCCACAAGCTTGCATGATCGTTTTTCAGTTTGGAAAATGTATCCCTATCAGCCAGGATTTGCACAGGGTTGAATACTGATGCTATGGCAACAGCATCTTGTTGGGACTGCTGCCTGGATCCATTGGCTTCTGTTGCTATGTGTAATGATGCATCGTGTTACCGGTGTGTTTTGAGGTGGTATTTGAGATGAGCCGGCCAGGTGAACGTCCTGCAGCAGCCCTCAAACGAGCAGCGGAGGATCTGCTTGGAGAGGGGGCGGCTGGTCCGAGGCGGCAGCTCTCGCTTGTCCCCATCTGCTGTCAAGCTGTGTGTGTGGTCACCTAGGCAACCAGAATGGGAAAGTGAGCGGGTCTTGCGCGGAAAAACAATCCGGGAGTGCCAGGTGGCCTGCCTCTGGAGCCCGGCTGCATAAAAGCTAATCATCGGGTACTGACTGAGGCCTGCTGAACAACTGCAGCCAGAAGAAAAACAACCTGAAGCTGAATGCAATCACTCACTTTTCACCTGCTCGGACTCCCCGCTGTCAATGCCTTAAACAGGTCCAATTTAGCTTACAGCGTGCCAGCAGTAACGTACCTATAACTGATATCCTGCTGCCGAAGGAAACTTGTCTAATCTAATGCAAGTTAGTGGGAGGGCCGCCATCACACTGGCTCAGATAGTGGAGTTTTAGTCTCACACTGAAACCAGCTACAGTCTGTTGCAGACATTTTATTTAACAATGTGCAAAGTATTTCAAGCCCTTTCTTAACTGCCACACTAGCTCAGAAGAAGAAATTAGATTTTCAATGTGCTACTAACGCTTCATCTTGGTCTCGGGAGATCATATCAAAAAAGGTATCAAGGGGTGGATCCACAGTCTAAAAAAGCGTTTTCTTCTTTCCTTTGCTCACCGTTATTATTTGACCTTGATGGTAATATAATGAGGTCAAGGATAGATGTGGAATAAACGTAAGTAGGTAAGAAAAGAACACCTTGAGAATCCATCTGAAATTAAACTAGGCTACATGATCACCTGAGGTCAACCAGGAACGCCCAGTTTTCAATATTGCTGAATTAAAGAATTGTGGGAAAACGATATATTTCCTTTGCTTCAGAATGAAGCACTGAAGCAACTTTCCTAAACATGCTGGGAATTCAACCACCACCATGTGTCAAAATACAGTATATGTAAATAATATATGTAAGTAAGACAATGACAGCCATGATTAATTTAATGGAAATAGCAGTTTTTCCACACATGGTTTTAAAGTGCACAATGTGCAGCGCTGAACAGTAAAACAGAAACAGCACGTACAATGAAGGAGCATTTAAGTTGAGGATCATAAACCATGGAAAATAGATCCAGGTCTGTAATGGGAGGAAAGAAACTAGGAGCAGGCAAAAACGGAAATAAACTTCACTCTCATATCACTTCTCTAACCAGGACCTCTGGCTGCAATTCGGCTCAGATGGAGTTCAAAGATCGGAGACGTAGCTTGGAGTCATAGTGCCTTGAATGTCATGGGTAAAATCTTTATCCAACAGGCAGCCTGTGGAGGGAAGTTAAAATGGGATGTGATGTAGTCCTGACTCCCGCTGTGGGTCAACAGCTTTTCTACAGCACTGTGTGCTACAGGAGAGGTATGTCTGTCTTAGATCAGAGTAGAGAGCTTTACAGGAAAGAGACCGAGAGGAGATTAAGGCGTGGATAACATTTATCTAAGTTACATATTAAGACAGATTCCGGCAAGTTTTACACTTCCTCTTTTGTACGGATTAAACAAACGATAACATGTTCGTTTGTGAGCTTTAGAGATGCTGGTAGGCTGATTTGGTTACATTTAGACAGAGCAGCGTTTCCCAGTCTTTCAAGTCTTTATGCTAAACTAAGCCTACCGTCTGCTAGGTTCTGGTTAGGGTTGTGCCCTCTATTTCCCTCTCTGAAGCCGGCATTCACCATTCTACTAAATGCACATTAAATCATCACAGCACAACAAAAATTACTGAAGTGTGATCAATGTTTCACGATAATGAATGATGGCATTGAAAACTCTGATGGATATTTGCAGTCAGACTTGTAAATCCATGTAGACAAAGCTACAAATTAATTTTGATTGAGAGACTTATAATGAGAAGTGTTGAACACAGTTTCAGTCAGTGCTGATTACACTACATTTTCATCTCATCACCGACCTCATTTCTCTTCTTTCTGTCTTTGATGCCTGTCGTAAGTAGACCAGCTGATGCTATCGCCCCATAAAAATATGCTGCTTCCCGTACACAGGCTCTTTCTTTTTTATTTTCTTGTTCTTAAACTTGATATTATATCACAGATAGCTGGCTGTAATGCACATGCCATTAGCATTGCATTACGAACACACACACACACACACACACACACACACACACACACACACACACACACACAGTATTTCCTTCTAAAGAGCCTGTTTAACTTTGCTTTCCAGTGTAAAAGACCTCTACAAGCCTTTCTGTGTGTGTTGATAAGACAAAGTGACTTTACCGTTACTGACACTTGCAGCTCTGGCGTCCTGGCTGGCCTTGGCGTCTCTCGCAAGCTGTGCCCGCGTGGCGGCAATCAGGCTGTCATGTGCCAGCTCCTGTACCCGCAGATACCAGGGAGCACTGCCATCTATCCCATAGTCCCCCGATGAGACCCCCTCATCGTCATCCTCCCCGGCGCCATCTGCGGCGAAGATCAGTGACTCCGAGGAGGCTGTGATGCCTGAGAGGGAAGAAAAGGCAGTAGGAGAATCACTGTGAAACAAGGAGTTCAAGGCCAATGCAATATTCTGCAAGATCATCAATGGCCTGAGGCCCTCTAGGTCACATTTCTGAATTCATTATTGGCCTCTCATCTCACTCAGCAATTCTTGGTTTATAGTTATTGCTTTATTCTGAAAGGCTGACAGGATGCTGGCCCCATTGAAAAAGCACATAAACACACTCAAAAAACAATCCCTCTTTAATCAGAATGTGAATTTAATGTAACAGTGGACAGAAAGTGATTCTGTCTACTGAAAAATATTTTCTATCCTTCACATTGCTCACTGACTCGCAGACATAACACAGCACACTTCACAAAAGGTGTATGTCAAGGGACCAAAATTAATTTTTTGGCTCTGCTGCCAAGGGCTGATGATCCAGGAGAATATGCCTGCCAAGGATCATTTCTTCCAGCCAAAAAAATTCACAGTTTTCCTCATGAAAATGTGTCACCCCATTTTACTTTTAGCGTTGTGTAGAATCAGGAGCCGTGCGCAACACAAAGTAGACACAAAATCAGATTTATAGTTTTTATGTCAAACTTTTCACTCTTGTAAAAGGAGGTTTGACATCCATCAAGAAGTGACTCATCATACAGGAATAATGTTCGGCAACTGATTATTATTTTCATTATTGACTGATTTATTGATTTTTTTTTTATTAATTGTCACAAAATAGGGAAAATTCACTAGTTGATTGACTGTTTTCAGCACATTTGTGCTAATATTCGGCTACGTAACAATTCAGTCAGGAGGAAAAGCTGTTTTGGTCGTCTTTTCTCAAGTTTAAATGCATAGTTAAAACTTTGGACTCTGGCATATATGAATAGTTAAATGTTGGCTGTTTAGTGTTCCTTTACCTTTTGCAAGGTTCAGTAGGACGTAGGAAGTGCTGTCTGACTGCTGTAGGTCGTGGAGGATGGGCGGGGGGCTGGGTGAGGCCCGTGGATGAGAGTGTGTCTGGACCACCAACGAGCTTCGCTCTGACACACCTCCGAACTCTGACAGGGAGGGAGAACTTTGAGGCTCATGGCTCAGGCCTCCATCTGGAGAGAAAACCAGAGTTTGTTAGTTTTAGTCCTGAATAAAACACTGTCTTATCTGCAAATGCATACCATAACTAATCAACCACTTACTCTGTTTATTTGACAGGTAAAATAAGTGCACAGTAATTGCTTTAATGGCATTCATGAGTGTAGACTACCAAACGTGAATGTACCATAGACAATGCAGGTAAAAAATTATAGATATGTAAATAACATTTTCAATTATGTATTGAGCAAAAACAAGTTATTCAATGAGAAGAATATAAACAAACCTAGAACACTGTAAAAAAAAACTGCATACAGAAATGAAAAAGAGCAGGCACTCAGATCCAGGGATTTTTTAAAAAAAACTTATCTTGACATTGTAAAAAGAGCATTATTGTACATTTTATAGCACATGTTCCATGTCTGTCTATCACTTATGCATTTTGATGCAGAACTGGATCCAATTTTTGTAATAATTTACTATTTTTGGAGTGATTTACAACTTTAAATTTGGTGTAACTTATTTTTCAGTAGCAGTGGGATTAAGTTGCAGACACAACATTGACGCATTATCACCTTTTAAATCAACATGGTGAACAACTGTTAGCCAACAGTTGCTTGTTAACACATCCAGCAGTTAGAAAGCAACATCATCATTCATTTGGACATGTGTTTCTGACAACATGATGAATGCAAGTCCACACTCCCTTGTTTTTAGCTCTGTATTTGGTCTCCACCAACTCCTGAGGGAAAAATCTGTCTCTTTAGCTGCTAACTGCTCCACTTTGTTCACCAGCAAGTCGTTAACTGTGTCTGTCTGTTAGGTGCTGAGCAGGTCGTGAATATTGTGTTTTTACCTGGAACAAACTTCCTGCTGCAGCACAAAATGACCCACACTGTTTTCACATTGTTATTTGACATATAGGTATTATGAAAACATCGATTATAACTAAAGATTAAAAAGATTCAGAAAGTCTTTCCTCACTACAGACTTTTTAAATGTGGAACTGTTCTGCTCTCTGAAAACTCAGCTTTTTGCCAGTTTGTGGCTTTTTTGCATTTTAACTATGGCAGACACGTATTGAAAATACTTCAAAGTGCAGTAAACAAAAACGCAACTGTTTGGGGCTTGATGTGATCAATGATGTGCAATGTTAGAATTATGTTTTCTTCTACAATTCCACAGATACGAGCGACAAAGCAGAAGCAATTGTCTTGGACACCAAGTTGCAAAATCATTCATATTGCGACACCACTAACACTATAAGTCTGAGGTACCTAGTGAATCCCAACTCCCTTTTGTTACGCTAACTTGACAGTGGAGGTATCAAACATTTGTGGGATTCTTCTTCTACTGTAAACTACGTGGCCCACAACAAAGGAGACAGTGATATCAATAAACAATACAAAATGAATCACTAGTAGTATATGCAACAACACTGAAAAGGAGTAAGGTCTGAATACCACTGTTGGTATACTGGACAGGAGCAGGGAGCAGCCGCTGACCTGTGAGCTCCAGCGGGCTGCACAGTGAGCTCTCAGCCGGAGCCAGCAGAGGCAGGCAGGAGTGTTTGGACTCTGAGTCCTCCAGACCCTGCACCAACGGGATGGACGCGTTCTGCACAAACTGCACCAGCAGCTGAGAGGAGGAGGAGGAGAAGAAGAAGAAGAAGAAAAAGAGCCACAGGAAGTACAGTGAGACCATCAGCATATGGAGCTTGTGTCTTATTTAGTGCATTACTCCAGGTCACATCTGAGTCCTCTGACTCTGGGGCATGAAAATGAAGAGAAGATCACCTCTGGTTTGGAGTCAAGCTCATCAGAAAGCATGGGTCACCCTGTGTGGAGTCTGCAGAGTAAACAGGATCACACTGATGCATCAAACGCACCCGAATTTACAAAGATTGGCTCAAGTCTAACCGAAACAACGCTTACCTCAAATTTACTGAACCTGCTGAACGTGAGAGTCTCTGTCGGTCATGAGCGCGGGGTGCAGGTCATCTCTGAGCCAAAACCTTCACAGTCTGCGGGCTGACGACAGGACAAAACGTCAAATTGTTTTAAGTTTACGTCTCGGCCAGATGGCAGCGAGCCTCTACAGGTCTGACAACGAAAGAGCAAACAAGGAACAGGTCAGACGACGCAGCCACAGCTCGACAGCGTCAGTTTGAACTGTGCTGGTGTCAGACTGCGTTGTCAACTCAGCTAGCGGGGTTAGCAGTTACCAAACTAGCCGCCGGTGCCGCCACACAGCTGTTGGCTGCCCGGCGCCGCACCGGGGCCGCTGACGCACACCGTTCAAACCTTCGGACACCGGAAACTTGTTGGTTTACCTTGTTGTAGCGGTGTAAGCGAGCTACGGCGTGCCAGCAGCTGGACAATTGTCCCACAACAGAGCGGCAGGTTCGTTCTACGGAGTCTCTGATGGAAAAACTGTTCCGGCACTTCCGCGTTTGGCGCACAGGGAAGGCGAATCACGGCCGCCACCCAGCGGTCAGCCCGGGCAACTGCACCGTGAGGCCCAGCCGATCACTGAGCTATCGAGGCCCTTGATGGGCTTTTTGGGAAATTAATAAATGCATAAATATCCATCCCAAACAATTACCCTGTCGTCTGTCGTGGTATAATCTAAATTCTCATTGCAGATTATTTAGCTTCATTAATCAATGCTTAAACGTTAATCATAGCAGAAGAGTTCATAGTTTGCAGTCAAGATCCAAGTCATTTGAATACAATTAAGTCACGTGTATTTTAGGATTTTGGGCTATTTACAACAATAATATATTATATATTTAATAAAATTATAAAAAATAAACTTCCAAAACATGACTGCAAAGGCATAATAGGCTTTATAGCTCCCGAAGTGTAATCTCGTGTTTGCAAAATCAACATATTGTTCACAGTTATATTTATGGTATAAGCGCCCATATAATTACTTGCTTTCTCTCGGTTTTTGCAAGTGTGATGAGAGGTGTGTGGACAGCTCCAAAAATACATATTTCAGCCTTCCTTTTTCTCACCTCTATCATATACTCAATACTTAATGCTCCTCCTCCCCATGTAACCTTAAAATGTTGTCTGAACTGACTTAATACACTCAGGTGTATTGATGTTGACAGATGTCAGTGTACAAATTGAGGCGTATAACATCATACTCAACGAAAACGTGCCCTTTGGAACAACATTTATTACACAAACAATGAATCTCTACCTTAAAAAGTACAAAAAGAGCCCTAAAACACATTACATCAAACCCTTCCCTAGTCTTACTTTATTGATCTTTGACTGGTATAGCTTAAGTATCTTATGTGTAACAAGTTCCATGTCCTCAGAGGTTTTAAACTCTAAGACATGAAACAGTTGTTTTGGTAAATCCTCCACAGTCCCACAAGGATTTCAACAATTTTCTGCATTTACATTTTTAGAAAAGATAAAAGATTGCCAGCAAGCCACATTACATTCAGTCTGCCTAATTCTAGTAAAGGAATTATTTGGGCTAATGATCATTTTGTCAATCAATACGGCTACTACTGAAACATTTAGATAAAACAATCACAATCCTTTTCAGGAACACCTTTAAAATGAAAGAAGGCAGACTCAAATGCAACCGAGGGAACAAAGCTGCCAATATTTAGATGAAAAATTCAAAATCCAGTGTTATAAAATGTCCCACTATACCACACACACACACACACACACACACACCACTCTTTACTCTTTTCTAATTAATCCTTGTTTTCAAAGTTGAAACAGAAAAATTGCGGTCACATTCACGCAATAACAATCCATGAGACAGCATGTAGGCTGCCATATATAATAGCGGCATCAGAGTCTTACGGTTTGATACAGTTTAGTCAAGAGTCTATCACATGGACAGGATCCGAAAGAAAGAGACAGCAGTGTGAATCCATGTAAACACAACCAAACTCCTCAGATTACAGTGAGCTGATGATGGTAACCGATCTTTAATAAATAAATGTGCTATGGTAAAAGCGGACGGCAGCAAACAAGGAAAGCTCTTAAAAACAGATGGACGTGTCCAGCATTGCTGTGCTATTTTCAGCCAATTGATATTTTGCTACGAACCAGTATCGGAACAGCAAGATCCAATTTCCGCAGAACCCGTTAAGAAAGAACAATATCAACATCAATTCCAAATATGTAGTAACTGTCTGTGTATCTGAAAGAGGAGGACCTGGTCTACAAAAGAATTCAAATTTATTCTGTAATAATTAAGACATTTAAAGTTTAGGTAAATGTGTGAGATGTGTTGTTGGTCAAAACAATTAAGAAAAATAAATGGTAGGGCCATAATTCTGCTGTAAAAAGAGCTCACACACACTGACATTTGTTTTTTGGCCAAAAGACCAAGTAGTGCCAGCAGTCTTGCTGCTGTCCTGGCTCAAGTGTCTTAATAAGGCCTTCATTAAGGGCAAGTGGTATGTGAACAAATTACTGATCTATTACAGTGATAATAGCACTTTTCCATGAATAAGAACTTATTTTGCAATAAGCCAACTGTCGCTTTTAAAACCTTGATTTGAGATCTAAAAGAGATTTAAAACTGACCTAGTAAAGTTTATATACTTGTATACTTGTAAGAGATGCATAGGTCATGGCATGTAAGGATTTCAATTATTTCTGCAACTTCTATTTCTGACGTTTGACAAACATGCATTTTCGCACACAAAACACAAAAAACACATTTAGGTCCCTTCATAAATGAATTGTGGGTCTTCTGAAAATCTTGGGTTACCACGTCTGTCATTGTGTGATAGTCATTCATTATAGTGGGAAGACACAAGGAGCTCATTTAAAAAATACGGAAAGCAGATAACAGATTTACATGTCAGGAATTTTAGTCAAAGCAAGTTAAAAAAAAAACACAAATTCATATAAACAATTTTCCCCAAGTACAAAGTACTTGTGACAGTGGACTCTTGTCTGTTTACAGAATAAAAATGCCCTCCAGTCCCTTCAAATGCTGAGATATGCAACAAAACGTGATGTTATTTTCAGAACACCCACAGTTCATTCACAAATAACCCCAACTTCTCAATTTGTGTGACAAAGACTTCCATACATTTTGTGGCAATGCACATTAACTTTTTAAACTGTATTTATGTTGGGGGGGCGTAGACTAAATGATCTCTTACTTGAGATGTTCCTCATGAGCCATTTTAAGTCAACATAAGCACAGCAAGAACATTGTCATCACATCAAATATTATATAAAGACAGAAAATTGGATTAATACAGAGGAAACTGCTAGTTCATAAAACACATGGCTATACTGTAGGGATATACACTGGTAGTGTGCTTATGTTGCCTCACAATGCACTTCGAGTACTGTTAACTTAAAGAAAAAGACTTATGAAGTCTGCCTCAAATGAGTTACCATAGCTGCCATTAAATTCTGCCCAGAAATTGCTTCAGAGTTACTCTCAAATTATTTTAGTGCAAATGCAAAGTTCTGTGACATAAACTGAGTTTGGATATAAAGGCCATCATTTATAAACGTCCAAAGACCCAAGTCACTGATAAATATGGTTGAACTATAGGAAGCACCCTTTACGCTGGGATGTTATCGGGGAAGCATCTAAATGGCTGTTAAGAGCTTTACTTCCAGCCCATTTGCTCTGTATGAAAGCTGCCATCAACATGATGGGAATGCTAGACTTGAAACCATCAACGGGGCGTGCCAAATCTTTCACATCAAGTGAAGCACGAACTCAAAAGACACTTCAGGCACATGTTTTGTCTATTAAAAGATGCTGACTGGCAAGTAGATCTGGATGCATTCAATGGGAACATTTACATTATTGTAACTGCTGCATAAAATAATTCAGGTTACATCCACACTTTGACTGCTAACTGGATGTCTGTTAAGCAACACATCAGGATCAGTGGAACTGTCAGAACTACCATGAAGGATGAAAAACTGTAGTATACTGACATTTTCCACTTACGATTAAAACAGTTAATGTTAAAGTTCAAATACCCAGTGCTAGGGGATTTAATCAAGCTTTCAGATTCAGTGCCTATATTGTGCATTCAGTAAAATAAAAGTTTTTTTTATTTGTTTATCCCTTCATGCCTTTGATCCAAATTTTTCAGGGCTTTCGGGTCTTGATTGCCAATGAGCAAAACAATTCTGTGCAGCAGAGAAGCAGTTTCAGTGGAGATCTAGCTCAGTATGGCAGAAAAGTGCCATCCTGTGGTTCTGGCCCTGTTTGACCTAAGGTCCCTCACACACCAGCTGACAGTTACAGTGTGTCCTTCACTGATAGCACTAGTCGGACCTTATCTGTGGCTGTTCGGCGAGCTTGATGAATCAGAGACAGAGGCAATTTAGAGAGAGCTCTCTGACTGACCTAACAAATCTGCGATTTCACTGAATCAGTGTGGTTTCTTCTTTTTTTTTTCCCTGGGTGACGACATCAGGAAACAGCAAAGCACAGTGTACAATGTCAAGTGAAATTTTTTAAAGGTTGATAATATTCTCAATTCATAATATGAGCATATGATTAGACTATTTTCACAAATTCTGTTGCAAAAAAAACTGGTAGTGCAGGTTGCTTTGCTTTTCTTTCTGTGATGTTTCCTGGATTACAAATACAGACTGCTGACTAAAATATTTCCTTTTACATCAGGTGCAGAACATATGTGCTTGTTGGTGGTCAACTGGCCACCAGATTATAGCGAGTCTTACGAGTTGCAACTTTTGACAGAAGACACGAGGCAACCAAAAGTCTTTATCTACACAAAATCTTTGAGGTCGGCTTGGTGTGTCAGGACCCAGAGGCAGTCAAAATGTAGGCCACAGCACACTGCGTGTGAGACAGTCTGGGGGTGGGGGTGTATTGTGGAGCACATTACTTTCGGTCCATCTGTCTCTGTACGCTGCAACCCCCAACCCAGACCTTCCTTTCCCCATCTCAGTCTAAAGGATTACTAGCACTAGTCTAGGTCTAATCTGCCTTTAAGCTGGTGTGAGCAGCTCTCTCCCCCTCTTTCTCTCTGTCTTCCTCCTGAAGGCTGGCCTTCAGCTTAACACAGATGCTGGTGTCGCCGCTCCACAGAGCCTGAAGGAAGAGGTCTGTGTGTTCTTTGAGCTGGTCCAGGTCATTCTGGGTGCGTCGGTTTTGCCGGTGGAGCTCCTTGGTGCGTAGTGCGATGTCAAGCAGGCCAGAGTTGCTCAGGATGTTGTAAGTGTTGCAGAAGCGCTTCCTCTTTGTATCAGCATCACAGTCACTGTGGTTACATTCTCCTGATGAGCTGCTCTCTTGCGTGGCCCCCTGGGAAGCGGGGAGTGTCTGGTTTTTGGAGCCAGCGGTGTGAGTGAAAGACAGGGAGGTGGTAAACTCTGACTGGCTGACAGCTGATGAAGGCCTCTTGCCGGCAGGACTAATGCTGGCGCTGGCCTCTGTTGTGTTGAGAGAGAGTCGGCTCTGCAGCAGAGGAGACATGGGGCTGGGGCTCGCAGGAAGACTGGGAGTGGTTGAGCCAGAGTTACTGGCACCACCACGCAGACTTCTCTGCTGCTTCTCTCTCTGACAGCGTTCCCGGTGGCTGGAGGTCAAACTGCTGCCTCCCGCTGACCGTGAAGAAGAGGAGGAGGAGGACAAGGACGAGGATGAGGAGGAAGAGGAGGAGGAGGTGGAGGAAGATAAGGAACCAGTTCCTCTTCCTGAGGAACTTGAGCCATCTCCAGGGTGTGGAGCAATCTTTGGGTATGATTTCAGGATTGGAAGATACTTCTTAGGGCGTCTGTGTCTAGAGGAGGACTCTTTGGAGGCGGGGGAAGCTTGACGAGAGACTACAGGCTGGAGGAAGACCACCTGAGGCTGCTGGACCACAGGCTGAACCACCTCCACTGTGGGACTAAACCCCCAGGGCTTCAGAGCAGGGGGATTATCTCCAGGCTGCAAAGGAAACAAAAATGAGGGCTTTAAAAGGCGAGTCCCTCACAAATACTTCCTTATTTAACACTTGTTTGTTGTTTACAATGAGACACAATGAAAAAGTGGGGAACTGAGATACTCAACACACAAAATAAGACCAACAATCATGAACATACAACTGTACAAATTAATCATTTAGCCTATGAAATGGTTAATATTGACAAACACCACAAATTTCCACAAAGCAGAGGTTCCAGCTAAAATTGATTACTTACTAATCAGCAGCAAATTAACCCATACATAATGACACATTTGGTATTTGTACTTTTGTCACTGGGTTGCCCACTCATGTATGCTCGCTCTTTGACTCTAGAGGCACTGAAATGACTGTTGTACGTCAATATGACTAAATTAATTTCCATTCCTAATACAGATGCCTGGTCGCCAACGTTCAACCTATGTAGAAGAGAGTCAGGTGACATGTGCTGACCTGCAGTCCGTTCATTCAGACAAACTGCAGACATGGGTTAGACCCCACCCACGTCTGTCAGAAAGGGGGTATAATACCTAATACCAATGTAAAATATTAAAAAAGAAAGACAAAATAACTCCCAAAACATGCCACCACAATTGTATTTAAACAATAGCCTACATTTTAATTGTACTGACATACTGTGATGGAAGTTAGCCATTTAATTTACTGAATGAAAATAAAAAAGGTTTAACACACACTAAACTGATACCATTGAGTTTAACTGATTCAAAGTTCAACAACACTGGTCTGCTCAACAAACTGTTTGAGGCCAAAATCGTCATAGAAACTTAAATGAAAAACCATGAATCGTTTAAACATCATTCCTAGTTTTCACGGTCTGGTATTTTTTCCTATTTTCACTATTTTATTAAATCTGAAATTTAATTCTGAGTTACTACTTCGCTTTTACATCTCTGCTTTTGGTCAGCAAATAGTCTCAACCCTATGAGAATGGTCAGTCTCTTTTGGGTGACATATTCGTGAATGCGAAGACACATTCAAATTTAACACAGGCGCAATAAAACTGGACCACAACTTTCCTGTTGTGACCTGCTTCCTTTATCACTGCCTGAAAAGGGTGAGGGCTGAACATGAGCGGAAGCAGAGAACAAGTTCATCCACACATATCAGTTTTGCAGTGTAGCAGTGGCGTACCTGCTTGAGGAGGACGTTGTTCATGATGATCATGGGAGAGAGGTTGGAGTAGGAGCCTCCGACCACAGCCAGCTGAGAGGCCGAGCCAGAAGTCTGCGGTCCCTGCCGTACAGCAGGGCGAGGCGAATCCTCAGAGTCCATTGTGCTCATGTGCTCCGAGCTTGCATCTACAGAACAGACCAAAAAAAAAAAAAGGAGTTTAGATGGTTCAATTAAGTGATACCCTATAATTTCAAGCGCATAAAATTGTGGCAGGAGCAAGGACGAACCAGAAAATCCGGAGTCTCTCTCCGAATCCGCCCGGGAGTTTCCAGACTTCATGATGCGAAGTCTGTTTGATGCCCTTGAGTGGCTCTCTGCTCTCCTCTTGGTGCTCATCTTCCTGCTGTACTGACAACGTCCTTGGCTCCACGGTCTCGGACTACATGTGCACATCAAAAAAGGCTGGGTATTAAAACACCTCAAGCAGACCCTCTTTTCATATCAAAGACAGCATATATTACCCATCCCTAGTTTTGAATGATTGAATGAAAACACCAAAACCCATGGCTGCTGTACACAACATACTGTCCAAGTGTTGTTACAGTATTCAGATAACTAAAACTATAAAGACAAGGTTACTACATCTGGTTAGGATGAAGCTATTGTACAGTCTTAAGAACCACAACGTTAACAGTAACGTTAATCTTTCATGCCATGAAAAGGTAGTTAATTGGAGTAGTTACAACATTTGATATATGGCGGCCTACCTAAATGAGCTAAAAGCCTTCAAGGACGCAAACAAGTCGACCGCACAAAGTTAGCACGTCGGTTAACTCCGCGACATCACGGCTGAACGCAAAGCTGGCGTCAACAGACACGATGGAGGAAAACAAAAAAAAAAAAAACCACAAAACCGTCTGAAAAACACAGAAAAACATGTGCGTACTTCCTCCCTGGCGCTGCTCCAACGACGCTGCCTTCAGAGCCGAGAGACGCGGGGGTCGCGGCCGGTGTCCGTCGGTCGGTCGGTGTGTCTGTCTGTCTGTCTGTCTGTCTGCCGTCGCCGTGGCCCGTCGGTTGCTGTGTGACGTCGCCCCGCTGGAACTCCGTGTTCCGTGTTCCACGCACAGGTTCCACGGTGCAACACACGAGACAGGCGGACCGCCCCTCCCCTGCCTGCCCGCTCACATGCGGCGCACGGTGGCGAGCCGCCGTCCGGCCGCACGCTCGCTCCCCGGCGGGCGTCAGAGCGGAAAGTAGGCCGTCGACCGCCGGCGACTGTGTCCTGGCCGGCGTGAAAAGAAAGACGCTGGCCGGGCGGGGACAGTGTGTTTTTTTCTCGTCGCAGTCCGCCACGTTTGGCAGCTCAGGGCGCAGCGCTTGTCTCGGGGCGCCGGACGCGTCACAGTATTTAGGTCGCTACGCCCGCCCACCCGGTGCAGGCCTCGGCTCCTGATTGGTCGGCGCGGGCGGCAGCCGAAAAACGTGACCGCGGCCGAGTGTGCGGCAAGTGAAGGACATTGTGTTCGCCGCCGGGAAACCCGCCGACGCGACGCCTGGAGGGTGATGTACTCTTCCGTGCATCGCATATAATGATCCTGGTTTGCCGGCAGATGACCCGCGCAGAGCCTGTCTTCTCTGCTGCGTATCTTGTAAGACGTAAACACAACCCCCCCCCCCCCGCCTTACCGCCGCCGCCCACCCCGCAATAAAACGTCCTCACGTGCAGGCCCACTGCTCTTCAGCAGGCTACGTTACTTTACCTCGCAGCTCGTTTCCATGCCCGCAGCAACACGAATGAAGGATGAGGAAATGTGCATAACGTGCCCAGAGTGAGAAGACAACCATAAAAAAAACTTTAAGCTTTAAACGCAGAAAGATCAGCATCATAGGCTTTTGACGTCGGCTCCTGTAAGAGTAGTGCAGCTACAGTAGTTGCAGTGCCTGGTGGCACTCATCTGAAATCTAAAACAAAGTCATAGGCCTCCCATTTCTAAAGTTGTCTGGCAAGCCTAATGTCCTATTTGGTTTAATACTATATGAGGAATGTTGGCCGTTTAATCTTACCACACCCCTGTCTTCTCACATGTCTCTGAAAGGCAGTGAATGCAGCACAAATCAATGTAACAGTATCAGTAACCCGTTATGCTCTGTTAACAATGTTACTACAGTGCCTTAAGATAAAGGGCTCAGTGTCCTCCATCCTAACGGTCTACCAATGCAAATGTAAATAACACAGAGGGTCCTTGTGTTTTCGGGGGCATTTTTATTTCATGGATTTATCATGTCCCATAATTAGGCAGAGTAAATAACACATTACAAGAAAGTCACATAGATTATGTCTTTTTTTTTTGTGTAGCCATGCACCAGCAATGCATTGGTTTCAAAACAATTATAACAGGAGTCCCACTGCAAAAGTCACAATGAACATGAATTCATGTGAAGGTCTGTGGCCTCTCTGTGAATGTTGCCATTGATCTGACAGTTAATCAGTGAACACTTCAGGAGGGATGAAGGCCTTAATCCTTTTCCCTGGCAACTGATACGCCTGCAGCATTACACCCATTATCTCTATACCTACTCTGAATCTGTTGTATCCTTTGTCTATTTTTAAAACATCACACAAAAGCAACTAGATTTTTAAAAATCGAAAGTGACATTGATTTTAAAAACAGAAGATATGGTTGTTTTCTATGATAACTAATCAAGAATAAAAAAGAGTGTCATGGACAAGATGGAAAGTCGAATTCTTGATTGATGCACTGGATGAGGAAAGATATATGGACCTCTGTCCATATATCTTTGTCGATCACCATCCCCTGATGAATAGTCAAATATGATTGATTCACAGATGTGCTGTTGTTCGACCCTCCAAATTAAACTTTGGACAGGTCAGGGAATGTTTATCTTGTTTTTAAGCCACTGGCACCTGAAACGACAAAAATAAACAATTAAAATTGAAAAATTCCAAATGGCACTATATCTAAAACATCTGTAAAGTTATATAAATTGTGATTTTCACTAACAGATGAGCTTCCTGAATCTGTAAATTCTCAACTATTTCCAAATTACAAGTGGAAAATTATGAGACCCACTTATGTGCTAAAATGCAAAGTCACCACCCAAATAATAATTTTGACACTTACATGGGCACAGGTTCAGGGGCCCACGGGGTCATAGGTCCTTTAGGACAGACTTCTGTGTGAAGTGACATTTCCTATTGCAGAATGAAAAGGCAAAATGTCCTTCTGAACAACCAAAGTAAAATCCTAAACATTTCACTTTGACCTTGTCTCAAGAATGAAGCCATCATGAGACAATCAAAGGGAATGTTTATTCCTTCAGGTTTTATGTAGGACGTTTTACTCCAGTTCATCTTATATTTAGTACTGGCATCATACAATTTGGGCCCCCTTAATCTTCTGGAAGAAATTAGAAACTCAACAACAGTGTGGTCCCTTGACCACTAACGATAGGGTGGAGGGGTTATGAGAAAATGATGGTTTACAAAGGAATGCTTGACCAGACAATAGGCCAGAACAACATTGCCACACAGGCTCCTACACTGTTGATACTGAAAGTTGGAAAACCCGCAGACCACCACCAAATGCAAACTTACCCCACTTTGACCTCAAGTGACCAATGTCTGGATTTTAGCGGGGCTGATTCAGAGGATGGATTTCTTCTCAACTCTTTTAAGGGTGCGGGATAAGATGTGCCCTCACTGTCCTTCTTATAAGAGGAGATGGTAAAAGCCTGAAGTCCCTGCTTCAAAGAGCCGACCCAGCTTTCACCACTGTTCCATAGTCCCTTAGTTAGATTAGGGAAAATGTTTATGTGCTTCAATGACTGGGCCAGTAGTAACACTTCCAACGCTAGGATCGGTTCACATTTCATCAAGTCTGACTTAAAACAATACTCACATGCCCGTATATACATTGAAAGACTTGAGATCCCTCCATAATTTGATTTGAGTCTAAGTAATGGGGCGCAAAATCCTCATTCTGTGGTGCAAAAGGGCATTCTCAAGTTCAGCTGAGGCTAATGAGAGGCTTCACCGGGTTTAGTTGGACAAATAAAACAGATATCTTCCAAAGTTACAAGATAATTCTCTCTTTGTGTTACCACAGACAGTGTTGCTTAATACTGATGTGTAATCTGATCTTCATATGTAAAAGTCCATGGGGTGACCCTTTTAAAAGAAGCACTTTGTAACACTGCAAACCCAGTTGCAGCTTTAAACTTTTAAACCTCATAACGAGCCTTTCCAGTACCCAGCATTCATCTTGTTCTTTATGGCAGCACCATCATTACACACTAATTCAAAATTGGTTTCACAAAAATTTCCCTTTGTCAAGTCAAAGAGAGAGAGCGAGGCACAGAGAGATTACCTGTGACACACGCTGCCTTTTTGACCTGTATGTTAAAAGAGCCCAACAGATATTGCTCTGGGACTGAATTGTCTGGGTTTAAAAGTTCATTGGATTCCACCTCATAAAAGGTATTTTCACTTGTGCACAAGGTAGATTTGGCTGCTGGTTGTATTTATCCCTTGGTCAGATTCAATTTTAAAGCCTAATGCATAATGACAAAATTATGTATACAGTGCTTGACGTGACTGCACATGACTGCTGCAGACAAGAATGTGAAATAGAACATACATGAATCTTTACTGATCCCTTTCTTTTTTTCTGGTATTCTTTTAGTTATTTTTCTTGCTATGTGAATCTGGTCATTTTCTCAGACTAAACCTTTACACTGGCCGTCCTTGGTTGGAAGGATCAACAGTCTTGGACTATTGTGTTACAAAAGCTCTGTGGCCGGTAGATTACAGGCCTGCCAAAGAGAAGAGCAACAGAGAAGACAATATATTGTAATATTGTTTAATCTCATCTGCCCTTGGTAGTCTGACACTGTGGGGGAAACAGTGATAAATGTAGCCATAAATGTCTAAACATTATGAAACAGTGTGTATATGTGTGTGTGTGTGTGTGTGTGTGGCACAGGGGGGCAATCCATCTCTTACTTGCCACAGCCGCTGGCTGTCTTCTTGTGTTTCCTCCTCCGAGGTCTGGTCTTGATAGACTCACCGCTGCTGTGGAGGGAGAGCGAAGTGCAATGAAGATATTGATGTGTTCAAGTCTGATAGATAAAATGTTCATCTACTGACCTTTTATCATTTAGAAGTTGCTGAGGGGGTCTTAAACTGGGAGAAAAACACAAACAGCTGGCAGTTAGCTGTGCTATAAAAATCTCACATAGCATCTAGTGTTTATAAGAAAAAAACAGTAATTTACCTGCATTCACATGTCTGATGCTCCACAAACGTGAGTTCCACTTGTTGCATAACTATCATAGGTCGAATCCTATAAACCTGAGGAACAAGGGAAAGAGAAAACTAAAACGGAATATAGAGTCATATATTTAATGCAAACAGAAAGGGTATTTTTTAACACCTCCCTTTATGTATTTTTGATGAATCGTTGCTGATTAGACATCCTGCCACACCTGCAGAGTGATGTTGCGTTCAAGGGTAGGCTTGCACTCCATGTTCTCATCCCCACAGCAACCAGAGCATCGCAAAAGTGGGACACAAGCAGGCAAGTAGATGTACTCCACTTCTCCAGGGTACTCCTGCTCCACATCCACCAACTGCTCCATGGGCCTACACATGCTCTTTGCCCAGACCTCCTGGAACGCCATTACTACAAGACAAGTTGAACCTTTCAATCACTTGCAAGAGGTGTAAAAAGCCTATTCAGTGGGATATGATCAAGAGCACAGCCCTTACCTCTTGAGTAACCCTCTTCTGGAGGTTGTGAAATCTGCAAAATACATAAAAAACATAAGGAAGAACTGACATCTCCAGGGATCAGCCCTTCAATTTCATTTGATAAATATATTATATGTATGTATATGTATATGTATATATGTATACACTATCAGGTAACTGATAAGAGAAGAGAAATGAGCATGATAGAAGTAGGTGCAGATCGCCCTCTTGTGGCAGAGAAGGAGTAGTGCACACACACTGGTCCAGTAAAAACAGTGATGCAGCATGGTTTCAGGAGTGTGTACCACTGTGCCGCTGTTTGCAAATCAGCAAAAAAAAGCAGTAAATGAGCTGGCCAACAACAAAAACACTCTTGATTTCTCAATTTGTTGAAATAATAGACGGTTTATTGTCACAAGAAGCAAAAATGTTCAAAGTATGCAAAGAATAACAGCAAAGAATAGATATTGCCTTTACTCCTGGGAGTTTCACACACAATCAACACAGTTAAAACAAAGGCAGTACTCTAGAGTATCACGACACAGTATGAATTTTGTTAAGTTCACACAACCAAGCCTCCAAATTCTCAATGGCAATGTTCCCGATTTCTGAACGGCAAATTGAGCAGAAACAAGTGCAAAGTTGATCTTGGCTCTCTTCCTCTTTTGAATATCAACAATCTTTTTCTGACTCCTCACCTCTCTGCTGCTTTCCTCTCACTCTGTGAGCATTGTGATGGGAAACATTGTCTTCTAAATTTCACAAATGGCAACCTAAATATTGGACTTTCTCCACACCTCAAATTCTAGATGTGTTTGATGTAATGTAATTTAAAAAAATTCCACATTTTCCCATATTACATGAGCACATTTACTGTAACTACTGCAAATGGTATGAAAAAAGTGGCTGGTGATTACAGCTCCTTATCACTTGAACCTCACACTCTAAAAAGCTCTTTTATCATGGTTTTATTGTGCCCTACATGCACACCATTGATGTTATATTACAAAACATGGATTGGTTTTGTTTTTTTTTTACATTAAAATATATCCAACCAGTTCAGTTTGAACTGACACAATGAAAGTTGATTCCATTCAGGATCAGTTGCCACGTCTCTTCAAACACATCAGAACCATAGTCTGGATAATAAGAGAAATGCATTTCACTATATTTTAAGGCGAATTTAGAGTTTTATGAGAGAGAGTCATTTATAATAATAATAAGATAAAAATGCATGTTGGCTGTGCAGTCTTGTCCCTGCTGGATCAGTAACATGCAGCAGCAGCTGCACCTGAGGCTGCGGGCTGAGTCCGTGTCTGTCTGTAAACACGGCCATCCCCAAACCCTCAACACAGCTGATATCTTCACGGCGGGGACCAGCCAGTCAAAATACAGCTAGCGAGTAGAAAAAAAAGGCTGCAACACCACTATGCACGCAAATCATCTCGGTGTAAACTGGATTTCAAATCAAACGCCACCACGACAAATATCCCATGTGAATATGCCTCTAATAAATGGCGCGACCGTCCCCCCCCCCCAAAAAAAACCCCTGAAAACTTAAGACACTTTCAGTTCCCTTCTTAACTTTATCTTAACATGGAGAAAAAAAAAAAAAAAAAAGATTTAAGTTTTAAAATATGTGGATTTACCTGCGCAGGTACCAGCTGCAGCAGAAGAACCAATACCAGGGGCGAGGCTCCGGTGAGACTTTGCATAGCGCCAGAGACCAGTTACCTCCCCCGGCGTCCGCTCGGTCAGAGAGAAGTGGAGAAAAAAAAAAAAAAAACAGTGGAAGCAGCAGCGTCGTCCTCGGGCTGGCGGGGATGTGATTGGCTGATCCAGCTGTGTGCGAGCTGGGATGGAGAGCCAAAACCCCTCGAATATATATACAGCCCGGGATCAATGGAAAAACAGTTGCGACACACGTTCAAGTAAAAAAAAAAAAAAAAATCAAAAAAAAAAAGATGATGCCAGCTACCACAGTCTGTCTCACCCTTTCATTGGAGTCCAGGAGTCGGCCTTCCCCGGTTGCACAACACCGGGCTTTTTGCATTTTTCTGAGTCCTGATTATGTGCACGTCCCTAAGGGAATTGACAGGTGCAGTGATACCGGCCTGCAGGGCCTGGATGAAGAGCCCCTGCATTTAGGACGGAGGGCTCAGGTGGGATTTCACAGCCGGTGGGATTTATGGGATGGTTGGGCTGCTGTGTGTTGTCTGTGGAGGAGATAACCAGAATGGATGATGCCTTGCAGTTGGTATTAATAAATGCATGAATTGAGTATTTTGCAATGTTCCTGGTGTCACAGAAAAACCAAAAAAAGACAGAACCATGCAGTGCAGAATACAGATGTGTGTGTGAACAGTGAACATTCTGACAGATTCTGGGCATGTGAACTGTTTTTGAACTCTCCTGGTCTTCCGGCGAATGGTTTGCCAGCACTCCTGACAGGCAGGGCTCACCCACCTTCCGGGGTTTCCCCTTCCCGCTCAGACTCCCAGTCGGATAGCCAGAGGTCAGACGGACAGCTGCTGCTTCCTGTCTCTGGGAACCGCACCGATGCTCCAGTCCCAGTCCCCATCGAGGGAGGATGGGGATTCCCTCGGCTGGAGCAGAGGCTGCAGGTGGGACCTCGAGGCTCTATATCCTCAGATGTGGACAAGGCTGTCTTTGGTTACATGGTCAGACAAGGATCTTCTGGGTGAGGCTGCGGCCTGCGTCCACAGACAGGAGGTCTGCACTCCTTCTGCTTCAAACTCTATAATATCAACTCTCATATGAGTCACAAAGCTCGTATTTCCTCTTCAAAATCCCTCTGGAGTTTAATCTTTTGTTGATTTGACCCAACATCACATGGAAAGAGATGAAACTGAAGAAGACAAGCAGACACACACCTCACATTCACGTACACTCTTCAGTTCTCCTCCGCTCAGTGTTAATGCTTATTTTTATGGCTGCTATCAGAATCCAAACTATCCATCTGATTTCCCACACTTTTTGCTAGTCTTGAGCTGCAGGTGCATTGTGGGTAATGCGACTGGTTCCCAAACCTACGGTAGCGAGCCAGACGGACCATCACTGAGTGATGAATGTGACCCAAAAGGCCAAACAGATGCAACTCCATTCTGGGACACACACACACACACACACACACACATACACATACACACACACACACACATGCACACAGTGTGTTGGGGGTTTCTTGAATAAATTTAGCTGAACAAGGAAATAACCCTCACTGTTAAGTTCTGTTAAGTTTCACTTTCACCTCTTAAGAGAAAAGAGTTAGTGGGTACAGCTCAGTAAATGGATGTAGATGAGAAGAAATGCATTCCCTTCAAGGACTACACTGGTGACACTGCACTCTGGTTTGGAAGTGAGATGTATGCATTAACTGTGTTAACTGTATTTACAGCCAGAAGGATGCTGGCAACCATTCCAGTGTTTCCTCCTACATCTTTTTGAGAAATCCAGAATGAGGTGAGGCCTAATAAAACAGGATATCGCCCTTTATAACTCAGAAACTGTGATTTTGGCAGCGCCCGTGGCAATGATCTGGGAAAAAAGGTACTTTTCTGGGTTGACAAGTTACAGCCCGGTGTTATTTTGACCTAAAATTAGATGTGATACAAACTCTATAAGTTCAGCTTCTTCATTCCTGGGGAATCTGTAGCAGTGTGCAACATCACAAATTAGCCTGCTTGTTTTCTAGCATTTGGAAGTAGGTCTGTGGACTGTTTCAAGACTTATAAAGTGGAAATGTTCATAGTTTTGGCCTGTGTCTTATAAGCTTTCTTCAAACAAAAATAGCTGCCTGATCAGTAGTTTATTTATGAAATATTTGAGTAGGACTATGAGTAGTATATTTGATAAGGATAGAAAAAAGGCATGTCTGATTGAATACTGAATATTTATTTGTTGTAATACCTGAATCTTGAGGTTTAAACGTTACAGAGCAAGATGGTACTGTTTGGAAGACTTGGAAGTCTTTAAACAACAACAACAACAACAACAACAACAACTATTGTCGTGGTGATTTCGATTATTTAGCAGGATTAGACTGTCAGGATACCTTCACCACGCTTGAACATAAAGAGCCGTTAAGTAGCTGGAATAAGTGAGAACACCCGTGTGAGTGTGCAGGGCCTTTATTAAGTCCAAACAATAAATAAGTGATACCTTTTTTTTTAAGTTCCATGGGACATTACCGTTACAATCCACACAGTCAGACTGTTTAGCAACATTTTCTGTAATTTTTCTGACAAATGGATGACTAAAGCTTAACTTGGTAATCATCTGAAACATTTCTGCTGAACACAATGCTTTTTCAGTTCAATTGCAATAAAATGCAGAACAAAGAACAAGAAATGGAGTGACAGTAAGCACGTACAGGTTCAGTGACTTGCTCAGTGAGACTTCAAATGAAACAGAAGACATGGCTGCAAGTAGCACAGTGACCCTTGTAGAATATCAATGTCACTGCCTAAAATCCCAATATCTGTTCTGTCTGGAATGGTCAGAAACCAGCTCACCTGCTCGTGAAACAGTCCACAATCAGTGCATACAAAAATGTAGGTAGACATTACAAACATGTAGGGCAGTTTGTTGTTGTTAACACGTTAACAAGGTTTGTGTTGCGATGTTACATTTAAGATTAGTGAACTGTTTTATCGGGTAGAGTAAAGGAGAGTACAATGTTTGAATATATTACAGCACATTCTACTTTTCTGTGGAGAAGGCTCTCTTCATAAGTGGAGGAGGGGTCTTTCCTGCTTCGTAGAGAGATTCAGGAGGAGGCGAGCTCAGGCAGCACCAATCTGGGATGCGGCCCGTCTGGTTGTAGTAGTCTCGTGACACCGACCTGCTGCCCAGGATGTCCTGCAGCGCCCCGAAGATAGCACCTGTTGAGCAGAGGACGATATGAATACAGAGCGGGCTTTCCAAATGATTTGAGAGGCCACAAACAATATTTTTCCAAAATCATCTCGTTCAAAAACCATAAGGTCAGCCAGTTTCAGTTTTTGAAAGCATGCAGAAATATTCATCCACAAGGCTGTTTTTGGAATTTTGCCCACTCAGAAAGCCTTCAGTTCAGCAGCCAGTGATAGATATTGAAATAAATCCTCGTGTCTGACCTCCGAGCCAGGCGGTGCAGTTGGGCTTGGCAGGTGGAGCGTGTATACGCAAGCTCTTGCTGGCCAGCACGTCGCTGTACTTGGGTTTCTCCACCAGGAGGCGTATCTCCGCCAGCAGACGGTGCATGAAACCCGGCAGCATGGCTGTGCCTCCGATCACCACCAGGTTCTCGGAGAGCACCTTACGAGCGTCAATGGGGCACTACAGGGACACAAATACACACGTTAACATATGGATCACATGTTTTTACCACCCTGATATAACAGATTACAGGGGAAATTAGAATTACTTTTTTTTCCCCTTCTATGTATGCCGTCTTCGCTTTTTCAGTAAACGCATAAACGTCAACAATCACCCTCCACTTCCTTCCTCGAGGCAGGAGGAAGCAGCGTTCTACAACTACAGGACAGCACTTTCTCCTTTTCAGGACAGGCACAGACTAAAACGAAATACGAAAGTACCTGACAAGGGCATTACTGCAGAGCCCTAATGATTCATCAGTGTCAATATACCATGAGTGGAGTAGTGCACAGATTGGGCTTTTAAATGACTGCTGCTACTGATAAAGTCTGAGGGCTGTGTAATGTTGCTGCCGCTGCACCCACTGAGATTAATTAGGCTGTCCTGTGCCGACTTGATCCCCACATGGAGCAACAAAACTGCTCTCAGTTACATGGAATGGCCACAGCTGAGTGTAGCCATAGCAACCACACTGAGTCAAACTGTACGCTCAACTCCACGGAGGTACAATAGAGAATAAAAGTGGGCTGCTGCATTCCTCCTTTCAAAGATACTCAAGGTTTACAGCGGGATCCTTAGACATAAACTGATATCCACCAAAAGGGAAGATTAGTGAGGCAAAATCCAAATGAAATAATCTCAACCAAGGCACAAAAGATGGCAGAGAGGGCCATGTTAACTCATATTAAATCTTCCACGGTAACTTTAAGTTCAGACTGCATCGACAGCATTAACATAACATCTTGCCCTCACACATACCAAGACAATTAGAAGGAATAACTTTTCACTACCTTGACCAGAGCGTCCAGTATCAGAGAGGCCACACTCTTTTCTTCATTGTCCTGTTCAAACAGGATCTCCATCACAGAGTCCCTGGTAAAAAAAAAAAAGAGAAAATCTAATGAGCAACACAAATGTACTGTCCCACAGATGGACAGTAAAAACAGAGAGACAAATGAAGACATTAACACAATCAACGACAATCTCATTTTACAGAAGAACCTGCAGAAGAAGAAGCTGTAAGACATTTTAGAAAGATAAGAAGTGAATCTCTGGGTCTGTTTGCTCAGTTTGATGGACTACCTGATGGATCCTTTGACGTGCAGGATTTTCTCTCCATCAAGAGGGTAATCAACATCTGGAGGAGGGGCGGGACGCTACAAACACATTCACAAGAAAAGAAGGATTGTAAATAAATCTACAGCAATGCATTACTTAATGCTAATGTTTACAGACTGAGGATAACCAACACAAAGACAAGTACACAAACAACATTTCAAGTACCTCTGCTGTACCATCAAGGTTAAATTTGGCTTCCTGGATCTTCAGGCCTCTCTGCAGGTCACTGACAAAGCATGTTCTGACTGCAGGAAACAAACCAAAACCAATAAGCAAACATCCTAACTAAACAACTAAAAGACGGGTAAGTTTGTAACTAAAAAGGAACATTTTAACCAATGTCCTCAATGACTGTAGGCAATGTCAACGACATTATTCCTTAATGAAAGCTTAAATTGCATAATTGACATGTTCCATTTCCAGCACAAACCAAGTAAATTACACATCTACATAACTATGAAACACAAGTAAATGATTAAAATCATAGAAGAAAAACAAATCTGTGCAATTTAAAAGCTTTTCTTACAGACATAAATGAAATAAGACTAAATATAAACCGCAGCCTGCAAATTACCAAGTACAAAAATTACAACTGCCTGCCCCAAAATCCTGAAAACAGTGTTAAGTCTGTGTCATTGTTTATCTTTATTAAGAAAAAGAACATAACTATGGAGTCAAGGTCTCTTCAAATCCTAGTTGATAATATTTTGGCTGGGATAATATTCCAGTGGAGAAATGGTAAAGAGGAAGCAGCCACTTCTCAATAGAAGTTCGGATATTTTTTTTGTTGTTTTCTTTCGGGACTGCGGCCTTGGAAGAGAATAAATAAAAGCATGATCCATTACCCTCATGGGAGACAAGTTGGACGGGCAGATTTTTAAAGCCGAAAACAACTCAATCAAACCTACCCTTGATATCCTCCACAGTCTCTTCTGGGATGGTCCCTGAAGAAATGATGAAAAAGAGATGTAAATGAAGTGAAACTTAATTTTCTTTGCTACACTTTATGCATAAATCAGCCGTTTCACTCATTTCTCTTCCAAGTTAGATTTATGATGAGGCTGAATCCTCGTCTGTGCTTACTGCAGTAACACAGTTGGTTCAACAGTCCAGCCAAGTGAGCTGTCAGCCTGCTCTGTCTTAATTATTGATACATATATGTGTAGCTTCTCTCACTCTGCTGTAGCTGTAGATTTCAAGGCTCAACACGATGATTCAGTTTGGTTTCCTCCATTAAAGAAAAAAGTGTGGAGAGAAAACTCTAAAATAGACTGTACACATATGTATAATTCACAAAATGAGAAAGAGATTCCCTCAATTGTCACACAGAAACAAGTTCTTCTTATGAATAGTAAATGATGCATAATGGGTCAAAGCCATTATATTTTTCTGTTCTCTGCACTGTAAAACAAATCAGCAGTCCACATCAGAGTTACAAGGTTATCCATTTAAAGGACAACCACACACAGTGTATAGGTATTTTTATGTAATTACCGATGACAGCTGGTACACTCTGCCCGGTGATGGTGTCTGTGTCCACCGTGCACTGTTCCACAAGAAGTCCATCTAATTCTCTACAATAAATACAGACACATGCAGTAACAGGAAGAAACAAGCACATCTAAAAAAAGGTTTCATTTTACGGTCATAAAATTTTCAAAATAATACACCAACATGCAAGGTCACACACTGCTCTTAAATATGTTGAAGCTACGTACTTATGGATGGCTTTTCCTCCCAATGGCAAAGCCTCCCATGCTGGGAGAATAGGAGTGCACTCATAAACCTGATTTCACCGTTAAGGCGGTAACATATAAATAATATATTCCCTGACAATGAAAGTTTACACACGATACAATAAATCTTCTTTTGGCATGTACAAGTTCAGAAACATCACAGAACAGCTGACTCTTGGATGTACTGATGACTAATGTGCTACCTGAAAAGATGCTACAATGTGATAATACAATTTTGAAACCGATGGGAGGTATTTTTCGGCTTCGACAGCAGCTAGTAATTCCCCTCTGTTTCCAGTCTTTGTGCGAGGCTAGGCTAACCGTGTCTCTCTATTGAACTAACAGAGACGAAACCCATATCCATGTTTTCACCTAGTTTTTGGTAAAAAAACAAAGGAGTACTTAAAGGAGTATTCCTTTAAGGGTCAAAGACGAGGGAAAGGATACAGGTAGCACCAGCGTCTCTGTGTGGCCACAGTCCATCACCAGAGCAGAGTTGATGCCCAAAGTCATGATGGCCATGAGGTGACTTGGAGCAAACAGCACAGAGGGCACCTGGAAAACACAATCACAGAATAACACACTTGCTACACACTGTAGCTTACACCTACTATTACGGTTGTCAGTAAAGTTAAAGAGAAGTGTGTTTACTCCCGTCAATCTTAAGTCCCTATACTTTTCAAATTGATGTAGAAATCACATTTTGGCTGCCAGTTTTAGGAGCACGGAGCCTCACTTGTGTGTGAATTTTCAAAAATAGGTATATTTAAGTACATTTGTTATATGATTGGCACACACGCTCCACATTAACAACTTGATCTGCTTGGTTTTCATACCTCAAACTGCTTGAAGAAAACCTTGGTGAGCGTCTCCCTGAAGTGAGACGGGCAGAGGACGGACTCGATGATGACCACTCTTCGGTCGCGAGGGTTCACCAGCAGGTGCCTGTTTGAGACAAATAGGAGGACAAACTTTAATTTGATGAGGCTCGACCACTCGGTATACGTTCTGTAAAAAAGGAAGTTTAACACTTAACAATGAATAACTAACACGGCAGAGTCTCACCTGAAGTAAAGTAAATGGATAAATTCTTTGAGGATGACATAAAGCTCTTCTGTGTTGATGTTGTACTGAACCACTTTGATGGCCTGAAAGTGAGACATCACATACCACATTAACATATATTTAGCACTTTGAAAAACATCCTTCTAAAAGATTACACTCGGCAAAGCACAGTGGCGTCTCACCTGTTGCTGTCCCGGTTTCCGAATCTCGCTCGGAATTATGAACCTGGGCCCCGTTTCCCCTGCAAAGCCACATCTGAAAGACAAATAAACTGTAAGCTGAGCTGCTAGAGGATGTGCAGAGAGTATTTATATACTGGATATATATGATTAAATGTATGATAATGCAATCAGTAACCTTATTTTTCAGGCTCGTACACATACTATAAGTGATACTAGTGAACTGTGTAAACATGATGCATACCAACATGGCAATCAAGATTTAGTGAGGAATAATTTGAGGAACAAAGGGCCCAAAGGGCCAAATAATCATTTTGTGAAATGGCAAAATCATTTCAATAAATTGCATATAAATAAAACAACAGTGCTGCTCTGTATCAAACTGCAGACAAAGACATCATTATTAAAAGAGAAGAGAAATATCTCTTGACATTCATGTGACTTGCCTCTGGCCAGTTTCCCATCTTCACTAAATGATACCTTTGACTAAAATTACAGTGAGATAACATATATAACGTAGCATAGAAGCCGCATTAACATTTCCAGTAAATCTCCAGTAACGTCCTCACTGTAAATGCCCTACATGTGTGCAGATATGTGAAGTATAATGATAAGTGACGTGACTTATAGTATCACACAGCTTCAGGGGTTCATCGCCCAGGACCCTGGTCTGGTCCGGTCTAATGAAACCAAACCAGTTATTTCAATTTCCAAAAATATAATTCAACGATTCCCAACACCTTTATTTCTAACTTAAATTTTACTAATGATTCTTAATGGACTTAAATCTTGGCTCTGATTTGGCTTGAGCTAACTGCAGCTAAACCCTGACATGTCCAGCTGGCACCGACGGGGTGACTTACTCACTAACTCCTGCACTTACGACAGGCATGTACACTTAATGTACCATGTGTTTGTCAGGTCAAACCCCTGTGTCTGACCTAAAGTGCCCGGACGCGGGCGGCTGGTTAAGAAAACACAAATAATAAATGTATCGCCACGCTAGCATGTGACGCTAAGCCGACGGCTCGCTCGCTCACTTCGTGTACGCGGCTCCCAGGTCGATGACGATCGCAGTCTTCTCTCCTCCGCTTCCCAACCCGTCAAACAGGGGCATTGTATGGTTTAATGTCGATGCTGAAGTCAGCACTTAGACATTTGCATCGTATCTGAAGGATAATAAAGGATCTGTTGTCTTCCGGTTGGGCCGGGGCGGGGTCCTCGCAAACGCGATGACGTCACACGGGCTTGCCTGATCAAAATGATGAGACCGAGACTTTATATTCAACCGATACATTACTACACGAATCAGACAAATGCAGAGTTTTCAAATAGAAAAAAAAAGTAAAACGCGAAGTAGGCTACATTTTCTAGCAGCTTACATGATTTTCTTATATTCAGTAATTGCAGATATATTGTGTTGTGTTGTGTATTGTGCATATTTCTTATTCTCCGATGCTGATGGTGTAACCTCACTGGGCGACCACAGGGGCAGGTTGCAGTTAACAAGTGGGGTAGTGCATATACCACTACTTAGCCTATACTTAGTGCTCATGCATTCCCCTGCTTGCATGCTGTGCTGTTTTGGAGTAACTGTGCTAATTGAACGGGCCAGGGCGTACAAAACGATGGCACCACAGCCTATTTGCTCACAATATAAATGCATGGGAGTGCATGATTAATAACTGTAATCACTGATACCTTTTATGTTGCCAGAGCACTTTTACGCCAAACAAACCAGACATTGTAAATATGTCCCATGCAGACTCCTTTTACTTTATTAACTTTAGTTTTTGCAGATCTGGTCTCTCTAGATATGCAAATATGAGATACTTGCACATGAGCCAAAACTCCAAAGTTGAAATCAACTTTTTGTATATATATATTGTCACAAGTTGTAAACCAAGTGTGGATAAATGGATTAATCCTGCGATTGATAAAGGCCATTTACAATAGTCAATAGTCAACAATTAAGGGCATAAGCCCATACATACTGCTTTTAATTGAATTAATGCAGTGAGACTATTTAAACGTCACATGTGCCTCTGCTGTTACACACATCACCTAAAACTGTCACAACCTTCTGTGAGCAGCAGGCGAGCTCTGAACTGAGGTCAAGGAGCTGTCCATTCAGCACCACCAAGAGCCCCGGCTGACCCCTTTGGGTTCGACCATGAACCAAAAAATCATAAAAAGTAGGCAGTGAAAATGAAAAAAAAAAAAAAAAAAGCGCTAGATGCACAGGACGGCGGCTGTCACAAAGCAGGTGCCGAAGCCTCAGTCTGAAGAAATCCTGCAGATTTGAAGCATTTGGTGGCAGCACTTGCGAGGCGGGCGGACGTACGTAGAGAAGACGGAGACTTTCGGTCAGTGACGCCGAGCTGCACAACAACAAGCCTCTCCTCCAGCTTGCTTTCACCAGAGCGTCCTGAATTTGTAACGTGTAGGAGCTGCATTTTATTCATTATTATTTTTTTTTTTTTGCACACCGCCACGTAAGCTCTGCGTCCTCCGGGCACAGCGATCCGTCATGAACTCCTGAAAGGTAAAGGCAGTTTCATTTTTTTTTTTTAGCCTTGTGCGACTTTAAGTGCACGTGAATTTTTTTCGCTCTCAATGCCTGAACATGATGATGCGATTTAAGGTTGAATGCATTATAGTTTGTGTAGGGCTGTGATTAGCTCCAGTCTGTGCAGTCAGATTGGAGAAATGCGATCCAGCACCGCAGTGTGAATTTGTTTACAGTCCAAAAAATAAATAAATAAATAAATAAAAATTGCTCGAGCTGTTATGTTGTCAGGTGTTGGACTGCACGGGCACACTGGCCGAGGACTGTATTGATCACAGGGGAGGTGCGCAGGCAGGAAAGTGGGTTGTATTGTGACACTGCTGGACTGTGCATCATCGGGGCTGGACGACGATTCCTGTCAGACGTTTGTCTGACTCAGGCTGTGTGAAAGGGTGTCACCCTGTTCACACCAGACGTGCCGTTTCTCTTCCTCTACTGTGGCAGTGATCGGTTAGGAGGGGATAATTGCTGTCACATCGTGCGAGGCAACAAAGGTGCCACTCAGCTGTGGGCTTTGTTTTTAATCACATTTGATGATGTGCATATAACCATAACAACCATGTAACCATGTGCATATAACCTATTATGGCACATGGTTATGGAAAATGGCCCTCTTATTATAGAGAGATGCAGGTCTGTGCAATGTAACATTCATGGATCCATCTGTAGAGGATCCTAGAGGATAGAAAACCTGCTGCTATTTATAGGTGAAGTGCGGAGGGGTGCTGAGGATTGCTGTGTCAGATTCCCACTCTCTCTCTTTCTCTGTTTGTCACTCTGTGTGCGTGTGCGTGCATTTCGTTCTGTTTATACAAAATGAACAGCAGAGTCTGAGATGAAAAGGGATTTCGTCCGAATTATTCAAAACGGTGCAACTGCAGCATCAAAGCGAAGGCGGGCGGAAATGCACAGTTAATCCTGTTCTCTGTGGTTATCACAGGCAGCATGGAGTTCTCAAATGAAATACACTTTGCATTCTGACCCCCTTTAATCCACAGTTGCACACCTTTGTAATGTGCCCTGTCACCTATCTTCCTTCCCAGACACCGCCACCCCTGCTTTGTCTCTCTGTCCACATGTCTGCCGGGTGACAAGGCTGTGAAGTTGCAGGCAGGGACTGTTCACACCTCAGTTAAGCCTATTAGCATTTGTCATTGGCGTCCGTTCCCAGCAGGCGCTGAGACGAGATGCTGATGTTTGGGATGCTCCATCACCTCGTCCTGGCTGGGGCCTGCCTCTTTGTCTGTGGAACCCCTGTCCACCTCCCAGACTTCACCCCCACGCAGGACAGCGACTGTGACGGGCAGTGTGCCAGCTCGGTAACAACTGTTGGGTCAACGCACACCGCAGATCCCTCAGACACGGAGCACGTGACTGGCCTGATACTGAACGTGGGTGCGGGACGAGGGGTTGGCCCACTTGGACGACCTGAGGGGATAGCGCCAGTGACGCAGACAGAAAAAGGGGACAGCCTTGATGGAAGATCTGGGCCGAGTAACGCTGGCGGAGAGGCATGGAGCCAAAGGAGCGAATCAAAGAAGGTCGGGAGCACATCTGAGATGGGAGACGCTCAAAGACAGTCGGAGGCAGCTTCAGTGCTGCCTGTTGATCCAGAAGGTGAAAAGGAGGTCATACCTGTCACCCATGAGCCTATATCAAGTCCTGCAGGTGTGAGAAAGCAGTTGGACGTAGCTGTGAGTACCACAAGGTGGACTCCAGATGGATTTCGAGGCTCCTCCACAGTAAGGATCTCAGCCAGGGAGAGAAAGGACCAAGGTGGGGAGGACCAAACAAAACTACCTGCTTACGGTGATTCTCTCCAGGATGAAGACCCAGAAACAAGCTTGCCAGCCTCTACAGAACTTCCAAATCCTGGAGCACTGATCCAGAAACTGACCTCCCACAGTCCCATCCCTCCCTCGGTCTATGTCTCCCCTCGGCTCTCCACACCTTCGTCAATTTGGGGCCGTGATGGAGCTACAATATCCTCCCTCCCAGACCCCCTGTTGCCTGAGATCGGACCAAACTTGATGCCCAGAGAGGATGGACCAGAAAGCTTGTGGACTGAGGCAGCGAGGCCCGGTGGAGGTGAGTCAGAAGAAAAGTATTATTAATGTTGATGGAAAATGGACATGCACGGCTTTTTATTGGGTTAAAACTTTCTGTAATCCCTTATAAGTCATTAATTCAACGTGTCCAAATTTGAGACACACTAAATCCTTCCAAAGTGGTGTAAGGTAATGCTCTGCAGTCATTGTCACCTCATAAGAATTCCCCTCCACAACAAGCTGTATTTTCAGGCTTACTGGAGTTTGCAGGGGTTCAGGAGGCTTCATTAAAAAGTGAGGCGGAAATGAAAGCGACACGTCTAGTGGCAGAGATTGGCTTTGATGATTGGCAAAGAAGGCGCCCGCTTTTCCACGCTCCACTTTGAACCCCAGCTGGGACCCGTGGCAGTCTAATTACTTTCTATTCCTGACTCCAGCCTGCAAGAAAAAAGAGAAGACACATACACACACACACACACACACACACACACACACACACACACACACACTGCCAGGAAAAGGCTGGTGGCAGTGTGTGTGCTATACAAGTCTTTGGAGGATTCAACCCCTCTTTCTCTCTATCTATATACCCCCCCACCCCCAAACCTCTCCTCTTTCTTTCCCACCCTTCCACACTCCCAATCCAGACTATTGTAAAGAAGCAGGCAGGTTATTATTCAGCGAAGCAGGACAGGGAAATGGATTAGAGGAGTCTGAGCCAATATGTGTTCCTGCGTCCATTTGGGGATTGTCTATTTGATGAAGCTTCCTCCCAACAGAAAGGAAGCTGACAAAAAAACTCAATTCCCAAAAGGGCATTATATAAAAGGAGAGCAGTCTTTATAAGCATTTTTCAGTCTACTTTAGGAAATTCTTTGGACTAAAGGAAATGCCTGAGAGATATGCAGTAAAAAAAAAAAAAAATAAAAAATCCTGTGACAGCCCCCTCTGTGGTAGCCTCTTATCTATAAAGAACCATTTTTTCAAACAATCCTCCTTTCACTGTGTCTCAGCTGCACTGTAATCTCGGCTCTGAGAGAGTGCAAGTGCTTCTAATGAGAAAACTGCATGTCCAAACTGCGTGTTCCTGTTTTTAAGAAATAGATAGTTCAGCGCTGTATGCTGGATACAGTTGCTGCTTTTTTAATAGAAAATATAGAAATTTTTTATACAAGACCCTCAACTTGTCCTCACTCATGTGTCCTAGTTTACTCTCTGGATTGAATCGAGCATGATGACAAAAGCGACATTTTTAGACTGCAGTATTTCACTGAAGGTCCAGACAATCCTGCTCTTTGGAACTTAAATACCACGCCACCTGTCCTGACCCTCATTCTGTCTCTGTGCTTGTGTTGACGTGATTACAGTGGACACGGCGGTGCCGCTGTCTCAGGATGAAGCCACAGAGGGCACCATGTCATCCGAGGCTCTCCCTCTCATCTTTGAGCCTTTTGAAGATGTCACGCCAGAGGGGGCACCGGCAGAAGCGGCGGCAGCGGTCACACCGGTGCCCGGCAGCGCTCAGCCTCCTGCTGCCATGGCGACCGGAGGAATGCCTCTGTCAGAGGTGGACCTGGACCAGCTGGTCACCGTGGAGACAGACAGCGACGGTCCCTCGCATGCCCCACCCCTGCTGATGCCAGACTGGACGTCACCTTGGCAGACGTCTGGCGCTGAGCTCCTGGAGCCAATCAGCTCCTCGGGTCCGTCTGCTTCACAGCGGCAAGCCGGAACTGAGCCAGAGGATCGCTCAGAGAGAGGTGAGAGGGCCGATGTGGCAGCACCAGAATGAATCAGACTCAAAGTCAACATAGTGCTCAATGGAACAATGACTTTAATCCACCATAATACAGTCAAACAGCAACGTCTTGAATGTTAGAAGCTACCATGTTGTTCTTATGCAATGTGTAATGTCCATACTTGCTTATTGTATGTTTGAATTTCCAACAGAACTTGCAGAAGCGACGCTGTTTGGTCTGTGAATGTCTGAATGACTGAAACACAACAAATATATGCAACACAAGGTCACCCAGAGTCTAATTAGGCATTTGCACTCTCACACATTATGTATTAGATGATAAGATGAGTGGTTAGTTGTAGCTGCAGTTGTGCACACTGTGTGTGAGAAACCTCTATTCCTCTTGCTTTCTCCTTGTGCCATGTGATTTGCGACATGTAGGTGCCGTGAGGACACAGAACCTCAAAGAGAACTTACCCACCACTGGCCCCGCCGTCTCATCCTTCCAGCACGCTATGACAACAGTTACCACAGCAACCCATCAGCCGGTGCACAAATCCAGATCAGGGTTAGAGGAGATGGAGTCTGAGGGTAAGATGAGTTTTATCGGTGTTTCATTTTAATGATCTTTTTTTTTTTTTCAATCATCAATGCCACCTTTCCTTCTGGGCTGCTGAGTTGACGGTGTTGCTTCGTTCCCCACAGAGGAGCCAGACGAAGACGAGGACGATGAGAACTCTGAGGAATCGGTGGAGGATGAGAGCGAAGAGGACCTAACAGAAACACCTAAAACCACCTCAACGCAGCCCCCATACAGCCTCATCCCCCCACCTCCTGTCTGGGTTCAACGCAACCAGGGGCTGAGTATGAGAACTTTCTAAATTTCTAGGTTTCTAAATCATCTTTTTATAAGCTTCTGTAAGAGTGAAAGAGTTTTGTAGGATGTTGCCCCGGTACATCTATGGCTCTTTTCTTCCAGTGCGGAGCTGGGTTGAGCTGATCAGAGAAAAGGTAAGACTGCCCCCTGCTGTCCTTGAAAAAAATGTCTTGTCCATCAAAACATTTCAGTTTCCTTCCCTCCTTCACTAAGTGTTAATGCTGAAACTGGCAGTACTCTTTATCTTTCTTATTGTCAACAAGTCACATGAAAAAATTACAATGAATTGATCCTACTAACATGTATTGCCTCTGTATCCAAAGCTTGATATGTCTTATTCCTCTGTGCCACGCTGTTGCACTGGGTGACATACAATATCATAAATATGGGCACTGTAGCTTACTCTGGGTCAATTACACATACACCATCCTGCTGCTATAAATGATCTAAAGAGCTCCTGATACCTGCAGCTGAAAGTAGTCCATAAGAAATGAACCATTTACTCGATTTACTACCAGCTGTTTTGGGAAATTACTGAGCTTTTCAAAAAAAATGAAATATATACACGTAACCTATTTTTAAAGATTTCTGTCTTCATAATTACAAATGGGATTGGGGCTGAGAGCCACAGACAAGGTAGGGAAGTCAGGAAATGATAGATACTGATAGATTGACTAACTCATTCTTTTCATTGGATTTGTCAACAAAACAAAAATATAGAATCATGCTACTGCTAGGCTGCATAAACCATCTTTCTTCCTCCGGGCAAATTACCACCATGTTTTTAATCATTTGGGGTGCAAGCGAGATTAAATGGGTTTACCTGGATTAGACATGTTTACGTCTGCTCTATTTTGACCTCTGCGTCTCCACTCTCGCCAGGCGGGTTATGTGTCTGGGATGTTGGCCCCTGTGGGCATTGGCATCACTGGGGCCCTGCTAATCGTCGGTGCCCTGTACAGCATCAGGATGATTCACCGCAAGAGGAGGAACAGCTTCAAACACCAGAGGAGGAAGGTCAGGCAGCCAGAGGTCAATACCCTACTTATTTATCACTTATTTCACTTGTTATTGGGGATCAATCTTCTACTGAGCGTTACATTTATTTTTCGCCCCCAGCAACCTCGAGACCCCGGTACCACCCGCCAGGACCAGGCCATGCTGCTGGCCGACAGCTCCGAGGACGAGTTCTGATGAGACCCTTTTGGGCTCCTTTTGTCTGTGACCAATGGCTGATGCTCCCGTAAAAAAAAAAAGGAGGCTCGGCGAACAACCCCACCGCTATGACTACTGCATCTCCAATCACCCTGGGCTGTTTGGCTATGACTCATCTGATCCACAGAGTGTGACTGATTATAGGGCACAATTTGCACAGGCTGCACAAAGGTCAGCTTTGTATTCCCCCCCGTTCTAAAAGTACCAATGTGAGCACTTTTCCGAATGTTGTCAGGTGATGTGGACTCTAATGGCTCGTCAGGGCTGCTGGTGTGAGGCACTTTGAGATAAAAAAAAAAAAAAAAACAGTATTGCCGCACGTAAAAAACAAAATGCGTTAGCAAGGTACTGGCAGGATGAAAGTGTTACTGGTAAATTGAGGTTTGGTGGAGTTGAGGGGGGGGGGGAAAGGGTGGACCAGCAGGTTTTTCTGTCAAATAATAAAAAAAAAAGGGCTGTAGAAGAGTTACATCACATAAACAATGTAAATATATGTACTGTAAACGTAGCTGACTTGTGGTCAGTCGTGTTAGTGTAAATAAAGTTTGATTTCTTGCTACACGTCTAGGATATTTCAAGGAATTTTTCAACTTTTTGGTAAAGAAGCTCATTCGATTTCTTTCCGAGAGTTACACGAGAAGATCGATACCTCTCACATCAGTCTGTAGCAGCTGGTCATCTTAACTTGGCATTAAGACACAGGGGGACACAGGCAGACTGGCTCTGTCCTAAGGTACCAAAAATCTGCCTACCAGCAGCTCTAGAAGCTCACTAATAAACATGTTTGTTTGTTCTGCACAAAATATAAAGTGTAAAAACAACAATTCACTGTTTTGCAGGGGTTATATGCTGAACTATTTCTTTGCTGGGAGCAGTGACTTCCTGGGGTCTAAGATAGGCTAAACATACCATCTGTTGGCTGTAACATGAACTTCATATTTATCAGACAGATACAAGAGTAGTGTCAATCTTCTCATGTAACTCTTGGCAAGAAAGCGAATTTTGGTTTCCCAAAATGGTGAACTGTTCCTTAAAGCAAGATTTCCACACATTTTAGAAAACTTCACATACAATTCATTTGAATTAATGCTTCGTTTAAATGTGGATTTTGTGGAAATGTAAATGTTTTATTCAAAGGCATTTGTTCATAAAAGTTACTGAGACGCACATACAAAATACCATAATCCTACAAAAGTATGTAGCAGAAAACAGATTTTGATGTACAATATAACTGATATGGATTCATTCTTTAGCCACGTTTCTTTTTTAAGTGCATGACTATGTCATAGTATATTCATACACAGACCCGTTCCACAGACTTCTTTCTAATGAATGAAGTGTTTCTGTTGGCTGGAAAAGCACAAACATTGAAGACACTGGGGCAGAAGTTAATATTTTAACAAGTGAATATTTTTTAACCAGCTCATTTTGCACAATAGTGGTTCTTATGTGTTAATCTGACGAGGACAGATAAAGGAGACATTTTGGGCCACACGTTCGGCCCAAGAATGTCAAATTGCTGAGATGCAATGACTTGTAGTCAGGCAGAGTCTCAACATTTTGAGAGAAAATAAGAGGGATCATTCAGTTAATAAAAACTTCTCTGTTCTAGTTCAGATGGAAGAAATACTGAAAATACGAACACTTGTCTGAGCCATGTTTGTAAAACCAATGAGGATAACCCAAGGTCTTGTCTTTTGTTTAAAGAAATTATATTTTCTGTAACATCATGAGCCATCTGATTTGCTTAATGTTCAACTGCCTGTTTATATGCAATAATACTGTTTTAGGGTAAGTGTGATGTAAAATAGTGGACACTTTTTTGTCTCTTTATGTAGATATGAAACAGGATGTGATGAAATAAACAGTTCTCTAGATGTCTGATTGTGACTCTTTCTTATAATGTAACTTGTGTGAATTGTTTTAAATGAAAACCACTCCAGACAGCAGACAAGATAACCCAGTTTACAGCATTAAAAAAATCAAATAATTTATTTCTGTGTTCTTTTTCCACATTAAATAAAAGCTATCGGACATTTCCAGATCAAAATCAAGAGAGGGGACAGGGAAGAGGAACAGGGGAAACAGAAATCTGACATGCAAAAAAACCTTTTGCTCTCCCCTTTGCACACTTTGTGGATGGCGGTGGACGTAATGCTGGCCGCCCCGAAAAGACTGCAGGAAGCCCCTGTGGTTGGTTTGTTGGTTGTAGGTATTACTGCTTTTTGTGGCGCAGCCAAGACTAATGTTGTTTATCCAACCAACAAACTGGTTTTGTGGGGGAATTTATGATTGTAACACTCAAAATGTAGGATGGCAGATGTCGCCCCCAAGTGAGGACAGAGAAGTGGGGTTGTGATTGTTAGAATGAGCCACCTGGATAGCACAGCGGACGTCCAGGATGAGGACAAAGACTGCTTCTGACATCTGTGAACACTGAACTGGCATATCAAGTCAAAACTTATTCCAGATCCATTGTCAGAGAGAGCTGGGTAAAACTACGCAACACGACAAGCCATGGCTACAAACTGATATTGATGACGAAGCCCTTCAGTCTGTGATCGAAACAGAGCCCCTTGGCTCTTTGTAACAGGCTGTAATGCCCATATACATAATGGAACTGCCAGAGTTTCACAGGAGTTAAACAAAAAAAAAAGAAGATGACAGACTCTTTTCCTTCAAAATCTAAAACACCTCCTCATGCTGACAACTGGTTTGAAAGAGCGTGATAGGTTAATTTTGTAAGCTGTTACCTATCCTGTCCTTCTATCCATCAGTAGTCACTGTATAAAAGAAGAAAAGGCCCAGACAGTGAGGGGATACAGATGAGGGGAAACAAGTGTCCAACACGAGGACAGAAGATTTAAACCTCCAAAATAAACCAGGAGGTGTTTACACAGGGTGATAATTGAAATCTAAACAGTGTCAGGTGAGCAGTAAAGAGAATCGTTGGTGTTCGGGGTCTAGAGTGTTTTTGTATGCCCACCGTGAACTGCTCATAATTCTCGATACACCCCTGGATGGGCTAAAGTAGCACAGAAATTAAAAATAAAAATAAAATCTGACAAATCACCCCAAACCGCCCCTTCCCAACAGATTCACAAAAAAAGACATGCTCTCAATATAGCCGATGAACAGAACAACACTCGTATACAAATCTGAAAAAAAAAAAAAAAAAGTAGGTCATCTGATCCATTGCTCCAAATGCACACAGACACAAACGTACATACACAGGCTGTTGTGTGGGTGGCAACTCTGTAAACATCTACTCTCCCTTTCAGTCCTGGGCTCCTGGGATGTGAACTGCTGAAAGGGGAAATAAACCCAAACCATGAACACGGTCCTGCGGTGTTGTTCATAGACACTAGCTCACCCAAAACCTCTGACTACCATGAATGTTTGTTGAAGACTTTTGTTTGTTCTGTAGCAGATTTTACTCTGATTTTGCCACATGGCAGTGTTGCAGTGCTTTCTACTCTGAACATTGAAGGCAGGATGAAAGCATACAGATGTCAAATTGCATAATTTGAGGCGCTACAAGGAAAACAACTTTACTTGAAATTGCATTTACAACCTGTGATATTGGCTGGCTTCAAATTTGACTTCAATGAAAGCTGATTTAGAGTTTATACTTCCTCAACTATGAACCAAACTGTCTCCTGCCCTTTCTATCACACTGAGCACTAACTCGAACCCTGGAAAGCTAAAAAAAGAAAAGAAAATGTGTGATTTGTTCCTTTCTGTCGTCCTTATAAGGCTGGAGCAAAACACAGCACCTCAAAGGCTCTGATTTTCCTGTGCAGGGCCTCTGAAAGTAGAGAAATAAAAGTCTAACAGAACAGAGCCACACCATTGTCAAAATAACGAGACACACAAAGACACATTCATACAAACACTTACACACTGCAGCAATTTCCAAAGAAGTGCATCTGGCCTTTGTTCATTTTACTTTTTACAAAAAACAAAAGCGGCTGAAGCAAACTTTCTTTGCCATAATTAGTGTGGATTGGAACGTCCGGGTGCATCTATGACGTGTTCCAGGCTGGAGATCTTAAAATGTTAGCGAGGTTGGTTGTGCATCAAGTTAGGGCACCTGGGAAGTGCATTGTGGACTCAGCCGCTTTTGAGCAGCATGAGGTTATACAGGTGTATAGTAGACAATCTAAATAAACTGAAAGCAAAAGAATAAAATATAATCTGCTAAGAATACTCGTCTATTTTCCTTTTATCGAGAGATAAACACACGCGCGCACGCACACAAACCATACTCAATCAGGAATCCAGCATATGTAACACTTTGCCTCCGGTCTGGTGCGAAGCGCAGACCAGAGCCGAGCCGAGGCTGCCGTGTGAAGCCTGTTAGCGGTAATAATCTTAAAAGGAGTAAACTCAGACAGCTAGGACACATTTGACCACACCATCGTTGGCAAGGAGTCTCGTTGAAAGACTCCATTTTTTTTTTCCTTTTTGGGGATTTCGCAGCAGCTGGCAGTGCATTTGGGAGAAACAAGTTGAGAAGAAAAACAATTTGACTCCTCACCCATACTGTCAGGGTCTGATGATGAGAGATTTAGTGGAGGACACTGAAGCGAAAAGGTAGCAAATCCACAGTTGGGCAAAGTTTGAGGTGCTAACGGAGTGATTTGTTTCTGCTCTGCACCAACATGCTCACACCAAACACAGGAAGGGGTTCAGAGGGATAGCCTCAGACTGGGTTCATCAACACACACACACACACACACACACACACACACACACACACACACACACACACACACTCTTCACGCTTTTTCCCGCACTCACATTAAAATAAATGCATGCATATCTTTACAGGCTTCAGTCTTGGAGGCTGAGGCAAGTGATGGAAACAGCAGCAGGGAGCGGCTGCGCCCACTGGACAGGATGGGAAACTGGAACATACAACAGCACGCACTATTCCAAACGAGCATGCGCTCGCACAGTCACACAAACAAGTTCACTTGCTCACAGTGAAACCAAACACGCCACATACACATGCACACAAAAACATGGCCAAACACTCGTTTTTCCCGAAAAAACATGAGGCGGTACAAACACACAGTCATACCGTAGCTTTTCCATCAACCGTCCAACTTACAAGGTTAAAAAAGAAACACAAAAATAAACTCCACAAATATTTTCTCCCCAGTCTGTTTTCACCGCCCTGCTTCCTTGTTTTTCACGCGTTGTTGTTTTCTTTAAGTTTGTTTTTTTTGTCCTGTGTTCTGCAGGAGGATTTGGTGTGGTGCCATGACCTCTGGGGTTTCGGACGCACAACCTCACTTGAGCTGCCTCGCACCTCACGTCCCGGTAAATGCGGCATCCAAGCTTGAAGGTCAAAAAGGTCACCTAGTCCCCAGTCAAGGTCATCCCAGAGACCGCCCTCACTTGCCCCCTCCTCGTCACAGAAAGTATCCGGGGCCCCTTCATGAAAACATCAGGTGGGATGTCAGTCCGTTTCTGCCTAAACAACAGTTGTTCAGAGGTCAAGGACAAAAATCGGGTGTGTTTGCGTGTCTATGCATACCTATGTGCATACTCCTTATGTTTGTACACAGGTGTGTGTGTGTGTGTATGTGTGTGTGTGTGTAGGTGTGTGTGTGTGTGTGTGTGTGTATAAGAGTGAAATGACCAGGGCAGAGCTGAGGCTGTCAAGCTGATAGTGTACGAGGTGAACAGCACCCGCTGTCCCGTCGTCCCCCGTCCCCTCTTCTTTCCCCTAGCGGAGCCACAGTTTGAGCCGCAGCGCGTCCACTCCGTTCAGGTAGTATCTGAACAGCCGCTTGTCTCTGACAAAACCCAAGTTCTCGTACAGCTTCAGGGCTGATTTGTTGGTGATTTCAGTCTCCAATACAACCTGGGGACACACAGATGGCCATGTCAGAATGCTGCTATATACACGAGTGGACTGACTACTTTTTCAGAACCTGGCACAAAACATGTGTGTGGTTGTTGTGGACTCTTACAGTAGTTTTGCATGTTTTACCCTATTAAAAGAAAATGTCAACATTATTGGAAAGTAACTTATTTGCTGTCGTGAGATCCATATCAATTTCATCTCTGCTGGGTGCATTGATAACTTTGTTGTTTATCCTACCTTAGCATCAGAAAGTTCTGTGAACAAAGCACACTCAACCCCACGACTCCAAACCTGTCTTAAGCTGTATTTCCATTGCATGCTACCGCTCAGCTCAAATGTCTTTTGGTGCCAGGTATTTTTCTGGACTTCGTTTTCCACTGCGGATAGTACCCCCTCAACGGAAGCGGCACTCTTAGCTGACTGTCATATCGATACCTCGCGTCTAGGTCAAGTGAATAAAAACAATTGCGGTCGCAACTGACGGAAACTCGGCTATTTTAAAATGGCGGGAGGAAAGGAGTTTTTGCAGGATGTCCCGTGTCGCGTGTTGGAACCTCGACTTGACCGAGGTGGTACCAAGAAAAGTACCAGTTACTATCCACAACTTTTTCCAAATGAAAAACGCTTAAAAGAACGGTTCCAAGCGTGTCGAGCCGAACCGTACCATGCATTGAAAAAGAGGCATATTTTTTAGAAACATTGTACACTTTGCTAACAACCATTTTCCAAACAAGTTATTACAATAATTTCCTCTACTACTAGTTTCCAATTAGTTTTTATTCATTGTACTACAATGTGCCAAACAAGCGCCCATTATTTTGAACATGTTTGAGATAGGTGATCAGTGACCTTCAGTGACATATTTTTTTTGTCACAGATATGTTTTCAGGTAGTAATGCAGTTGCAAGAATGGGTAGTTTAGCAATCTTTCTTGTGTATGCGTTCAAGGACGGTCTGATATTTAACTCTGAAGACAAACTGAATTTGGTAGTCAAATTCAAAAAGCCGCAAACAAATGCAACCTGGAAGATTAAACAGTCTTTAAAAACGTATGAAAATAGTTGGCAGTAGTAAGAAGTGATGCATTTCAGTCAGTGTTAACAAAAGCTGTAAAAAACGAACACTAGTACTTGTATGCTTCTGTTTTTTAGCTTCCAGCTTATCTATAAAAGCATGCACTTGGTAGCCTTGTCAAACCAACAGGAAAACCTTTTTTTAAACTGAGGTGAATCACAGTGTCAGCCCTTTGGTCTCAGTCAACAGAGACTGAAGAAAATGTACGACTGAATCTCATGTCCACCTCAAACATCTGCCCTTTCTGGAGATTTCAAATTGTTTCAAAATCTACTGTGTGTATGTGTGGGTGAGTATTCTGCTATTCCGAGAAAAGAAGAGCAAGTGAAATAGTTTGTAGTCGAGGAAAGATACTGAAAGTCTCAGAGTAGCTGACAATCAAACCAAGGTTACCAGCAAACTTAGATAAGCAAAGGACGGGGAAAGAAAGTGGGCCTTGAAATACTAACAGCTATTTTTTCCTTTTGGTTCAAGCTCACACTGAGGCTTTGGTGTCGCGCCAACACCAAATTATAGAAAGAACCGAATGTACACAAATGGTTTATTTGAATCCTTTTTCCAATGTGTTAAGTACATTTTACATGGATGTTTGGTTTCTTCGTCTTTTAATGCAAGACTGTCCTTTATTCTGTTGACATTGCGAGTGATTATGCTGGCACACAACTAGCAGATGTGGGCCAGTGTCAGGAATAAAGCATGTTGGCACGAATCCGTAAGTGTGTTTCAGGCTTTTCTCAAAAACTTAAATATTCCCTGGATGTATTAAAACATGGTTTGAAAAAGCAACCGTGTGAATGGTTTTGGGGATGGGTTCATGTATCTTACCTCATCACAGTCACCCTCCACCATGGCATAGATGGCCTTCTTCACCAGATTTGTACCTGAAACAGAAGAGACTAAGTCGGTGATGGCACACTAATAAACGAAACACAAGCTCTTAAGAAAATAAAATTATCTTTTGTCTTATTTGTCTGGCTTGACGTACAAGAAAAGTGAAAGGTAAACAATGTTTACAGTATAGTATTACCCATCAACCCAGAGTGTATAACTTATCTGAATGGGACATTTGCATAAAGAGATTTGGTTGTCAAAGAGAGCACAAAAGACGCTGTTGTGCAACTTGGTCTTGGCTTTGCGTTGTGAAAGGACAGACTTTTTGTTCACTCTATACGTGACATGCAGAGTCCAGGTCTCACCGATGCTTTTCCTTCTGTGTTTCGAGTCCACGGCCAGCATGGCGATGTAGCCACGACGGAACATCTTCTTGTGCATGTCAAGCTTACATACGATGGCTCCCACACACTCCTGCTCCACCATGGCCTGTTACAGACACACACAGACACACACACACACACACACACACACACACACACACACCAGTTAGGTGCTCTGAGTATCTACTGGGGTGGCCGCTGAAAGCCTAGCAACAGTTCCTGTCAACCAGCCAGTTCTGCTGGCTCTCGGAGCTGACCTCTGACCTTTATTTCATGGCACTTCCTCTTGTGTCACATGCAGCGTTCCAGACAAACTGGAACTGGGAAGTTTATGACCTTGAGGCTCAGAGGATAAACAAAGAAAGGACATCGTTCTTCAAAGTAGGAAACACTGACTGGACACTGTCGGTGCGAGAGGGAACACCTGCTTAAAGCCCTCTACTAAAACAGGAAAGTAGAGGTTTTAAAACTGGGCTTGCTCCTAAATTCCTGTACAGGTATGACTGGACAAGAGAGCCTTACATCAGTAATTAACGTAAAGGGATGCTGTCACATCAGCTGAGCTTTGACAGATTTGACAGCTATTAATTCGGACTGAGATCCACAAAACTGACAAGGACGGAGGCTTTGTGATAGAGAAGCGGTTGTTGTAGCTGCCAGCAGATCCAATACAAACTCCAAACCAATGAGCCATCAGTGAGACATTTACACGTGTGCGTTTAAGCCGTGTGTGCTTGGCTGCCCTTTGAGACACACTGACAGTCACACCCAGACCCAATAATGCCATGCAACTTCACGTAACCCCAGTCCACACTTTATTTAGACTCGATGGACAAAGATAAAGAGTGAATGAAGGCATTTTTCTCCCCACTGAGACGGGGTCCGGGTCGTACTCACCAGAAAGCAGAGCTGCGGCCAGTTGTGGATGAAGTACCTGTACGTGTAAATTGAATAAGGCTCAGACAAGTCCTTGGTGATCAGTCTCATGATCCACGGCATCTGCAGCTCGGACTCGTAGCGGACATAGCGGATGCCGTGGCCGTCCTCTCCCGCTCGGCCGGGACAGCCGCTCAGGTCGAGCCGGGCCAGCTCGGCGGCGGGCGGCTCCTCCTCCTCCAGGTCATCCGGGCTCTCGTCCCCGCCGGCCCCGGCAGCGTCCGGCGGCTCGTCGCTCAGCGGCTCCTGGTGGTCAAACCCCTCCTTCCCTTCGTCCCCGGGGTGGCCGTGGGCCGCCGCAGTCCTCGTGAAACCCGGCACCCCGTTCATGCTATTGTTAACCAGGCGAGAGTGACTGCCGTTTTTGGAGAAGGGGCCGTGGCCTTCGTACTGGCAACGCTCGCTATTGTTTCTGGCCACCGGAGCCTCCTCGTTGCTGCTGCTGCTGCTGTCACAGTTGTCCTCGGACGGTCTCGGATTGTCGGGCCGGCTTCCTGCGTGCTGGCGGCTGTCCGGGTCCTCCGAGGGGCTGGCCAAGCCGTTCAGCTGCTGCTGCTCTCGGGCTTGCATTTTGAGGTGCAGCGCCGCCGGGCTAGCTCGCGCTAGCATGTTCTTCTGCTTGTTCTTGACCGGCGTTTTGACGTCGCTGGCCGGGCGCGACTTCGTCCCCGTGTCGGCGGGCACACAGTCCTCCCCGTGGCAGGCCGGCTCTCCGTCCCCCACCGCCGGCTCCGCGCTCCCAGCCCCGGGGAAAGGAGGAATTTCAGCCGGGGATGCAGGCAGTGCGCTACTAGGCCCAGGCGGCACTGTGGCCATCCCACCGCATTAAGGTGGAGATTCACGCTTGGGAAACGTTGAACACAATCTCATCCACGAGGCGAAGGGCTATACGATCACTATACAAGTTAGTTTACCGAATATTACATAAATCCAAGGGTTTTTGGGGCGACAACGTATCCGCTGGCGACGTTGGTCGCTGCTTTCTCCTCGATTTCCCTGCTGCCGCAAAGTGCTGTCGCAGCAAATGCCATTGCAACAGCAGACCGAGACGTTTTACGACAGTGGTGTCGTGACAGATGCAGGCTTTTTTTCAGACACCAGGGCCAATTAACTACTGTCATGTTTTTAAGCATTTCGGCTAAATGAAGTAATTTCCCCTTCAGTCGTTTGAGTGTTGCATTTACCCTCTGTTGTATTAACTGAATTTACGAAGCAGGAATGTACAAAATGAACAAAATCTCTAGAATAAAAACCATTAAAGGATTAGAAGAGACACAAAAAACACAGTAAAGAAGAAAAACTGGAGCTCAAAATACTGATTTTTAAATTGATATATAGTTTAATTTTTATTTACTGTCCTCTATTTAAAACTTTGACAATAGTGTCAAATTCACAAACAAATCACAACAAAAGACGTTTAAAAGCGAACTTTTTTCACCAACTTGTGAATGTCTGTTTTTTTCTTTGCAGGATTCAATAATTAAAAATTATTCAATTGTTGTTAAAAGGTGATAGCCTACATGATTAAACCCAGTTCTGTTGAAAGATAGTTTTATGCAGAGCCTCTCTTCTCGCAGTTTGCATTTCATTTTATAGCCTACCTATTACACCTACATATCATCTGACTACATTAGAATTTGTAATACAGCCTGATATGTGCTGGGCGGCTGGGCCACTTTAAATTGTGATTTAGGAAGTTGTCTACTTTCTGACCAACAGAGGACGCCAAGTTGCGCATGTATTTGGATAGATTCACATTTTATTTCTTTTGCAGCAACAACACTGCAGTTTGTCCAGTAGATGTCGCCAGTAGATCAGTTTCGTTGGCCTTTCCATACCAGTTTGCAGTCTTCACACTGAGAGTGAGAGAGTTTGTTTTGAGGTATGTGCGTTAATCTTGTAGCCTACTATCCAGGAAATATTGTACTTAACTTTACCACTTACTGTATCTGACAAATGTACCTATGAGTTATTTGCAGATTAAGGTATATATATATATATATATATATATATATATATATATATATATATATATATAGGCCACAGTAGTCATTTACATCTTTAATTCTGACAGACAGACACATACCTGCTCAGCATGCTTAGTGTGGTTTTGACCTTGGATGAGCAGAGGCTCTGAGGATCAGAAAAGACAAAAACTTTTGTTTGTAGCGATGTAGCCAAAGATAGTATTGTTGTTGATAATTTTCTACTTTTATAAAACCTCAAAATTCAATTTAATGTGAAATAAAACCATCTAAATCTGAATCCTATTCAGTAATGTGTGAGGTTTAAAAAGGAGAGAACCCCTGCCCTCTCAGTGCTGACCTTACAAAACACAAACATAGAAAAAGCATAAATTAACCAAACTAAACAAATATTAATTTATCCGGGATATGCCTGTCACAGTTTGCCTAATCTCCCTGAAATATTTAAAGTTTTCCTGTAAATGGAAAAAATGGTAAAATGTATGGTGAATATTGGGATTTTTCTAATGATTCTGTGTTATACTTGACTGGACAGAACCTCAAAGACTGAGATGGCAGAGTGAAGTCCAAGTGTATCTGCAGGGTGGGGTAGCCCATCCTAGGTGGCAGTGTTGCTCTATCGTGTCCTGAAGCACGTCCATGTACTCAGAGGTGGATCACTATTTGGAAAAGCCATCGTGTGAACTTTCACATCTAATAGTACTGACTATACATAGAAAGAGGCAACAAGATACTTCTATTGAGCGACAGATAGATAGATGTCATATGGTAAGAGAGAGGCTTCTCCTCTTGCCAATATTCCCTTCTCTCTGTCCTACATTCAGCTACCACGGACACACGTGTGCTTGATGTGTGGCGAGAGGGAGAGTCATATTTTGTTTGTAGGAATATGTAACAGAGACAGAGACGGCGAGATAGACAGGGAGAGAGACGGCCCTTTGAAAGCTAAGCCTTGGGGCTGAGAACTCTCTGAAGAGCTGGAATCAGACATGCACAATCAGTTCCCCTCTTCAAATCTCCTTTACAGGCCTATCTACTTGAACAGGCTTCTCTTAATTACTTTCTCTATCACTTAGCGAGCTGTGCCTGGGACTAGGAGCAGCAGCGTCTTGCCAGAGACACTTGGCTGGTTTGAACCCATATTTATATATCTTCTTTCTCGCAATCCTGTCCCGTACCCTCGTTTTCTCCCCCTCCTCCTCCTCCTCCTCCTCCTCCTCCTCCTCCTCCTCCTTCTTTCTCCCTCCTGCTTCCATTCTACACTGCTCTTGTCTCTCCGTGGCTCTCCTCATCCTGTCTTTACCCTTTTCCAAATATCTCCAGGGCGTCAGTTGCGTCATGTGACTGTTGTGCTTGTGATTACAGCAGTTGGCAACCCTAGTTATCTACGAGGATGAACTCAAAATACCTTGAAAAACGACAGCATGTAAAGAAGTATAAGGTCAGTACGGAGCTCAGCAGAGAGTGACAACATGCTCAGGACACACCAGGCTGACAATGACATCCAAACACCCTCCTCATTCGAGTCTCTCTCCTTGTCTTCCTGTCTGAACCGGTCTCAGGGGCTAGAGGCCAACCTTTGGATCCCCCCCCCCCCCCCCCCCCCACTTCTGCCTGTCACATTGGCTCGCTTTCCTCACTCCGCTCACTTCCCTGTGTCCTCCTCCTTCTTCTTCTTTTTTGATTTTTTTTTTCCTGTCTGGCGTCTGGTCCACTAGAGCTGTATTTAATTAGTTTCTGTTGGGTTAATTAGGGGCTAAAGTTAGGGGGTCGGACCAGAACAAAAGCGGGTCAGGCTGGACGGATGCAGGTGCTCCTGTGTGATTGCCAGATTCCACCGTTCAGATTAAGATGGCTGCAAATTGTCTGGAGTATTGGGGAGAGAGTGAGCCACCAGTGAATCGCAGGGGAGGAGGTTTTCCACCAGATTTGGGATGGCAACTCCTTGCTGGCATCATTGTACTTATTATACATTTACATTTCAAGATCTTTCCTTTGCATTTCCACAAGAAACCACCTTATATTCACAGGATTTCAGCTTGCTTTCATGTCTTTTCCTTCTCATATTACACTGGCACACATCACACAGAGCTGATCTAATGTATGTTGTGTGCAAGTGATGTCTTTGGCAGTCCGTTTCCTCGTTGCCATACAAGGTGCTGTGTTGTATGTTGTCATTCATATCGCTCCCAGCACTCAGTCTCTTTTTTCATCCACTCGTGGCAGCTATACCCTTTCCGTTTGCTTTGTTGGCTGGCTGTGTAGAATGTGAAAACATGTGAGGAGGACATCAAATGACCAATCCAGACAAGTGAAGTATACATAAAATGGGTAATTCAAGCCTGTGAAGTGTACATCAATTGTTTAAATGAAGTGATCATGTAAATGAAACAAATGAAAACTGTCTAGAAAAGCTGCAGGCTGCAGCACTTTGAAGGTTACCTGTTTACTTATTGTACTCTTGACATGTATTCAGGTTTTAAAACTAATTGAAGTAGTTAAAGGGAGGTTTTTCCAATCCTTATTTATCAAATATGCACTCAGATACAGACTTAAATGCGTAACTTTGATTACAGAGAAAAGCCGAAAGAGACACAATTTGACCTTTTTTTCTATCCTGTGGAGATGAAGAGGGACCAGATGAACTGATATGAGAGGAGAGGAGAGGAGAGAGAGGGCATCTCTGGCATGGCTGGAGACCCTCAGTGTGTGAGGGTCCTGGGGCCCTTTAGACAGGCGCCAGCCCAGCAGGGAAGCAGAGACAATCACGCAGCACCAGATTCAATGCACAGAGATGGAGGGATGGAGGGAGATGAGGAGGCACAGAGGGGAGGATTGGGGGTAGGTGGGTGGTGTGACAAAGAGTTGAGAAAGGTGGAGGACATGACAAGGAGAAGTAGACAGGTCCAGGTAGAAATAATAAAAGATGAGCTGAAAAGAGATGGATGGAGAGGGGGAAAACGGCAGTGTAGATCAAGAGGAGGTGAGAGGAGAAGCAGTAAAAGGAAGAAAGAGCAAGCTAGAGAGAGATAGCATATATTCCCTCTGTTACAGTCTTTATCACCAGCCCAGATCGTGGCGTATGAACAGTGATCCAAGTCAACCATCTGCTGAGGCTAGATAAGCCTGGGAGAGCTGGGTATTGAGCTGTCACTCAGGGAGGAGCGCAGAAAAAGAAAGAGAGGAGGGGAGCGAAGAACAGAAGAGAAATAAAGACAGAACGGGAGAGGGAGAGAGATCGAGACGGAGGGAGGGAGGGAGGGGAGGGGTCTGTGCAAGGTAGGAAAATTCAAAGGAGAAGATTTGTGCAGACTGGAGAGCATCCGTCTTGTTAGAGAAAGACTTAACGTCAAATAGATGTCCAGCCCTGTCCTGCCTAATCTTGAAATAATCCTTCAGCTAATGAGAAGAACAATAAAACGCGGCTATTTATTGGTTTTTATTTTTGTCAACCCACACGCAGATATACACACTTGTGCACGGACACACACATCCACTCACAGCATCACTCCTAATCACGCTAATGATGACATGAGGCTGTTTGTTGTTCATTTTCTGTCACTAAGACACGCATATTCATACATGTCACCACGGCTAGTTAGTGGTACAGAATCAAGCTGTTTTCATTTTCTTCAAATAGCTATACAATTCACAACGCACACACACACACACGTTAGAATGGCAAAAGAGTGTGGGGGGTTTGTCTCAGTTGATTAGACACCTCTACTGGTGGTGATGATCCCCAGTGTGCAAGATGGGTTACTAGTTGATTAAGCCTATGTGTAGGTGATTAAGTTAAATCCCACTTAAACATACCCCCCTAAACCACTTACTGCATAAATATGAATAACATTATTATCCAGTATGTGTGCAAGACAGAGAAAGTAAGTGGGGGAAAGTTTAACATCCAATTTTAGTTTGATTTGTGTCATCATTCACCTGCTTGTGTGCTTTTAAGAAGTACATTCGATCCCAGCTTTGGATGTGTGTTTGTGTTTATAGTGTGATACTGTGGTAGTACAGGGGCGTGAATTAAGGCCGGGAGGGGGGTCAGGCCCGGGAGTGGGGGTTAGGAGAGGATTAGCCGGGGCCAGTTGGATCATTTTACAGCCGGAGGACCCCCCCTCACCCTCTGCAGTCTCCTGGACAATGAGGATTAAACTCCTCTTGTTCCTCAACTTCGAAAAACGGCAGGACGACAAAGACACTATTCCTCCTGGGTCCCCTGGCTGTGGCTGGGAGCTGAGCCGAGCAAAGGAGGGAGGGAAGGAGTAAAGAGGAGGAGGAGGAGGGAGGCAGGAGGAGGCAGGAGGAGGCAGGGGGTCCATCATAAAATTAATCCCTTCACAGTTTCCTCTGGGTGCAAAGTGAGATATGAGGCAGACATGTCTAATGAAACGCTACAGTCATCTAAGGGCACAGCGATAAAAGCATATATTAAACTAATGGAGCTCGTCATTAGTGCCTCTATTAAGCAGAGCGAGGGGGTTGTGCTCCCTTTTGGTGATCAGCACGGAAGATTAATCAATAACAATAAAACTCCAGCTTCCCACATTTCACATTACATTTCAGTGCTCCTACGGTTGTCATAAGAACACGTACCCACAGTCCTCTGGGTTGAAATTGTGACTAGTGTACTTAAAAGGAAAAGTTGGACATTTGAGAAGAGTTAGATGAGAAGATCGATGCCACTCTGAGATCTGTACAGTAAATATGAAGCTACAACCAGGAGATGTTGCCTTTGCTTCACATGAAGACTGAAAACAGTTGGAAACAGCGAGCCTGGCGCGGTGGTGAAGGTAAAAAAAAAAGCTGTTTTCCCCACTTACAGTCTTATGCTAAGCTAAGCTTACCTTCACCTGGCTATTTACCAAACTGTCAAACTATTCCTTCAGAATGACATTGTATGAACACAAATAGCGGTCACAGTGTATCACTTGGGCACTCCCTGAACAAAAAGTAGTCCTCCGAGCTTAGTAAATTGAAAGATAAATCCTGTGTAAAAGCCCAGTGTTGAGCAGTATGTGATCATAGCCTGAGGCATGGTGATTAAGGCTCCCTGTGCTGCAAAGTGTCCACCCTAGGACATACTAGTAGGCTCAGTATGTGGCAGAGTGTCAGACTTAGGGAAAGAGACAGATTTGGTTGCTTTCAGTGTTTTACTGTAACAACTGCTTATTGCGGACAAAAGTAATTTTTTGATATTGTGATGCTGAGGATCAAATTTACTGGTCAACATCCAAGCGAGAGGGACGATAAAAGAGGAAGACAAAAGAAACAGAGGTCCACTGGTTTTAATCTGAGAAACAAAACGAGGGAGTCAATATAGGAACGTAAAGAGAGGAGTGAAAGAGAGAGCCGAGGAGGAGGGCGAGGAGCACAACAGAACCAGGGGGAGCTAGAGGAGAGAGGAGAGCAGAGGAGGGGCCTTTCATACAAAAAAGGCTCTCTTTTACTTATAGAAGAGGGGAAAAAAAAGAGCAAAAGAAAAGCTTCTTCTCGCCTCCTGGACGCAGTGTCAAACCCAATCAGTGTCTGTTCTGGCAGCGCTGCTCGTCTCCCAGGCACCGGCTCACAATGGAGGCCAGCCTCGGCCGCCACACCTCTCACTTCCAATCTGCATCCTCCAGGACAGGCCTGAGAGCAGGGGGCCGCGGGGAGGGACAACAATGCACCTCAAATGTTCAAATTCTCATAAAAAAATCCCTGTGTGGTGAGAATTGGATTAACGAGTAAAAGTAAAAAAAAAAAAAACACTCCTCAAGTAGCTTAAGATCAGTTCATGTCGATTTGGACAGTTAATATCAGTTTTTATTGTGAACAAGCGGGCCAAAGTGTGGCTTAGGAGAAACGGCCGTGTGTAGGTAGTTATTGTTCTTAAAGATTTTCAATATAGGTGGAAAGAATGGGACTTAGTGTCAGGGTGTATGTACGTAAAGCCAAACACAAACATGGATAAACTGCTCGACTACTACAACGGCCCACAATCCCTGAGCTCCGTAGTCCCGCGCTAATAAACGTGAGCAACAAGGCCTGATCCCTAAAAACCTCGCCACTCAAAAAAAAAAAAATGTCTATCTTGAATAGACACCCCCTAAATCGCATTGTTGAGCAAATCCTGTATTAAAAGGAAAGAGTTACTCTGCATTTATACTCCTGAAGACTTTAGTTAAGCCAGTGCCTCTGCCACTTTGCAGTGCAGGGCTTCATCGAGCCTGAGTAAATCCGTCTCTCAATGGCGATTGGCTGAAGCCGAAGGGGGCCATCTTTTTCACACGCTTCCTCACTTGCCCCCCCCCCCACCTCCCCGGCTAGTGTTTACCCGTCACCAAACAATGGATGGTTACTGGCAATTAAACAGCATTTTCCGAGGAATCCGTGGCACTGGTCTAATGGCATTACTGTTGGATGATTCAATCCTTGAATAGTCAACAGGATTTTGCCTCTCACCAGGAAAATACTGCTTCATCGAATTACCCGTATTACATAGATTTACCCAAAGCTTATGATTCAGGGTTCACAGATTACTGCTTTTCTAAAGATGGCGGGAGAAAGGAGTGATAGGCCAGGAGAGATGACTCCAACGCCTCAAAGCTTTCACTGGCACACTCTTTCCCCAAAAGGCTAAAGCGGACAAGATTCAAACCTTTGCAGTTTCAGACAGATTATTAATTTACCTGAATGCAACCACTTCTTTTCTTTTATTGTTCTTTGCTTTTCTGACTTTAATATTAGATGATGCAAGTCTTGAAAGATGGTTTACACAACAACATTTACAGTCACACACACACACACACACTCACACACACAACACACACACACATGCACACACAAACCTATAGGAGCCAAACTGCACATTGTGCCCTTTGACCTTCCATGGGTCGAGTCGGGCTGGGCAGCTCGGGGAACCAGGAAGACCGGCCAAGTCCATTATCTCACAATGAAGGGCTAATTACTGGGCCTGCAAGCCTCAAATCACACGGCAGCAGACTGCCTGTCTCTGTCCTCCGCTCACCCAACATCTTAATTGCTCTTTTATTCTCTCTGTTTTTACTGTGCCTCTCTCCCCGACTCGTTCCTTCTCTCGCCTCAGCCATTTCACACATAAAAGCAAGATGCTAATTGCCTGCTATGGAAATATTGGGCCTGTGATTAGCCAGGCAGAAGGTTTGGCTGGCCTGTGTTTTTCCCTGTCTGTACGAGGGAGTGTCGAGCCAGCGCGCCAGGCGTAAAAATAGGAAAGTGCAGACGTCGGTGGTGAAAGGAAATTCATTTTTCTGTCATTTACATGTGGGGCAGGGTTGACAGTGTGAGGATTGTCATTGTGCTCCAGTGGCAATTTGTCAGGCCGCTATGTTGGCGAAATGTTGATAGGAAAGCCGCTTGAACAAAATTATAGGAAAATTAGTTCAGTTGCTTTCAGGCAGAGTTGGAGTATTGTTATCACTGGCATTGACACTATTATGAGACTAATTATTTTGCCCCTTGTTGTTTAAATATCTGGACCACCAGTCTGGACTATTGACTGTCAACCTGAGTTAATAAAGGAGAAAAAACAAAACAATGGGATCAATCATAGGAAACATGATTGGTTGATTAATTTATTATCCATGTCTTGTGTTTTTTTTTTTTTATCTATGATGAGTGATTTACCTAAACCCTCATTATGTTCTCCTCCCTGACCCCGACTTATTATCTCAATCTGTAGGTAATTTACTAATAATAGCTGCACATAATCATCTAACAAGACAACAAGGGTGAGTCTTAATAGACTCCATCTTGAGATGCATATACATATGGAAATGAGACCCAGTGGGGGAATTTGCTTCAGCTTCTGCCCTAGATCGCTGTGCTCGCTAACCTGCTTGTTTCCTGAAGAATTATTCCTTTAACAAAATACATTTTTTTCAGTTTCAATGGAGAACTGGCCAACTTTGACTTCAGTCTTTTCTTTCACCAGGAAAGGAAGGAAAATATCCTCTCACAATACAATACTCTAAGTGTGCATGTCCGAAATGATTATATTTACTTCTTTTCAAATTGTATTTATCAATGAAACAAACCAAAGTGTTTTACATGGAGAAGAGAGGGGGAAAGGGAGCTATAAGAGACAGAGAAGAATTATAGACCAAATTATATACAAAACAAGGACAAATAAGTGTAAAACCGACAAATTAAAAGTTATGAAATCAAGAAACAGACAAAACAAAGAAGAAAAGACATTTTAAACATTTTAAACAACAACATTTTAAAGATGAGCTGATTTGGCTTCTCTGAGACTTAGCAGGTGCAATCTTTCCCCCCCTACTTTTTCTATTATAATGCCTCCTTGGTAATCTTTAGCTCTTTTCCATACACTTCAGATGTTAGCAAGTTATTTTAGTAACTTTTCTTCATTCAGAGTCACCTGCCATTTGACCTCGGCCTTGTCCCAATACCAAAGCAAAGCTTTTTGAGAACCTTGGCGGATATTGAAATGCTCTTTCAGACACTTTCTCTTTGCAGTGGTCCCCCGAGTGCTTTGTCCAAGATGTTGGAAAAGATGGAGAAGGGAGAGAGCCTGGTTTTCCCAACGATGGGATCAGTGGAGTGTTTGGGCAGCGCAGTGATTGGTGGCGGTGGGGGAAGGTTTGGGGGCCAAGCGGGGTGCAGGTCGGCTGTTCAAAGGCTGGCTTTTTGCATTGTTGGTCAGTTGGGGATTAAGGTCCTCTGTGCAGCAGAATAGCCCCTCTAATTAAAAAGGATAAGAAGGCAGAAAAATAGCGAGAGGCACGGGAGGAAGCAAAGAGAGAGGGAGAGGGGAGAGCAAATTTGCAGAGAAAAGAAAGAAAAGAAAAACTGTTTTCAGTGTCACTCCTGCAGCCAGGCCCATCGATTCAGACTGGATTAACTTTACTCTCCTCCTCCCTATTTCTCTCTGTCACTCTCTCCACCAATCTCTTTCTGTCATTCTTTCTGTCTTGCAATTTCCGAACTTTGTTCTCCACATGCACTGTACAGTTGCACAACAATGCATTCAAAGCAATTAGATGGACCTCAGAAATGCTACATCTGTATATTTTTGGGGAGTTTTCTTTACAAAGCTTTCATTGGTTGCAGTTATTGACGACGTAACAGCTCAGTCATTTCAAAAATATTTCTAGCTTTCCTCAGATATAGCCAGGAACTAAAACCAGACATTTTTTATTCTGTTACAGGAGTGAATTTGTATGCAATGTGACATTTTGCTGTGTGGACCCAGCCGCTTGCACCAGTGTGTGTGTGTGTGTGTGTGTGTGTGTGTGTGCGCGTGTGTGTGCTTGCTGCTCCGTGTTTGCCGTCATCAGAATGTGAATAGAGTTGCTGTGTGCTGTGCCCCAGATGCTGGCTGACAGTAGGTGGGCTGTTTGCCGTGGGGATGCCAGGTTGTGTTTTTGTTTGGCCCTCCTCTGTCCCGCCTGCCTCCCTCCCCTCGCCCGGTGGGGGGTCCAGGGCTCCTGGGGCCGGTCCCTGCTGACCAATACCCAGGTATGAATCCTCTCAGCTTGGCTAACACTAGCCGCAGGCCGCGGGAGGTTAACGAGGTACCAGCAGGGACAAGACATTCAACCCTCCCCTGGGCAAACCACAAGTGGTGGATGTATGTCAATGAAGGGCATGAATATCTTATGAAGTTAGCCATGAAGTAGTGGGTGCAAAGGGGGTTAAATGGTAATAATACTGCAGGTGCAATGTAAAACACAGTACACTGACACTCAGCTATCAAAGACAAATTCTCCACCAAGTCATTTTATTAGCAAAGTGTCTCTGAGCTGGACAGATGTAAGTCTTCAGTCCCACTCACACTAGGATTTAAAATGGGGAGATTTTGCGGCAAAATAAATTCATGTTGCAAGCAGTGGAGTCACTTTGGGGGCCAAAAATCTCTGTAATTCTTTTGCATGAAATTCAGCTTTACAGTTGACCATCAGTCAGCCATCCTGACAGTGCTGAGACCTTTGAGGGAATGGAGAGAAAAGTGCAAAATGGAGGAAGCTATTGTAGCTTATTCACCATGCTGCACCACCCAGTTTTATTCAACACTCCTGTACTGGGCACTAAAAAGCTTTTAAGACAGTTATGAGACAGGAATTGATCAAAGAAATACACCTCTTAAATAAAGAGTGTTAACTTATTGTTTCATGAGCTTGCTCGAAGAGTTATTTTTTTGCCTCTTTATTGAATTAAATGATATACAATTCTGAGATCAAAATGCCAGGAGGGAGTATAAGGCTTGTTCCTGGCTTGCTACAGTAGTGTGTTCGCTGTTACGTCGCCAGCTTCATTAGTACAATAGAAATAACTGCTGACTGATTAGTTAACCGACCTAACTAATTGTCTTAATTAATGGAATGATGCAGCCTATAACTCTGACAATGAAATGACTGTCTACTTCACAAAGACTCACTAACGACTAATTTCGCTGTGCCACTTACTGTGTGACCGGGCCTTTAAGGTGCCTACAACTACAACTGACATTTTGAAAATAAATTACAGCCAGCTACGTCTCTGTTGTTCTCCTCAGAAACACCTGCTGTCCGAAGCTCATGTAGACTCTTCTGAAAATACAGTAATTCAATATCCATGGCTGCTCGCTTCGGTTTGTTGCAGAATCATCAATAAATGTATCGCTTCCTCCGCCATGCCTATCAATAAATCTATCTGTGTGAGTTCTGCAGTGCAGATGGCAAATAAGCGAGCAGTCGTACAGTTCTGTGTGTGTAACAGATGGGGTTGGCTGAGTGGGCCAAGTCATTGATTTGACCTTGAGATGGACAGCTGAAGTGAACTCAAATGGTTGATGCAAAAACTGAGGATCCAATAATACTGAGCACTAACATGATTAGATAGATAAATAGATAGATAGATAGATAGATAGATAGATAGATAGATGCCACTTTAAAAACCTAATCAAATTTCATGCTAATTTACTTATCAAGGAGAGCACTACATATCCTGGGAAACCTGTTGTATAATGACTATAATGTAATCATTCCTGACCATTGCTTTTTAAAATCTGTCTCACAAGTCCCCAACTTTAAAAGTACAAAACAAAATCACTGGAATTCCCCTTTAAAAAGTTGTATTAAAAAGGTTATGGGAATAAACAATGATAAAAATAAAATGACCTATATTAATGAAGGTAAATGAATTCTGACGGCAAACACCGAAAACATAGATAGACTTAGTAAAGTATTAATTGTATCATTGATTATCAGAACGAAAGCAGAGCAGTTTTCTCTGTGAGACTATATTATAAATATTTTTATTCTAAACATCTAAACATGAATTCAGAGGAGGAATTAAGAGATTTAGGCATGGTTCTTATGGCTTTTGCTGTCGTTCATGGCCAGTACCCGTATTACCCATCCCTGTGGGGAGCAGACAAAAGGCCGCTGGAGGAGAGAGGAGGCAGCGCGTCTCACCTTCCTCATGCCATCCTCCCGCACTCTGCGAGCGAGGGCGCACCTCAGTCCCACGACTCTTAGCCTCGTCTCCCCCTGACAGCAGGAGAAACCGTGACTTCGTCGATTGGCCCGGGGACAGGGGGAGGGCACGCTGCCACCGACGTTAACAAGCGACTTCACCTTTTTTTTTTTTTTTTTTTTTTTTTACAACCGCGGCCCCGTTTAGCTGCAAAACGCTCCCCGGGGCTATTAGATATTTCCCGATGAATTATATATCAGAGCTGAGGATGAAAGGAGTCCGTGTGAGCCAAGGACAGCAACAAGGGGAGCAGATAGGCTGTTTGTTCTAGTGTGATCGCTGGGGGGGGGGGGTCCACTTACAGTACAGCTCTTTTAGTCCAAAATCAAATAAGAATATTAACAAAATATTTATATTAAATAAAAGTGTCTCTATTTGTTTAGTTTCTTATTGACAACACTATGTGGGCAAACTGCAATAAATCCTAAACGATTAGATATTCCATAAATACTGTAAATGATCTCTCCACACAGTCTTCGGTTATAGCTAAAGGTCGTATTGATTTTAGTCTTGTGTAATACCCAGCAGCCTCACAGTCTGTTCATCTGGCATGTAGACTCCTAATTAGTTCTCTAACCTGCTGCTTGTTTTGGGAGCATCAATGAAAACCGTCATTCGGGGCTGCTGAGGCCAGAGTTTTTATCAGAGTGGAAGGAAACCGGCACCGGACTGGGACAGCGACAACAAACTGTATTTATAATCCAGGATTTGATTCAGTCCAACCCCAGCCAACATTTCATAAAGAACACATCATTTAGGCTGCTGTTTTTTTTTTTTTTTTAAATGAACAGAGAAGTGGTGCTAGTGACTGTGTGTGTGTGTGTGTGTGTGTGTGGGGTGGGGGCATTTTTTTTTTTTTTTTTTTTTTTTTACCCCCTTCTTAAATCTCCTTTACAGGGTTACACAGACACAAACCGTGACAGATCCCCGGGAAGTTATTTTCACCTCTCGCTAGAAAAAAAAAAACACTGCTTCAGTTTTGCTTGCTCATCTCCTTCTGACAATTCAATCTGCCAGCTGCAGTTTAAAGCCTCTGGTTCCTCTGAGCAGCTCCACATCACCGCCGTGCAGGTGCTCGGCTCTGATTGGCTGCTCAACGCACCACACCTATACTGGCATCTCTAAACACCGATAAATGCGTCTATGATATTTCAGTATATACATATATATCTATATCTATATCCTGTATGTATATGTATTTGAAATGGTGGCACAGTGCAGTCGGTGGCGCTTCGGAGCCGGTGTCGCCTCCGCCAGGCCACGTCGCTCCAGCTGCTGCGTCCTCTCGCACCTCTGCCCATCATCTTTTCCCTCTCACTCTCTATTGGCTGCTAATACTCCTCGCGGTCTCCCTCTCTCTCTGTGCATAAATACCGAGCATCTCTCAGTGTGATCCGCATCCAACAGGCTTACCCGGGGATGAAACTAATCAAAGCCGCTTGATATAACCACTGCAGTGCCGAGAGAGGCGTTCAGAGAGACCTTTAAACAGCTGAGGTAAGTGACTCGTCTGGCTTCACTTTCGCTCATGTTCTTCGTGCAAATGTATTTAACAGAGAAGTTTGTAATGTATTAGTAGTTTTTTTTTTTATTGACGGTGAAAGGGCACCGGGGGGATGGAGATGCAGGTAGCCTGCAGGGAGATAATTGGGGAGGCGTGCTGCAGAAGGAAACTTTTCTCCCTCTCGCCCCTGTGGGCTGCAGGCTCCGAGCAAAGGAGCATTCAGCCGATTAATAGCAGGACGGCGGAGCGGTCCACTACTTCAGATAATACACTCTAACTGCTGGGTGTTTGACTATGGGCTGGATGTATTCAGGCATGTAGATAAAGGGAGGGCAACCCACCTTAAGTCAATGTTGACTGAATTTTACACCTTCAATCACACTACATTCACAGCAGTGGCTCCACTCTACCATCAAACTGTTGGCTAAAACTATTGGAATAAAGTCTTTAAACGAAGAAAAGTTTTTTTTTTTTTTTTTTTTGGTGTTATTTTAGAAAATAAAATTCAATATTGTGTCAATTTCCATAACAACAACCACAGTCTGTATTTATATTTATTGCTGAATTTTGATGATAGAGCTTTTCCTAAATATGTAAATAATTCATGAAAATTGTTCACACACAGGAAGTCACTGGACAATAATTCTAGTGATGATAATAATAATAATAATAGTTTTAAAGGTCCGTCTGGACGTGCGTGTGTCAGTTTGGGAAAGTGAGCTGCAGGGTTGGTTGTGCTGGGGCTGGGGCTGGGGGGGGGGGGGGGGGGTGGTTGGTTGTCTGGCAGTCAGCTGGTCTGATAAATACAATGCCAGCCTTTGTTTTATTTTCGTGACGCAGAAAATTAAGGAGGCCTGAATGCGGAGTCGTGGCTGGCGTCCTGTAATCAGGCCAGCGCGTGCCGTCCGGATTATCTCGTTAATTTCTTACAGAAAGAAGAAGAAGAAAAAAAAAAAAAAATCCCGTGTAGCCAATAATAATTAATGGCTGGGCAGGGTATTTATTATTGAACGGATGTGGAGCAACCGGTAGCCGGGGGTGAAAAAAGTGACAGATTGAGTGGCCGTTATTGGCTCTATAAGAAACGAGGGGAGCACCCCGGGGTCCTGGGAACTTTATTCTACAGGTAGGTGTCACTGGAAACGTTACGAGAGGCCGCAGACAGCAGCATATGGAATATAAAGTAATTAGCTATCACTTAAAAAAGAGGCCTGTCAAACATTGGATTATTTGGGCTGTTTTCAATTTAAATTCCTCTTATAGACTATGAGGCCTTACAATGGACTTTCCCTCTAGAGAAAAAAATAATAATATGTTTAATTATATTTGCATATTTGCATTAGTTGCACTATATTTCCTATAGGCACCTGGTTGCATTACTTATACTCAAATTAATTAATCTTATTATTTTTATAGGCCTATAATATTCCTATAGGAATTCAGACACTTGTCTCACAAATGATTAATTCATGCAGTGGTCCTATTAAACTTATAATAATATATAATTATAATTAATTTATTAATGAAAGGCCTGTTTCTTTAATGTTCCTATATAAAAACAGAATATTGCTGAGTATCCTTGTAAATGTTATTTAGGATAAATTGTTTCTGTGATTTCGTCATTGTAAAAGTTGGGATAATTTGAATATTTGAATAAGGTGTTAATAGACCTCGTTAGGATAAAGAGCTCCTTCTCTAACAGGGCTCCATAGTTCAATAAAATATGAGACTGACGTTAACGATTTCCCTGTAAAACTTTGTTTCCTCCACTATACCTGGAGGGGGAAAAAATGTGGTGGCCATGTCCTTGTTTGTTTAGATTAAGATTAAGTGCTCCCCTCTAATCAACATTTTTCGATAGTCTCACCTTCCAAATCTAATTACCGGGAGCAATTCATTAGGGAAGGAGGGGGAATCGCCCCGAGGAGTGTCGGTAATATATCAGAATTCACTTTGGGGAATGCCTCCGTGCTTCCAATTATCTGTTAAAGTTGTCCTTCGTATTTTAATTTCGGCCCATTTGAATGTACAAGGGTTTTTTAGTGGAAACCAACAATGGGCCCGAGATATAGAAATGAAGATGCCCCACTGTATTTGAATGAGCGCTCAGTTTGCTGTATTGGCTTCTTTGTTTGTTGCCCAAAGTCTTTTGTTATCAGCATTACTTATCGGTCAACAGTGGGCTTTGTTTCTGCAAATGGCCCCCCAATCAGCTGTCTATTTAGCTTCGCCTAACCTGTGGGTATATGGTAATTGGGAGCCCGGTTGGGGCCCAAACGAGTGTGCGCATTTTAACGACAATGTTTTGTTTTGGTGGTACTAGGAGATGAGTGTGTTTGGGGGGGGGATGATGATAAGAGGCGGGGTTATAGTAGCAGTTAGTTAGTGTGTGTGGTGTGGTGTGTGTGTGTGTGGTGTGGTTTGTGTGTGTGTGTGTGTGTGGGGGGGGGGGGGTGATGGCGTAAACGCCTGTCAGCCCAGACAGAGCCTCCACAGTCCAGCAGGGACAGCTGGGGGTCTCCACTCCGCCTTTAAGAGCCCCGCGAGCCCGAGGACGCCCACTTCTTCCAACCCTCCGCGGTGCGTAAAAGGCTGCGCGTAAAGATCCCGCGGACACGGACCGAGCTTTAAAAACCTCCCCGCTCTGTGTCCCGCTTCAGGTCGAGTCGGACGAGGCGAAGCAGCGGACGGAGACTCGAGAGGATTAACAAAAAAAAAACAACAAAAAAAGAAAAACACAATTTTTTTTTTTTCTGCCCCGTTTTTCCTTTTTTTCTTCTCCTCGGTGCCCCCTTGTCCGGCCGCCAGCATGATGTCCTATTTGAAGCAGCCGCCGTACACGGTGAACGGACTGAGCTTATCTACCTCAGGAGTGGACCTGCTGCATCCTTCAGTGGGATACGGAGGTAATAAACCGTTTAGAGAAATAAAGGCTTGCTTGGATAGTTTATGTGTATAAAATAACCTGAAAGTGTCCAGAGTCATTATATATATATTTTTTATTATACACAGGTCTGATTTTCATGTTACATTAACAACTGAATTATTATTTGTATTTCTTATAACATCAGACAATAGAGTTGTACTTTTTCACAACCAGGGCCTCGTTAGATCCTTTAAAGCCTCAATTTATTTCCCTTAGTAAAAACTGTTTGAGTAGCCTATAATTGATAAAATATGCTCATGTATTTGAGATTATATTGGAAGGAGCTGATGTATTTTCAGTGATCAAGCGGTGTTCTTTCGTTTTTCTTATATCCATCTAACCGTGACTTCCTTCCCCTCTCCTGACCTGCAGCCCCTCGCAAACAGAGGAGAGAGAGGACCACCTTCACTCGGGCCCAGCTCGACGTGCTGGAGAACCTGTTCGGCAAGACCCGGTACCCCGACATCTTCATGAGAGAGGAGGTGGCCTTGAAGATCAACCTGCCCGAGTCCCGAGTGCAGGTGAGTCTCCAGCGCAAGCAACGCGCCGCAGCGCAGACACGCGGTTTATTCTGGGAGCCTCGGTAATTGGTCATTTGTTTGAGAGGCGAGACACTTGAGTGCAAAGTGTCCTCGTCCATTGTTGGAGAAGTGCTTGATAACAGTCCCTAACTGATTCCTATTGTGAATTGATAAAGTTATACACTTGTTTTAGCCTATAGGTAACTCACTTTTCTATTTCCAGAATAAAGTTTATCTATAGATTGACCAAATATAAAACCTATAAAACTAAGTATTATGAAACTACAATAATTGGCTATAATGGATAAAAATAATATAATAATAGTCCTACCTTATTTATTATCTGAGATTAACTGTGAATATTTAACTTAGAGCCTATACTCATTTTTTCAATGTATAGGCTGCCATTACACTGCACTTCCAAACCCCAAAGTTGTCTTTTTTTAATTAAATGAATTTTTTTTTTTCTTCCAGGTGTGGTTCAAAAACCGACGGGCCAAACACCGCCAGCAGGCCCAGCAAACCCAGAGCGGGGCGCAGAGCAAGGCCGTCGCCAAGCCGGTGAAGAAGAAGGGCTCCCCGCTCGGGGACGCCGGCTCGGAGAGCGGAGCCAGCGGGCAGTTCACGCCGCCCTCCGCCACCTCCCTGCCGGCCGCGAGCAGCAGCGCGGCGCCGGTGTCCATCTGGAGCCCGGCCTCCATCTCGCCGCTCTCCGACCCGCTGTCCACCACCTCCTCCTCCACCACCTCCTCCTCCTCCTCCTCCTCCTGCATGCAGCGCTCCTATCCCATGACCTACAGCCAGGCGTCGGGCTACAACCAGGGCTACGCGGGCTCCTCGTCCTACTTCGCCGGGATGGACTGCGGCTCCTACCTCTCGCCGATGCACCACCAGCTGTCCGCCGCGGGCTCCGCCATGAGCCCCATGGGCAGCGGCGGGGTGTCCAGCCACCTGAGCCCGGCCTCCTCGCTGTCCTCGGCGGCGTACGGCGCGGCGGGGCTGGGCTTCAGCGGCGCCGCGGACTGCCTGGACTATAAGGAGCAGGCGGCCTCGTCGTGGAAGCTCAATTTCAACGCGGACTGTTTGGATTACAAGGACCAGGCGGCGTGGAAGTTTCAAGTGTTGTGAGAGGTGGAGAGGCAGGAGAGGGGGGATCTCCCGCAAACTGCAGACTGTACACGCAAATCCAAACCCGGGGGGGGGGGGGGGGCAGCAAGTGCGGCGGTTTTTGTTTTTTTGTTGTTGTTTTTTTTATCAGGACTGCAGGCCCCAACTTCTACCTCGGGCGGAGCAGGGCAGGACTGCCAGCCGGTTGCCTCGCTTGTTGGGTTAATTTATTGAACATTCAGACTGACTTCTCCCCAACTTTGATCAAGGACACGGAACAAATGTGCTGACCGAAAGGAGAGAAGAAAAAAAAAGAAAAAAGAAAAAGGATCAAAAGAGCGAAAGATCCAAGCCTAACTTGGTTGAGTTTGAGGAATAGGTCAGGTTTTCTTCTAAGCTCCTTAAAGACTCCCCCTCTCTTGTCTTTTTTTTTTTTTTTTTTTTTAATTTTGTTGGCACGTTGAAGGGTCCCTTTGATCAAAGCGTTGTGCATGAGTGTGTGCATGAGTGTGTGCATGTGTGTGTGTGTGTGTGTGTGTTGTAGAGAGTGTGTGTGAGAGAGAGAAGCTCTGACATGAACCTGGATGCACTATTAATTTATGAGAAATAATGTTGAAGACTAGTTATAAGAGACAATCAGTCCGTTTGCGTGTGCTCTACATGTCCCTTGTGTGTTTTTGAATTAGGCTATTTCCCCCCTGTGTTAGATTTCTTTTACTACTTGTGATTCTTTGTACTGCCTGTATGCAAGTTTGCTTCGCGCCTTACCCAGCTGTGAAATTTTGATAGATTTATTTCCATGTCTCGAGTGTAAAATGATAAATTATTATAAGGACGTATTAGCTGAAGGACACAGGGAGTGCAGGGTAAATCAAGCCAGCATTAGGCGAGGTCCACTTGAGCTGTAAGGCCACAAACACACTAAATAACAATAAAGACCACTTGACCTGAACCCAACACTGTGTAAATCCACCTAAATCTTCTGTGTTTGTCCCAGTTTCTATCTCCAGTTTGTGCACACAACGCACCACAGCATGTCAGCAGGCACCAGGAGGGGAAACATCTCATTTTACCCACATGTTTATTTAGATTTTTTACACTTTTTTTTTTTTTTTTTTTTTTGGTTTGGCATAAATCTGACATTAAAAAAAAAAAAAAGTAGCGCCAGATTCTTCACGCTGGATTTGACCCACGGTCACCAAAATGTCATCATAATTTGCCCACTTTTCCCAGTTCTGCCACAGCATCGCCGTGGTCGAGCCCACGATTTCCTGGCCGGGCTTGGGAGGAATGTGAGCTGCGGCAGAGCTATGTTAATCCCGTCTCATAAAAAGGGATAATCCAACATTTCTGTTGACGGCTGCTCCTTGGTTCGGGGCGCACCGCGGGACGGTTCACACAGGAGAAAACTGTGCAACCAGCTCTGCTGCCCGAGGGTCCAGGGCCAAGCACGCGTTCACAGACGGGTTAGACACACAAGGAAAAGAAAAAACAGCAGACACTTTAAACAATAAATCCATTTCAGTAGGCCTATTAAGGCGGGTACACTGGGTAAGAGTTCACTGAAAGACATCACTAAGTGAGCTGCAACCTTATTTATCAGATATCACAGTGCAATATCCATAGGAATCAATGCATCCAGGCATCTGTTGCAGGGAGGTTTTAAAGGGGGGGACCTGTCCCTGAGCAGGGTCGTGCATGGATTAATGAAGAAGAAGAAGAAGAAGAAGAAGAGGAGGAGGAGGAGGAGGGCTCGTGCTATAGGTCTCATTGAGCAGTGACAGGAGACGTCAGAGAGGCTCCTCATGACTTTGTGCCGCAGTGTGAAGCGCCCTGTGGCCCCCCTTTGACCCCCCATCAGCACCGAGCGACACGAGCGATCTAATGTTAAACATCAGTACATGTGTATAGACATGATAACACTGCAGCGTGTTTTTAAGCGGTTACATCTAGAACCATGATGAAGGATTTGGAGTTTGATCGGCAAAAAAAAAAAAAAAAAAAAAAACGCGACTTGGCCTAAATGAAGACTGGATTGATTAAGACAAATTAATAAAACTATTGATAAAAACAAAGAAATTAAAAACAGGCCTATTGGATATAATCGGTGCCATGTTGGCTATAATTTATGAGGGGGAGCCTTCAGTCCCATCCAGCGGTTCTAAGTTAATATGTGTCATTTTATTCCCGACCTGAAGTTACAGTAATCTTTCTAAATATAAGCCCACTAGTTTGAATTTTCTTGGTCCCGGACTCACGTTCAAAGCTTCAACAGGTTCAGTAAACTTGAGCAGGGAGCAGTAAGTCAGAGTCCCTGCAGCAGGAGGACCAGGGGCCTCCGAGTATCCATTCGGTTTTTAATTAAGCACAAGCGGCACTAAAGGGGACATATGGGTCCGGCAGACGCGCTCCATTAATCCTCTCATCGCATTTGAGGATGTTAAACAATGAGGGAAAAAAAAAAAAAAAAAAAAGGAGCCTCGGAAGCTTCTTCTTGGCCGAGGCGACCGCACATTTAGTCGACCGTCGCCTGAGGCAGGGCTTCCCCCGAGCGGCACCACTTCACCGCGGCCCGGGACCTCCAGCTCGCCCCGCCGGCGGAGAGGAGACCCGAGCGGCGCCGGAGGCCCGGCTCCACCTCAAGTATCTGGAAAAAAAATGTGTCAGAATACATTGTCTGTTAGAAACATATACAGAGCCTGTGTTTAACCAAATCCTACCTTTTTATCTACCCTGGTAAAATATTCAACATTCTTCAATGGCCTTGGAGTTTTTATGAGACATTATAGGCTTTAATATGATTTTTAATGGCCCAATACTGTATATTCTTACTACTAATGTAGGCGGACTGGTGAGTGTACTATTGTGGACTATAGTTTATTACAGTGTATAGCCTACATATTAAGGTTAGACAGTGCTAACTCATATTTTTCTCTTTTATGAGCTTTTAAACGTAGCCTATTTAATTCTAGACATTATGTATTTTTTATCTATCTATCTATATATCTATTCCTCATTTGCTTCATAATTGAGGTGATAGTTGAAATACTGCAGTTTCCCCTTGGTTTTAACAAAGTAAATCCTTATTTCAAAAGATAAATACATTTAACACAATCAGTGGGCATACATATCATAGATACAGTCAATGTGAGTTTTATAAAGCAATAGTCCATATTTTCTTTGCTGCCAATATAAGACAATAATGGAATTTGGATTTTTGTGATCGTTTTCAGACTGTAACTCACCATAACATCACTTAATTTAACTTAATTAGCAATTTAAAAGCCCTTTTAAAACCTCAAAAGTTTTACCTGTTTTGCACCTGATGCAACTAAATCCATTTGAGTAATTGTTAAATTATATGTGAAGAAAACTGTTGATAGGGTTTCAACTTTGAAGAACCACATCATGCATCCGCTTTTTACAGCTCTTTTTGTAGTCAGCTTGAGTCAGTCATTGTTCCTTGAGTCAATACCAATACAGCGGGCCTATTGGGAACGAACCAATTATTGCCTGGAGAGAGGAGAGGCATGGCATAAAACATCAAGAAATGTTCATGATGAACTATTCGTGATTTAAACAAGCCTATCAGAGTTAATAGGCTAGTATCAACTGTACAATGTCACTGACAGGCATCTGACTTTGTTTTTTGAGAAGAAAGAATTAGTGAAAGTATGGGGGCAACAGGGCAACAATGCTGCATATTTGAATACAGTAAACGCTGTTTGGTTAAGTGTGATATGGACCTGATTTCTGGACAGCAGTTGCATAAAATAAGCACAAGATGAACTGAATATAGTTTCTTTTATGAAGAAAAGAACAAATGAGATAAACGGCCAATTTGTTGGTGAGAATACATAACCAAAGACTATTGTTATGCATAAGTATGTGTCCTACATTCCCCAAGAGACGATGTCTATCACATATCAACACGGCAACACATACATAATTCATCTGCAACAACAACAGTCATGGAATCTCATTTAAATGAATGAAACAATAGTGTTTCTGTACTCCTGTCAGACTGGCGGTTGAGGAATATGGTAAATGGTTAAAAGTACACAGCCTTAACTCTTCATGACCCTCTCTATCTGTGTTAAGCCATGTAATGTTTAAAGAGATTTCATCTCATGGATTACACAATTTGATGAGATTAAACTCAATTCTATCAGATGCAGGCTAAATGTTGCCATGTGATGTTTTAATGGGACTTAAAGTAATGCAAAATGTTCTTTTAATTGCTCCAAACACTCAACTAGGGGTTATTTTTAAAGTAGGTGCAGCTGAACTCATGTTAATTTACAGCTCCCTTTCTATGGTGAAAATGCAGAGAAAAACTGAACGTGCAGCAAAGGTAGAAATCACAAAGCTGTGACAGAGGACAGAAGGAAACCTCGTATATATCTTGTCTTGTGTTTCTATGTCTAAAACTGTGAGCAAATGCACTAAACTAAACAGAAGGCATTTTTTAAATACAAAATGTGACATTTAGGCTACTCACACTGCTACAGTTAGTAAATTGAGTTGTCAATTACAAGATGAAGTCCAAGAATGCCATAGCGGGGTTGATGAAGGCATCGGCTGCTCAAAGAGAAATCACTCAGCTCTAATTTAACAAATTGTTTTCACATTTGGAAATGTTTTTTGAAAAAGAGGCACACGGTTGGCATGTCAGAGTGAAGCAGAGCTCTAAGAGAAAGTGTTTCTGGAGCTTTTTTTGGTTGAAAAAGCTCAGCAGTGGTGGAAGAAGTAAAAGTACAATTGCAAAAAAGGTAGTAGGTGAAACTCCTGCATTCACAATTCTGTTAAAGTACCAACGTGTTTTTGTTAAAATGTAGTCGAAGTATCATAAGTAAAAGTATCTGTTTGTTTATTTGTCCGCAGAAAAATGGCCCAGACTGATATGTTGACATATTACATTATTAGATTGTTAATACTGTTGCATCAATGCGTAAGCAGCATTTTACTGTCATAGCAGTTTGGTTTAGTCCAGTGATTCCCAACTTAAAGGTTTGGCCCCTTTGAAGGGTCACAAGATAAATCTGAGGGCTCATGAGATGATTAATGGTAGCGGAAAGAAGAAAAAAACAAAGTTCTGCAAAAAGTAAGTAAGTAACTTAACTTAACTTAAAATTATACTTGAGTAAATGTACTTAGTTTACATCCCACCACTGAAGCTCAGTCAATACCAAGTAATGAAATTATAGGGGTCATCAGACAGGACACAAGTAATATGTTTTGAAGCCCAAGTTTTCCTTGTATAAGATAAAAACAGTGTTTTTTGTCAGGTGCCCACGGAGATTTGGGTGTTATTTTGCATAAAATTAGGATCATGGGGCAGTGTGGTATGTTTATTACAAGGTTTGTTTGGCTATTTTCCAATCTACGATGGAAACTGATGTAGAAAAATGCTTACTAACTGGACCTCCTGAGTGCTTCTCCAATAATGATAGCTGCTATCGCCTTCTGTTGATGCTATTTTCGTATCGCAACCATGGCACACTGCGTGCATGTTTTTAATTTTCTTGTGAGGAGAGGGACACTCTGCCAAACACAAAGCATTTTTTACGAGATAAAATGATCAAGAACATACATGCATGGTACATTGTGCACTGATGAAGGCCACAGGATGAAATTCCTTTCATTTCTCAAGTCCTTTTTCAATCAATTAAATGCTGTTTGACTGCTCTTAATCATCTTTTTGAGTGGAAAAACCACCATGAGTACAGTCCTGCTTAAAAATCATATAAATCTATCTGATTTGTATCATAATCTGTACATTAATCTCACCCAATAATAACTCAATTTATGGAGAATTAACAGATTTTTTTTTTAGCCTGTTATGAATGTATGCAAACCTCTTATAAAAAAATGGGTGAGAAGTTAAATTAAATGACTTTTGAGTGGTGTTAGGATTTGAGCTGGGTGTCTCCACCATATGGCTGGAGTTACACATGTGAGCCAAAATATTAATAATGCTGAAATATTGTCATTTGAGGAAATCCAGCACTGTACAACACACATATGTCACACACATACAGACACACACCCCACAGAAAGCTGATTACAGGGTTAAAGAAAATCCAGCATATGTAAAAAATGAATTGCCATTAGAGAATTAATGCTTTACATAAAGGTAATGCCTAGTTAATGTTTCTTTTTTTTTTTTTTCAAAGCGTCCATTTAGCTTCAGGACCTTACAAACCCTGGATTGGACATTCAGCCAACAAAGCACTCCTGCCTTTATGAGAACAGACATTAGCAGGGTGAAAAAAAATAATAAATCTCCTTAAAAGAGCAAAATGGAGATGTTTTAATAACAGATTACATGCATTTAATGGCCAAATTTACATCCATAAGCTGACGCTAAAAGCATTTGACGCAAACAGATGATCGAGCGAAGCTTCGTTGAGGAAGCTATAGGACAGCGATGGGGAGCTGAAATCATTAAACTTGAAATGTATGCTTGGTGCCACACTTGTCTGTAACCTCTTAGACTACACTCTGTTCCTGATGCAACACAGCAAGAGGATCAATCTAAAACCAATCTAAAAGCATTTTATTACACAATAATGAAAAATGGGATGGTGTTTTCTTATGTTGGTCATGTTAACAGACAAACATGAGCTACTAATGGAAGCAATGCATTTAGCTATATTTTGGCAAAATGTTAGCATACAAATGGTCAGTAAATAGAGGTGGCTCATGCTTTAGGATTGGTTTCGGGTGATATTTTTATGGACATTTTTGATACTTTTTTTCCATTGTAAAAAACATTCGATACGATTGTAACTGAAATTAATTCAAGCTGACCAAGGTTGCTGATCTCTATGAACAATGAAACTATCAGCTGTTACAGAGATTGTTTGATACAAGAAATATATAATTTGGTTGGATCATCACACATCTTAAGACTTTCTTTAGAGGATCGAGTTTGCTCAGTTGTCAAACTACAATTACGAACATCAAATAATGTAAAATAACTTCTCCTAACTTTTACCCAAAACATGGCCAAAACCCAATCAAACTGATGTCATGGCAATTTTTCTAGTTTTCGGATAAACATACAAATTCATAGTAACATGACAGTCAATATGAAAAAATTGGGCTGTCACTTTCTGATGCGTATGATACACACAGGCACAAACACACATGCACGCACGCACACACACACACATATATATAGTATAAATGTATTCAAACAGCAGCAAGATTATCTTAAAATAAGGTTTAGGTAAAATAAGATCAGTGCCAATAGCTCACTAAGTGGACAACTTGTTAGACATGCAGAGACCTCAATTGCCAAGCCTCTCCGTACTGGTGTTGCAATACAGAGGTCAAAGGTCAAGGGGCCTCCCATTGCTTGTCAGAAAACCGTACAGTGTAGAAAAACTCTTACAAACTCCATCCGTGTCCATCTGTATTGCAATTAGAGACCAATGGGACGTGATTTATAAAGATAAATCAAAAACAGAACTGGTAAGCTACAGGACAGGCCTGATGATTAAAGTTTCCTCATCCGTTGCATCATTGACCTTCCTCCTCCCTCTGTCTCTCTCTGGGCAGATGGATAGGTAGTACAGTGGAGGAGGGCGGATGCAGAGTTTGTTGACAGATGCCTCTCTCCCTGCCACGCCTCGCCTTGGCCCACCTGTTAAGGGCAGCAGTGAGCGCCGAGAGGCGAGCGTGTCTGTTGTGGACGCACGCCGGGAGGAGGTGGCCCGGGAGGGGCGGACTGGAAATGCTGGCACGTGCTTCCCTGCCGAGATCTTTCTCCACTCACAAGTCCTTGTAACAGGGTGTGTGTGTGTGTGTGTGTTTGTGGGCATTAGGTGTGCGTGCGAATGAGTGCAGGTGTGCGTTTCCTCTCCCCTGTGGCAATATGAAGCGCGCTGTGTGGAGCAAGCATTAATGTGTTTATGGGTTTGTGGATCAATCATATGTGCGCGTGTTTAGGGGAGCAGGAGGAGTGTGCCCTGTCTGCACCCCCACAGCCGCCACACGCCTGGCCACCTGCTCCGGGATTAGAGAGCATGCGGATTACACGCGTCACAGTGGAGATACACAAACACAAATATGCCCTCGGCCAACAAAGGACACACACACACCGGACAGCCTCATCGCTAATCGCTTTTAGCATCTTCAATATTTTCACAGTTTGGGAAATAATGACTCTGGGCCCGGTGCACGATGATGTTTATGTTTATGTCGACTGATGCTTTTAAGGTGCAGGAGGAGGGATTTTGAACTGTGGCTTCATCTTCGCATGTGTTTATTGAGGAAGGCTTATTGCACCATTCACTGGACTAGTTGTTTCAGTGGGTTTTAACAAGTGCGTGGGCATCGGGGGGTGGGGTGGGGGGTGGGGGGCAAATGCCTGCTACACTGTGACCCACAACAGATCTGCTGTCCTACTTTTTAACTATAAAAACACTGACGTCAACACGGAGAAACCAACAGGCGATCATCACCAAGAAAGGTCCTCAAAGCAGAGCACCACCGTCAACAACAACAGCACGGACAACACAAACAACAGTAACTATTGGCACAACTTAAAGGCTCTAAGTTACGACAAAAAGGGTCCATTTAAAGATGACTCAATGGGCATTTCTCTACACAATGTCCTGTGAAGAATAGTGAGCACGGAGATTCAGCGAAGCCAATTAGTCATTTGTTTGGTTGTGGTCCGAGGTGTGTTCCTTACAGGCTCTTAACGACGTGAGAAACGTCACATTTCACGTTTGCAAGCTAACTACACCTGTCACGTAGTCATTTTTAGCATTGTGTGTACAGGGAAACCTACTGAGAGTTATGACTCAGTGCCCCACAATAATTTAAAGGAGTATTCCACCCATTTTACATGTGAGAGTCAATCAGAAAGCCGGTAAAGGCACTTTTATGCTGTCTTCCATGGCTTTTAGGGACCTCTGCAGCCTCAGCTTTTGTGCCACTTTCAGATAAAATAAATAAATATATATAATAAAGGTAAACTACATGTAGTCTGAGCAGTGAAACAGTGCAAAAAGTGCCATTTTCACTAAGAAGTCCATACATAAAATCCAACTAAATAGTCTCAATTTGTCACTTCTCAAATATTATACTTTTTACAAACTAATACTTTGAAAACAAAAGATGCATTATTTAGAATCTCAATTAAGTAGTTTTATGGCTTAGTGAGGATGTTAGTTATTTGAGTATTTTCAGCTTTGCAGTGTACATTTAAAAAGTGTTTTTCAGTGTGTATTTTTTTAGATACAAGACAAGGACATGAATGAAAAATGTCACTAGTGAAGCAATATTACAAACATCATCCAAAGATTTGAGAGTAGCCCTCAGTTGCTTGCATGTAAATTGAACAGTCATCACTGTAACACTTCCTTTTGTATGCATGATGTAATTCAGTGCTTTAGTGTCATCTAAATATATTTTAATGACATGTTTGAACCAAGCCTATCACAGAAATTACAGTAGGGTGATGTAAAAGGATGCCAAGACCCTGGTGTACAGCCTAAAAAAGGAGCCACCTGCGTTCAGGGACATCTTTAAATATTCGACCTCTTACACTTGTTGGATGGCGGTGAAGAGCAGAGGCCTTTGGGTGGCTTGTGCTTGTGTGTGTAAATACAGTCATGGTGGGATGCTGGGGGGAGATCTTCTGCCACTGTCTTCCCCCTCTTTTTGCCTCCTTTTGCCCCACGGGGTCGGCGGGTTTGTTTTGCTAATGACCCCATCCCGTTATGACCTCATTCAGTTTGCGCTCAGTAATTGGTGGCACACTGTGGGGTCGGGGGAGGGGGCGATCCAATTGTAAACATTCCTCCCCGACAAATAAGGTATTGTTATTAATGATTAACGGCAATGAGGGGTACTGTGTGTGTGTGTGTGTGTGTGTGTGTGTGTTTGGGCAGGGAAGAAGATAATGAGGATGATGTAGGTGGTGAATGATGATGACAAGTGAGGTGTTACCACAGCATGGAGGGAAGTGGCAGTGATGAAGCTGACTGACAATGTTTTTTTTAGTATGGTGACTTTGGTGATGATGATACTCTTCACACCTTTAACTGCTGAAATGCCCTCGAGCGAGTCCTCTGAGCAGCTAGGACTAGGGATCCTTGATTCTGACTGTAACGTTTCCAGATTTCTGTTTGATTTTCAGTTTTGAGCAAAATCCTCCCAGTTGGTGGTGCTGTCGATGTAGAACTCTTTGAGGTTGATCTTGATGTTGCCCCGTTTGTCCGACCTTCAGAACAACCTTTCTGACCCTTGGTCTGCTTGTAGTTCGGAGAAGATCCGCGTAGGCAAATGTGATCCTGGCATTCTCACGGCCAGTCCATCTGAGTTGGTGTTAAATGACGATGGTGGCAGTGCAGTTGGTGTTTGCTCCTTCTAGCACACTGATGTTTCTGTGTTTGTCTTTCCAGCTGGCTTTAAAGATTTTTCGAGACACCTCTGGTGGTAGGGCTCCATGTTTCTGCTCCCTACAGTAAAGCGAGGAGAACAGCTGTCGGTTTGATCCTAAACTGTATGCCTTGTTCTGCTAAAAATATCCCTGAGTTTTAAAAAGGCCCCATTTACACGGCTGATAAGATTATTTATCGCTTGGTCATAAAGGAGAGGACGCAGCCATGGTGGAGAAAATGGTCCACGCTTTTGAGATTGGTTTATTGCAGGAGGGGAGAGATGATTTCTGGTGGCAGCTAGTGGAAAACTTGTGTCTTCCGTAGGTTCAGGGCCAGTCCCAGCGGCCTACATGCTTGAACAAATGTATCACGTATGCACTACAGGTCTTCTTTTGAATGGGCATAGATGGCGTTATCATAAGCGCACTGTAGCTCCAAAATCTTTAAAAGAAAGATATAACACACTGACATTGGTTATTCTAGTACATTTCGCTGATAATACTTTGGTATTTCTTCTGAAGTTAAATTATGAATACAGAATTTTTACATTGAGGTATTGCTACTTTAACTAAAGTAAAAGATCACAATACCACCAGTGCATATCTAAAGATGCTGCACTAATGTGGTGGATAGAGTTATTATCTATGACAGAAGTGAATAAGTTCCTGTCTCATCCTTCACCCCCTTTTCCAAAACTTTCATTTGACTCGCAGACGGAGGACTCTCTTGCATGGATGGAAAGTAAACTATTAGTCCCGTAATATGGCACAAAATTACGCCCTCGAGGTGTGTGTGTGTGTGTGTGTGTGTATGTGTGTGTGAGTGGTTGTGTGCATAAGTGTTAAGTGGTTGCATGCCTCCTGTGAGAAATGCCCGGGGTCATTCATGGGTTATTCTAATGTGTCTGTCTACATGCCATTATTCAAATGAATTCAAGGGGAAGTGTATCCTTGTGTGTGTGTGTGTGTGTGTGTGTGCGTGTGTGTGCGCAATACATTCTACTGAGGAAATGCACCATCCATCGTACATCAAAAAAGTCACATGATAGCTATCAGTCTTAATTATCATCTACTACGTGTAATATGTAATTACACAAACATTATTACCATTAATTATAGAGCATTTACAAATGAATTAGCATGTTTAATGTCTTCTGTGGGTGTGTGTCTTTGCATGTCCTCTGTGGCATAGGATTTGTCAGGTTAACGAAATGTTCTGCTGGTGTTACACTGTACGTGTCATGCAGGTGAGCACCACAGGAACCCCTTCACCAAACAACAACAACAAAAACGAGAAAAAACATTGGATGAAAGTGCTTCTGCTCGTGTCTTGTTTATATCTGAAAAAAATGTAAAAAACACTACACGTGTGCACATGCGCCCACAAACACAACACACACGTGCACAATCGTGCTTCTTTTACTTTTAGTGGGTGGCAGCAAAAGTCATCCCTGCAAGCTCCCTTCCTCCTCCTCCTCCTCCTCCTCCTCCTCCTCCTCGCCTCTCCCTCTCTCCCCTCTCCTCATCCCACTATCACATCGGACAGGGTCTACTTATAGTGCCACGCCAGAGAGGAGAGAATGGGGAGAAAAAGGGTATTATGACAGTGAGGAGAGAAAAGAGAGGGAGCGAGAGAAAAGAAGGGCAGACAGGGTATTATGAGAGAGAGGGATGAGAGCAGTGAAGGCATTTGGAGTCTTTATTCGCCTTCCTAAGCCACGGGCTCCGCTCCCAATCCGATTGGTCGATACGGCCAGCCATGTAAATGAAATGCAAAGCAGAGAGACCCTGACTTCCCTTTGCCAATTTGTGGGGCCCTTTCTCTCTTCCTCTGCCGATGGCTTCGTTCTTTTATCAGTCTGTCTTCCTCACAACGTGACGCCTTTCTTCCTCAGTATCACAGCCTGCCGCCTTCAACCTCTGATTCCTCCCCTCTATGGCAGAAAGATAATGATTTGCCTTTTTTTTCTGTAAGAGCTGAACTCTGCACTTCTCTAATGTTCAGCTCGAAGGATTTAATCCTCAGAGGCTTTTTTTTTTTTTCCTGGGAAACTCCAGTGGTGATTAAGCATATGCTCTTTTGCATGTGTGCTGCTCTGTTTGCGTGTGTGCAGAAGCATATACAGTTTGTCCCCTCGCGCTCTCTGTATAACGTTGGATTTAAGGCCATTAGAGCTTGTTTGCACTTCACTTGCAGTTTTCTTCAGCTGCGTTAGGGTAAACTGCACAGGTCTGATTTGAACCTCTCCACACCTTATTTGTCTACATCAAAACACTTCCTTCATTTAGACATTTCATTTAATGTCCATGATGGAAACCCACCTCCACCCCTGAAGAAGGAGGGTCTGTTGACACTAAACTCTCCCCAGGGGGTAGAGTACCAGTAATGGGGGCTCTGGCTGCGTAAACCCCTGGCTGTGAGATTTAGGTTGCAGTTTATTTATTTTATTTATTTATTTTGAAGAGTCTAATCAGCTCCAGCAGTGTTTCGTGTTTTTTTTTTTTTTTTTTTACAGGACAGGACACAGTGACACGTCGATAGACGGGGCAGGACTGATGACAGTTTTAAGTGCAGGCAAATGCCACAGTCTGTCCCAGATTAAAAGTGCCCACCACCACTGTAATCCCTGTAGCGCTGCCAAATTGGTATTTCCTTCTCTTCCCTGATCTGAGCAGCACTGAATGAGCAGAAAGGAAGAGAAAGAGCATCACATAGTGACTTGTATGGTCTGACCTGACTGAACTCCCTGGCTGGACTTAATTTCTCACAAAGTTTATGCCAAGAACCATTACTACAAATTAGTTTCAGGAATTTGTTACATTGGTGCTCACAAAGGGAAAAAATGTATCAGGCTCAACTTTGGCTCATGTGATGAAAGGCGTTAACAGAGAGCTGTGGATGCACTTCTGAAAACTAATAAGTATGTATATAAATTGGAGATATATATAATATATAGTAGCACAGATGAAGGAGAAGGACAAAATATGGTCGAAGATCAGATACAACTGCAGTAATGGAACAAGGTGGAGAGCAGGGGGAAGTTCAGGGAGGAGAACTGGCCCAGTGGTCAGCAGCTCTGCTCTTAGACTTTTCATCATGCAAACACTGCCACCTGCAGGCTGCTCTTCAAAACACAACTCATAACACACACAGTCACAGACTCAAACAGATGAACAGACAAAATCACATGTCAGGACAGAAAACTCAGTTTGTCTGTGGGGCAATCTCAAAAATGTGTGTGTGATAAAAAGAAATGGAAATGATGATTTGGACAGTACCTCAGTTTTAGGTGTGTTTGTGAGTGTGTTTATCCTTGATGTAGTCTAGTAAACACATCTGAAATGCTTATTATCGTTGAAAAATATATAGTAATAATGAATTATTAATAAAGGTATTACCATATGCATTGCACATTTTTATGACATTACAGGCAGGTTATTACATTATCATAGTTTCTACATAAACTCAAGAAGTGTCGTCTGTTGAAGCATTTTTACTCGTCTCAGTGAGAAATGCAGGTGTAAATAATGAAAAACAATAATGATGGCTGAATTCCTTTTAGCTGCTTCAGTTTCAGGGTCCTGGTGTTGTGCATGCTGGCTCACTGTCACACTGTCATGACTTACTGGGACACTTAAATAGAACAGAGCCATCACTAATGTTATTAGTAACATGTGGGCTTTTCCTACTATGACTAGTCAAAATGTCTTCTGTGAAAAAGTTACACCTATATTACTGCCAAAATAATAATGAATGACTTTTGGCAGTTTTTCTCAATTAAAAAAAATCCATAACATAAGAATAAGAATCAGTTTTATTGGCCATGTATGTGTACACATACAAGCAATTTGACTCCGGTATGCTCCCTTAAAGCCCTCGTACTGGGGCTTTTTTTAATGACAGCTGTGCAAACTCAAGAAGAAGCTCAAGAAAAGGCAAATAAGTTGACTTTTTGTTAATAATTTATTGTAAAACCTGCATGTCCAAAGTCAATAATGAACCTTAAAACTCAAAACTCACTTGCCTCTTGTGGTATGTAGATTGTATGCAGTTTTGTGTGTCCAGGTTGTGAGATATCAGTTTTCAGCAGTTTTCACAGGAACTTGAACTTGTAACGGGGTGGAAGAAGAAATCTCAGAGACAGATATAATGAAACATGGACAAGTAAATGAGAAGAAAGTTTTTTTTGGGGGGCGGGGGGGTGTAGACCTGGAAATGCGCAGGTATGCACCATGATGGGCAGCGTGTGGGAAGCTACACTACAGCTCCCTGACAGGAGGGAGGAGGCCCGCCGTAACACACGTCAGACACACACTCCTCATCAGCCTCTCCTTCCTTGTCCTGCCATCAACCCTCTCTTCGTCGGCGCTCTCCCCTCCTCCTCCTCCTCCTCCTCCTCCTCCTCCTCCTCAACCCTCCCAACAGTCCTGCCAAGCTGACAGCTCCAAGCTCCGTGGAAAATGAGTCTCGCTCGCATTACAATCGCGCAGGACAGATTCCATTAGCACTATCTGAAATTGAGCGCGGGGAGCAGAGAGCGGGAGGCAGCGGCGCGTGCCCTTATCAGAGGGAGAGGGTGAGTTCCGCCGACGTCACTAATCCACCGGGCAGGATTGAGCAGACACACACACACACACACACACACACACACACACATACACACACACAGAGAAAGACAACTTGGGGGAGACACAGGATGCGCGCACACTCTTCCGTACACTGAAGACAACAGGGACGAACAGATAGAGAAACATACCTACACACATCAACACAAACAGGAAATGAAAGGCTCATAAACACACACACACACACACACACACGGACACCGAAACCTCAGCTCTCACATTCTACAATGTAATGAAAAGGACCAGAATTTGCATTTAGCTAAAGGACATGATGAAACTGGTGGAAAACAGGCAACAGATCAACTCTCACACAGCCTCCCTCTGTGTGTGTGTGTGTGTGTGGTGAGTGTTTTCGTCTTTTCCTGAGGAGTGCTGGCAGGTCTGTTCAGTGCTGTTACTGGAGGGATTTGTAACATGTCAGTCCGTCGGTTTGAGATGAAACTGAGCCTCTCTCGCGCTTGCTGTGCGATCTCCACCTCCCTGCTCGCGTGCACCCCCCCCCCCCCCACACACACACACACACACACACCCACACACACACACACACACACGCACACACAAACATCCTCGCAAGCATGCATACATAAACACCTTCTACATATAGCCTGCATGCTGACACACAGATGTGCAGTTGCAGGAACGCCACACATGAACCCCCCCCCCCCCAGTGTCCTCATCCTCATAGTTATTAACCCTTGACACATAAATCCAAGGGTATGTGGGTGTGTGATATTAGCTGTGTGTGTGTGTGTGTGTGTGTGTGTGTGTGAGGGAGGATGGGGTTAATCTTTATGTAGAGGGGATCTTTCACACAAGATCACTCCATTTAAATAGAGCGGCAACACTTTGATGTCTCCAGCCCTCCCTCCTTCCCTCGCTCTCCGTCTCTCGTTCGCCCCTCTAATTTGCTTCATGTTGTCCCCCCTCTGTGCCCCGGTGATAAGGTGTAATGAGAAATGTTTTCAAAATGGCTCTCACCTACCATGCGATGCTAATTGAGCGTGTGCTTGATACAGCCGTAAGAGGGGCGCGCTCGTCCCTGACCGCTGAGGGTGCTGAGAGTGGGGAAACAAGGAAAGAGGGGCCCTTAGTTTCACGACCACGAGCAGGATGTCTAAAAGAGAGTGAAATAATGAAGTGACACGTGCTTGCATCAACCGAGCCGCCGCAGACAGCCCTGCCCCCTCAAAGAGACAAAGTAATGAGGGGAAATACCATCTTCATTAGTTGTCATTTACAGGGAATTACGACGATGCCTCCTCGGGGCTGTTATTGGTCACGCTGAGAGCGTGCAGCGACAGCAACGCCAGGGAGGAGAAACTTTGGGAAGATGTGGGAACAGAGGAGTGCTTGGCCTACATTCACTCGGCAGCAGAGGGACGCCACTGCAGCGGCACTTGGCTCATCAAAATGGGGAACATGAAAGACAAATTAGCTCGGTTTCAACGGCAAAATACAAATCAAACAGGGGCGGAAACCGAGAGGCGAATGAGCCGAGTTTCAAGTGCAAAATATAATCAAACAGGAAACCTGAGCTGTGGACTTGAGACTTGAGTTGAACTCAAAATAACCACATTTCTCAGCTAAAAAAAAAAGAGGTTTGGAGATCAGCACGGTGATATATGTGAATAAAAGCAATATTGGTCAGGTCATTACAAGGCTCCAGAGATGCCAAACCATCGGGCCTACAGGATGACAGGCCTCATAACAGCTCCTGCTGTTGAGGGGCGATCGACACGTTCGAGCTCGCCCAGAAGTTGGCCACATTAGCGGTTTCAGAAGCAAACCATGCTTAAGTGTGCGAAGTTAAACTAGAATATTGTTTATGTTGAAAAGCCAAAATATTGGTTTAATAGGTAGAAATGAGAAACTTACGCAGTCACTTCGTGTGAAGAAGAATGGCCTCAGGTCATGAAGCAGGCGGGCGGAGCTTCCACTGCCCCCTTTAATTATTCACCAGCTTTGGCAGGCCTCAATCTGTTGTAACAACTTCATTATTTTGCATACATTTGCCATGTCATGATATAACCAAAATAGGTTAAAACGTTTTTATCAAAGGCTCAGTTCACCAAAATCCCTCCCCAAAAAACAAAAAAAACTTTCTCATCTCTAGTGGTATCTATTTTAGTGGTTTTGGTTTTAATTGTCAAATTTAAAACAAATAAATTTTCAGAGAATTATAGCCTACCACTTTGATAGGCTACAATGGAATTGAATCTGTGGTTCTCACAGCCAAGACTGTAAACACCATTTTAGAAATACTGAGGTCATAAGGTCAAGGTCACCCAATGCACCCCTTCAGACACCACAAAAAAGTCTCTAATTTGTTATATGGATTTTTCATAACTAATAACTGTTTATAGTTAAATAATTCCTTCCGCAAAATGATTCACCACATAAAGGCCTTAATGCTGCCTCCTCCACACTGCCAGGGATAAAATCCTGCTGGAGAAATATTGAACCCTTTAATTATTCAAATTTATACATATTTAGCCTGAAATACTGGAAAAAATAAACCATGTGCAGATTCCCAGAAAAATTGAAAAAGATATGACCTCAGCATCATCTCGCTCTACTAATGCTGTGTGGGAAATTAAAGGTAGGATGTATATAAACTGTGGATGAAGGTGGAAACCAAAGTAGCATCACCATCAAACTTCCCCTGACAGAGGAGGAAGCACATTCCTGAAGGCTTAAGTGAGCTGCATATGACAGGTGCTGAAACAGGTTCCCTCCTCTGTCGGAGCCACTCACATCCAGGTTGGGCCTTCCCTTTCCAAACTGTGACGTGTGACGACCACTTGGTGAGACACAAGCCAGTCCGGATTACCAACCCACTGCCACAACATCACCTCCCTAACAGGATAACACAGCATAATAAACTCCATAAAATAATCAAACTTATTACAACTCTTAACCCCTGTTTAATACAGTCTGCTCAGCTTACGTATGCTGGCATTCACATCGCCACATTCACAGCCACAAAAGAGAATAGACTTATAAGACTAGAGAACACAGGACAGCAGCTTGTGGTGCCTTAATATTGGCTTTAATTGGATTTGTAAATTATGTGGCTAAATTAACACTTTCTATGGCTCTGTGACTTAGTGAAATGTGTAGAAGGAAAGAAGAAAGGAGTGAAAGTCTTAAAGTTAATTAATCGTCTGTGGCCCCAGCTTAATTAAAGTTTCCCAGTGTTTGTAGTTAATGGGTGGATTGATGGAACAATGGTATGAACGCCCCCTGTTACCTCCAGAGTGAGTCCGCAGAGGGCTCCGGAGAGGGAGATTTCTGAGTCGCTGATTAACACTCACACACAACAGCTCGGCTGGCTTCACACGCTCCTCACTTGCATGCATGCACGCACGCAGACATATGAATGAAAACACACACACACACACACACACACACACACACACACACACACACACACACACAGTCCCCTTCAAACTTCCCAGTCACAGATACCCATTACTCCCCATTGAGAGTTTCACATTAATTAGCTGGGATCAAAACCTACAAATCCCTCCACTGAGAATTGAACTGTATTGCTAAACTCTGCCTCCATCATCTATGCTTGGTCCCATGACACACACACACACACACACACACACTGAGCACAGCCTGATAAACCTGCAAGGAAGAATCAGGGCAAGGAAGAGCTGATTAACCCCGGTTGCTTCTCTCTCCGTGCAGTGTGTACATTAGTTCCTATGATGGAACATTTCATGTCCTTGAGCTTGCTCTGCGGAAATCTGATAAACCACTAATTCATTTAGGAACATGCAGCATTTAAAAACAATATCACCTAAAATATTACAGTTCAAAAGTGTCACTGTGACACAAGGCGCCTCAAGTTTAGGTGCTGAAGCAAGACTCACCTCACAGGACATTTTTTTAGCCATTTTTGCCAGAACTCTAAACGCACTCTTGAAATATTACGGCCTTCATATGGCCAGCAAACAGCTGCCTGTTGACACGTTAAGCAGATACTGAGCAACATTAACGTTCATTTGTGTTTCTCACCAACTTGATGAATGAGTCCAAGATGCTTTTTCAGGGAAAACACCTGCCTGCTGCTGCTGCAAACAATGTTGATGAGAGCATCGAGAGTGAAGCAAAACAATGCGCTGAAGGATGCTAAAAACGCTGTGTAGAGCTGAGGGGAACAGCAGAGTCGGGTGATGATTCTCTGTGGGTACATCCCTTCAACCCCTTTCACATTACACAGCCACTGTATATGAACAATTGATTTTATAAAGATATTAATTAATACAGCTTTAAGGCCTTTATCATGCCAGTTGACATTGCGCTTTAGGAGTATGTATTAAATATTACCAAAGAAAGTTAATTAAATGAATCTGCTACACAGTGAACCTGGGGTTTTTGGGTGCCCCCAGGGGTCAAGGGACCTCCACTTTCTGTCGTTGGTAATCCAGCCTTGAAATAAAAACAGAATGAAACAAACAACATCAGGCATTTCCTCCAGCTCTTGTTTTTCTGAGTTCAACCATTGAGTCTCCCTTGCATCCAGCTGTCACCCTGTTCTGTTGTCTGTACTTGAAGCACAGCGCAGATTAATATTTGGCAACTTGAGATCAGCCACTGTAATATCTACAATTGGGATATTTTGTCAGTGACAACATAGCGTTTCTTCACCATTAAACAAAATCCCTGAGTGAAACCAGGCTAAAGTAACAACAACACTACCCTCCTGTAAAGTGTCAAGGAAATGCTGCAAAACAACTTTTTCAACTCAATCAAGTTATGTCGTTTGAACATGATGGCCTCCCGAAAAACACCCTACCATATTCCTAAACAAATTCGTACTGTGAAAAAATGTATTGATGTTTGTGACCTTCTTGAATGCACTGAAAACTTCAAAAAGGTTCTAAACCTAGGAGCAGTTTAGAACACTGTAAAATAAAATACTATCTGACCAAATGTATTAATATACTCACAAGTAAGGACATGTATCACTCATTACAACATGTACCAGAATTTACTTAGTTCATACGGTCTCTTCTATAGAGTTTCAGCAGGCTTTTGGTTTTCCCCTTCTTATGCTTTGGAAGAGATTAAGTGTAGTGTGGCACTGACATACCCATGAAATAGGCTTCATAATCTTTGAAATAAAAAGAAAAAGCCTCCTCCCCATGGTTCAAGAGCGAAATCATTTCTGAACAAACTTCTGAATAACGCCACTCTCAGCAGCCTTTCAGCAAGCATCCTGAATTCTTTGCAAAGCAACAAACTTAAGTCTTTTAAATTGCTATTTTAAATCAGGCGTTCTGTAATTTTGCAGACATTTGCGGTGTCTTATCACATTTGCGTGGTGATGAACATGACTGCCAAAACTGCTCATTACAACGGTTGATTATTTTAAAGAGGTGATGCAACTCAGAGCAACCTCAACAGTGTGTGCGCCCTGCTGTCAGCTTCACAGCTGGTAGAGAGCGCCCTCTGCTGGCTCCAGCATATGCGACATGCACCTTTCTGCCGTATTTGAATACCATGAACTGTAGTCTGTGTAATAAGCACTTTCATGATGACTTTATGTTGATGTACAGTATGTCATACCCTGAAGAAAAAGTCATTCAAAAGAGCTAATTCAACTTTTTTAACAGGTTTATTGACATGTGTATAGCGATTGTCTGTGCACCGGACGATTACAGAAGAATATGATATAAAAGAATACAAAATAGCTGTACATAACCCAGATGTATTTAAAGGAATGCATTATTAACTGTGAGGTTTTATGCTGTATAATACGTGTCAGCTACTCCCTCACCTGTTATAAGATGAGTTCATAAGTTGAGGTTTTGCCATCTGGAATGAAGGTTAATTGATACATATAATAAAAATAAAAGTTAGGGAAGAGCTAATGATGTTACTGGTGGTATTAAACAACCTGATGTCACGCTAAAATACTGTATTTGAAAAATCTAAAATCTGAAAACAAAGGAAATTGCATATGGACACCTACAACCCAAAGAGGGTTTAAAACGAAGAATAAAACAAAGGAAAAGTAAAAGAAAGATCAGCTAAAATAAATATGTCAGGTCATAAACTATAAGCCAATGAGGGTGCTGCAACGATTCTTCCATCCACATGCCAATGGTGTTACATAGTTAGTAAAGGGCAGCTGATCGAGATGTCTTCATAGCCTGTTTCACTGGACCCCTTTTAATTATTAAGACCCGTATGTGACTGATCCTAGACCTGTGGGGATCTACTACATGCCCTCTATAGTTTGGCCATTACATTACATGTCTTGTTTATGTGTCTTGCAGTAGTTAAACGTTTTGACTGTCTTCTACCAGGCTTCCTCCAGGCCTGGCCAGCTGTGAATCTGAAATCACTAATCCTGAGCTACAGTAATTATCAACACTATGTCAGTCATCCACCGCACTATAGGGAGTTTAAATCTTGTATTTAGACTTCAAATGGAAAATATAGTATTTTGAAAATCAGCAGGCTGACTTTCAATAGCTTGAAATATTCCATGATTGGTCTAAGTACGAAATGAAGCGTCGATGTGGACATCATTCTGCAGGGAAATGGTTTGGTAGAAAATATTAGCATAGTAGTACAAAGTGGGATTTGATAGGACTCATTCACAAACGTCAAGCATCTATCAAGTATGAGGATTTGTTTTTAGGCTCTATTTTTTTTCCTTTCCTTTTTTGTTTTGGAAGTCTTCCAAAAAAAAAAAAAGAATAAACAACAAACCAAAAAAACTAAACAGAAATGCTGCAGTTTTAACAGCCGAGGACTCGGAAGACAACTTGGTCTGCGACAAACGCTCTCAGCATGAATAACAGGTTGGCAATCAACCGTGCAAAGTTTTTGAGTAAGTGTATGTGTAGTGTACATACTGTATGTGTACGTTCAGCACATGCAAGCTAGACACAATTTCCATGTGAGTGTGTATTATCAATTATACGTCTTCCATACTTGAGGCTATTATTGAAATCATCTGATTTTTTTTTCTCGAGCTAGTTCACCAAGCTACACCATAATATTCAGTTACAAAAATAGTATCACAATATAGACCATTCAATATGAGCACCAGGGAAGGCTAAATATAGCCTGAGTATTTGGCTACATTCATTGTCTGGGCAATGTTTTACGGTAGCAGTGTGTTAAGTGTGTGTTTGTTGGACACAGTGTTGGCAATGTTTTCTCACTCACAAGCTCTCCTAGATCTACCACACGATAATATTCGGAAACATACAGAACTTGCTTACACTGAGTAACAACAGTTAACTAAAACCAATTATCAGTTAGAAAAATATTTTTTTTTTTTAACACTGAACATCTAAAAGAATTCCTCCCGCTTCCCCGAAATAAATCCCTCCCGATTTCCTAACAAAATAGTTTTCTTTAAAACAAAACAAAAAAGGTTATCTTTTGAGGTTATACAAGGTCAAACCTTTTTGACACTCCATCATACCAACATGGACCCTGTTTAGCATATTTCAGTAACCAGAGGTGTGTTCAAATGAACACAACAGTCGCTGCTGGGTTCTTCTGCAGCCTAAACATGCTGATTTCTGTCATCATGTTTAGACTATTAATGCATCTGAAATGAATATTTAAATAAATGCCAGGTATTTAATCACTGATTCATTTGCTCATCCTTAAATTCTAGTGATTTGGTTCCATCACACACACACTTAGATCACTGGTCTAAAATAAATCATGATATTGAACACACCTCTGGTTGAGCCCTTAACCTGGAAACCATTTCAGCCATGTTTGAAGTGACCGCTGACACTCAGCTAAACATAGCACAACATCTAGCTTATCTATGGGAGTGCTGTTATTGCTGTAGAGAGTTATGAAGTAGATTTTACCCAGCTTTATTCCCAGCCCTTGCTTGTCCTCGGCCTGCTTGATGATCAGGATAAGATTTGGATCTTAACAGGTGAATGCTTTGTGTCGTGATCATAGAGTGTGTAGTGTTCCCTCTGGTGCTTCAGAGGTAATCAAAGAGTCTGCAGGTTTTCATTCCAGCCTAATACTACACAAGGGGTCTCATTTATGGGGTCTCTGCATAGACTTCATGCTAAAAGGATGCTTGAAGACAAAAGATGAAGAAAATGGATATACTCAAAAACATCCTGACTTTAACGATGGATGATAATTTCCCCTTCATGAATCACTGGGGGTACTTGAAATGTTCTGATCGCACCTTGTAACCTGCCACATTTTATTTAAAGAAATAAAGATAAAGTTGGTCAGACTGAGCGGCAGCATTTCACACTAATTACAGTAACATGTCTTAGAAATTAAGAGGTGGTCGGATATCAGCCCGAGAAGTGCAAAAGGTGGTGTTTCACCGAGTTAAGGACACACAGACGCTGCAGACGTTAAGACACTGCAGATCAGTAAAAAGGCCATTCCCTTCTTATGTGCAAAAAGCTACTTGACATTTCATGGCTTCAGATACAGGCAAATAAAAGTGTCTGGATCCGTTTGTTTCATGCGAGTATATAATTAGTGGAAAGTTGTATCATTTGATAATGGAGTGAAAATCATTGTTTTAAAAACGGTTAAGCAGCATCGTTTAAGCTCCTTTGTATATACAATTTTACTCGAGAGCTCTCTTTTGTTGGCGGGTGGATCATAAGTGAAATCAGCCTGTAGTGTTTGGTTGGAATGAAAACAGCAGAATCCTCCATGATAGAGGACTAGACACCATGCAGCGTTGTCTTTTTTTTCACCTATTCTCCAGATCCTACAAGCATCAAAGGAGAAACAAAGGGGAGGATTCTTCTGCATTGAGCTGCATTCAGTCACCACGTTGGACAGTGTTTGTTATACACAACAGGATGTGTGAGTGTAGAACACATAGGCTTTTGTAACGTGAAAATTAACGCTCCTAATCAATTACCCATCCACACTGAACACTGATCAACGTTTGCAACATGAATGAAGCTCAGGCATGTTTCTGTTACTGTTACAGTGGTTGCTGATGAGTGGCGACTAGTCGATGGGGCCCTGGAAGATGAGCCGTGTCCAGCCGGGGGTGCTGAGGGCAGTGGAGCAGAAGGGGCAGATGGGCCTGAAGGCGTGCGTCCCGTGGGGAAGCGGGGTCTCGGCCCAGTACCTGGCTGTCCTCTCCGAGGAGACGTGGCCGCACGGCACAAAACCGTGAGTGGGAGCTCCAGCGTCCACGTACACAGCAGGCTCACAGCCCAGCCACAGGGGCACGTAGGGACCCACGCTCCTGCACAGGGGACATTCTCGGCGGGCTGTGGAACCCTCGCCCTCTCGTGGCTCCTCCACTCCCTCCGATCTCTGGCCCCAGTCGTGGCGTCCATGGACATGGCCGCAAGTGAGGTAGACCCAGGGCTGACGCTCCTCAAGGCTAAAGTAACACATCAACAGACTGTCAGTAATTTCCAATATATGTCAGATTATTTTCCAATAATCCATAAAGAGTTCCTGCTTTTAAACTTATGAACAGTTATATATTCTTTATAAGGTAAAGGAGATGTAACAAGATCAACATCTAGATTGAAAATAATGAGTATTATCAACACCTGTGGCTGCGTGGCAGGCTGGGGAAGGCCAGTGTGCTGAGGCCTACAGGACACTGGGGCCGAGACGCATTTAGCTCCTGGCGAAGTGCTTCCAGGTGACGCAGGGTGGGAGCACGCATGAGCCCCTCGCCTGTACGCCACAGCAGGGTGGCACCACACAGGTCAACCAGGGAGCCGTCGCGCAGTGCACTGCTCTCACCCTCCGCCTGCAGAGGTTGGCACACAGACAGACACGCTCACGATCGGGCCAAAAATAAAGACGCAACCTCGGCGGGGCCGTAAAAGCAACGTAGACGCGGTAACCAAACTTGTCGTGGCTCACCAGTTTGCCCCGGCTGGGTCCAGAGCGTGTCTCCCGCAGGGCGTAGACATCTCCACAGACGGAGATCTCCCTCCACAGACCCTGCTTGGGGTCCTCTGGGAACCCTTCCGGGTGCATCACTAGCACTCCGTTTGTGGTCAGGCCGTCCATGTGTCCATCAGGGTTTTTCCATTTGGTTGCTTTCTCCTGTTGTGGCACAGGCATGAAAACATATGAATGATTCAAGATCAAATTAAGAAGCTTTACAATATCTTTGTTCAAGTGACTATTTTAAATTCCAAAAATATACTCTTTATTGGACAGCTTTGTTGGTTGAATTATCAGTCTACTCACCCCTAAGAAGATATTTTTGGAGGAGTCGAAGCCAGCTGCGTAGATGCGTGCAGTGTAAGGTGGGTTGCGTTCACACACCACTCTGCAGGCAAAACGTGAGATGGTGCTGGGAGCAATGGAGGGGTCCTCCCCCTCCTTTCCCCCTCCAGAGGTGTCTGTCACCACAAAGTCAATGGGACTTTCTGTGGAGCGTCCAATCTGCAGGGCGCAGCACAGAGAAATGCTCACTGTTATTCACTGACTACACTAGATATCTATCATCAAAATAAACGTTTTCAAAGTGATATTCAAAACTGGTATTGGTAAACGGTATATAACTACACAATTATTAATTATGTTTCTTGGATTTTCCATAACCTAAATCATTTTTTTTCTTCCCACATGACTGTAGCTTTTATTGCCATGGGTGATTTGGCTGAAAGATACTGCATCATTTGTTGGAAATGAAATACCTAAACTATTATAGGAGCAGAACTTTGGGTATAAAAATAGAGACTTGCTTGGAGATTTTCCACACGTGTCTTTATTCTTAATGGTCCCAGTTCTGAACCAAAATAATTCCTTTGATGACATTACATAAGAGCATATTTTGGGAGAAACTTGCTCATGATGACAAATCCAGGATTATTTTTGGTGCAAAAGGAGCTATTAATTTAGGAGGATGTTTGAAAAAGTTGACCCTGTTTTCTTGATTTCCTTGGTGCGTTACCTGGAACATGTCTGTGTTGTTGTCATGGCAGTACTCCACCACCACTGTCTGGTTACGGGACAGAGTGAAAGAGATGCTGTGCTGTCCCCTGCTGTGAACAGCCTGCAACAACAACAGCAACAAGCAGAGTTGAAGCTCTCATCTTATGGAAAAGGCTTTCATCTTCGTAATAGCTCATACATCAGACTGAATCACACTGTTACTCAAGAGTGATGAAGATGGAGCTACATGAATAGCAGCATATGACGATGACCTGATGGTGATAAAAACGTATCTACAATCATTGACAAACATGCATCTGTATGTAGGCAGGCAGACACACACACACACAAGGATGGACAGCCCACATATGGAGACATCATGCTTAGTCATCCTTCCTCTGGCTCATTTATAAAAGACAACAGGGAGTCACAGGAAGGAAACCAATGTTACACAATGATAAAACATACAGTACACAAACATGCGTGCACACACACACACACACACACACACACACACACAAGCGCGTACCTTGCTGTCCTGTGGTGTGTTGAGGATGTGTACAGCGCTGGGTTTGACGCCGTTGGCCTTGGCCCTTCGGTACAGAGCGAAGCGGCTCTTTCTGCGCCCACGGTCTCCGCTTGGAAGACAGCCATTGTACCTAAAAGAAAAGCAAACAGAAACAAGCCCAGGATCAAAACATGGTGGCGCACATCGCACTCAACTAATGTAGACTAGACAAGAAAATACAACTCAGACTCAGAGACGACATGTACACAAGATCACGCATGTTCATTCCAGTTCATCTAGCTTCACTGAGAAAGCCTAATGGTGGGAAAAACACTCTTATCTCACTCTTTGCACACTGCATTTATTATCCATCATCACTTGTAGGGAAACTAAAGCTATAAATAAAATGCCGCTAATGGTGCCAAGATGTCTAACTGCAATTAGAGTGTGAGCTCAAATGATTTTGTGCATCTTCACGGCTACATTATCGCAGATTCTTTTGAAATGAATTGAAGCAGCAGGCTCGGGCAACTCGTGATTCATATTAACTGCTCAACCTCAATGAAAAGGACAACTACCGCTTGATCTCGCTCACTCAGCTCGCACTTGAGGCCCATACGTACTGAAGAAGAGCTCGCTCTTCATCTAACCTCCTTTCACAGCATTATCAGCAGGACAGAAGCATTTTCACGACACGGCACCATCAACCATATAGCCTTGAGTGAGTGCTCCAGTTAGGATTCTGAATACTACTTTAAAGGTTTGTGTTCATTAATAGAAACAGACATAAAAATTCCGATTGTCCTAATGAAAGTGGGAAATAATGTATTCAAAACCTTGAGTGTTTTATAATTCAATATCAACCTTCTTTGAAAAGATGATCTCAGTTTTCATGTTTTAATGAAAATCAGTGAGGCGTGAACTTTTCAGGCGTTGGTGCTGACTAAGACACTGACTTTGTCCCCAATTTTTTTTGAAGCCGAGTTGATCATCATTTTCAAAGTTTGAGTTCACGCAGAAGGCAGTATGCTGGTTTTAGGCCTTTCGCTAATCAGCGGGGCATGGTCCTGATTAAAAACTATTCAGGGGATGCTCTGCGGGCAAGAAGACTTGGTGAGGGACAATAACTGTCTTTGCTGGCCTTCAGCCTTGATCAGATCAGAGGGCATCTGGTCTGGCTCTCTTCTGGTCTGTCTCACAGTGGCCTCAAGCGTGGGCAGAAGAAAACACTGCCTGCTTTGACAGTGTTTGTACAATGAAGCTGAAAATATGATTGATTCACCCAATAGTCTTTTGTGACGGAATAAATCAATCACAATTATTAAAATGAATTAATTAATTACTTCATAAAATTAAAATGCCAATAATCTTCTAGTCATAGCTTTTCAAATGCAAAAATGTCCATGCATTTCTTCATTTTATATCATAACAAATTGAATACTTTGGGTATTTTGCTGCTGCTCAGACTGTGTCAACAGTTTTAAGGCATCTGGTAACTTGTATTATTTATTTGTGTCATTACATGGAGTATCTGAACATCTGACAACAGAATAAACTGACTAACTGACAATGGATATAATCCTTAGCTGCAGCCCTAATAAAACGAAATAGTGTACAAGCAGAATTGTTCATCGGAACTAAAGCTGAAACAATTAGTCAATCGGCAGAAAGCTAATCTGCAACAATTTTTATATTAATTTAAACATATAATCAAGTAATTCTTTAAGCAAAAATATAAAAAAAATCTTCAGCTTTTTCAATTAAAATGTTTTACAGTTTTCTTTGCCTTATATGATATAAAATGAATATCTTTGGGTTTTGGACTGTCGGTCAGACAAAACAAGACATTCAAACATGAACACACTAATTTCTGACATTTTGGTTTAGCAATTAATCGTGTAAATAATCGACGGATTCATTGATAATGAAAATAATTGTTAGGACTATACTAATTGCTGTACTATTCTGAGCACTCATAAGTTTTGCTATCGCTCACTATTTAAAAACTGGTTTTGATAAAGCATAAGCGTTCATTTCGAGTGTAAAATCACATACATTTCACATACACATATCAGCTAGGTGTAAATACTGGCAATCACCCGAACTAGAAACACATTTATGGGTCAGTACAAGGCGTGGCCATTGCCAACATATAGCAACTTCACACACAGCAGTTAACATTTATTTACAGATCTTTGATTTTTCTTTCATATGTTCTGTTTAATATCTATTTGAAATCTGAACTGAAGCTGAACAGGCCACTTGTTATCTTTTGTTCGTTTGGAACCTCCCTAAATGTGTAAACTGGTTTTGGTGGTTCAATTTGTGTGTGTGTCTAAGGGGAGTTTATTGACATTATGCATTTTTAATGACCTATACTTCCACGAATCTCAGGAATATTTGTTCTCTGTGGTAACGACCGTGAGGCCAGATCAGGGCAGGCAGTCAGGAGGACGTTGGTGAGAGGGTTTTGATATGTTACTTGGAGAAACCTTCACAGGCCACATTTACTTGTGATATTTTGTTGTGGAGTCATATCACAGAGGATGACTCAGTGCTACCTGCTCCCTCCATGGCCCTGCCTGTCAGTTCAAACTGGACCCTGGCTGACAAGAGAAGCACTGGGTCAGGAAAAGAAGACACACGAAGACAGGCTTCTGAGAGGTCTGGTTAAGAGGCAGAATATGTGAAGTGGGACCAAGGATCAGAGGGCACAGAAGAGAAAATCAGCTTATGGAAAGAGAAAGAAAAAGACAGAAAAACAGAGACGGAAAATAAGTCAGAAGCTATCATGAATAAGACAGAAAACTAAAGCTAAATTAATGAAATGAAGTAAAGGGGGAGGGTGCAGCGAGACAAGAGGGAGAGGCAAGGCAGAGAGTCGAGGGTAAAGGCCAGTGGAAAAGCGGCTCCACAAAGAAAGATTTGCCTGGGCAGTTCTGGCCTGCATCACGCATGTGCATACATCATAAAGCACAATATGAAATATTCACTCCTTCTGCCCCTCGACACAGGGTTTATTTTTGTTGAGGGCAAGTCATCAAGAGGGCCTGCCTCTGCGAAAGTCAGCAGTCAGCAAAACACTGGGAGGTTGGCTGGGAAGGGACTGGGTGAGAGACGGAGGAATGCGACAGAGACGGCGTTGCGAGGGGTTGCGGGGGAGGTAAAGGGGTGTGGGAGAGATAAATACAGAGGACAAGAGGGTGTTTGCATAGTGATGTGAGAGGTTTATGAGTGAGTTGAGATTAGCTGGACAGGGCAGAACTGTACATGGTGTCCGGGCGAACCAAGGCAACGTGCGGCGGCAGGCAGCCACTGCAAAGATCACATGGCCTGCAGTGAAGCAGGCATCGACCACACGGGGCATGTGATCATCAAGGCAAAGTTAAACGACACTTGCACAAAACAGGCCAGGTAAATAATATCTGACGGGAAGCAGCAGAAAGAACAGCCTGTTCTGATATAGACTATTTGCTGTCAAAGTTACCTGCTGTATGTTTGGGAAACAGCTGAACTGGTCATGGACCTGAATCCTAATAAATCCGGATATGGGATCACCTATGTAATAATGTTATTTGTGAAATTGTAACATACTGTCAACCACGTTACATAACAACAGCTGCAACGGAAGACGGTCTTTCAGTTATAGCATTATCTATTTCCCCCACATCACTCAGCCCTTGTTCAAAACCACAGAGATGATACTATAATGGCCTGCAAGCCTGTCGCCATCACTCTGGCAGAACAAGATCAAACCAAACCTCAATCACTACAGTTTTAAACGCTGGTGTTTAAGTTGCATGGCCGATACCGCAAAATGAGCTTTAAATCGCGACTTCCTTATCCCGATCCGAGGATGTAAAGGAGTGCTCTGTTCAGACAGTCGGATGACGAGCAGGGGCGACTAATCAGTATTCTGATGCAGGCGGGCCACGGCCTCCTCGCTCCACGTTCAGCCGGAGGGGAAGAGATAGGCCATTGGGTCAGTTATCTTTGGCATACACAGGAAGCTTCTGCAGGGCAAGAGGGAGGCCTGTGTGTGCCTGGATATGACCGTGTATGAGTGTGTGCGCCGTGGCATTTTCTGGTCCCTGCAGACCCTGCACAGTGTGGGGCTGCAGGGGTGGAAATGCTGTGGAAGCTGGTGGCTGTCATCAGCACATCCTGCCTTCTCTGTGCTTGTGCGTGCTGGTGATGTAGAGGGGCTTTTCTCCTCCTCTTCCTCCTCTTCTTCCTCGGCATGGTTGGTCATCTGGCTGCGACGTTTATTAATCAGTAATAAAAGAGGCTTTATGACAAAATAATGTGAGCAAGACGCATGTATTTTTCAGACAATGATATCACCTCCAGTCCTACTTTTAGCACCCACAGCTCCAGCATAGTATGACATCATTGGGATTTTCAGCCTGAGCAACCCAGCGCTGCCTACCCCCCCCACGCACCCCCACTACAACCATTGATGAAAAAAGCTGCGCTACATCCGTAGTAGCCCCGTGTGCTATATAACTACACCAGACTCTGCACCTTTCGCACTCAAACGCACCACGCATGATGCCGAGACAACACGGTGGCATAGTTTCAGAGGCGACGCTTTGATTTGGAGCACAAAGTTAGTTTGTAACATTACTACACAGCCACAGACTGGTGGTATACGACGGCAATGCACAATAAATGGGGGGGGGGGGGGGGGAATGAGCGACAATGTGTTACTCGAAAAAACACGACAGTAAAGTGGGGATCTTGAGCGAGAGCAGTGGGTAAAAGGCTGAAGTCACACGTCATCCGTGGGTTTATTGTGCTGGTGGTGCCGCTAACGTTACATGTTAGACGCTCATCCGCGGCTGGAGCGTTTCTCCGTCCTACACAATCTCACTGTCGGCTTAGGTTTCAAGAGACTTACCCCAGAATGACCAACTCGCCGTATTTCACCGGGTCTTTAACGGGCACATCATCATCTCCGTCTCGTTTCGGTGAATTCATCAGACTGGACTGCTCCAGGAGAAGAAGAAACGCGTCCGACGGCAATAGTGGTGGGATAAAACACTGCTAACACACTCGGAACTGTGGGAGGGGGGGAAGTGATTTGGGCTGAGGTCTACCAAAGTTTGGGCACAGTTGGGCAAAGTTTTTCCAGACTTCTCGTTGTTTGTTTTGCCGCTGTAATCCCGTGAAGGCGCATCTTTTCGAGGGTTTAATGTCAGCGTGCGGCTAGTTAGTATCGCAACAAATCTGTCCAGTAGCATAGGATACAACAACGGCTAACGGCGGGGAGTGGCGCGTACCACGTTTGGCGGGGGTGGTCGCTCAATACACATCTGCGAATAGTTGACACGGTTACTCTAAACGGAGAAAGGCGTGCACGACGCGTTTTCTTTAACGTGTCAAGAATGCTGTACTAGAGATCGGGTGAAAGAAAGCGTATCCACAATTCAATATTGTAATTCGCTTAAACGTGGACCCTCCCCTGGAGGACGAGATGGATGCGGCCTTGGTGAGACGCTGGCTCCCACGGACTGAATAAAATGAGGCGTTTGGAAATCCAGAGGAAGTGCCCACATCCCCCGGCATGCAGGGGCGTGCTGACACATTTGAAGCCAGCGGCCGGGACACTCGGTGTCATGTATGGCGATCACACAGCCCCGATCTCGTGGGTCATTATGGAGTCTGACGTAATGAGATGCTCCTTGGCGGGGGGGGGGGGGGGGTGTAGCGAGGATGTGGGTCACCATTGCGTCCCAGACGAGACACCTTCTTTTTTTTCCCTTCTTCTTCCCTGCGTTTCGTGTGGGAGCTGGGGAGACAGATATAGGCCAGCTGGAGCCCACACTTCCACACTTCTTACTCTGTCCAACGCAGGAGATGAAGGCAGTGTCTGTGCAGGCCTACTCACTCCCAATGCTGTGACCACATGAGGGCAGTGCACTTCAGTTGCAAAGTACAACTTTTCAGTCTATAAAGTTAGTTTACTGTCATTTGTACGTCCAAACATCAGTTTCTTCCTTTGCATTGGCCCATTAACTCCCACTGTATTCCACCATGTGTGTTTTTCTGTTAGGTGACACTTTGGGATTTGAGCGTTTGGAGTTACACCAATGGGACGGCGACCAACAGTCCGGTCAGATACAGCTGCCTTGTCACATTGTCCTCCCAGCAACCTGGCTGCAGTTCATTGTTATTTGATGAGACAGAAAGCAAAGCCTTCCCTGCAGGCTTCTGGGGCAGAACGCTGAGCTGGGGTGTCAGTAACAGAATCTGTTCAGTCTCACACAGCGGCCACCATGGCTGCCTTCAACTGGAACAGTAGCCTACTTCTTGTTCTGGCTGGGTGGTATAACGTGTAGTGGCTTGCACAGGGTAAGGCACAGTGGCGCCCTGCAGTGTTCTGCATGACTCTGCAGCATGTGGGTCGATGTTGGCCCTTGCTATCAGACGGTTGTCACTGAAACATTTGCCTGCGTTACCTGAGTGATGTGATAACAAATTCAAAATGGTCATGGCCATGGCCTCCTTCACACATTAGCTGAAGTGCCTCAACTACAGAGAGACTATTGATGACACTGAAAGGGTTGGTGACTCACGAGTGAGCTTCAGCACAAACTAAACCAAACAACCACACCCTTAATCTATGAGGGGATACAATATATGCAAGTTTCACTGTGTGTATCAGAAGTTTAACCTCTAACATACTTTTTTTCTGAGATACAAAGTAGAAACTGGATGGACCAGATGTGTGTGTGTGTGTGTGTGTGTGTGTGTGTGTGTTAGCGCATGTTTCGTCAGTGTGAGTTTCTTTCTTTCTTTTCCACTCTGGGATTAAGGTCACACCCTCCTCTCTCTCAATCTCTCTCTTCCTCTACACCTCTTATTTCCTCTGTGTCATTCCCCTGCTCTCTATTTTCTCTCTCTCGCGGCCCTTGTTTGGCTGCATTTCTGCTGAATTTAAACTAGAAAATATGCTCGGCCTCCATCACGCCGGAGGAATCCTCACTGCTCCACTTAATTTATGTTGTTTATGGCCATAATAATCAATCAGCAGGGCAAGGATCCAGTTTGCGCTGTGGGGATTATCTACTCAGTTCTCATCTACCAAGGAATTTTCTAATGTAAAGAATGCTCTGAATGAATAAAATCACCTCACTGTTAATGCTTCATTAGTTCCCAGAGGAGAATTTCTCTTTAGCTTTTCTTTTGTAAAATACTGTTTATTACTTTTCCTTTTCTCTTTCAGCTTTTCACTGAGGTCATAGAAGCATTTCAGCAACAGAGCAGTTGGGAGGGACTCATGAACCTGCTCAAGGATACACAGCAGGGCAGATGCTAGTCATTACAACACCACCCCACTGCCACAAATATTGGCCAGAAAACTGTTTATATATAGAGACCGTCTTTCCATGATGTCATCTGTTCTGTCATCCAGATCCTCTTGGATTCAAAGGGATAAAGAGAAACTGATGTGATTAATAAAACAAAATAAAAAAAAAGTGGACATGGCAGTTTTGATTGACAGCCTCTTTGTTCTATGATGGCCTCATCAGACGGACAAATTCTCACAAGTAAATCACAGCGTGAGGCCTCGGCTGGCTTGCACATCCTGCTACCGCAGCTTTGAATGTCGCTGCTGCTGTGTAGTATATACAGTTCACAAACTATACAATAGTATTTGACATACAAATTGTACAACAGTTCAACTCGGTGAGCCTGCAGCACTTATAACAATTTAAAATCTCCATTTATGGCAGCTTGCTTTGACATTTATGTCATCAGCGTGAATATTAGGGATCTAACCAGCCAAATTAGAAAGGAATTTGTAGTCTACTTTGTACCAGAGTGTGTAGTAGCGAACAACCCTGTTGCATCACACAAGTCATCTTTAAACCATATTTGGTGAGCAAATCAAAGATCAGATTGTATGCCTAATTGTGAGCATGTGGAATGCATTACCTCTGCCATCATTAAGCAGCTTTTGGCAGGCTCCATTTCAAGTCAAGCAAAACATAGTAGAAGAGGTAGCCACTGATCATTTATAAGTGCATGCTCATGCAGAATATACACAAATAAGGACCTTTTTGGAGTAACTCTACTCTTGTATGTTCTCAATAACAGTGGATCTTCTGGCAAATACAGCCACATATTCAGAAATTATAGATATATATACCTGTAATAACAACAACATACTGAGCACACAGGAAATAAACGAAGAATAAATCACATTATTAAAAACAGACAAGACGAATAGATAAGAAAACGCTTTTTTCAAACACACACCTGCTGAATGCACATATTTGCATGATACAGCCAATGCTTTTCAGAGCCTGTTTCACATACTTTACACCATCAGACAGGGCTCATGATGAATGTGACTTCTTCTTCTGCTTCTGGATTGTTTTCATGATTTAAACCCAGGACGTCAGTGTATCAGCGAAGTCGCCTCTGGGCAGGCTTCCTCAATCTGTATTTGGTTGATGCTGATTTATAAGATGAAGACAGATATTTGGTACAAGCATGGTAAGTAGGGGATAGGAGTCAAGATAGTCAATTTAAACCAGAGTTTTTGTCAATGTTGCCATAGAGACAAGAGCAAACAAAGAAAAGGTATTTCTGCAACCCTGTCTCCCCTGTCTGTAGTTAAAGCTTAGATGGGTTGATGAAGCAGAACCAAAGACTTTTGGATATGAAACATACCAAACAGAGCAACAACAGTTATTAAATCGCTTCAATACAAATCATGTTATGATCTCTTGTACCTAAGCACTACTGTGTGCTTGTGTAAGTGCACAAACCCTTGCTCATACTAAAAAAAGACAGTGACCTACCTGTGATGCACAAGTGCACACACGCCATGCTGGGTGTGTGTCGGTGTGTGTGAGAGACACCATACTCCCTCTACTTGATGAGGAGGCAGACTCCTACATAGAGCAGGCATGATACTGCAGATGGCTCAGCATATTCCCTTTCTGTATGGGCACTCGGACACAACAGGCGCTGCTAGTGATTCTGGCTCCCCACAGGGAAGAGTAATTGCAAACACGAGCAGGGTTGTTACAAAACAATGAAAATGAATGGCATTATAAACTGTGGCAATTGGTTGTATATACTGTATAAAGCTTATGTACACAGACACATACAGTGTAGTTTCAATAGTTTTTTATTCAATCATTTTGAAATATGTGCTGATTTGGGGGCAGTTTCATAGCACATAATGTTATAACGAGCACATAATTGAGCAAGACAAGAAAAGATGATGTGAGATCATATGAGAAGCAGGAGATAAGGAAGTCATTTGAGGGCCTCATAGAAACAACCTATGAGCCAAATCACAGTCAGAAATGGACCAAATAAAGCTGCTGCACATGTGACAGGGTTAACCTTTGTAGCCAGTTGGTCAGGCTACACTTTATGTATCCCAGTATTTCAATGTGAATTAATTATTATGTCCCATCACAATATACAAACAGACCTGAATAAATGCAATACTTGCAAGGAGAACCATCATTATAACCTAATTCCTAAGTACTGTGGAACACTTACAAACTGTCCTTTTCAGAGAAACAGGAAACATTGTCCCAGGGTGGGATATGAAACTGCACTTGTACATTATGAGGCCTTTTGGTAGGACAACTGCCCAGCTTAAACATTGACTGGTGAGCCGAGACATTCTTGTCTGACTGCCTTTAGCACACCGAGTCCTTTCACAAATCACTGAGCTCCATGGAAGCACCTACCAGCGACCTGCCATACATGTACATGACCTGAGCACATGGGCTACACACACAGCTGCTTTACATGAAAGCAGATGGCTCCTCAGACGGGTCATTAATAAGAGCCGGTGGGGAAGCTGTGTGTGGTGGGTTATTTTTGGATTTAGTGTTGTGTGGTATTTAGGGATGAAAGTTGTATTGGTGACTCTATTTCTGTGTTTGTGTAAATGGAAGGATGTCAACAGGCGCCAGAGAGAGAGAGAGAGAGAGAGAGCGACACATTTGGAGTAATTGGCTCCCCGTTCAGTCTGACAGTATACCGCAGCAGACCGATTAATAATTACACAACGTGTGAATGGTGGCCTTTGACCTGGGTTCAACAGGTTTTTATTACAACAGCTTTTAAAGAGTGCTTGAAGGCATAGTGACACTGAATGTTTTATCACCGCTGAAGATGAAGTAATAGGAGTGAAATAGTTCATATTCAAAGCAGTTTCACCATCCAGACTGTACTATGTCTCAGTTTCACAGCAGAAAGTCAGTGCAGGTAATTACAATGCTGTTTAACAGACACATCATTTACCTCAGAATAACTATGCTTCAACCCAGTTCTATCTGTTATTTTTTTCTAGACCCAGGCAGACACATCTATTGTACTACTCTCTACTATCCTGTTAATCGTCTTTTATCTCAACGTGTCCATCTGTTGCTCTGTGGTGTGCCATGTGCCACACAGGAAGGTTGCAGCATATGTCACTTCCTGTCACAAACGAAAGCACAATTCAACATTTACCAATGAGTTAGGATAGATATATATCTTTCTGTAATTAGAAAATCGAGTAGCTTCCTGTTATTTGTTTCAGATAGTATCAGCTGAAGCAACAAGTCTAAAAGTAATACTTTTCACCAAAAGATTCTTCTTAGTGAGTAATTTATTTTACTGTATGAGAAATCGGTTTACAGATGTTGAACACAGCCGCATCAAAATGAAATTAAAAGTGTAGATTAAATACATAGTGAGCAAAACCTGTGTGCAAGGCCTTGGGGTGCTTTTTTCTTTTAATTTTTTTTACAGTTTTATGCAAATGTAAGGTCTCTCCACCTGCTCTTATTTAACATTTTCAAGACAGTGATAAAGAAGTGCATTCTGTTAAAACCATGCTTTTTGTAAAGGGTGTGAAAAAGCAATGCTCTCAATGCACAGCCTCCATTAATTACATATGTGAGCCTGAATCATTGCCGCTGCACACAACCCTCCCACTGTACAACTTCGCCGTCAAATGCAAACACAGGCCTCGGGCTCCCTATAATTATTAGCACATTGTCCATGGCGGAGGGAAACGCAATGTGCGACAGATTCTGAGGAGCTTACAACTGCCTGGAAGCTGAATGTCACCCCGCATGCTGCTTTTATAACACTGTTTATATGGGCCCCATGACAACCAAGTCTTTCTGAGCTATAGCGGCGGCCCATCCAGCCAGTCCTTAAGTCCCTTTGTGTATCAATAGCGGATGTTGTTGGACAGGAAATGCCTGTGAAGACAACTGCAGATAATCATTCAATCAAACGAAAGTGGTTCTGATAAAGATGGAAAACAAAAGCAAATCACAGTCGACTTGTATCCTTGATAAGCAGAACAAGAATCGGTAAAATAAAGATTAGGCAGAGGGGCGTGTTTGAGGAGCACAAGATTTTTTGATCCGGTTGCCCATGGCAACTGGAGGATGCACTGTCCTGGGTTAGAAACTCCCCAGAGCTACTGCTGGCTGAGGATGGTATGGGCAGGGTTGTGACAGTAAATTATACATCAGGTTTGCAGGTGATGAGCAGTGACTAGTTTGATTATGAAGATTTTCAATTAAGTGTTTAATGGAGACCTTTTCTTATGAATTCCAATTTGATAGACTCATGTCATGGCTGCAGTCTTTGTGTAATCCACATGCTTTACCCCCAAACAGATTAGGTTCATGCCAGCAGTTACTGATAAATACAAAGCTTCTGACTTCAGACTATGATACTTTTCTGTAATTAATCCTGTTGGAAGGAAAGGATTAAAGGGTTTTTAGAAATACGCTTATTCAATTTCTGCCCAATCAAAGTCACATTTAAACACATTCGCACAAACATGATGAGAAGAAGCTTGAGGCTGAAAGTCTCACTGAGTGCTTCACTTGGCCCCTGACTCTTAAAGTAAAGTGTGCATACCATCTCTAAACTCCCCAGCTCTATGGAAACAACTGTGGGTAGAGACAGACAGAGACTGCCTGAGGTGTGAGAAAAGCAATGATGAAAAGTGTGTCTGTTTGACTCTAGATCTCACCATATGAATGTGCATGTGTTTCTTTCAATCAAAACTGTAGTTACATTAGCACACTCAGTGGTACAATCACTGATTTGTAGACAAGTAGACTGCAGACTTACAGTGGCATGACACACATCATTAGCAGCTGGTTCAGCACCAGGCAGACAGGTGAATATTTCCTAGAAAGAACCCATTTGAGTTTTTTTTATAATAATAATAATATGAGTTCATGAGATGCTGACTCTTTCATGATGAAATGCACATTGTCTGTGTTGTTTCCTGGTTTGCTGAATGAAGAACTGCAGTGAGATTGAAATCAAAGAGGAACGACTGAGTAAACAAGTGACAGAGGAACTGCCAATGAGCTCCGTCTAAAAGTATTGTTTGAAACCACCCCCTTCAAAAGGCGTACAATAGTCCGGTCCGCCCCCACCCAGCAACAGACAATGGCAGCGCTCGGGGCTAAAGCTGAACGCGAAAGAAAACGGCGCAGGTCTGCTCGGGCTTTCATTCAAATCCAACACTTCCGTGGCCGCTTTCTCTGGGAGACTGGTCGCAGGAAACGCATTTGTAGTGAATCACATCTGAAGTCCTGATGTGACTGTTGATGACGGTGGTGGTGGTGGTGGTGCTGGGAAATTGTGTACTCTTTGACAAGCCTTACCACACCTCAGGACTCAATCAGTGAACTTCTACTCAAGCAGCCACTCTCTGAGGCAGGCTTTTCTTGATAAAAATGCAGCTCAATTCATAGGTTGGACCTGGTTAAGTAACAGCAACAGTACAAACTCTTAAATGGTGTCCTTTAACTGAGGGCCACAGGTGAGCCTGACAGCATTTGACACCAGCCAGTGTGAGCAGTGCATCTGCTGCTGAATGCAGTGACAGCTGTACAAAAGGCCTCTGACATGTGCGGCATGATTCACTGGCTCGGCGCTGATGTAACATCAGGAGCGGTTTCAAACCGCTCTCCCTTTCCAAATTTCCTCTCCTGAGAAAAGCAAAGCATTTGTAGGGTTCACTTTGGAATTTCCACATCCACAATGGACGTCTTGAATGGAAAACCATAAGCAAACAAGATCATACTTGACACTGCAGAGGCACTGCCCTCAACTGTTGAGATAAAGTGGTTTTATTACAATAGCACGCTCGGAAAAATGCAGGACATTCCCGCCAGTGGTGCTTCTAATTCCAAAATGAAATACCCGGGACAGTGACAGCGGCTTCAGGAGAGATAATGGCCCGGAGCCTTTGCATGTCTATCTCCGTTTGACTGCCTGTCCCTGTCCTTCATGCTGGACAAGTCACATGTACGGTGCTGCTTGTAACACAGCAACAGGTCAAACTTCAAATCTCCAGGCACAGAACAAACACCACATGAGCAAACACAGCAAGTACAGAGATAGAGAGCAAGCATTCCTGCACAGGAATCCCTGGGCTGTGACTCCTCTGAGCATGGCTACAGTAACATATTAAGGAAAAATGCAATACCTTCAAAATGGCATCTTTCAAGGGAATAGGAGAATGATTATTGTGCTACTACTACTTTGCATTTACAATTCAGAAATAGACAGAAACCTGCACTGCAATCAGTATTTTACCTTTCTGTGTTGATCTTTACACTTCAGAATAACACTTGCTGTTACTGTTTTTGCTCACTGACAGCCTCCTAAACCAAATTTCCATGACAACTATTTTCTTCTTTCAAGCGTTTCCTGACTTCACACGGTGATGTCACCGCCCACAAGTCACACCTGCCTCTTTCAATGCATGAAGAGGGGAAGCTGACCTTACACACGCAAGAAACTCTGAGCAACGCATGTATACACATACAGTGGGAAAAAAATGAATGGCTTTGAAATCACAGACTGATCTAAGACCTGCGCCTTATGGCGACTCGCACACCCGCGGCAAAATGCCAGCGTGCGGAGACCTTTCGTAAGGGCTGTCACCCTAACCTCTGCAGTTACACAAGCATGAAGTAAGACAATGCTCTCACCGAGGTCTCATTTACAAAAATTCACTCTGCTTGCAAACAATTTCTCACCAGAATGTAGGATTGTTATCATGTCCATATAAATCTTGGTTTGTAAGAAATGTGTCATTTCCTGCCCATGAAAGCACCCTTGTTTGAACTGACAAATGTGAAGTTACCCATTACCAAGACAGTGCTGGGTGTCCTGTGTCTTCTGTATCCTCTTTAAAAAGTTTAGCCTTGTTGACTCTTACCCCTCCATGGATCAAGGTTCGGACCAACCGCACATTAGCTCTTTAATTTGCCTCCTTTGTTTGAAATATGTCAAAAGCCATTTGTGGAGTCAGCTCCCTGATCGTCAAAGTGACACTTCAGGAACATTCGGCAAAGCACGCTTTACCTGACAATCACTACTCTGAAACCAGAGAGCTCATCATTTATTCACAGACAATGACTCACACAGGCGAGTGCAGAAAGGAAACCGGCCGAGGCTCACTTCACTTCACAGTTTTTTTCTAACTGGTCCTTCTTTCAACCATTCAAACGCCCTAAACTCTCACTTCCTCTTCAACGAGCTCAACTTTTTCAGAAGTGAAATATTACTTTTGTTACTCTTCTAACGATCGCAGGAGGCTTATTGAAAAGGCGTCACTTCCGTACTGATCTGGATATATTTTTTTATTATTTCATCAGCATAGCAAAAAAAAAAAAAAAAAAAAAAAAGGGAACAAAACCAAGACATAGCAGTATCTATGAACTATTAACAGAAAGCTGGTGTGTGTCGGCAGGACTTTAAGTGCACAGAAGGATGATGATGATGGGTAAAAAAAAAAAGAGAGAAAAGAACAGAAAAACAGGAGGTTGCAGTCACTGAAGCACCTACATTGGAGGCTGTGGGGGTTTGGGAACTTTTTCAACACTTGCTGGGGTCCACAAGTCAGTCACAGAAAATCAAAATGTGCACAGCCAGCTAGTTGGTAACCCCTCACCCCCCTCCCAAAGTGCAAACTCAGCAGTTGAGCAATACCTTCTGCCGTAGTAACTGTTGTGATTTTGGGGCACCTGTAACCTGGGTCCCTCCTCAGGCAGCTGAAACTACAAATACTCAACAGTAATGGAAGCTCTGGGAGAAACAAAAGAGGCCATAATAAGACTGGTGGTAACAGATTTAGACCCTGAAACAACAAAAGCATATATCCATAATCACAGTGTGTGTGAATATCCAGCGTCCACAGTGTCTTTCAAACAAACCGCCACAGTAGACATTATGGATGTAATCACTGCACAGGAAGTAAGTACAAACACATTTCCTCAATCATCCCAGTACAATCAATTAAGAAAACAGTTTTTTTTTTTTTTTTGTTTTTGTTTTTTTTCTTTCAAGCTCCTAACAAATCCATAATACACATTCTTACAAATTACAGAGGCAGTTTGAGCCATGGAAATGATATGCTGATGTAGGCAATGGTTTTCTGGACTTTCCCCATCCTTTGGATATGTAGCTGGGTCATGACAATACTGAATGAGAGCAAAGCAGGGGTAAACGTATAATTGTGTGTCCCCTAGTCCTCTTAAAGAAATGATACAAAGAGGAGGAAAACAAAAGAATTTGCACCAAGAGCTCAAAAAGTAGGCTTATTGTAGATTTCAACAGTACTGATTATACAGAGTGTGAACCAAAGCAAACAACAAAAAAAAAGAAAGGAAAAGAAAAGAAAGCCAGCCAAAAAACAATTGTCTTTTGTTTAAATGAAATTTGGGGTTATAGTGAAGTCATCATTATCAAAAGAGAAAAAGAAAACAAAATATAATTGCTACTCTCTTTGATATATATAGACTCAACAGAGAGGTCATGGTATTAATTGCTTCAGATTGCATTTTTTTTACTCATGTTTTCATTCTCAGCTACTTTTTTGCCTCCAAGTCTCCAGGCTGGTGATGGGAGAAACATTAAGATTTGTAATTTGAGGTAAGCCAGGTCAGGCCCTCGTATAGTCCATCCCCTGTTGTCGCACACGAGGGCTGAACGTACCAATTCCTATCTCGGATCCGGGTCAGGCCTAGCTTCTCCTGGATCTCGTGGGGCTTCATGGCATCTGGGAGGTCTTGCTTGTTGGCGAAGATCAGGATGATGGTGTCCTTCATCTCCCGGTCGTTGATGATCCGGTGGAGCTCCTGCCTCGCCTCGTCGATCCTGTCCCTGTCGGCACAGTCCACCACGAAGATCAGGCCCTGGGTGCCGGTGTAGTAATGTCTCCAGAGTGGCCTGATCTTGTCCTGGCCCCCCACGTCCCACACGTTGAACTTCACATTCTTATAGGTGACGGTCTCCACGTTGAACCCAACAGTGGGGATGGTGGTGACCGACTGTCCCAGCTTCAGCTTGTATAAGATGGTAGTTTTGCCAGCAGCATCAAGTCCGAGCATTAATATTCTCATCTCTTTGTTGCCAAAAATCTTTGCCAGCACTTTCCCCATCTTGTTTGCTGTGCATAAATACTTTGTTAGAAGATAAAAAAAAAAAAAAAGTGTTTTCAGCACAACTGAGAGGTTACAGTGTCAGTGCGTGCTGGGAGCCCTCCACGTGATGGCAGCGGTGGGCTGACACGAGTGTCAATATTCAAAAGGCGGTGACTTTCAAGTGTTGTACAGTTGGATAACCGTCCACCACAGTGAGAGTCTGGGGATCTGGATCTGATCTGACCTGAGACTTTCAGGATTCAATGGGAGCAGTATGTGTGCAGCCCTCGCAGAATTGGGTGGGGATCTATTTTCATGATCCACTGCCCTCCGATGTGAGAAGAAAAAATTACATCCCCTTGTCTCTCAGCAGACTTCCGTCAGAATCCGCATTTCACGTGTCCTTCAAAAAAAGAAAATCCCGTTACTCGCTTCTTTCTTTCTTTTTTTTTTTTTTTTTTTTTTTTTTTTTTACAAAACGCCTATCAGGCCCTGTCCAAGCCCGGGGTTCCCACTTCCTCCTTGGCTGCCGGCTGTCCACACTTGCCCTCGAGTCAAATCCAGTCGACGGATTTCAAAGCACGCCGTCCTCCTTTGTGAAAACACACCGAAACGTGAGCTCTCCGGTCCGTTTCTGCGCCGGGACACCCAGAGCAAGAGCGCTCAAAAGGTCATTGATTCATCCGACTTTCTTCTCTTCCCCCCTGTGACACAAGAGTCCGGAGAAGGGAGGGGTGTTAGTACAGAGGACAACTTTGGATCCGAAAAAATATTCCCTCGGCGGGGAGAAAAGCAAAACAAACACACGGAACACGGAGAGCGGGATAAATACCTGCGTCCGCGGCGATCATCCCCCAGTCCCCGGGCCGTTTCTCCCCGCTCTTGCCGCTCTCGGTCTCTCTTCTTCTTCTTCTTCCCCCTCTCTCTCTCTCTCTCTCTCTCTCTCTCTCGCTCTCTCTGTCTCTCTCTCTCTCCAGCCGTTCAGTCACAGCGGTGGCGGTGCTGTGTTACCGGAAAAGGTGCGGACCCAGATCAGCCGCCACTTCCTCTACACCGCTCACACACACTGGCGCTGCGTTCAGGGGCTCCTCAGGAGCTCCGCCATCTGAAGACGCAAAATACACCCGACTATGAGGGCATTGCTTAGGAGCCTGAAGTGTTTTTTAATAACTTTTTCCCACACTTATGTGTTCTTATAATGCATTATTGTATCTGTTTTGCTTATCATATTACTTTTATCATAATATTTATTGCGAATATAGCATATTATAATATAATATTTATGTTTAATATGATAATCATATTTATGAGTGATATTCTTTCCTGATTTATTTCATTGGTTACAGCTTATTGGATTATTTTCTGTATGTTGGTGTTGGTTAATAAAAAAAACTTTTCTCAATCAGCTTCTTACTATGAGAGATTGAATCCTACATGGACACACTATTTTCTAATAGCAAGTTAGAACACATATCACATATCACATTTGAATCAAAATCTGATGACGGTTGGTGAAATGTTAAGTCACTGTTAATCAAATCTGATTATCATTGGATTTTAAGATGTCAAACAGTGTACCACCCACAAACTAAATAAGGTCCAACAGCAGAACGTCAGCAGGAATACTGACCGGCCTGACCCCACAAACGACTCCAAACAACACATGTCAGCTGGCCAAAACTGTAATTAGGTCTATTAATTAATGAGTTTAGCTATTTAAGGCAGAAATAAATATTAATTGGCTTTTTTTTTTTTTTACTTTATCAATCTTTCATTTAAATGCAGCATTCATAATATCTCCTTAAAAACGTTATAAATGTATTCATCATTAGAATTAAATAGTGTAAATGTCGAAAGTCAAGTCTCCATGCAAACCACTGTGCGCATGGGAAACAATCAAGCCTACACCCTTCACTGAAATCTTAAGATTTCCGACTGCGCCCGAAGGCCCCATACGCCATTTCGCATGCGCGCTTCATGGCAGCGGAGCCGCGGACCGGTCCAGTGCACGGCGCTGACGCCATTTGAGCTTTCGTTATGTCTTTAATCGCCCCTAATATCGCGGGCCGCAGGAATTACACACAGGCCCGCACATATGAAGCGGATGTAAGGATATTTTAGAAGGGCCGTGCGGTCCCAAGAGAGGCTTTTACAGCCGGGTCTTTCCGACGTCTCCGATCATTCATTCAAAACAGCCCTCGTATGATTATCTGTGACGTGGAGGTTGTGAGGGGGAACTACAGTGTTTCACATGGTCGACACACGGCTGCCTGCTATGTGACACCTGCTTATTAAAACTTACTGCAGACACAGTTAACATACTATAACCTACACTATGATAACCGAATAACCGACGCAGGGGTAGGAGATTATGAAAACAACGACTACTCTCATGAAATGGTGATTTAATTTGTAGCTGCAAAGAGGTCTTTATTTTGTATCAGCACCCTAGGATCTGCCCATCTGAAACTTTACAGTGGGTAAATACATTTTGTAGTGCTCAGTACTCTTTTAAAACTGGATTTCTAATGGTAATTAGAAATTACATATAGGCTATATTGAAAAGATTTACCCAAGCTTATGTTTTCAAGATCCTAGGTGTGAAAGCAGATAACATATTTTAGCACATGTAAAATCCTGTAGAGATCCACCACTTTAGAAAAATTAGACATTTATAGCCGACCAATATTTTGAGGCTGATATGTTAGCGATATTTACAAGTTTTAAAACCTCTGTTATAAAATTGGCACATATATCCTTTTTTTTTTCATAAACACATAGCATAAATAAACGTTTTTGATTAGAATCCTTTAAATTATTAGTATTATTATTATTACTACTATCATGACCAAGACAATGTGTGACATAAGAATGAATAATAAATAAGTAAACTATTGAATAGCAACACTGTTTTAAAACATATATCTGAGCCTTTTCAGTAGGCTACTGCAAATCTTGTTATGTATCCTATGTACTGACATATATGCCAACACCCATATATCTTATAGAGTTAGGCTACTAGGCCAGTATATCAGCTGGGCAGATGTATCAGTGTGCTGTAGCCTAATATAAACAACTGTAAAGCACAGGTAAATTATGTTGTAGTCTACATCAGTAGTCTAAAAAATATCAAGAAGATGATTAGATTGAGTTGAAAATATTCTATTCATCACCTCTGTAAAAACACACCACTATTATAGTTCAATTCAATCTATTTCCCATGTGGACGATATTAAATTCTGGTATCCAGTGCAGTTTTATGTGGTCTTGGTCTTTGTGAGCCTATAGTCTATAAATCCCTCACACCAGTCTACAAATGCAACTGTATTAAACTCTTCTGTAGTGTTTCTTTTATTATAATATCTCGACCTTGCAGGTTGTATAACATTTCTCATAAATGTTGCAGGAATTGGAAAAAGGCTTCTCAATGCCACACACACACACACACACACACACACACACACACACACACGAGCGGTCGGGCGGGAGGTGCGCGGCGCATGCGCACCTCGGCCTCCATCCTGGTTCTTCCCCCAAGTTAAGAATGGTGGGCGAAGCGCGCCCGGCCGTTGTAGGTTAGACCAAGTGACTTCGGAAGCTGCACACAAAGTTCATAAGGTTGACCAACATTTCATGGAAGATACTGGTAAGATCCCAAAACTCAACTCTATTCGTGAAATTGGCGTGACGCGGCTCGTGTTGTGGTAATTGAACCGCCGGCTCTGAAATTGCCGCCGTTAGCCGGCCAGCTAACGTGCGGAAGCCGCTGGTACCGACTATCACCTGGAGGCGGAGGCAAATGCTCAGCACGTTGTAGTTGTTCCGACTGAGCATAAGGTGAGCGGGGGATTATATGGCGGTCGTTTAATATCACGACGTGTAGCCCCGGTGAGGCGGAGATTGCAGCGAACTAACTAAATGCCCGTTGTCGAGTTCACGCTCGACGTTTTTTCTAAGCGAGCGCTGGTGTGAGGCTAGTGTTAACCTTTGGTCACGTTAGTGCTGCGATACTTATCAGGAAGTAGATCGGAGTCAAGGCCCAACTTCGGGTTGAACTTTGGCTACGCAAACATTCACCAGCATGCTCTCAATCAGCAAACAAGGCGTACGCCAACATTGATCGATTTTTGGACGGAGTGCATATAAAAAATATATAGTTAACCTCTGCTATTAAGTTAAGGATCCACGCGGAGTGTTGTTTCACTAAGAAACCGATCACGTGGATACATTATTTTTAGTAGCTAACGCAAGACTTTAAGCTCAAGCTGGGATCCGTGTTAATGTTAGAACAAGGAAGTGTCCCGTAACGATAGCACCAGCTGCTGCTGCTGCTTTTTCTGCCGGGGTGACCTTTTTTGGTGTAAAGGTAACTTAAAGTTCACGTTTAAACATGTCAGTATGAGCTACTGCAACTAAAAATATGGCGCAGAGTTATTAACGTATCGTCTTGGGGATAATTGTTGAGCGATGAAGCGGGGAGCGGTTGAACCAGCTTGCTTTAGACATGTTAACGAGTTATGGAAATGTTCCTAACTACAGGATGTGCAGTCTGTCCTCTAAGTGGTTAATTAAGACCAAGTGGTGAATTTTGACTCATTGTGAGGGCTCATTGTAAAGTACCTGTATACTTTAATATGAACTTGTATAAAACTAGTATTGTAACCAATTAGTTTAATTATCTGCCAAATACAAGTCATGTTTCCTGCTATAATTGTACTTTACATATGTTTTCATTATTTATTGATCTGCCAATACGTTTTTTTTCTTAATTTGTTTAGTCTATAAAATGTTAAACACTGGTGAAAGTGTCGTTTAGAATTTGTCCAATTCTACTGTGATGTCTTAAATGTTTTTTTGAAGAGAAGTTGGAAGAATATTTGGTATTTTTACCTGAAAAATGACTTTACTTCAAAATAGTTTTGTAATTCATTTTCTGTTGATTGACAAATCCTTGCAGCTCTAGTGATAATCCAACCTGCTTTTCAACAGACCTGCAACTCTCAGACGACACCATTACTGGAATGCTGGACACTGAGTCCCCAGCCATGGAGAGCAATGGGGATGCATTTCTTCCTGACCTTCCTGTTCTAGGCCAAACTGCTGACTGGTCCATGGACCAGGTTGCTCCAGAACCACTCACCAACATCTTGCCCGAGGACTCTGATGCGTCCCAGGATGCTCCGGGGGAACAGCAGCAACCGAACCAGCAGATGAATTCCACAGAGCTGGGATCTGTGGAGAAGGCTGTGGAGCAGTTTCAGCTCGCCAGTGCGCAGCTCTTCCAAGAAGAGCAGCCACCACCTCCACCACAACCCGCAGAAGAGCCAGAACAACCAGAACAACCAGAACAGCCATCAGAACACAAAACAGATTCCGGGGAGTCTCAGCAAGACAGCGAGAACATGAGTGTAGAGCCAGAGGCTGCTGTACAGGATAGCATTCAAGGTAATCAAAATATTTGGTGTTTGGTGGTTGTTATGTATCCTCTAGATCTATCTCTGTGTGTGTGTGTGTGTGTGTGTGTGTGTGTATGTACGTACACACACACAGAGATATATATGGGAAAAATTAGTCATGGCAGCAGTATATATCCATATAAGTGGAAAATTGTAAGGTTTAGGATGGTTCATGACTAGTTTACTAGAACTAAGCAAAACGTCTTTCAATAAGTTCACTCAGTTGATGTGGTTAAAACATTAGTGGCCTGTAGTCAATAATTGGCTGATATGTGCAGTAGTACCACACAGCATTAACTTCAAATTGTGTTGTTGGTTACTTAACACATGGTAATGTAATATGATATTTTTAATGCAGTATTTGATCATTTCCCAACAAAATTTCAGTCCAATTACAGGTAAAAAGCAGTTTGTGCTTTTTAAAAATATGATCATAGGGTGTTTGACTTGTGTTATCATTTTTGGATTGCTGCTTTGAGAGTTAGTAATGTACAGTATTTTCTTGAAAAATAAGATACAATTCCATTTTTGGTCTTATATTAGCAGTTAAACTAATTTAGTACCAATACCTTGCTTGCTCCTAAAATTAATGCCAGTTCATGTTGACTTCTCCAGATGGGACTGAAGCACCACAGATGACAGAGGATGGCATGGAGCTGGAAGACCCATCCAAAGAGACAACAGAAGAATCGACTATTCCTGCAGAACCAGAGGTGCCCAGTGAGTTTGAAAAACTCTTTAAAGGGTGTGAGGAGAACCCAGAAGACTTCAATGGTTGGGTGTACCTGCTGCAGTATGTGGAGCAAGAGGTAAGACATGCAGATTTTTCAGATATGTGTAGACATTTTCAGTTTGTATTTCTAAAATTGAAAGAAGTTTTACTTTTTGTATAATTATATAGTTGAAATGGATTGTTATACTAAAAGAATAACGGTAACATGTTGAACCTTTTTGCTGTCACCTCTTCTTGCAGAATGTCCTTACAGCTGTGAGAAACTCATTTGATGTATTCTTCCTACGTTATCCCTACTGCTATGGCTACTGGAAGAAGTATGCTGATATTGAGAAAAAGCATGACAATATACAAGTTGCAGAAGAGGTAAATATACATTTCTTTTGGACACACATCTTTGTTTTTTTTTTTTTCCTACGTTTTTACTGTATGTGCAGTTCTGTCTAATCAAATATTTGGCTGGTCACCAGCTGTTCTGGCCAAGCGGCAAAGAGAGAGCCACTTTGTTGAATACAGTAAACTTGTTCCAGCCATTGACAGGCTTGTTTGTGTTTGGTATCTCAAGGTATACAGAAGAGGCTTGCAGGCCATCCCTCTCAGTGTGGACCTGTGGCTGCACTACTTGACCTTCATCAAGGAGAACTCAGATCCTAGTGACCCAGAGACCGAGGGACGCATCCGGGCGTGAGTGAAAGTCTTTATAGCAGTTTTTACCTCGTCCTTGTGTTATGTGACTATTACTTATGTGACAATAGAAACTCTCTACAGTTAAAATATCATTGTTCCCTTTTAATTTGTAAATTATTGACTGTAACCAAATGTTTAAAAGTTCATGCAATGTCATTTTTGAACACAGACCGCAAATAGTTTAAACGAGACAGCAAATAGTCGCATAATATTCACAGTCTTTACTTTTTTCTATTTTCTACCATTAGTGCCTATGAACATGCAGTGCTTGCGGCGGGCACAGACTTTCGCTCAGACCGTCTGTGGGAGTCCTTCATCAACTGGGAGACAGAGCAGCAGAAGCTGGCTAACGTCACCGCCATCTATGACCGGATCTTGGGCATCCCAACCCAACTGTATTCCCAGCACTTCCAGAGGTAGGGGAAAAATAATAAAACTGTAAAGTATAACTAAGGAGCTGATCAAATCAGATACAACATAACTGCAACCAGACACTTGAATCTTATTTACATGTTTTTAATCTTTGCAGGTTCAAAGATCACGTGCAGAACAACAACCCCAAACACTTTCTGTCAGAAGAGGAGTTTATTCAGCTTCGACTTGAGCTCTGTAAAGCCAGCCTAGCAGCGATGATCGGCGAAGATGGGGAGACGTCTGTTGCTCAGGAGGAGCTACCACCTGGTACAGAGGATCTAACAGACCCTGCTAAGGTAATAATCCAATTGCCAATCCTGCAGAGAGACACATTTACAAAAAAACTGCTTGCAGGGGTTACCAGGAGCTTGCCTATTCTCCATGATGAGATGGAAAGAAAGCTTTGTTTAGGTTTGAAGAGGTGTCTTTATGTCAGCAGCCAAGCCAATGAATGCCAGGGGGGATTCAAGTTGGCATCCAGTCAGGGACTCGCCCTAAAACTAAAAGGATCAACTGTGGCCCATTGACCCCGGCACCTGCATCCAGAGGCTGATATGCAGGGTGCATACATACCTCCCCCCTCTACAGTCTTCTTGTCACTGGCAAGCTCATGGTGATGTAAATCCTTGGCTGCAGGACTAGCAGTTTTTACAACAAGTGGAGAATGTGATATGCTGACTCCTACACAAGATTGTTGATCATGTGCTTTTTTTGTGTGTCTTTATGTAGAGAGTGACAGAGATCGAGAATATGCGCCACAAGGTGATCGAGGCTCGACAGGAAGTGTTCAACCACAACGAACATGAAGTCAGCAAGCGCTGGACCTTTGAGGAAGGGGTAGGTGTCTGGTTTTCTCCACAACAATGAGAATTATTTAACATGTTTTTTTCTTTTTAATCTTTGACACTGTAAAACAAACTTATGTATAGTTACTCTTTTTTTCTCTTTAGATTAAGAGACCATACTTCCATGTCAAAGCCTTAGAGAAGACCCAGCTGAACAACTGGAAGGAGTACCTGGACTTTGAAATTGAAAACGGGACTCCAGAGCGCGTTGTAGTTCTTTTTGAACGATGCCTCATCGCTTGTGCACTCTACGAAGAGTTCTGGACCAAGGTAATGTGACCTTTAACCTCTCTCGCACTCCCGCTACCTCCCTGCACTTCCCCATCAACGATGATATCACAACGACACAGTAAATCGTCCTGCACTCTCTTTGCGTGTAACGTTGATATGTGACTGTATCTGTTGTATTAGGGGATGGCCAGCTTGCCACACAAGATTTGACTGCAGCATTTGCCAACTACTACGTTGCATCTTCTTCGTCTCCCACTACCTTACAGAAACTTATCTAATTGGTTCCATGAAGGTGCTGATGGGTTTACACAGAAAATTTCTAAAAACGATCTTGTCAATGAAGAAATTCACTGTTTCTGTCAACTGAAAATTTAGGTTTAAAATGTGTTGTCTCTTTTGCCTTTCTCTTTCTCCTCTGTTCTTTTTTTCTGTCCTCTCTTGCATTTCTTCCAACTCGCTTTCTCTTTTTCACTCTTGAAGTATGCAAAATATCTAGAGGGCTACAGCACTGACGGTGTAAGACATGTCTACAAGAAGGCGTGTACCATCCATCTGCCCAAGAAACCAGCCACCCACCTGCTGTGGGCTGCTTTCGAGGAACAGCAAGGTGAGTGAAACTCAAACCACCAATGAGAGTATGAGGGGGAAGTCTGTCTATGGGTATGAATAAATTACCTCTTAGTTTAGTGGTACAGATTAAAAATAAATTGCGTGTAATTTGACTTGAGTTAAGCCATACTAATAGTATTCCTCTTTTATTTGCCCAGGCAACGTGGAGGAGGCTCGTCTCATCCTGAAGTCCCTGGAAGAAGCAGTCCCAGGATTGGCCATGGTGCACCTTCGGAGGGTCAGTCTTGAGCGTCGCTACGGTAACTTGGAGGAAGCTGAGGCCCTGTTGAGGGAGGCCATGGAGTCTGCGAAGAATGCTACTGAGACATCGTTCTATGCTGTGAAGCTGGCCAGGCAGCATATGAAGGTGCATAGAAATCTGAGCAAGGCCAGGAAAGTGCTGCTGGATGCCATCGAAAAAGACCAGGTGAGAACAGGTTGTTGACCTCTGCATATGCATACATAAATGGTTGACATAGAAAACTTGTCAGTGTCAAAGAGCCCTTATTAAATGTTAATATATTTCCATTTGGCACAATGTTTTGAATGGGGGAGGGGAAAAAAATCACATGGTTTCCCCTGCCATAAATTCTGCTCAGAATACAAATAGGAATGAGTGTTATGATGTCTGCATTTATAAGTGAATGTACCACTTTCCACTGTGGCTTTTACAGACGAGTCCAAAACTCTATCTAAACCTACTTGAGCTGGAATACAGTGGAGACGTGACGGAGAATGAGGCTGAGATCTTGGCTTGTTTCGACCGAGCCCTGAAGAGCCCGATGCCCCTTGAATCTCGCCTCCTCTTCTGCCAGCGCAAGGTCGAGTTCCTCGAAGACTTTGGCAGTGACATCAATGTGTGAGTTTTCTTTGTTTCCCTTAAAGACGAGGTAATGGATATTTTGTTTTATTTTATTACCTATGTCATTACCTTTTGATATTAAGTAATTTTCATTCTTTTACATATTTTAAAGGCTTGTGGCTGCATATGAAGAACTACAGAATCTACAGAAAGAAAGCGAACCCACAAAGAGGAAAGCCGAGAACGGGTATGACAGGTGGATAATGGAACAGGGCTTGGGTCACATCAACACAACATTATTTTCATACGTCTTTCAATTAACTTTCCAATCAAGTAGAAGCAGTTCAACCAAAGTGTCCTGTAGTTAGTAGTAGCAATAGCTGTAGTAGTATTAGTAGTTGTACAGTGAATGGCAAATGCATAGTGGATGTTTGGCACTAGATAAACATCATATGAAAAGTTATTAATGTAGTTTAGGCTGCTTTCTTTCTTGGTGAACTACTTTACAAGGGATTTTTACTAACTCGAAACTGTTCGTCTCCAGCTCTCAGGAACCTGACGCCAAGAGACAGCGTGTGGATGACAGTTCAGGTGCAGCAAATGCAATGACAGACCCGCAGGCTAACAACTCTGCATACAACTACAACTGGTACCAGGTGGGTTCCTTATCTGAAAAGGTTTCTTTACTCAGTTCATGTCACACCACTCACGTTATGGCCATTTAGAGCATTCATTACATGTATTTTCTATGAAGAACGTTGAGATCAAGTTTTGTTTAAGTCTGTTCAGTGATCAGGGTAACTTTCTCACCCTTTTTTCTTTTTTCTCTCCTTTATAGCAACAATATGGCGGTTGGGGACAAAACAACTGGGGGCAGTACAACCAATATGCCCAGTATAACCAGTACTACCCCCCTCCTCCAACATGATGGACAAAATCCTGACATGAAGATGGAGACTCAGAGGAAAGCATCCTTTCTGACCTGCTTACATCTCTTAACAGGGCTATTTAACAGGGTGTCATGGAGATTTAAATCCAACCACAGAAGCTGATTTGTTCCTTCTTTATGGATTAAAGTGTGCTAATTAGTTAAATTACACTTTGTAGCCATTGTTTGGAATATAATACACTTGGCCCTCCATGGCAGTCATGTTGATCAGTCATGTTGTTTAAAAAAACATTAATTGCTACATTCATCATCTCCAACACTGACTGCTTTTCTGGGTTCTTCAATGCATGTTATTTGTGAAGGCACATTTATTTTTCCGTGTGATAAAGGCTTTTTAATTTTTAGATCGGATGACTTAGGTTGGTCTCTTTCTTTGTGTTCAAGATTTAAACTTGTAAAGGAGGCATTCATTGATGTACCTCTGAGTCGTGTGTTTCTCCTTCCCAAAACTGAAAGATTTTTAATATTTCATGGTTATGTTTCCATAAAGACAATGAAAAGTTCCTCCTTTTTTATTTTGACTTGATTTCATAATAAAGAGATTGATATCCTGAAATGTCACTTGTTGATCCTTTTGATTCCTAAATGGCTAAAATTATTCCTGAAGATCTCATATTACACAAACAATCCTACAATCAAGTGTGTATTTTACAGCACAGAAAATAATCTTTTCCACATGTTCAGTACCAAGTGCAAATTATCAGAACCTAACAGTTGATGTGACATTATATTATACCTCTATTTTACAGTGAAAGAGCTAACAGTTTATTTTTCTCTGCTGAGTCACTTGAAATAAATCGAAGGTCTGAAACTAATAAACAGCTCAAATAAACCGAGGCCTGCTCAAACCAGAGCTACTTTCTAATGATCATGGTGGGCAGAGTAAATGGCATGTTCGTGTGGAAACTTACAGGTTGGTTGTTTTAACGCAATGTACCGAGTTGGAACCGATTAAAACGAAGTGAAAGCCAGTTATTGATCTTTCCATAACTGAAAAAACGCCTCAGCGTGAGGGGCGTGGCTACCGCTGCCAGCCAGCTGACGTAAAATCCGCACATGCGCAGTGCCGTCCCTGAAACAGCCCTTTCTATGCCTAGCGTTGAACGACTAGCATCAAACGAGGTAAGGCCTGAGCAATTTAACTGAAAACCCTTGATTATATAAAACCCTGAAGGATTTTGACACGCAAATGTAGCGCCTATATCCTCATTTATCCGACGTGACACTTTGTTTTGAACATTTAGGCCACATTTCGTGTGTTTTAAAGCGACCATATGAAACACGTTCCCCATGCGGCTAGTGAAGCTATCGTAGCGTTAGCACGATACCCAGAGAGAGAGACGAGCTCGCAGCACGTTGCTCCGCGCTGCGTCCCGTCAGTGTTAAACATGCCACTTTTGTGACACGGTGTACTTTGTTAGCGCATTTCTACGTTTAACTTCCCTAAAAATGTCTGACGCGGGTATAACGTGGCAGGGTTTGTTTCGCCAGTGTTTACTGTCACCGATAAATCCACCGCCACAAACTGATTTCCGCAGTAGAAGTACTGATGATGACTAAAGTCGTTTGGCCCTTTCGTGTCTTCTTCCAGCATCAAGATGCAGCTCTTCTTGCGTGCCCAGAACACCCACACCCTTGAGGTGACCGGACAGGAGACTGTCGGACAGATAAAGGTAAAATGTTCAGAAGTTGGTGAGAGTACCGAACTTTTTGGATCTCAAAGTGCTCATAATTTCAATACAGCACTGTTTTCAGTTATCTATGTAAACCTTAATGACTTGGAAAACGTGGCTCAAATAAAAACGCTTTTTTTCTTTGGTGTGTCTCAGGCCCATGTCCAGGGTCTGGAGGGTCTCCTGGTTGAGGATCAGGTGCTGTTGCTTGCTGGATGCCCACTGGAGGATGATGCCTGCCTGGCGTCCTGTGGAGTCTCAGAGCACTGCACTCTGGAGGTAGCTGGCAGGCTGCTGGGAGGTCAGTACACAGCTGCAACACACCACTTCATGTGTCTGTACTTTTCAGGGAAGTAAGCCATGTAAGCTTGGCAGAAAGCGTATTGAACATGTCTGAAATTACAGAAAATCACAATGTGACTCTGGGCTTTACAATCTCACCAGCATACAGCACCCTTTATCATTAGACCTTCAATTCAGATAAGGATGTCTTCATTAGACAGAGGTTCCTGCGTTAGTATTTTGAACAATGGGTATGTTCATAGTGTCTGAACAGTTGCAGGAGCTTTAGTTTGTCTGGGAAATATCTCAGTTGACACTTCTCATTTCTTTTTCTCCCTCCTCAGGTAAGGTTCACGGCTCTCTGGCTCGTGCCGGAAAAGTGAGGGGACAGACACCCAAGGTAAGAAGATTGTATGCACCTTGTGTTCCAGTATAATACAAACTCATACAGTTAAGCCTGTTACTGACCTTAAGAACAAATGTATAGCACTTACAATGTAATAGGCTTGTATATGTATTAAAATGAGTTTTACATTTTCTTTTTTGGATGACCTAGTTATCATGATCAATACATTAAAATACATAGTACATTATGATCTCAGATAATTAACCAGTGCCTCTTTCTGTTGCATTGTCCAGGTTGACAAGCAGGAGAAGAAAAAGAAGAAGACTGGCCGTGCTAAGCGTCGCATCCAGTACAACAGGCGCTTTGTGAATGTTGTGCCCACCTTCGGAAAGAAGAAGGGACCCAACGCCAACTCCTAAGTGCTTCATTGCCCAAAAGGAGAAAACATGGTCACCACCCATCAGTCAAGTTAAATGTTATCCTGCTGTACAGAATAAAGAATTGGCTTGGACAAAATAACTGTTTGTGTGGTGTATCCTGCAACTCAAGTGGTATCCTTTAGCAAAGTAGCTGACATTCACAGGGTTTTGTGATACAAACTGGATCCATTTTAAATCTACTACCCTGTTTAAAATTTTTAATCCGTTTATGGTATCCCTTATGAAATTGTTTTTCAGATCTTTTAATCCTCTCCTTCATAGTCTAATCAGTACAGATTGTAAGACTTGTCATCTATAGAAGTCTTAACTGTATGTGCTGTTATGTGCCTGCTTATAAAAAGTGGCGTAATCTACTGCACATTAATATTGGATGGCCAGCATGGTCAGGTTAGTAAATCTGGAAGACCAGTGCAGGTGTATGTAGCTTTTATACCTTAACATGTAATTTAATACAAAATTATGTTAGTAGTGGGACAAAGTTTTCCTCTGCCAATCCCATGCCTGGAATGATAACTGAACTACACAAATAACATGTAAAATTGAATGAATGTAAACCACAAAGTGAATAACTGTCACTCATTAATCCATTTAGGTCTTTGAAACAGGTTTATTCATCATTTACATTATACATGCAAAAGAACAAAAGAAAATACAGAGTAAAGTTTCAGGGTGTCTCATATGTACATTATTGACAAGCCATCACATTTTGGCCAAAACTGGTCATCACTTCTTGTTAAGCGATGACAAATGAGACGAAGTAGAAACAGAACAGCGCAGTCCAAATGCCATTTTAACTTGAATCTTTACAACAAGGCCTTTTAAGTACTTTTTTTTTTTTCCCCTCCATCCTTGAAATGTAGTGCATGCTGGACAACATTTGTTGGTTAATCCACGGCCACCAGCTCAATTTCAAAAATCAGCTTTGCATTGGGTGGAATTCTGGTAGAGCAGGAGTTAAGGAACAGATGGTAATCAATGCAAAATTAACTAAATTTTTTCATCAAATCACAGCTGCAGCATAGGATGAGAGACTCGCAATACAATACCTTAAGCTGACTGCCTCTGTAGGAAGGAAAATACATTCATTTATAAACACATATTTACATGACATGCATAAAGTGAAGCACACGATCTGCCAGAGAAAAGGATACTTGGAGTCGGGGAGACCCTTCCTTCCGTAGGCCCACTCTGGTTCAATCTCCAATCGAGCAGTTTCACCCTTGCTCATTGTTAGGAGGGCCTCATCCCACTGTGAAAGCAAAGGAGTACTGTTGTTGATGTGCGGTTGAGAGAAATGTCATATTTAGGAACTGAGAGAAGTTTGGATGCACAGAGCGAAATACATGGGAATCACTTACTCCTCTGATGACTCTCCCCAAGCCAATTTTGAAACTCAGTGGTTTAGTTTGCTTCTTCTTTCTTGCCGCTGCAGAGAGAAAGAGGGAACAGTGATGGTTTAAACACAAAGCCCGAATCTTCATCATAGAGTACTGATTTCATCTGTATATATTACCAAGAAGTGCTATGATAGTTTAAACTGTTAAAATGAGAGAGAAATAAGAACACTGAAGCCGGTTACAAACAGGTCCAGGGTTCCCATGAGCATTTTGTTACTACTCGATGTTTTGGGTGGAGTATCACTTTAAGGTGCAGGTCTGTCATACCTGCAGGAATATTGGTGTCAAAGACGGTTCCATCCTCCAAGCTGCCGGTGTACCAGCAGCTCACGTTCTCTCCTTTCTTTGGGAAGTTGGTCTTGTCACCTTTCTTCAGCACTGACTTGGTGTACCTGGGCGGACCCTAAGAGGGGCGACACAGGAGCGGGTTATAAAAGCTTATATATATATATATATGCAAAGCAGAAAATGGAAATCCAGTCAACAACATCCCCCACATTCAACCCCCTGGGACCAGTACCTCATCCACAACTTCTGTTTTGACTTCTTTGGGTCTGTCTTCAATTTTCACAGCTTTAACCTGCTCGGTCACTTCCTCAACTGGCTCTGTGCCTTTAAACTTCTGCAAATGACAAAGCAAGCATGAAAAACACACATCCATGCTACATCCACTGTGTTTGTCACTTCACATCGACTACACAGATACAGTGTCGTCATCATCATCATCACTTACTTTGCACTCAAAGAGCTGATTGTAGGCAATAATCAGCTGTTCTTTCTTTGCTGTTTTGGCCACATTTTTGATGTTTCCCAGCAGCTTGTGCTCATTGAGGAACTGAAAGGGAAAATGCAATTTTTGAAAAAACGTGAAAGTTACCACGTGATAGCTTTGTTCACACAGTCATCCGTGCACTGAACAAAGATCATGCCAAGAAAGTACATGCAGCCGTTTCTCTTTCTGCTGCAGCACGCACATGTGAGCCGCGGCTCACATGTGCGTGCTGCAGCGCTCCTCTGTGTGTGTGTGTGTGTGTGTGAACGTCGCTCGCGCGGTTGTGCATTGCGCTTAGCTCGATGCTAAAGCACAACAGCCGCAGCAGCAGCAGCAGCTCACACAGGGCTGTCACACTCCCAGCTGCGAATACGAGAACGGAAAAATCCCGAGGAGACCGCGGCGACAGACGTACCGAGTGGGCCGCATTGTCCTGGATGAACTTTATAAGGTCTTTTTTGGGCAAATCATCACTTTTGAGCTGCTCATCGCTCCACTCCCGGGTTGGTTCAGTCGCCATTTTGAGAGGTTGAGATCTGGTGAACTTTCACCCCAGTGGCGTACATACAAATCTGCACACACTTTTTTTTAATTTTATTTTATTATTAACATTATTAACATTGCCATGTTTTAAACGTTTTAATGTACCACACCAACTCTCGGGTGATATTTATTATTATTGACGATTTATTAAATAAAAGAGAGAGAAGTGCACTGGATGAAAAAAGCAATTTAAAAAAAATGGACGCTGAATCAATCAATAATCAATAAATTCAAAAGATGTATGGACACATTATAAAAGGTGACTCTAAGTGAGCCTATAGTTACAATTAAAGAGACTAATCAGTGTGAGAGGATGCGCGTCTTTGCCACCTGCTGGACACATACAGGACAACTTCTTCAGTGGGAGAATTCACTGTTAACTGTGGGAATAAATCTCCTGTCGTACAAAACTTTACGGTTGCTTTAACCACCAGTCATCCTTGTAGAAGACCTGCATCAGATCGGCAACATTTATCAGTAACAGACTTCTCACGTTTTGTTCTATGACCCTTTGTCTAATAGAAGTTCATTAAAAAATATATTCTTATGTTTCTTAAAATGTTCATCTTCTCCATTTGTTTTACAGCCCATGACCATATTCATTTTATTTTTTGCATTAGTCAGTGACACTTCTAATACGTTCCCCTGTCTTGAACCCTCTTGTGCTTCCTTACACTCATTTCCTTTTATAGAAGGAGTGGGAGTATAAAATGGAAATACTTAAGTGAAGTTGAGTGCATTTATTTAGGTACTTTCCACCACTTAAATCACCCGGTGAGGGCCAGAGTGCATAATGAAAATGTCCTTAAATACATTCATTTCTTTCCAGTTTCAGCCCGGATGGTGCACAGGTCGATCATCGGTTCACTTTATTCAGCAGCCATGCTTCACTGTAATCACGGCCACAACAGGAAACTCATTCTGCTGGCTGCATACAAACAGCCAACTGTGTGCCCTCACACTGCACACTTTCCACTGTGTATGCATGGAAATGTCTTTTTCATCAAGATATTATTAACATCTATATGTGTTGAACAGCCCGAAAGGTATCTGTGCCCAGGTGACCTGATTCCGTGCCGGTTTGAAGAGGGAAACAGGACACAGTGACAGGCTGGAGAGTAAAGATGTTATCCCCTCAGCTGAGAGTCACCTTGAAGTGATTGTACACTTCAGAAAATTAGAATCACCTTGTCCAGTACAATGTGGTTGAAAGAACCTGCAAAAGAGGTTAATACCTGTAAGAATCTTTTCATCTGCAGCAGAAAGGGACCACGATGTACAGAGCACACAAGGTTTAAGATGATAATGTTTCCGGACTGAGTTAGAAAACTAACTGGTTTATGGAAGATAACAAGCACATGCAATGAATGCTATACGTTCCTTATAAAGTTTGTATTAACGTCAGTGTTACAGTAAATAATGTCGCATTCCTTTAGGTGAGGAGTGATTTATTGTCTGTGCTGCTTTTGGCAGTCATCAATAAAAAAAGAAAACATTAATTAAAATGGATTAAAACACATTTTTGAAGGATGAGACCATCAAACTAGATTTTGGAGATTAACATGATTGTTGACAGTGGTTGTGGATTGTTTTGTATCTTAAGGTACAGGTCCAGTCATCATAAAATGTAGCACTATACCATACCATGTGTACCATATGTATAGTAGCAGAGGATGCTGTTGAATACATTTGAAAATTCCTACGTATAACGTTGGAGTTCTGTCAACATTGATGAAGTTCCTACTGGTCACCAACAGAGGTTGATAGAGGTCATAGATAATGCTCTTTTCCTACTGGGTAAGCCTGGGAGTTGGAGGTGTCATGAAAAAAAAAAAAAAGTAACACCCATGGGCAAATACGTTCAGCACATTTTGATTAAACTTAACTGAACTTGTTAATTTAATGAATTTGCCAAGTTTAAAAGTTCCAAAAATATGACATACCGTTAACATATTGGCTTGATGTTTAGTTAGTTAACAGTAGAAAAACTCCTGATATGATATCAGTAATTACACTTGATTTACCCATGATTCTTTGGTTACTTTATCCAAATCAAGTGAGAAAAATCTGAAGTTGCATTTATGCCTCAAAAAGAAATCTAATGGGGTGTGCTGACCTTTAATATCAGTTGTTTAACAAAACATAAATACATGTTTTTGCACTGTATGTTTGACACCTAGGTAAAACTAATGCAGTCTAATACAACGGTTCTACAATGAATATTCCCTTCATTAAGGTTATAATGTTGACATTGCAGAGGCACTGCACTGCCTCAAAGTACATGTAAACAATTAAATTAAATTGTGTTGCTCTGTTTGAACAGTACCTTGTTGATGTGCAGCATGGGTAACTCCATCATATACATTCAATATCAACTATTATTAAAGCTAGAATTGACAAAGGCAAAGCCTCTTTGACTTGCAAAAGGCTTTTGATGTGGATTCATTTTAAGTTTTGCCTGCCTTTAAACTCGTGGAAGCAGCGGTGGATGGTAGGTTCAATAAAGCAATTCAGACGATGTATAGTTGCACAAAGATTTTAGTTGCACAGTTGAGAGTGGGTAGTATTCCTCTGGCCAACGAGATTGGTCAATTCAAAAACATTCAGGAGGAAAACTGAAGAGGAAAGTGCATCACATTTTCTTTTGTACTGTACAAATTATGATGATTTAAGAGCTTATTTCCATGAAATGGCTCCACAAAATTCTGAAATATTCAGCGGTACAGATGAACACAAATTGTATTGGATGTTTTATTTTCATGTGTGTAAGTTTGCTAAAAAAGCTATGAAATGAAGGAAAGATGGATTATTTAATTTGTATTTATTCTTGTTTCAATGTATACTATATAGTTTGTAATACTATAGTATTATAGTATAGTGATTTTGTCAGTCATTTATGTATTTTGTTGATGATGATGTCTGAAGATTTGATTGTGAAAGATGCTTTTAAAAAATACAGAAAACAAAATAGGTGCACTCCCAGCCTGTTGTATATTAATATAATGAATGGATGAATGAATGAATGCTTCAAAGTCCAACTGAAATAACATTTCAGATAAGTAAAAAGCATTATTCTGTTTATTGTAAGTAGCCTGATTATAAAATCCAATGATGCATTTTATAGGTGCTAGTGCTACTTACAGTATTTCTTGCTCTGTGTTTCCCTAGAAGACAGGCAGCTTTATTCTGCATGAAGAGTTACATGTAGAGCCTCATGCATTCTGTCAGTTCGCAGCCTCCTGCTGCTTTTCTCAGAGAGATCATGTCAACCTCACGTTTGTTGAATCACCCAGCCTTTATGTTTGTGCCCGCTGTTCAAATCTTGCATTCGCGTGCCAACGGTGAGGGATCCAGCATGAAGAGGCCTGCCTAAATATGTTTCATAGCTGACCTCGCCTGCTTCTGTTCATCAATAACCGTGAAAAGCAGTGAGGTGATGGTGGGGATTTTCCACCACTGTACCTAGCTGTAGAACAGGGTCATGCAGAGATTTTGCCCTTGCTGGTTACGAGGCAACAGGAGTGACACTGTCAGAAGCAGGGTGAGAAGCTCATGAGGATGCAGAGAGGGCTAATTATCTCTTTAGAGGAAATCTCATCTCCTTTGATACCCGTCAAGTTCAGGTAGTCAAAACAGTCACAACTGCAGATGTGAGCTGGCTCCAGAGGAATTGAAACAATCTTCCAAACTGAATAAATGTGCCTCCACTACCTTCTGGCATTGTCGTGTTTATAATGACATCTTGCAGACACCTTATATTTATCTGTGTATAGTACACCCATGAGTTTTTAGTTATCATTTGTCCAGTGGGCTTATTTAAAAATCTAATACAACAGTTCTGCAATAAATATTCCCTTCATTAAGGGTATAATGTTGACATTTGGTAGCGAAAGGTTGATATAACTTTATTTAGAGAATGCATTTTGTGGTGCTGTTGAAATATAGTAGGAAGGCACTGCATTGCCTCAAAGTACATGTAAACAATTAAATTGTGTTGCTCTGTTGGAACAGTACCTTGTTGATGTGCAGCATGGGTAACTCCATTATATACATTCAATATCAACTATTATTAAAGCTAGAATTGACAAAGGCAAAGCCTCTTTTACATTCAAAATGCTTTTGATTTGCCTTTAAACTCACGGAAGAAGCGGTGGATGGTCAGTGGGCCTATTTAAAAATCTCTGTTTCTCTTTCAGTCATTGTTATGCCTCTGGCATTTTCTATTTTGGAGTGATGAGGGTGTTTCTCTGTTTACTCAAGTGTCAGGATGAAGCTTGCATCACAGGAAATTTCAGGAGAAAGGAAAACGGAGACTGAGGATCATGTCCGGTGTATCGTGTTGTTATGAAGTATTTTTTCGGAATGCAATGCTGAGGAGCTTAAATGAGCTCACATATCAAGCGAGGGAGGAATTCAATTTGATGCAGCTCCTGAGAGCTCTTCACATCTACAGGTTGCACAAACAAGTAATTCATATTCCCTAAGATGTGCCTCTCGGCACGGAGATAGCAAACAATATAATCCTCAAGTAATGTTTGCAGAACTATGTCCTTAGTTACACTCAATTCAAGCACAAGCGCTGTCAGTCAGGTTTTTGAGCTGCCTTTATTTTGTGAGCAGCAGATATTTTAAGATGTCAATAACACTAGTGATCACTGACATGACGCACTGACATATTGTTACTATTATCGGTGACACCTGCGCTTTACTTGCTATGACAAGTGTGTCTACCTATCTATCTATCGATTTATCTATCTGTCTGTCTATCTGGATCACTACAGTCACTAGAGAGTTCAGCCTGTTACAACTTTTTACCTCAAGGGGGCAGTATGTACACATCCTTGATATGGGTGAAGCAGACACATACACACAAACAGAAGATTGATATTTTCAATATATGAGGTTTACAATAAGGTTTGACAGGAGGGAAAATGGCCATGATTCACCCTGTTGAAGAACGCAACAATAATAAATACCATAAAGAGTGTAAATAAATAACAGGTGCACGGTGAGGGGGGACAAAAAAAAAAAAAAAGGGTTTGCAATGCTGCCACGCTACAGAGCCAACAATTCAATGGTGTTGATTTAGTGTCTATGGTTAAAGTGCCTGGTGTGCATCTGTTTTCATGTATGTGCAAAAAGAAAAAATAATTAACGTGTAACCATTCATTTGCCGGAAATTCTGTCTGATTTGTGTCAAACATTTTTGTCTCTGGCTGAACAACTACAGATCTACTGTAGCTTGATCTAGCACGAATCAAATCATTAAACTTTTTTAATGTTATTTACCAGTGAAGTAACTGTTGGTGCAGGAGGAAATATTGACCATGGCCACCATGTCACCCCTTTCTTATTTAAATTTGGTGTTGTTTGTGGTTATGTTTTTCAGATCTATTCATTTGCAGAACTTGAGTTTCGTTATGAAACGTCATCTCGAATTTATTTGAAACAAACACCTTGAGGGTAAATTTGATTCAGGGAGGTCAGATGGTCATTTGCATTATTAAAAAATGTAATTACTTATAAAACTGCGGTCAGGAAACAAACCAGAGAATTTACATTTACTACTAAATAGTAGTAGACGGGCCTTGAAGATATCCTCCACCCGTGCATGTGCCAAGCAGCCAGGGTGCAGCTCCTCTCCTGAAGCGTTTTTTCCACATTTCCACTCCCCCTCCTCCTACTCACACCAGTGGAATTAAAGGCTTTCATAATGGAAATCATCTCTCGGTGGCTTTGGTCCACTGTGGATAATGTGTTTTCTGCTCAGAGCCTAATAAGCTCCCCCTAAGCCATATGGCAAGCTGAGCTCACCTGCCTGTGCCCCGGGCTGTGAGAACACATCTTTAGCTTCATATGGAGTATGATTCATATGCTGCTGCAGCTCAAACCAACGGCTCACGCTTCATGTTATGTAGGCAGAGCACCTCCAGGGTGAAAGCTGGGATAGGTCAGCAGCTGAAAACTCCACCAACATCTGGCAGCGAGAAAGCTGTTAGAGTTCCATAAAACTTCCACCTATAACTGTGTCTCTTGGGAGGAGAGTAAAGGTTGGACTAAAGTGTGGTATGGAAGGTGGGTTGGTCAGTAGGGAGTGTGGATTTTTTTATCGCAATCATGCTCCTGGTATCATCATGCAGCGAGGAGCTCTCCGTCCAACAAGCTGCACCAGGCTTTGGAGCATTTCCAATCCAGAGCTTAGCCTGCAGATCTGTAGTCTCAGTACTAGCCCACGCCTGCCCTGTCAGATCTAATCTTTTGGCTGCATGCCGTGAAATGGGGCTTATTAAGAGTTTAACTGAGATCAGCCAAACCCCGATCTGAGGCGTGCAAAGGAAAAGGGAAATCGCTCACCTGAAAAATCTCAAAATCACAAGAACTGGGTGGCATAAGGGTTTGATATCAGTCACCAGAGGCTTTGCTGTACACCACTCTGTGCTATCTCCCTTCTGTCTCCGGGATGCATCATCTGTTAGCTGCTAATTAGAAACCAAAGAGAAAAGATGGATTTGAAGTTTCAATTGGAACTGGTCCCAGTATGATATCTCACAGGGCTTAAAGGGACAGACTTCTGAGCCTCATGCTCCCAAAACTCTTGTCACCTCGCATTACTCTCACACTGTCTGTTTATATTTGCACAATGAGATTCATGACTGCATCCTCAGTGCAAATTATACATTTAAAACACTGACTTATAACGTCATCCATAGCTCTGTGTAGGATGTCCAGAGTTCATCATTTAATTGTTCTTATACATTCAAAAGTACAGTTTGTTATAACTGCTGCAGTGGAAGGTTACCCCTGGCATTCTGGTATTTATTTTTCTGCTATTACTTCACTAAGTATGTCTCCAGACTTTATACACAGCCTGAATTCAGAAACTGGTGAGTAAAAATGTGCAGAATAGAGCAATAACATTGCACACCAGCTAAATGAAAAGCAATGTCTGAATTGTGTTTTTCAGCCATGCTAGTGGCATGGCTCTATCGTTCTGTTGGTCCGTCCACCACTTTGGTTCAAACTGAAATAGCAACTATTGAATGGGTTGCTTTGGAAGCCTATATGGGACTATATTCAAATGATAATGTAAACTTGAAAATTAAAATGTAATTCCACCATAGCATTATAATTTTACAGACATGTAGCCTATGTATTAAGTAAAAATAAAAATAAAAATGCAATGATTAATTAGCATTTTCATATCCTGGGAACCAGACGAATCTGCGAGCTCATGTTTATTTGCTCTGGCAGATACGTCTGGTCCCTCTCCCATTCAAACTGATTCCTTTGGTACTGGAAGCGCCGTTGTGTCAGGCGAACCAATCACAAGCGTTTATCTAGTATGAGGCGGGTTTAATATGATGACTGACAGAGAGGAGCAGCGTTTAGACATCTTTGTAAATAACCAAGATGGCTGCGGAGCCCCGTCCAGCTACAGCAGCAGTTTTAAAGGGACTGGTCGGTAAATTTTTCTCTAAAAGAAGAAAAAACAACTGCACTTAAACTTTATGTCAATGAGAAACATGTGTTTGCTCTGATGGATTGTAATGCCCATTGATAACGCCCCTTGGAAATTGAAAATTAACTGAGAGGTTCCAGACTAATAGGCATTTGCAAATTATACCAGGCTAGCATTTTCACATACTTGTTTGGGTGTTCTATGACCATATTAAGATGAAAAATGGAAAAGCTGTTTGACATTTCATTTTCAAAGTTGTACCCCGCTGTACAGTGGACAATATTCAAATGTTAATTCAAATTTGAAAATGAAAATGCAATATAGACAATGTAATCTTAATTTCCATTTATGGAAGCAATGTTTAAGTCACAATTAAAATTAAAATGCAATTTTCTAACAATTTGAAAATCAAAATGAAAAAGGTATTTAACATCTCACTTGTATGTGTGTGACATTTTCAGTATAGTATGTGAATGAATTTGGTTTCACATGCGTATGTGAGAGGAAAACTACATGTATATATATGCATGATGATTCAGAATAATGTCCCTAATGGCCCCTCAAACTAAACAGCAACATATTTCCATTGTCACTGTGAAAATGTTAGCACTTAACATGGCTGTGGACTGAACTTATCTGCAAAATGTTCACTGACACATTTAATTTGTTTTTCTTTTACAATATCCACTCCTAGCACCAAAAGAATGAATACAACCTTCTTATGCTTATGTTTAGACACGCAAAGCACTTGGTTAAGGTTAACTACTGAAAGAGTCAACGCTGACTGGAAGCAGAATGAGTTTACTTGATTAATATGTGACCAAAATCATTGGAGAACCTCTAAAGAGCCTTTTCATGGCAGACATTTTGACCCGTCAACAGTGGAATGCAGCCATCATTAAGGACATTAATTCCACCTGTACATTTCCTGCTTTGACAAGTCACAATGTCTGCCATGAAAAGGGTGCATGTCCTGCTCTCACCCCTCCATCCAGGGACCTACCCTGGCCGTGCAGCCTGAGATCAAGGCCCCTTCTCACGCAGACACACATCATCCAGTCTCCCTGCCCCTAGCCCAAGGATCCATCACCAAATGAAGCTTTGATTTGTGTTTACCAACCTTGGGATGAAGCACACGCGTGTCTCCCCCAGTGTTGCATCCTGTTCACTCATGAAATTCTCCATGGGAAACCTCAGGACGGAGATGCTCGATGGATTGTGATAGTGAAGGGAATGCTGATTGCAGAAAGGTTTTGAGTCAGAGGCAGAACTAAGTGTCATTGAAAAGCGTATGTCAAGAATGCAGGGTTCGGATTATGAGCTTTCTTTCAGCCTAACCTGATTTGAATGTGACATGTGTACAGCATGATGGAAAGCTAGTATTTTTAATTTCAGGAAACAGAGACTGAGGAGCACTTGGGTACATTTATTACTTTGAATCATAACAGTGATTTTTATATTTTGATTTGTTAATCAGTGGAAAAAAATGCCAATTTCCAGAGCTTTATTTTTTTAACTGCACAGTTCTGTGGCTGAATATATTTCATGGTGACACAGACTGACTTAAACATGTTGGCAATACCCAGTTTCATCTAGTGGTTTTGTGTACAAAAGCCATTCACTGCCTGTATCGGCCTCCATTAAATCCATGCCAGGATACACACCATGGCCTGGCACTAACCTCCTGTCGCACTTATAAAACATTCAAACCGGTCCGATAACATTGGAGCAAAATATTTTTTCTCTATTATGAAAAAGGATGGCATACCTTGCCTTATCAGGACGTCAAGTAAAACACAGAGCAATTTTGCTCTACTTGCACTAAGCAGAATGTGTTTTCAAACTTGGGCTGTCGTAACTTTTTCCCCATTTGTTCAAAGATTGGATTGTATTTTAGAGCAATCCTTTTCTTTTACAAGAACACAAACACGCACGGGCGTGTGCACTGTGCGCGAGGGGTTTTTGTGTAATTGAAAATGGGTTTGCGTTCAGTAGATGGAATTCCGTCTTCCTCCCTTCAGTTCCATCACCAGGATGAAGCAGGTTTCACTGCGGCTGCCATCATGACTGCCGAGAGAAGAAAACTTATTGATAACTAAACATGTTTCTTATACTTAGTATTTATGAAACACCCCCTGGAGGTTATTTCTAAGGAAGAATCTCCCCTCTTTGGAGTGAGGCATAACAGGAAAGATGGGCAAACATGTGACAGATAGTGTCATGGAAGTCATGAACCCATTATGTTGTTTGCAAATAAAATTGTACTCCATGGACCGCTCAGGCCCTGAAATGTCACCCCCCCCCCCCCCCCCCCCCCCCCCCCGAAGTGTACATGCATGAGCTTGAATGCACTTTGGAGAAAGATGAGACGGACTGGGGGAAGAGAGGGAATTTGAGGGATGAAGTGCTGTGTGTTAAATCCTGTGCTCGCTCAAAGTACGCACCTGATGCAAAACCCGGGGATGTTAAAGCACAGCAGTCACGAAAGAGGTAAGCAGTCATCTTTTTATGTGCAGCGTTTCTGCCCTGTCCTGTCCAGCCAGCTGAGCCACTCAGGCTCAGAGTTTGATCAGTATGTGAAGCCTGACACGGACAAGGCACCATGCAATGAACATGAAAGGCTCAGCAAACACCCAGGCACTGGCACACACACACACTTACTCACACGAACATACGCATTCATCCACACACACTTTTTCTTTTATGTGTCTGTCTCTCACATTCTCTCATTCCTCTGTTTTGGTCATAAAAGGCACAAAATCACAAAAACCAACAATTCACACACTGTTGCCCCCCGCCGCTCTGCACTTCTCATTTGCTCTCAGAATCCTATTCATCTCAATAATGAAGAAGAGGAAAGTGCTAGTGCCAGATTGTCTGTGGCATCTCTAACAACTTGCATTTTTGAAGGTGCCAACCAATCTGTCTATCTGACAAAATTCATGACGGTGCCATGAAGGTGAGGAGTAGGAAGAAAGGTCATGTTTGAATAATGAATCTGTGCGGGGAATGAACTACAGCCCTGGTCTCTGACTGAGTTTTTGCATGTTTTCTTCAGGTGGGTTAGGCAGTGTCCACAGGTTCAATGTCTGTTAGAGACAACTGAGGACAGACGGGCTAAACCTTCCAGCTAACAGTATAAATTACTCAAAGAAGGAACAAGGGAGACATCTCCAAACTTATATATATATTATTTAAAAATATATTATGTATGCCTTCCCAGGGCCTCACATACATGCTAAACAAAAGAAAAACAGAGAGAGATGGCGATGATGACGATGATGACTGTGGTATTATGGCATTGTTCACTGGTATTAGCAGAAGGTCAGACTCTGTCCCGGCAAAAAAAGCCATTATCTGGAAGGGTGAGATGGTCCACTGGGGCTCAGGGCTCATCAGTGTAAAGGACAGAGCGGGAGGCTGCAGACGACAGATACAGTAGGCAGGCAGAGGCGTCCCACGATGGTAATAATAACCCATACAGGTGGAGATAGGTGTCATTAGGAATGGGCAGGGCTGTCAGGCACCCCCTTTTCTGGCACAGACAGAGACAATACAATTAATCTAGTGCTGTGTAATAGGTTGTCCCATAAAGCCTTTGATAAAAGCTGCAGTGAGATGAAAAATGTGATTTCTCTGAATTTACAGGCAGCACTGTACAGAAACATATAGTCAGTGTTGTGTAATTCCCTTAAGAAAACTTTCCCTCTGGTGGTCAACATAATCACAATATTTTTAAATAGATTTAGCTTATTTTCCACAGTAAATTATAACATGTTAATTCGATTAATTTTATTATTATTATTATCATTATTATTACCTTATTGTATTAGTTAGATGTTAGCAAACAGGAGGCATATAAAAAAACGTAATCATTCATTTTTGTTGTTTTTTGATCACCCGCTGAATGTAAGTTAAATATTCTCTCATCTAAGAACATCTTAAGCGCTCCACTATGTTCACCAGTTAGTCGCTACCTTTGTCTGTCTGCCATTTTTTGCCCATGTAGCATGCAGTCAAACTACAAACAGCTACCTGCTGAGCCAGAGTGAACTAAAACATTAAAGTTCCAGGCTGTAAATACCAAAACAATGAACTGAAAGACACTGAGGACAACTTACGAATTGGTTGATCATCCTTTGTGGTTTTATCACCAAGAGTGACACGTTTCAAGTTACAGGTAGTGATTTGATTCATTGTTAATGTAAAAATATTATATATACTTAATATATAATAAACTCAGCTCCAGAATCTTCATCTGAAATGGATGTAAATAACCTTCGATTTAAGACCAAGACCCCATTGTAAGCATACTCTAGATTGCAAGTTTTTAAAAAAATTCTTTAGATGGACCACCATTAAAGCAACGTTTGCACTGGCTATTTAAATGATGTATTTGTGAATGAATTGTGTTTAAATTTACATCAACACTAAATAAAAACGGCATTACAAATAAATAAAAAATTTGACTTGATTTTTGTTGTAGTCAGACAGATCCTCTACACCACCTTCATTCTGTACTCTTGATTCAACACTGAACACCTCGTCCATGAGTCACACAGATCCCTCGATGCAGCCAACTTAATCATCTATCATATGTTGGAGTTTGATAAACAGCATACACATGAGGAGTATGAGTATGAAAATGGTTTAATCAGCAATCTGCAGAATCGAGTGGTGGCCTCCAGTGGACAAAAACATCTGCTGAGGAGCGAATGATTCTCTACATATAAATCAATGAAAATACAAGCAAATATATATTGCAAAGCTTCAAGCAAATATTGTCATGTACACACTGATGGGAGTTATGTATTGTGTGCATTAACTGTTTTGGTGTTTACATAATAAACAAGTGAGGCTGGCATCCGTGCAGGTGGAAACAACAGCTTACAACATGTTGGACACGTACAGTTTCCATGAAGTAGCAATGGAAAACATCAGTTATGTAATGTAATGATGCAATTTTATGTGCAACCCCCCGGAGGAATATAAAGTGAAGGCAGGATGAAGTTCTGCTTTTAAGGCTTGACCCTGCTCCCTGGTGATACTGCATTCAGCAAGACAAGACTACAGCTCATCCTAATTATTTCTAACTGATGGGCCAATCCATCAACAGAGACAGTCTAAAAGAGAGTAGGTAGGAGGTGAAGGGAAAAAGGAAAGGAACTCATGCTGAGGCTCAACCACTCTTCCTCTGTAGGATCTCTCCTTACTGTGGTTTTTCGCTGTTGTTCTTCCTTTTTTATCTTTCCCCTTTCACATCTCTTATTGCTTTTCCTTCCTCATTTTTTATCAGAGTCGTTTCATGGTCGCCACACGAAAACGTGCCTTCTTTTGTGTTACTGTACTGTCTATTTCGAAATGTGCAGGGTACGTCGATAACACAAATACATGGGGTTGTCATATTCATAGTTTATAATGCGCAAGCAAGCAATCTTCTGTCTGAATGAGTCAATGTGGATTCAGAGAACCTATTTAGCTTTATTCCTCATATGAGGATTCCATGACAAATGTCCACAGTCCAGGCACATCGGGTCATTAAATTCAGATTTATAAGATTGATATCAATAGTTATCAAAACACTAACGCCCCCTTATGCCATCAAAGGCCCCAGGCGCCTATTCTCCTCTCATGAAGAGCAAGACGGATAAACCCAGAGAATGGACAACAGTGAGAGGAAGAGAAAGGGATAGATAGAGAGAAAAAATGTCCTCAGCCACGGCAGCTGAGTGAGATTCAGCATCGCGGCATTAGCTGACGTCTCCTGATAACAATGGTAAGGGATTAATCAGTATTCTGTGCATACCTTAGGGCTGCACTAGTCCTTTATCACAGCAGCAACTGCGGTCTTCCTCTAAAGGTAAGGTTAAAATGGAGATTACGCTTTGTTCCTGCTCACCTCCTCTAATGAACCTTATCTTCCCTCACTTCCCATCTCTTCATTCTGTCTCGCTCACACAGAATAACACACCTTCTGCCCACTTTTCCCCCCTCTGGAGGGAAACAAAGAAAAGCTATCTGTTTTCTGTGTCTCTTTTTAAGTGCAATGGGCCAGTCACCCTGTTGTCTCCTTCATTTCCGCTTTGAGTCATTCACATTGAAGCATTTACACTTCTCGACTGTTTAGATGCTGTCCTGTCCAATGTCTTAACCATTTGTCAAAAGCTCTAACTGTGGACCCATTTTCTCACAGTGCTTTAGAACTACTTACTGCTTTCATCCAAACAGCAAAAATAAAATTCACTTCTGCATTATGGTAAACACTAATGGCTGCACTTGAGAAGAATATCTATTTAGTCTGACTAATTAAAACATATTGGTGCGAGTCCAATGCTATCGATCTCAGATGCAAAGCAACAAACTAAATCACATATTACTGCAAATCACTGCAGTTAGATATTATGGAAAATTACGCAGCACACACCTGAAAGTGAAGAGATCATTTTCTCACGTTTGAAAGCATGTGCCGTCAATTTCCCCTTAAACCTCTTGAAGAATTGGGAGTTGGTTGCTCCAGCTCTTTGTAAATTCAAACCCAGACTATTTCAAATGTACGTGTTTACTAAGTATAGATTTACATATCAAATTAAAACAGGCTGCACCACACAAACCTATGCTAACAGCTAGTTCTTACATGAAAATGTGTTGTCACAAAACATTTACACCCTGCCAGGTACAAAACTTAACGTTAACAAAATGTTAACTTGCAAACATTATACTCGTAGAGTGAAGAGTGAAAGAGGTAATTGGAAATTTGTTTCATGTCTGGCCTGAAAATGCTCATTAATGATTAATTGACATAACATATAACAAAAATAACACAGAAAACTCTCATACACTGCCAATCCAATTCTCATACATGCTAATAGTAATCTGTAAACTGTATGGCTGTGTCTTTCTTAAAACCACCTTGGTCACACCAAGACAATTTAAAATGCATAATACATCACCTTTATTCAGTTTTTCCCTCTTGTTTTCACTTACAGAGGTGAATCACACGCAACCTTTACACCTGAGCAGGAGACAGAAATATATATAATAACATGGTGATGGCACATCATGCCATTCAACTTGAAGAGCTTCGGAGTGTTGTTTGTACATGAAGGTGGCATCTTTCAGCTCACTGACTCTGTGATCTCTCAACCATTTACAGGCTGAAGAGGAATTGCAATGAATCACACTGAAGCTTTTTAGGGTTCCCTTTGAGAGGAAAAGTGTCAAAGTGAAGAAGCTGAGGCACCAACATGTACACGGATAAAATCACATTGCTGTATGTGAATGTGTTGTCCTACAGTATTTTCAGTCATGTAAAATGCCCACTTTTAGAATACATAATACATTTGAATTATATGTGTAATTGTGTGATTACAGTGGTTTTCAAAACTGCTTTGGGGTTTGTATCTCTGCAGAGTGATGGACCTGGAGGAAAACACCGAAATGTGTTATCTTGATGAGGCAGGATTCAACCTGGCAAAGTCAAAAGAAATGGTCACAAGAGATGTAAGAGGTGTAATTTGACAATGTGTCCTCAAATATTAGAGAATGTTGTTGTTCCTAAATTTTTATCATTGGGCTTTTCAATACAGAAACACTTTCTCGCCTTTTTGGGGGCTTTGTACAACCTTCCTATTTCTCAAAATGAAAGTGCCAGTGAGGGCTGACTTAATGAATCATGTGGCAATTTGGGACAATTTTAGCTTTTACCTGTCTGCTCTTAAAAGGCACTGGTTTCCCTTGGAAGAGTTCCATCCCAATGTATTCATTGTTTCTCCATTCAACTGATGTAGCCTATTCTCCTCATCAGTCGCTAAACCACATTCATGCATCTCAAGCGACAAAAGCAGGTGTGATGTGAATAAAATGTTGCAACCAAAAAAGAGAGGAGGAACTGGAAGAACAGGGAAATGCCAGAACATATATTTCTTTCTATTTACCATTCTTGAAATCTACAGCCTTTATATTACATTTACTAAACTATATCGGCAACAACACTGTTTCAAATGCATTCTTTAAAAATGCACCTGTCTGTATATTTACTAGGACTTATGAAAGCAAAAGGAGGGCTACGGCTTCACCAAGACAGTTTTATTGAGTTTGAGTGGTGAATTGGTAGTAGGAAGTTGTGTTGTAAGAGGGAGGTCTAGAGGAGGGTGCTCAGAACACAGCCTTGAGGGGCACCTGTGCTACGGGTCACGGTGGAGGAGGTGTGGTTACCTAACCTAGCAGACTGTCTGTTGGACAGGAAGTCCAAGGTCCAGTTACATAGGGAGGGGTTATGGCCAAGGGAGAGGAGTCCGGTGGTTATCTTGGAAAGGATGATGGTGTTAAAAGCAGAACTGTAATCTATAAACAGCATCCGGATATATGTGTTTTTATGTTCCAGATGAGTCAGGGCAAAATGCAAGGCAGTGGCAATGGCGTCCTCTGTAGACCGTTTGGGACAGTAGGTGGACTGGTGTGGACCAGAACCAGTCTCTCAAAGCACTTCATGGCAATGGGGATAAATGCTATGGGTCAGTAGACATGTGGGTGATGATTTCTTGGGGAGGGGGATGATAAAAGTGGCTTTGAAGCATGTGGGGATGATGAACTGGGACATTGAGAGGTTAAATATGGTACTGAAGGCCTCAGCCAGCTGGTCGAAGCATTCCCAGAGGACCCGTCCCGGCCTGCCGTCTGGGCCAGCAGCCTTCTGTGGGCCCACTCTGCGTAGTGATCCTCTGACCTCGGCGATGGTCAGGGAGAACACCTGGTCTCCTGGATGGGTGGGTGTTCTGGTGGCTGGGTCAGAACTGTCATTGTGGAAGCGGGGCTTAAAAAAGATTGAGTTCTTCTGGGTGGGAGACAGTGCCACAGTGTCGTATCGGATCTTTAATAATCTGTGATAGTCTGAATACCTTGCCACATGTGCCGGGGATCGGAGTTGTTGTGGACGAGCTATTTATTCCATGGGTGTAGTTTTAGAGGTTAATTCTAGCTGTGCTGTAGGTCTCGCAGTTTCTGGACTTGAACGCTGCATCACTGGCTTTCAGCAGCTGCTGGACCTCACTGGTCAACCAGGGATTCTGATTCAGAAAGGTGCAGGCCAGGAACAGGCAGTGGTGGTCACACTGCCCAAGGTTGGGGCAGGGAGTATGTATGAGTCCTTAATATTTAGTTTCCAGGGTGTTTTTCCCCCTAATGGGGCAGGAGACATGTTGGTGGAATTTAGGAAATACCATCCTGAGATTAGTATGGTTGAAATCACCGCCTATAATAAAGGTATTGTCCGGGTGTTTAGTCTCTGCTGATGGTACACTGTTGCTGTTTAAGTACTACTTTAGCATTTAACCTGTGGGGGGATGTACACAGCAGAAATGGTGATGGCCGTATACTCCCTAGGCAGGTACAAGGGCCTGCACTGAACCATAAGGAGCTCAAGATCAGCAGAGCAATACTTTTCAGTCATCTGTATTATCACACCAAGAGTTATTTTTTTCATGATAAACGATTGAAAAGGCTGAAAATGTAAAATACATTTTATTTGCATTGAAAACGTTTTGAGATGTTTAAAGACAAAAATAATATTTGTGGAACTTTTTGTGGCTGCATCAATTTTTTTAATATAAGGGTCAATATTTTTCAATATTTGAATTTGAAAAGTATTCAGAGTAGATTAAATTTTTTGGTATTCCAATGGATTACGTTACTAATTACAAAAATTGCCATGTGGTTTGTAACTGACTGCATTTTAAAGTAATCTGAGTCATCAAGTGAAATGACTTGAGACAGTATTGGTTGGGGCTGAAGACTACAAAAAAATGAAAAAACTCTAGGGGTGTGGAGTTAAAAAGAAATTATTTTACCAGACCTCTGTAGCCTGCTCCTCATCTCTGAGTGAGGTTATAGCAGCTTGAGGCTACATTAACTGCTACTAGAGTAACACACCTGCATCTTCGACCAAACTGTTGGTGGTAATGTGGGAATACAAAAGATGATATCTGTGGTTCTGCTGCATCGATTTTCATCCTTTAAAAAAGGGTCAATCATGAGTCCGACAATGTTTTAGGAGTGCAATACTAAATTGGTTGAGTATTTTTCAAGCTTTTAAAGCAACTCTTACAAACTCATAAGAACTCGTTGGCAGCTTAAGCAACTAGCCTAAATATCCTGTTTGGAAATCTGTAGCGTAGGATGGTAAATGATTTAAGTTCTTTTCCTAGAGCACCTTCTGTTCTGTTGTTGCTGTCACTGTTTTCTACTGCCAGACTTTGCGATCATAAATGAGCAATGTGAGCTGCCGTTTACTATTTCAATTTCTAACCTCTCTTTTTCATCTGTCTTCGCAGGGTATCAATGTAATTTCCCTTCTGTGTGGCTGAAATGTAAATCTCAGCATACCATTAGCATAAAACACAGCAAAAAAAAAAAAAGTTACTTCAGCTTCAAGGGACGTATCTATTGTACATGCACTATTGTTCACACAGAATCTCTGCGAAATGCCCAAGTCATTTCCCTGCATGAATGCCCTTTCTAAACCAACAGGCTTTAGATGAATTCTAAATCACTCAATGTGCTTCACTCTCCACTTTCTCTCTGAGACTGCTCAGATCCAGAGCTGGCATGATAAATCTGTATGCACATCTGCCAAACCATCCCTGTCTCCTCTCCACCTCTCTCCCCCCTTCCCTGTTGTAACTCCCCCCTCTCCCTCCATCTCTCAGTCCCAGACTCATTTGATTTGGGGTGTAATTGCGGGTGCAGATCTGTGGCTGGGTGTGGAGAGGAGCGATTGCTGTGCTCCACTGAGTGCTGAGGATGAGATAGAAGAGAACAGTGCCCAGGAGACTCCATGCTGCTTTAGCTGGTTACCTAGACTCATACCTAGCTCCAAGCGCACTACAGTGCCAATGGGAAGCTGAGGTTGGCTTTGCCAGTTTAAGTCTCTCTTTGCCTCTTTCTTGTTCTCTGGCTCTTTCACACTTGACTCTCTCCCCTGTGGTACCTTCTTATTCTATTTTTATCTATCTAGCTATCCATCTATCTATCTTTCTATCCATCCGTCATATAGGTCCTGCTGTAGATGTATACCTAAAATATAGTATTTCTTTATGTGTCTTTCTCTTCCACACTCTTTCCACAAACATGCATTTTCAATTCGATGTGGACTTAGTTCCTGCAGATTTATCCTTGCTAGGGCTCGAGTTACCAATTACCACGCCAGGTGCCTTCACATTTTCGATTTCACATTCACTTGGCTAGAAAAGTAAACCCAAATATGTGTGAATGCATATTGCAGACGAACGCTGGGATGATTCTTTTTCCGAGAGTTGCTGCGTGGAGCCTTTCGAGTGCTGCCCATCAGGGAAGCAGTCGACCTTGAATGCTGGAAACAGTTCGTAGGTTTACCTGGAAAAGCCGACATGTTTTTTTTTTTTGAGAAATCAGCTGTGCAGCTTCTTCATGCTACACAAGCTGTAAGGTTCGGCAACGCTCATTGTGTGGCAGTGTGTGTGACGATGTTTTCTTTTAGTATGGCGGCTGGCCTCAAAAATGCAACAATCTCTGCGGCCCAAAGCTGGTAATCAAATCCCTCAAGCTGCATAATTACACCAACAGCCGACTGTTTAAACCCATCAGCCTCCTGGGGTCCCATGCCAACGTATTAAACATAGGTATAGCCTGTAATTAGAGTCAAGACACATTGAGTATAAAGTGAAATGCCCATGGACAGAGTCAAATATTAAGCAAGCTCCCCTGTGAGTTAAGACCCTAGCAATTAAGTACCAACATGCTACAGTACATAGCAATCACATACACTGGGTTATAAAGCTTGATTGCATGACATTGACAGGCAAACCTTCCCCCAAATTTGCTCCCATAAGAAATTAACTGGTGCCGTGTGTGATAAATATTCTGAGTGAGTCTATTTTGGTATGGTGAATACACAGACTCAGCTCCCTGCTCTCTGCCGTGGCCTTGAGATCCACAGAGGAGAGATCCAGGAGGGAAAAGACTTTTGAGTCTGGGAGCAGTTTTTCCGCAGGACACTCCAGGCCTTCACAGGAAATTATTTATTCAGGAAGTAAGCCATGGGGCCTACCCTGCCATCATTTAGGTGCATGCGCCTGCTTCATTTATCGTCCCCCTTTTATTGATTAATTCATGGCCCTGATTAAATTTTCACAAGTTGCCAATTGTCCTTCACAACGTCTGACTCCCCTGTCGATCTGGAGCCAGTGGGGACGACTGCCCTCCTGGTAATGGGAGAGAAAAGATGCCACTGCTCTGGAACGTTTACTCCCTCATCACAGACGAAGCTGGTCCGAGAGATCTTTCTCTGAATATTTTACAAATTGCAGCCCATTATAATCTTTCTTTTTTTTTGGTTACCCAGTGAGAGATTACTTAAATATTGATGATATGGTAATTCATCAATAATTGCAGGCTTCTCGGATAACAACCCACATATGGGCAAAGGAGAGTATCAATTAAGCAGTCAATCATTTCTTACTTAGAGTGTGCAGTGATACTTCATTAATCGAAGGTGTTTTCACAGTAAGTTGGGCATTAAATAGATTGCTATATGGTAAAATGTCCAATATCCAAGCTCCATAGCACTGGGATTTATCTCATTATTCATAAAGCCCTGAAGAAGCACTGACAGGAAAAATAATCTAAAGGTAGATGCAAATGGCAAGATTTCTTAAACTAATTATCCAACTAACAGCCACATTTTTTAGTTGAAGATACAGCAGGAACCTCTAGGAAAAGCTGTGATTTGAGATGAAAATTAGAGTTGGATGGCACTGTGAGTCACCTTAATACATTTAATGACCATGTTCAGGACACAAATGTTGCAAAAATGTTACAGGTTTGACTAGTTACTAACAAGGCAGAGAGAAAAAGAAAAGCATTGTAAGTTAACAAAGTTTCCCCAAAGTAACAGCTGAATTATCTTACATGCTTTGGCTCTGTCTCCTGAACTCCTGCTACTTTCCCTTTCATGTTCCACTTTTCTCAAGGCTATGACATATTAAGCAAGAAAACCCTTCTGACTACAAGAAATCACTTTCATTTCCTTGCAATAATAGAGTCAAAACCTACAATTATTTCCACACTTCTCTACCTGATTGCCTGATATGCAGCAGTGAACCAGCGCGCACACACACACACGCGCGCGCGCACACACCCACACACACCCTGGCACATACAGACAAAAAGAAAGAAAAGCAGCTATACTAACTTTGCCATTGGGATAGAATTTGTATCGCCACAGCGATAGATCAAGCTCATTCCCATAACAAGATAAAATTCTGTGCTGCATTATGCCCACACATATTTGGATGTGAGTTAAGAGAGGGCTTATTTCTGTGTGTGTGTGTGTGTGTGTGTGTGTGTGTGAGAGAGAGAGAGAGAGAGAGAGAGAGTGTGGATGTGTGTTGACCCAAATGTGTGTGCGAGGTCAGCTTTGGATCAGCCAGCATCACCCGTCTCTTTGGAAACTGGCCGTGTTTTCACTGAGCATCAGCAGCTCCTCTTCAGTGAAATTACTGCTGTGTCACAGCTGGGTGTGTAGTGTTTTGTTTTACTGGATGTGAAGAAGTTGGCAATTGGATACCAAACACTGCAGACCAGCACTGGACGCCTCGCACCAACTGGACAGGAGTGTCTGGGTGGACCAGCAGCAGAAACAGACGTGGCTTCACAAGAATAAGTAATTATTTGATTATCTGTTATCCATAAAGACATGCAGGGCTGATTAAAGGATGGATTGAGATCTATTTCTGCTCATCCTGTGCTGGAAAACATTTACAATTTAAACTCCAATGACTTCTGACAATTGATTTGTAATTACAATATGTAAGGATTTTTTTAATTATCAGGAGGCTGTGACATAATAATTCCCACTCTGTGCCAGTTAAACATGAATAAAAGAGATTATGCTAGTAATGTATTAAATAAATTGAATTGAAATAGACAACTAAAGATAAAATATGACACTTGACAAAACCAGTCTCACTACAAGGTCCACTCAGAAGCTGTTCTGGAGCTTTTGATTGTATCAAATAATCTTTCTGAGCAGATGGCATTGACATGGATATACAGACTCTGACAACTTTCCATCCATGTCAGCTTAAAAGTTTCACTTTAAAGTTCTTTTTTGACACTGAAAAAAGCAACTGACAAAAACAAACAAAGGCTCCAGAGTAGCTACTGGTCCTTGAGATCTGCTTACTCTAAGGTCAAAACATTCTTTCCGTATCAATGTTAACAATACTACAGCCATATGCAGCAAGAATCTCCTTAAAGCTGCATTATTACAGCCAACAAATTGAAGTCCAGAATTGCCTCTCATTTTAGCTCTGCCACCAACTCACTTGCTACTTACTAAGTTTGTCTGTTTGCTTTTTGGTGCTGGGCAGGTAGCGTACAGTGTGTTTTTAGAGCTTTCTTCGCCCCACTGAAAACAGCTACCTGCTGCTGCTGGTAAAGGTGATGAAAGCAGACAGGCGGGCCAGAAAACTAAAACATACATCCAAAATAGACAAAGCTTGTATGTGGAGCTGATGGGAACTATAGAGTTGGGTGATATTTGTTTTTGTCACCATAAGTGACCCCACATGTTAAAAATAAAAAAAATATTTCTTAGTGCAGCTTTAATGTTGTTGTCTCGTGCATTATATGTGAATCTCAGAAAGATTGACAAATCGCTGGGATTTTAATAAACAAATAAACAATCTCTGCAAATTGTAAACTCACTGTACGTATGGCAGAGGAATTATGACACATAAACTCCAAGTATGTTAAACAATTAATCTCCTGTTCAGAGAAGGCACAGCATGGAAGCTGTCGGACGGGTATTTAATAACTGAAGTGTTATCCAAACCGCAACCCTAAAATTAGTCACCACATTCAGTTGCCATGGAGAGTATCAGACAGGGCTTTGTCTATGTGTCAGGGAGAAGCATAAATCCCACAGCCCTGCGACAAAAGCCACTAGATTAGAAACACGGGAATGTGCTGAATGCATCTTTTCTATCTCTCTCTCTCTCCTTTGTTCTCTGCTCACTTTGCTGTTATGTCCTTTCTCACTCCTCTCATTCCAATTTCGTTCTCCTTACTACCTGTCTAAAGGGAGAAATGGACTCTTCTCACTGCCATTCTCATATTAGACTGCAACTGTGGCTTTTCTGTGTCATAGTGTCCCCCTGTATGAGCATTATTTCCACACACTCCTCTGCCTCTCATTTCTTTTATTACATTGGCACGTTTTCATTCTCAGTTTTACACATTATTTTCTCCCCTTTTTGTTGTCCTCACTTTCTTTTTTCTCCCTTCCTCCTTCAGTCCCTCTCAGACTAAGGGTTGCATGGCATTGCCCTTTGTGAAGGCACCATCCCACTGTAAACGAATGAGTCTGTCACACCTCAAACAATCTGCATTCATCATGTCTTATCTGCCTGGGCCTCCACGGCAGCAGCCATGATACCCGGGCTGAGCAAATGTGTTTGGGCCCGTGGCACGCAGGGTCAAGGTCTACAGCTCAGGGAAATAGCGCGCGGGCTCAAGGCTTATTTGGCGAGCTGGTGTTGGATTTAAGCATCAGGCTGTGGAGGAAGGGACAGGCGGCTTGCCTTATCCTTGATCCAGGATAACGTTCTTTCTCTTTCTTTTTTTCCCTTATTTGTCCGGGGACGGTTTGCTGACCATGCATGCTCTTTCACAGCAATGCCCAGCTTCATGCAGCAAGAGCGCACATATTAACATCTGGCGGGATAATAGGATAACCAGAGTCTTAAACCTAAACATAAACAGGTTTAAGTGCCTTGCTTGAGGGCTTATCATAATTAATTGTTGAGATGAGCGAGGAGAGACCGCTGCTTAATCACTTCCCCACCCTGAATTTCTCTTCCAGTTGCAGTTTCCACACTGGAGCATTTTCATTTACATCTACTTTAAAGTCATGCTGCATTGATGGTACAGATAAATAAAATGCATATAAAAGTTTCTTACGAAATAAGAGAAATAAGTTTGGACTCACTCTGAGTAAATTGTAAATCAGTGTTTACACCTATCAATTCAAAGAGGAAATATTATTCCAGCGAGGAATAATAGGTCAAACAACACTTGTGTGTTGTCTTATTGCCAGTTATCAAAGTCATTAACACAGACATAAACATGCAAGCTATTTCTGTAAACAAAAGCAGCACCATGAAGCTTATATTGATGACTTCTGTCATGAATATATATTTAGACTGTCAAAAACGCTTGTCAATATCAGTGGGATAGTGATGGAGTTTCAATAGAGTTGGGATCTGATGTGAATTTTTGGATTTCATAGCCCATGCTGTGCCTAATGGTGCCCACTGGTCTAGAAGGTAACAACAGGATAACAGAAATACGTGAAAAACAGAGAAATCTTTCGTATGTTTTAATCCATTACTCGTCACGATGCAGTTTCCGGAGCAGCTCTGGCTTTAAACTCTTGACTAAATTTTGGCATCTAACTGGCCTTCAAACACTAACGACGACAGGAAAAGTGTTTAAGAGCGCAGTGTTTGGAAGCGAGATTGAATGATAGCGGCGGTTTGAAGGTCAGAGCTGCAGCGCTGACCGAGCAACAGAGTCACTGACTCCACCTGCCGCCTGGCAGACCTCTGGGCTACCTATCACTCACCCACCCGGCGAATGGCTGCACCCTGGGTGACTGGACTACACCTCCCAGCTAGCCACTCTATCACTGCAGACAGCGCTCGCGGGAGCGTGGGCGGAGGGCATGTTGGAGGTCGTAGTCAAGCGCACGGCCCAACTGTTACATCTGGGTACGGGTGTGGGGGGGAAACGGAGAGGTCAAGGGTCACTTGGACATTTCGATTGACTGACTGCATGTGAGATGGGACTGATGATAGAGATGTAACAGAGATAGCACATTACACATGGAGCGTTTCCTGAAGATAATAATCATCACAAATACTGTGCTGGATGTCTGCAGCTGACCGTGAAAAAAACGCACCAACACATACGGTTATGTTTATGTTACTACTAATGTTTAGCTCGAGCAGACTTCGGTTTGTGACTGCATGCTGTCTAATTAAAATTACATCTCTATGTTCCTTCTTCAAGTCATCTATCACTGAACCGAAGATGTTTGAGCAGAAAAAGAATATGTACATTCCGCAAATTAAATTTTCATTTTCCCCTCTTATGCTTCTGACAGAATTATATATACTATTGTTGAAGTACCAAGTAGGAGTTAATATAAGTGCACTGGTTGTGCCGTTGTTATTTCTTTTGTTGTGTGTGTATGTTTCTTTTTCATAATTCAAATAGCTGAAGGGAAGTTCGGGGGGAGGTTATTCAACCACACCAGGAGACTTTGGTTCCGAGCTTGTGAGGATACACACAAGTTAATGAGCACCTTGAACAATGTTCTTCTAAATAAATTGAGTTAACCTGCATTTTAATTCAATATGGCCTTTGATTGAGTTGTTAATGCTTGTTTTTCATCCAGCTGCATGTGCGAGAGCTGGAGCTCGAAAATACCTCCTTTTGTATTTTGGCTCTGTGCTACGATGTGAATGGATTCACTGATGGATGCAACATGGATACCAATTAATACAGATAATAGTAATGCACTTACAGTGGCAGTTGAGTGTTCTGTATCTGCTCATTGCATTAGCATTTGTTGTAAGGAAAAGCACTATGACAGACAATATCTAAAAGCAGTGGCCTTTAAACTGATTTTCATTTCCCCCTAAACAAGCGTCCTAAAGCTCATGTGGCCCGGCAGTGGCTGTCGACAGTGAAGTACACTATTCTTGACTGATAGGGGCACTTCTCCGCTAATGCATATTTAATTGTGTGAGCCATTAAGATGCTGTATATTTCAATTACATACATACATTATACTTTCCTTGGAGGAACAGTTCTGTGTTTAATTTGATTCTGTATAATTACTGTAAAATGAATTTTAATTGTTATATCCAATCCTAAAATAAATTGGCATATATTTTCTGCTCCCTGCAGTGAGGTGACTTTTCATTTGGATTTGAAACATTGCAATCAGACTATATTTGGTGAAATTAAGAAAATGGAGTCCATCTAGATAACTATGTTTAAGCAAAAGCATGAAGACAGTAAGGCCTCTATTAACCCACTTTGCAGCAGAATCAAGCCCAGTGGAAATCTCATCATTGAGCAGTAACGTCTCTCTGAAGTCAGTGGATTTCAGTGTAAAAATGGGACTCCTTTTGTTTAACCAACATCAGACAGCAATTTTAGACAAATCCTAATTGGCCATGTTGTATCTCCATCCAGACCATTTCAAAAACATTATGGATGTAACAGTAGCCTGAACATCTGCCACAATTATTACAGTTGGCTGTCTATTTAAAAGAAAAACAAAACAAAAGAAAAAAGACACTGGGATCTGGGTCTGTGCTGCTTACTATGAAATTTCCCCTATAATAAGTCGACATATATGCATCCCTATCACTCTCTCCCTCCCTCTGTCTCTTTATCCATCGAGGGCTTCTGTTGTCCGAGTGGTTCCAGCAGATTCCGATGGGTAGAGATGAGCTTCCCCGATTCGAAAATCAGGAGACACAGCTTCCTCATAATTAGATTTGCTTTCTGTGTGGCGCCAGTCCCTTCAATCTAATCTATTTATGCATTCCCTCTTTCAGGCCTCATTGAGATTCTATCGCCTTGTATTTGTATCCCGCCTGTCAAAACGGCCTTCTTTTCTTCACAATTTTGGGCTCATTTCACTGGCGGAGATGGGCGATGATTGCCCGCTGGTCTCATCGCAAACGCAATGTGCTGGAACTTAAGAGGCTTCTCTTCTCTCTTTAAAAGGCTGGAGTGTGTGTGTCTGTGTTTGAGTGTGCATGTTTGTTTAGTAGGATGAGACATATGCTTGGCTGTGGGATGTGTTTGTGTTTTTCTGTATGTGTGCTATGGTTATTGTGCCTCTATGGTATTGATATGGGCAGCAATAAATAGTCTGTGCGTGAGTGTGTGAGGCAGAGGTGTAGGGTGGTGGTGCTGGCAGGGAGGAGAAGGAGAAGGTGGAGTGTTGAAGTAAGATTAACTTTATTGATCCCTGGCAGGGATAATTGGTTATTGTAGGAGCAAACAATAGGCTATGGATGAAAATGCAATAAACTGAACATGAAGATGTGTGCCATCCTACCAAAATAAATCTCTTCTTGGCTTAAATTAATTCTCAATCTACAGATTCTCGTATTTCTCAGAATGGTAACACTTAATGTGCACAGTTTTCCACCCCAACGTGTCACAGTTTTTTACCCTGATTGCCAAAGAGTGTGTTGAATTGAGCAAGGGTGCGTTTATTGGATTATGAATTCAACTTTTCCTTTGTGAGAGGAAGAATGTTATTTCAAAAGTTACATAGTCTCGTCTTAAATAAACCTTTTAGTTACACAGCAGACGATGTCAGCTTTGGGTTATGCAAAGAGAAAGGGATTTGCCAAATTACGAGCACAAGAGTGCATTGTTATCTGCTAGCATTATCAGGTAGGTATCAGGTACAGGTAGCAGAGTTTGTGAGTGAAGACACATAAACTTGCATGTGTGTGTGTACATGGAGCAGTCGGCGTGCGTCTTTTGTGCAGCTGTGTGCTTGAGTAGCTATGTACATGTTATTTGTTCGCATGAAAAGGAGAGAGCCTCAAAGTAAATAGGATCCAGGTGACTTGAGGCGGCTTCAGCTGTCTCAAGTGTTTCACTCCGTGTCTATCAGCAATGAAACCTGTCGCAGTTTGCTGCCAATTCTATCAGCGTGAATGGCAATGTCCCCAGAAGGACATGGCAAAGCGTCAGTACATCCGAACAATAAATTACCCCGAAAACAACAGCGAATGCTTTTCTTGACAAGTCGCTATTTTATCATTGTCCATCTGACACCATCTCCAGTGGCAAGCTGATTGTTCCACATTCAAACCAAATCAGGCTTTGTGGTGAAGCCATCTGCACTCAGGGAAATGAAAAAAGAAACAAACTGTGACTGAAGGTTAAGGTTATGGAACAACTGGAGTGATCGCCACAACATCTTGCAGTTTGCATAAAAGGTAAAAAAATAAAAACTGCCTTGTACAGTGTTTTAAAATGTTTTAGTATTGCGATTCTATATTACGATTTATTGCGATTTTTGTTTAGTTTTATAACACTACATGGGAAAAAGTTGAATCATACATTTCCAGAGACTGTATATCATCACGTCAGTTAGTCTTTCTGACTTTTATTTCAGCAGCATTATTGCTATACTGCACAGAAAAGTGTAAAGTAAAATTAATAATAACAATAGTATGAATAAATAGAGTGAATAAAAAATACATACTATTTGAAGTAAACCTAAACTGCTACATTCAGCTGTCCCTGCTCATCAGGCTCATGCCATAAAATAAAATAAGATGCTGACTACCCAGAATAACACAGTTTATGATAAATGATTGTTCCTTTTGGCATGTGAGGGTGTCACTGTGGACAGGTGAAGTTCTGTGTGTGAGCAGCTGTTGTGCTGCTGGTGCTTCAGTGAGTGACACAAAGGATGAGAGTGAGGCAGCAGTGTTGCAGTCTGTGTGTGGTTTGTGTGTAGTTTGTCACTACTCTGGGGACAGCACTGATCTATAATCTGCAACAGCAGGGGGGCTTCATATTGATGGAGGTGCATGCATTGACATTGTGTTTGTCTGTCCGAAGCTCCGTCATAAACATACATTTGTATCCAGTTTTAAGCCACATTTTATTATTCACTTAAGGCAGACTATATCGGTTTGACTTTTCTGACAAAGGTCATTTTTAGGAAATGTATAACAGTTCTGCAAAAACCAAATGTGAGTTTTGAGAAATGTGAATTTTGTGACTCAAACCTAGATTGCTACGTGTTTCAGGTAATTTGAAATACCAGCTCAAATGCTTTCTGGGAGACTTTATAAAAGCGAAATAAAAAAAAGAAAAAGCACAAGCTAATACCAGTCTACCTTTAAGAAAGGAACATAATGCCAGACTATAAGTACAGCCACTCACTAGAGAACAACCCAAGTAACTAAAGTGTAAAAATCCCTTTTCTAAATGTGAAAAGATACATCTATAAATTGAAGGTGTTGTTGCAAGTGTTCGCTCAACTCTCCCTGTTGAATTCAGATGGTGAAAAGAGCCGAGCATCCTATAGCAGCTATGCTAATTGACTGCGTTGAGTAAAAGCCAGTCAGTATGACAGCCTATCTCTGTGATGCTTGTTTCCTGTGTGCATTCAGATCTCTTGGGCATGTAATGCAGCTTTGCTTCCTGAGAGCTGCAACCAGCAGCACTGTTCAGCTGGTGACACCATTACAGTGAGTGATGGTCTGTCTGACAGGGGCTTCTGTCACCACTTGCAGGAGGAGTCAACGAACTGAACAGTCTCTCAGCGACTCAGAAGCTCTGCTTGTTGCCAGAGGGATAAACACTGACACTGGTTGCTTTTAATTTTACTCTGTCTAGTTGAGCATTTGTCAGTTGAACGACTTGATTGTGGTCTCTAAAGCATTTTAGTCCACTATTTGACAAGTATTCACTTCCTGTTATCTAACTGTGAAGGTTTTTTTTGTGGAATTGTGGTTGGATGCCATGTAGTGTTGAGTGCTCACATATACTAAATATATGCTCTCATTTAAGAGTTTAATTGCGTTTGTATAGACATGTTCACGTGTGTGTAGCTTGTGAGTTTGCATGTCTGTGACAAACCCGAAGTTCACGGGAGCACCTTGAACCTACGCCTCACAATACTTTGCAAATAAGATTAGAGCAATTTAATTAGGCAGAAAGCCACAGTGATAAAGCCATTAAATTAGTCACTGGTGCAGGGCAACAGTGGCAACGAATCCCACTAATTAACCTGTGTCTCTTAGACTGTTACAGCCCAGCTTGTCATAATGACAAAAGCTTGATGCTACAATGACCCAAATGTCCTGACCTTATCCAAAGCACTTAAATTCTCATCTAGTTGCAAAATTGGCAAAGTTCATTAGTGTAAACATGCAAAGTGTGCAACATCCTCTTGTTTTTTCCAACTCACTGGACGTTTGATGGGTGTAAAATGTAAATGGTTAAAGCAGGCTGGATTCACGTGAATGATCACAAGCATAACTGATCATTTTCGCTTTCATCCTTATCCTGAACTCATTTCTTTGAGTTTAACCATAATTTCATTTGAGTTTTAAAATTATATCTGAGCTTGGTGCATGTACACAAATAATCATGGACTTGAACTGATTTTTCTGCTGCATGCACAACCTTAACATCACCTTTATGGAAAAAAAAGCGACACTTTGTTCTGTGATGCTGAAGATTAGAAGCACAACATCCTCTTTTATTTAGCAAAATTGCCCCTGGATCAAGCAGCCGCTATTCTTCTGAATGGTTTCTAGTACTTGACCCAAGACCAAGCCTAAAGCAGCTCAAGCAGAGTCATAAAGATGAGAGTATAAAAATAAATCCCAACTCAGAATGAAAGCGGGGCTCGATTGCAGAAATAACATCTTGTGGCTCATCACCTTGTGAACCCTTATCTCCTTCCAATCAAACAGAAAAACACTTGAAAGTCATTTTTCATTCTGCTGTGGCTTTGGTAAAACACAAAATAGTATTAATTACTTTACCTGTCCACATTTTCCTAATACTGCAGCTAGAGGGCAAGCTAGCATAGAAAACCATCTTACTGTATCTCTCAGAGGGTTAAACATGGCTACTTTCAGTGGTGCTGAAAGCCTGTATGTTAACATATTGTCTTCATATGATATAAATGTAGGATGTTCAGCATGCCTGCAGAGTGATAATGCACGGTGCCTCACTCTGTTGTGTATTGCCTTAATGCAAGAAGAGCACAAGATGATACTTTTCTCTATTTTTAAATGATGAGAGGTGAAACCTTCAGATTATTTGACAACTCACCAGACATCTTATCTCAGAGGCTTTCATTCGCAGACATGCACTTACATGCAAAGCCCTAGCGAGAAACAGCAAGACATAAAACATGACATCTTAAAGATTTAACATGAAGGTCTGAGCAGCACTTGATGTTTCTGTTGGTCTTTGACACGGTATCCGTTTTGGGTGGGTAGCGCTTCTGGCACACGTTGGCTGACTGCAGCACCCATGGGACCGTGCCTAGCCCCTGGCATTGTCATTCTTCATTGATCAGAGGGGAGAGGCTAACAAGGTCTCCAGGCTACATGCTGCTCTCAGCCTGCTGTTAGATACCCGCTCCTACTACTCAATCTGGGCTGGGCTTTAATGCTCTCTCACTTCGAGACAACAGGCTCTCTTATTCAGGACCTACTGTAAATTTCCATAAAGGGAAATTACGGTTGCCCATTTTAAACTTTCATCACAGCACACTGCATTGAGGAAATTCAACCGATATTTTGATTGTGGTCACTTTCAGTTTTAACTCGAAATAAAGTGGTTTAGATGATCTGGCGAAACTGTTGGCTTGTTTAAAACCTGATGATCAGATCAATTGCCGGTGTTGTGTTTACAGCTTCTTGTGATGTCCCTGAGTTGTTAAAAGAAAAAAATAATTTAATGCACCTACGAGTTTAGAGAAAGAACGTCGAGAGTGAAGATAACAAGCATGGCTCAGTCATCCTCTCCTTTTCAGTGACACACTTTTAGCAAAGCCATTTACACTGCACACCTGCTGACAACAATCCCTCTGTCACAGTGACTGAAACAACGTAAATACTGCACATAGCACAATACTCCCATATTCAGTAAATAGACGAGGGGGACCTTACTACTGCTTGTATCACAAAAGTGTATTCAAGAATGTGCATAATGGTACCCTGATTGCACAGCAGTAGGCTCTTATTCAGTAATAAGACCAAAAAAACACAAAGTTTACGCAGTAGGTATGTACTGGGAGACTGCTGTTAAACCCCTTGTGTGAAATATAATCTCAGTTAAAGTCCTCCTCTCAGTTTCTTGCTCTGTGTTGGTCTTAACACCAGTAAAGTGATCCCTACTAAAGTAAAATGACCATTAGCAGGGACACATTGCCATCATGGATTTAAGCGAAGTTATGTACAGAGCATAGCTCATTAGATTGCCTCCACATCATCAAATCCAGTGTGGTGATCCTAGCCCCTCTTACCTGCAACCTGCATAGCAATCATCCCTCCCTCTGACCTACTCCGCCGACCCACCACTTGCCCTCTCTCTGCCTTCTTCCTCATTAGCGGCTGGCTCTCAATAAGGAAAATCCATTAGTAATCCTACTATCTCACACAGCATGAATCTGGACTTTTATTTCCACTTTTTTTATTTTTGCATTCACTCAATCATTTGCTGCTTTCTCCCTAATTTGCACGCGCACAAACATGAGCACAAGACCCACTTTTCACGCTGACATGTTTTAATTTTTGCTGTCACTATTCTTACTCCTGGCATTCTGTTTGTCTCTCTCTGCGGCTTCATGCGCTTAATTCCCTCTCTCCCTCCACATGTCTGTGAAATACCCAGAGAGCACACATACAGGCTCCCTCCCACGCACTCCTCCTCTGGCATACGGTGCATCTGAGCTGGGTGAAATCATGGTCAGGAGATGTCTCTGCCGCTTGGATCTAAATTGGCCAGTCCTGAACTCCGAGCTTCAGAGGATGGCCTGTGGTAACAAGCGGGAAAGAGGTGAAGCCCCAGCAATATGCAGTGCCAATCACTCATTAAGTTTGCAGGGGAACTTTGCTGCTCACGGGATGAGGAGGAGGATTATATAATTAGGCGAGTCGTGAATATTCAAATGTACATATGTCTCACGTGAATATTTATGTCATCCATCTACGAAACGAGCCGAATGATTGCAATATCAGAGTATGCAGATGGCTGAGAGGCATGACTTGGGGAAACCTTGTAATAAAGTAGAACATGTTCAGTATGAGGAAAACAGACTCTTTAAAATGCACTAAAAATACAAATAATACGAAAGGTTGCAGCCTGAAGTCACCATACACAGTCAGTATTGGGGTAGGAATCATATAACAAAGAAATGCTGCCAACTTCAGATGAATGGAACCAGATGGGGTAATCATACAATTAATCTATTTGTTACCTGTATCACCCTGACGCTACGTGATACAAACCAGACTAAATTACACCAATTAGGTCTCTGTGATAGATCTAGTTGCTCTTCTTCCTCGTACCTTAATTAGTTATTTTTGTGCTGCTATTTTTCTTAATTGAACACGTCAAAAAAATGCAGTTAGCACAAACAAACCAGAGCTAATTGTGGTGTGGAACAATGACAGGGGCGAGAAATGAATTAGCTTGGATGACATGTGCAGTATGTGTGACTATAGTGCGTATGGGTGAATGTGTGCATATATCTGTGTGAGCATGGCACGTAGTGTGGGCACGAGTCACATGCGTCAGGAGTGGTTTGATGGAAATACATACATCAACACCTTCGTCTGGAACTGACCCGCACTGCTTTTAAAGGACCACTAAGGTCATTTTCCACTTTAAGCCCATTAATTACATTGTATACTTCACATTACTGCGGACCATTCGCTAAACCATGCCATAGATTTTTAGATTGATTTCTTACCTTCCAGGCAGCCACTGGTTTTCCATGTTTTTTCAGTACACTATGAAACTCAATGTTCACTGAGACTCATTTAGTGATTTTTTAATTTTTTTGTACAAACATTAAGTTATCACTGTGTTGTAGTGCAACTGTGAACTGCTCTTGCTGTTGCTTTCCAGGACTGGTTAACAACTGAGCCTTGAAAGTTCTCATACCCGCCAAGGACCAATAGTACAAAAACTATTTGACTGTTTGTTAATTTTTTACTTAGTATAGTTAATGTTTGGTTAAGTTTAGACAAATAAATCTACTCGGTTAAGGTTAGGGAAGGATTGTCTTCATGGTGTAAAGAAACCAATGTTGATTGTTTTTACAAGGGATGCCAAACGTTCCTGCTTCCAGAGCTGTGCATCGCGGCTCACACTCCAGATTTGTGATTCTCTTGTTGTGCCCATCGATGGCTACTTCCACCGGTTAGAGAAACAATTGACCAATAGGCAGGATTAAAACTGGAGACATCGTCTTCCTACATAGCCAGCTAGCTATGTATCAACAAAATTGCAACATGGCTGGATTACATTAATGCAGCTGTGTACATGTACACAATGTCAGAAAGAATGGAAACAATTGTGCAATTAAGTTTAATTGTCAGTCTAATGCTAACTGTGGTCTCTGGAGTGAAAATCACATAGTTTGTACAACAAAATGTCAATATTTTAGTGGAAGATGAGTCAGACGATATAGCAAAACGAGTCAGAAGTAATTACAACCATATCTGTCTTTTTCTCATACCAACAAAGGCCAGATAAGGCTGCATGGAGGTTAATTCCAGCTGTCACTTCAGCTGTGCTAAGATATCGACTACGCCTCGACCTAACCTTGTCATTCCTCCGGATTGCAGCCACCACACAGTTGGCCCCACTCCCATTTCACACTCGCAGGGGTTAAAAGCACGTAGCCTTTATTCAATCTAGCTCTTGATCATGCAGATAATGACTTTAGGGAGCTAGTTAGGCCGTGGGACACGAGGAGGCTCTCTTCACATGACAGCCAGCAGACGGGATAAAGAGACCGCTGGCCTTGCCAGGATGACAAGCTGAAGGCGTTCATATTCAGCAGGCAGCTTCTTAGGATATAATGTGTAACCAGCTCCAATTCAAAGAGTACGTGGGCAGGATACAACTGTGTTTGCACATGTGTAATGTGTTACAGTTAAGCAGCCTCTGTGAAGCTGCATGGGTTGAAAATACATGTGGAAACTGCGGGGAAGAGATTTTTGCTGAACTTGGAATGTGTCATGTGTAATATCTTACAAACACAACCACGGGCAAGGTCAACCCAACTTTCTACGCAAAAAAACCCCAGAAATATTCAACCATACAGTAAAGTACAGTAGTGCTGCAGCTGTCCTCGAGTCTGCAAACTGTACTTGTGTACAGTAGATTTGGCGCATGAATAGTAATGGAGGTCATCTCCTATAAAGTCACAACCGGGCAGAATTGTTCTGACACACACTTGTGTTAACTCCAAAGTGTCAGAGCAAATTTACTCTCTCTCTGTCTCCCTTTAGTGCATGCCCTCTTTCTTTCCAGTGCTCTCTTTCTTGCTTGCACAGGAAATTTAGCGGGATGCTCATTCTCCAGAGGTGACACAATTTCCTTCTTCTCACACTTGAGTCCCCCAGTCAACATCTCTCACTATACATTATAGCTAGGTAATGTCAGACCTTACCCTCATTACCAGTCGTAATCACGGAGGGACAGAGGTGGCTAACGTATGCATATGGAGAGAAAATGGCTGTGAAGTAGGGTGCAGCACATGCAAATTGAGGCCTCATTCTCAAACTGTTCGAGACTGCATGCTTTTCTTCACTCTAAAAATTGAATCATGAAATTAATTGGAGAACCACTTGAATAGGACTTATATAGAAATGAAAGCTATCATCTCGTTTTTGTATATCCTCTCTTTATGCTGTTTTTATGTAGCCGGTATGATACCACTCAACATCTTTACTTTAACCGTTTTACATCCACCCTTTGCCTTTCTACTGTCAGATATAAAGGATAAGGCTGGGGGTATTGTATTTTTTTAATTGATTATTGTCAATAAATCCCATGAAAAGCCCAAAACTATCACTGAATCGATCCTAACAAGTATTGTCACATACACTGCTGTTAATACTCACTAGAACACCAAATGTGTGTTAATCCGCAGCTGAAAATAGTCCCCAACAAATTCACAGTTTGCTCTAGATTAAGTCAATTATGTTGCCTTTTTTTTAAAATACATAGGAGATAGAAACTATATAATGTGACCTGTTTTGAGTGGACTTGGGACTGATTGCTACAGTCATGGGAGATTGTGGGTTTCGGGCTTTGTATGGGATTCATTGACATTAAGGAAGCATAGAATAACCTTAGAAGAAGTAGGTCATCATCGTCATCACTTACTGATGTGTACACGAGGGACCTACTTGTGCACCTAATCCAAGACACAAGGTGCGGTCGTGCATGGTTGACATAGACACGGCACGTTCCATTTGGGCCTGGAGAGTGACTTGTTCCCAGGGAGAAGCCCAGTTTGCCATGCAGATGGCCACAGCTGTGGCACATTGGCATACGTTCTGTTCTGCTCTGGGTGACCCTCCCCTGTGCCGGCGTGGCTAAACGCTGCAGCTGTGGTGAACCTCTGCCACACACTCTCACTCAGCCCATCTCACTCACTGATGCTTTTTCCCTCACATACAAACACACACACACACACACACACACACACGTGCAAACAAGCTCTTAGTCTCTAGGGATGTATATCTTCATCTGTGAATTCAGAGAAAAACAAACCGCCATCAGAAAGTAACATATGGCCCACTTCTACTGGAACACATCTCTTGGGCTCTAACTGATACAGTAACACAAAAGGGCCCAGTGGCTTGAATGTTGTGCACTGCAGTTTGAGTGTTGGGTGGAATTATTTGTCGACTATAACAAGACTTTGTACAGTTTTCAGTTTTGCATTGTTATTGCTTCTGAGGATGCTATGGCTCCTGTCTTTGCCAGCTTTGAATCCCAAGGACGATTGGAAGAAGAATCCGGCAGCATAGACAATCACAAAAACTCCTTCATTTATGCATGTAGGTCAGTGAAGAATTCTTATACAAGCATAACCTTGTATGAGTAAATTTTCCTTTTGAGTGGGAAGGGGAGGGGATTAACAAATGACATTCAGGCAAACAAAAAAACTCTACACTGAGGAACAAAATTAGACAATGATAAACAACAACATAAATATCACAGTAAGTGCAACATGGCGACAAAACTAAATGAAAGCAGAAGGAATAATGAAAAGGGATTAGGTAATAAATAATAGTAAGCATGAAGAGAGGCAACATTAAAAAAACAACAGAACAGCAGGACACATCACGAGAAACCAGAAATAGGTAAACTGGGAAAAACACTGCCACAGGCATGAGACCAATATTAAGATCTTGTGTTGCAGTACACTCAATAAAATGTGCAAATGAAGACACAGCATGATATTTAAATCCACATTCAATATTTAAAACCTTTTTCCTCAGTCTACAAACACCACCGTTACTCAGCTGAGACAGACCTAAGGCTCAGGACACTGATGCTGCCCACACCTTGTGCACCTGATCAACTCCACATCTACAAAGAGGTACATTGTATTTCTGAATTTTGTTGAGCTTCACCAACAAGAGAAGATTGTGTTGTGACAGAGAGCTCGAGGTGATGTGATGTGCAGATGGGTGTCTCATCAGGCACATTCTGGAAACTCAAATCACTTGTTCTGGCTGCCTGAAAACAACAGTTTGTCCTGACGTATCACCACTGAAAGACCAGGAAACTAAAAGTCATATTACTTTGATATAATACCCTATTTGACAAAAAATATGTGGACACCTGAAAAAAGCTGCAGATACCCATACCATGGGCATTAATGTTCTGCAGAGCCTCCTCCTCCTCCTCCTTTCTACAAGAATTTGTAACCTGGCAGCAGAGATTTAGATCCATTTAGGGCCTGGCTCACAGTTGACATTCCAATTTATTCCAAAGGTGCTAGATGGGGTTGAGGTCACAGCTCTGTGCACACCCCAGTACCAATACCAAATGAAAATGATATATTAGTAACTTACGTCTTCATTAAGCACAAATTAGTGATTGATTTCGTGGGATTTGTTGACAATAAGAAAAACATAGAATAATGCCGACATTATCCTTCAAAAGAAAGGCATCAAGTTTGTCCACACCAACTCCATAAAGGAAACCAGTTCATATGGACCCTTAACTTATGTTAAAAAAAGAAAATACCTACCGCAAACTGCTGAAACTAAGGAGCTGCAGCAAGACCATGAAAAACAGCCCTTGGAATTGTGTCCATATTGGACGATTGAACACCATGAAGTAGTTTGCCCATAATGTAGCAAGGCAGAAAGTAAGGGTGCGGAGGTCAGGTTGGTTGATAGGTGTGAAGCACACCTGACTTTAATGCAGGAGACCTTAACCATACTGTAGTTGCCATGCGTAGATATTGTAGAATGTTTGAAAATAAATTTGCCATTTGACTTTTCTGGGATTTTACAGAATCGTCTAATATTGACATTCTTATCTGGTGAACGGGTTGGAAAAACAATCCCAGACCAATAGTATACAAAAAATATGTGTCCACATATGTTTGGGTTTATAGTGTATAATTCTACTCTTATAATATAAAACTGTATCCAGTTACAATACTGAAAAACTACCACATACATCAAAGTAGAGCTCAATTCAAGAAACAACCTAGCTGTATAGCTGCTTTTTCTTTCCCCTGAAAGTCAACAGATGCCACATTGTGAACTGCCAGCATTATTTACTGCCAGTTAGAGCAGAAATCAGTGGCTTCAATTGCCTTAAAAGGTTTCTCAATCTTAAGGACCCTGCAGAAAAAACAATGAATCCAAACAAACAGAATGGCTTAGGGTTTACGTAACACTGAGGTGTGAAAAAGGACAGGATACAAAAATGCAAACAATGTAGTTTTTGCCATGAAAACAAGCTGATTTTCTGTCTCTTTTTTTTCCACACAGTGCAGCCAGCATTATTGTTTCAGTAGCACTGGTTCAATATTGTGGTATGTAGCCTACATACTGCGTTTCATCTGGTATGAAAAATTTAGAACATGTGTTATATCACCATCAGAGCCACAGAGACATGAATATCAAAGCACGCTCTCTCGGTTTTGTTTCATAACACCCATACAATTCTCTTTCTACCTCTCCCTCACTACTCTGATGCAACATATGAATGTGTCTACTGTACATGAACCTTGCATAGAAAACATGGAATGATCAATGTTGAAACAATGGCGTCAGACTAAACTAGTGCTCACTCCCCCTCTATCTCGTCAACTCCTTCCAGCTCCCAAATGAACACAGATGCCTACTAATAGATTCTGCTAACTCAAAGACCATCTCTGGTGTAGCCAATACAACACAGCTTATGATATATTCCCTCTTGATATTAAAAACAAGTGGGATGAGCAGAGGGATTGTCTGGGTTCTCTTATCTGACTTCTGAGATCCACCCCCCACCCCCCCCCCCCCCCCCCCCCCCCCCCACACACACACACACACACACCCACATACACACACACACACTCACATACACACACACACTCCCTCTTGCTTCTTGCTTCCTCTCTTCCTCCTTTTGCTCTCCAGAATGTCACAGTGATAACACAGAGTGATGAGGGGGGAGGTATGCATTCTGGAGGAATAACAATATGGGCTAAGTTCAACCCCCCCCCCCCCCAAATATTCACCAAATCCCCCTGATGCTGTTCTTAGATCAGCCTATTTGTTATACACAGGTATTTTGCTGGTGTGCAAGAGATGCTAAGAGAGACAAACTCATGTTTGACTAGTGTCATTGCTGCCTTGTCTCCTCTCGACACCGACAGTCTATAGGGAAACGTGTGTTGTGTGTTGCCCTACATTAAGTGCAACCTATCTCGCTTTCTGCTGCGTTGTGTATGTGTTTACACTGAATGTAAGTGCAGAATTCTACTGTTCATTTGCTGTGTGTGAACTTCATGTGCTTCTTTAAACTGTCACTTAAAGGCTGAAACAACAAGCAACAACAACTTGAAAGGGATTTGGTGACAGCATTGCAAAAGCAAAGCCTACATATATTTGTGTGCATAGGCGGGGTTATGGGGGGATTTGCCCTTGCCCTTTTGTCGTTGGAGCTCCCGTATATGTCATCATCCATGTCAATTATTGTAATGTTAGGAGGTTCGACCTCTATTTCAACCTTGGAGCCCCTCCCCCTTCAGGTTGAAACAATAAAGATTATAAACAGGCATCGCTCATGCAAGCCACCTTTACATGAACAACAGAAATTAAATTATAATATAATTAAGTCAATAATGCATGTAAAACAGAGCCCATGTCAACACCATTCGCTGATTGTTTTAATTAGATTTTGCTCTTAATCTATCATCATTATAAACACTAGTACACCAACTAACACAGTTGGCGTACAGTTCAGCACGCTATCTGGAGGTAGAGGTGAGCTGCAGGCTGGATTGTTTCCCACAGCTGCTCATTTGGTTTGTTTTGTTTCTGTCTTTTCAACTGTGATTTGTAATTTTAGGAATGAAGTCCATATTTTTAACCCCCGAAACAGAAAAATCTAATTTTTGGTCAAAACCCCTCGTGTCCTTGATATCCATTGAGGATAAATCAAAGATGCTCATAACTTCAAATTTTGCATAATAAACGTCCTGTTTAGATGTTTTCTTTAGTATCAAAAGTAGTCCAGTGACTGTTGTCTGCACTTCCATGGTTACAGTGCAAACAGGGACTGCAAATAGCTAATGCAGGATGACTTTTCATGGTGCAGCTTCCCCAAAACATAAGTAACTATAGGCTAAAATGTGGCTGGTGTAAACCCACAGCTATCTCTCTGACTTAATGGAGACCTTATACTTCCTTTTTGCAGCCCCCAAAAACTGTAGTTCCAAAATTCAAATTCATTCAAGTTTGTCCACATAGAAGTAAGAAAACAACAGGAGTGATAAAGTCGATGACTTAATTTCTTTTATATGATATATTTATAGCTCAAACTTTTGACCACAAGACTGCTTGCCTGAGGCACTGATGTCCATGCATCAATATCACTACTTATCACCAACACTAATCCCTTTTAGCGTCAAAAGTATTTTGATTATATTAAATTCCCTTTAAAGTGGCATAGAGAACTTTTTTGCTTTTATTCATCATTATGAAGTAAATGTTGTTGCACAGTGTAATGGCTATAGAATAATGACACCATTTGCATTTACTTTGATTCCCTTTAAGACTCACTTTCACTATGCAATTCTGTCAAGACAAGGAAGGAAGGCTCGATTCACAGCCAGCAGCTCATCGATTTTGTTCAACCGAGATCGGCACTTCCGGTTGGAAGAGAGAGGGGCATGTAGCCTCTGTTGTCTTGGCGTTCTCTGAAATGAGCCAGGGATTTTGTCAGAATTGCATGATCCGATCTCCTAGTCTGCTGTAAGATGTGTACAAAAGACTGTTCTGACACAGACTGCAAACTAATAGGCAGATAACTACTAATTCACAGAATCTGGAGACACTGAGCCTGACGTTATGCATCTTGGTCATCTAGCAACAAAGAACACATTTTCTTGCGGTGGCTTCTCTAGAATAAACAGAGGTAAAACTAATTACATTCTGTTATGATCGAGGAGTTGATAAGCAGACAGATGGTTTTTGCGACGGCCGCACAAACATCTTTAGCGTTTAGATATGGGGGTGTAACGGGGAAAAGTTGAAAAGTTGTCAGTTGCCACTTTAACTTTAACTAAAAAGATATTTAACCAAATAAACAGACTATTTAAACAAAGGCTCAGTCAGTTTTCTTTTCTTTTTATCGGTTACTCACAGGGGTGCAGTGGGAATATGAGCTCCGACTGATCAATTGACAGCTATTGAACTACAGCCAGTCAAAAATTATCGACAAATTCTCTCTGTCAGCCATGACAAACAATTTGCTTAAGGCAAAGCCAATCACTATTGAAATGGTTTGACTGATAGCCTATCATAAAATATGGCACCTAATCATTATCAAGACCAGGCACAACAGGTTTTCTTCACCACAGCAAAACAACAAAACATGATGTAGTAACTGGTTTGAATACGGGATTTGTTCAAATGTGAAAAACATAAACTTCTTATTTTGGTCACTAGTATAACATACACATTTCTTCAAATGTATCTGCATGACACCATTAAAAAAGAAAAATCACCATAATAAGCTTTTTAAAAAAGAAAAATCTAAACAGCTCTCCATGGGGAAACAATGATGCACTCATTAAATTTCTAATGAGAAGTGCCCCTTAAAAGATTATCTGAATGACATTTCAGCTTTATTACATAGTTCACGATGCAAAAATACTTTTTAAGAAATCATTTTTTTCTGCATCTTTTGTGCAGTCTTTTTGCCTCTCAATAGAGATGCAGATCGAAATTAGCTGATTTCAAACTCAAGGTGTTGCAATTACATGAAGCACTTAAACTAAGCGAGCAAATAAAGAATAAACAAACAAACCAAAAGTCATGTAATTCTTTGTTCTTATGACAACACTTAGAAATAGGAAAATAAAATCTAGAATCAGAATGGATGGCGGGATATGACTATTGCAAAAAGGTTTTCCACAACTCACGAGGCACTTTAGCTTTAATTTCAACATTACAGGCCAAGGCTTCTCTCTGTCTCCAAATAATACACACACTCGACCAAATAGACTCAAAGCTACAGAGAAGAAAAGCCTTCGCCACTTAATAGAATGCACGCACACTTACCCTCACACACACTCACATCCCAGCAGCCCTTGCTTTGCATAAACCAATAATGTAAGGGAAAGAAAGTCATTCCCTGATGAACAGTGTTATGAATAATTTAAAATAATACAACTGAAAACCATCTCAAACTTTTAAACTTGCTCCAATCACATATTCAAAAAGTCCATAAAGAAATGTAATGGCAGTCAATAGATGTAATGGTGCAGAATCATTGTACAAATAAGATGAGTTGCTTGCATTTACAACCAATTGAATTCAATAAGAGCTAAGTCTGCTGGTTTGATTTTTGCTGTGATGGATTGTAGTCGAGCCTGCTGAGCAGCAGCGGGCTCATGGATGCTGCTCTGCATTGCGTGTAGTCACAGAGTAGAGCGAGCTTTGATGTCCGTATATCTCCTCGGGGTTGGGGTGACCGCTACAAACAGATAGTAAGGAGATCTATGTACGGTGGATGTATGTATGTGCTGCAAGCGCATCTTGATAAAGATGTAGCTGTAGACCTCGTTGTGGTGCTGCCAACCGGAGCTAAAAACAGGTTGGCACCCACCTCTGGGGGCTCACAGTTAGCACAATCAGTGTGGTCTGTTCCTGACACACTGGCCACTGTGAAATGATGATGGTCTCTCAAGGGCCATTGTTGAAAGATAAACTCCAAACAGAGACGTGATGTACAGATGGTTTTTAAAGCAGGCTTGTTTTGATCAAGTTTAATTTAGCAATTTCATTGAAATTTGAGCTATTTTTAACGTCCAGTTTTTGTGAGTGCCACCTCTTATAGTGCTGTGCTAGTAAAGACAAACGTAATTACGCAATCCACCATATTCCTAGCCCCCACCTTCAGGTCATACCTTTCGATGAGCCAACCAATCCAAACGCACATGGCTAAACACAAAAACACCACTCAAGATGCTTCATGTATGCTCCTTTCACTTTGTTGACAAGAAGCCCACAGACGAAAACCTGCATCTACAGGACTACAGGTATGCTTCTAGGTTTAGGGAGAAGAATACATCGTTGTAATATTTGTCTGTTATGGCAGAGCCGGCTAGTTTTACAGTTTCCTGTACAGTTAAAAAAACGAGGCAAATATTAATAGTTACAAAACATATTAAGTACTGTATAACTAATGCACAACTCATGCTGATTTAATCACGCATGCACAGTCAGGATGTTTTATGAATGCCTGTTGTTACCATTAAAAATAAATTAGTCGCTATCAGTTTAAATGCTTGGTTAATGCTTAAGGGATCATTAGTAAATGAATATTAACTCACAGTTGACTATTTATGCCACCAAATGAGCTGTTTAGAAAAGAACAGTACATGTAAGCTGTTTTTATCATGCAGCAACATGTAGATGACTTCAGCTGACTGATCAACTACATCTGATATGACTGAAATGTATAACATATAACAAGAGCTGTATTTAGTTTTATTGTAGAAATGTATTTCGTCAGAGTGAAAAAGCCTTGGAAGCAGTTTTTGAGCCACTGTTAACCACTAGAACTTGGACTTTCAGTGATATTTCTTTTAGGAAGCCAACTATTTTTGGTAGTCCAGAGTATTTCTTTTTTCTTAATGAATTTTAAAGCAAGGCTAAAAATTAAATGCATATTTTTATACAGTATTTTTTGTGTTTCTGTTACATGTACTACATAGGCTTATCATCTGTCATCAATGAAATGTATTTATTTTCAAAAGCTCCAGATATTTGGTGGCAATCTGGGAAACAGAATATTTTGTCAAATAAAACGTACATTTCCAGGTGCTCAGCTGTTGTCCAGATGACCAGCTTGTGAGCTCTGCAGCCCCAGACACATCACTGTCATCAGGCCGGATCTGAGAAAAGAGATGTGAAATGACATGCATTATAATTTGTCTAAAAATCTGTCACATTAGTTTAAACATAGTTTTCACCCACCTTGAGGTGGTATCCACTCTGCCAGTTTGGAAGAATGACATACTGCCCATCACTCAAGCGTCGGATGTCACCCTTTGGCCATCCAAGAAACAGTTCAAGTGTCAAGGCACTCTTGAGGGGACCCTTAATCTCAAGGAGATGTGTTGAGTACCTGGCTCCCAACCAGGGATGATCAGGACACACCACCAGGCCTTTCTTCTCTACAGTATGCCCTTCAACCTCCAGGAGTTTGATGAATTTGTCCTCATTTTCTTACCATGAAGGTGGGGTGTTCATTCAGGGATTTTTGTGGGGAAGTAGAGCTCTGTTTGGGAGATTCAGTGCATCATGTCACAGTTGTGATTCGTGATCTGTTATTACATGATTTTTTTTTTTTACTTCTTGGTAGCTTGGTAGTTTCTATATTGTTAGGTGTTGACTGTTGATTGATCATGAATAAATTAACCCACACAGAAATCAAACCATATTGATGTATTGTTCCCAGGCCACAACATTTTATTTCTTGTATTTTTGTGCCAGTGAAACATTGTCATCAATCTCCCCTTCACGATGTGTCTTTGAAGAGAGCTTATATTTGATTTTTTTCTTCAAACTGAGGTCGATCTGGTTGTGGAAGGGTTTGAAAATCACATGCCTCATCAGTACAGTCTGCTCCACAATCATCTGTCATCCACTTCTTTCCAAGGCATCATCCAGCCTCCCTTTGACCGGCTGCCCTGCTGTACAGTGGGTTGGTCCGGTGGGACACAATGGAGGTCGTATCTGGAAGGGGACAGTACATCAGTTGGACGCTAATCGGCAGACTCACCTTCAAAATGCTCCCCTCTGGGATGGGCCAGAGGACTAGCAAAGGGGAAAGGCGGAGGGAAATCAGACTGTGAGCGATTAGGTTAATGAAATAGGAAAATGGAGTGAAAGGACAGGAAAAGGTGGCCTTAAGGCAAATAAGTTTAGAGGAGAGCCAAACCGATTGCTCTGACAGCTTTAGACCACGGCATTGAGACACTGATTGGCAGAGAAGAAACAGGAGTCAAGACACACTGTCAGTGGGTGAAAGAATTACTTTAAATGTCCCATTTTAGAACCTCCCAATTTCTATCAACTGCTGGAAGGCCAGTGAAAGCAGGGGGAATCACACAGAAGTCCTCTTTTTACAGCTGTCTGGTTTTAATGACTTAGTGTAAGTCAACTGAAAATCTCCAATAAAGTCTTCTTTTAAAGGTGTGCTTGGCAGATTTTTATGTAGAAACACAAATGTCTGAGCCAAAACCCTGAAGTGGGACTCCAATAGAGATGTGCATCCAATCAAAAGGAACCACAGAAGATGATGATTTATTATTGTTATTATTTATATATTCTTATTCCGAAGTTGGTTGTGAGCACCTGGTGGAAAAGTTGTATATGCAACATGGAAGAAGTATTAACATCATTTGCAAGAATAAATGAAGCAAAGTCCTTTTGCACAGTGTAAAAATACTCCATTAATAAAAGTCCTGCATTTTGGGTATCTTACTTAAAGGTTAAGCTACAGAAGTATTATCAGCAAAATATACTTAAAGTATCAAATTTGATAACCTTTGATTGTTTTATATTTCAGCCTGTTTTTAATTTAAATCGTTCACAAACAGGCTGGAATGTTCTTACTGGACTAACCAATTTATTCACTTAAAAAATAAATAGAAATTGTAAGGACCCAGTTTCAAACTACAGTAAAATGACTTGACAAAAACGATATTTTGTGCACCGAACAAGGCATCATATTTCAGAACTGGTCATAAAAATCTTAACCTGCAAAGTAACACATAACAATATTTGGCATACTTTATTATTGTAATTAAGTATAGTACTTGAGTAAATGTACTAATACTGACATGCATGTGTAATGGTTTACACAGCAGTAAACATTAACAATTGTAATAAATATAAATAAAAGTCAAGTATGTCATATATGTTATAATCTAGTGGTCAATTCAAGAAAAATCATGGGGTACCTGATTATGTGTTGGTTAATAGCATGTCAGCAACATATAATCCACCTCTGAAGTCTCTATCAGAAGGCAATGCAGCTTGCGTGATGCTGAATTTCAAGTAAATAAAGCTTCACACTTGCTTCACACAACAGCCTTTAAATATAATTTATGGACTAATAAGAAGTGACAGCGAGGATTATTGTGATTTGCACCTGTGCATGAATGTGTGAGTTTGTCCCCAGGACATGCTCCTGGTTGTATCTTTGAAATGTGCGGTAAGTGTGTTTCCAGAAAATGCCTCTGTCAGGCAGTGAGGAACAAAGGACAGGAACTATACAACTGGAATTTGAGATTCTGACTACTGGGGTGTTTTGTCAGATGCAGTCTCGTGCACTGAAATGAAATAATTTCTAATACAAATCCTGTTGTTGGAGTTTCTACTAACAAAGAAGAAGACAAAGGAGAAGAAAGATAATAGGATATTATGACAATAATAATTTCAACAGCTTCTTGACTAGCTTTTTAGACTTTCTTTTTTTTAAGACTAAGACTTGACAAGGTTTTTAGAGCACAGATTTTGCCATCTGAAATGACAGCGCTTGCAAGCAGATTTTGTCAGCTGTAACCACATAATTAGGCCAATGTTAGCTTCATGAGTTGGTTAAAAATGCAGTCTCCAGGGGGCTTTTAAATGAAAGAACGAGAACCCTGTAAAAGGGCTCTTAAATATGCACTTGATGGCTACATGTTATTGAGCTAAAAGACAGACGAAAACACTACATGTCTGAGGCAAAACGTCAGCATCCTCACCATTTGATGATCCATTACACTTTTCATTGCAGTCAGTCCCAAGTTTTGGAACAGATTTACACCTCTTTTAATTTATTTATGTCGAAATATATAAAACTTTTGGCTACACTGCCCTCCCAAACTGCCATCTGCTGATGAATTCTGCACTATTTGAACAACCATCAATTTCTCTAATAACTATAATCAATGTACTTCATGTTGGGGCCATCTCGGATTTCTTTCATACTCGAAGTGAAACACAAGCTAGGAGATTTAGTTGGCTTGTAAGGTGGTAAACAGCAAGTGGTCGAACTGTAGACATGTATTCAGAACATTTATTATTTTGTTATTTGGCAAGTTTGAACTTCAACAAGCTGCACTAGCAAGTATTTGGTACTTCAATGCTCTATTTAAATTCAAGGAACTATGTGGCTTTTCTTTAAAAAATATAACCATCCCCAGTTTTTTGCACAACTTATGCTATTTCTTTCCATTTTGGGTAAAAGCTTCGCTCTGGGCATCCAGAAAAAGACAATCTTGTTTGAATTCAGTGTAGGTGATGGGGTGTATTTGATTGCCAGTCCTGTCACCTTTGCTGAAGCCTTAGAGCATTGTTAGGATTGGGCCTGTCACTGTGCCGGTTTTGGAGAAGCATTTATTTTGGTGATATACTCCCAGCATTGTTCGGTGTGTGCCAATTTGTCTCAAGGACTGGCCCCCTCAGATTATATTGGTCTCCTCAGGACATTTCAGAACTCAGCTGAGAGGACAAACAAAACCAAACTATTCCTTCATTTTCCTCTCCGTGCTAATGTGTTCTGCAGAGAAACAAACAAACAAACAAACAAAAAAATCTCAGAAACAAGAGGAACCATACTCTAGCAAATGTCCTTATTGATTAAAAATAATAATAAAAAAAAACTCTTACTCCAGAATGTGGAGCACGTTTAAGCACCTTCAGGAACAAAACCTCCGAAATCCTCTCTCCGCCCACCAACATCTTCCTCCTCAGCATGACAAAAAAACAAAAAAGACAACTGAACAAGCACCGCTGAAATAAAGCCCCAAGGATCTGAAACCATCTGGACTGGAAAATGTGTACAAGCTGTAAACAAATAGCCAAGGAACAAACTTCAACAAACTAAAAAATTCACCTCACACTACAGCGCTGACCTGGCCCTCACCCTACACCCACAGCCCCTCATAACCCGACTCTGCAGCACTCACAAATACTTCCCCTGTTGTCCAGGAGACAGCAAAATGTCTCAGCAATGGCCTTTTGATCTGTAAGGAAAGCTCAGGTGTTCGCAACCCAAACAAAGTGTGTCAAGGTCGGCCTCAGAGGTTAAAGGTTCCGGCTGATGGAGAGGAGCTTGCTGCTTAATGTCAGACATGTCGAGCTTACATCAGCTGTGGGTCCCGTGGCATTTGTGCACGATTAAGAAAAGAGAAAATTAATCATCTTGAACTTTGACTGAGAGAGATGGTGAAACTGACACAGAAAGACGAAGCCATGACAGATTTTGCCAGATTTTTCTCTCCTTTTCTGACTCTTTTCTCGTGTTCTTTTTTCCTTCTTTTCCTTCCAAGGATCGGCTGAGGGGCAGTAAAGTGAGCTAGGGCCAATCTACCCCCAGCAGCCTCTCAGTGCACCTTCACAAGAGTGTGAAATATAATTGGACACCTGCACCCAAGGAGCACCAAAAATAGCACTCCATGTTTACACCAGAGCTCGGAGGACGGAGAGCAGTGCTGCGAGAGAATCACTGTTACCCTTTGTTATACTCAGGCTGTCTCATTGCTGTAGTCCATTTCATTGCCCACCACCTCTGCAGCACTGACATACAAATCCATCCTAAGTTCCTGAAAACAAAATGGTATTTCAAGTGCTTTTTGGTGTCTTTGGAAATTCTCGAACACACACTAATGTCGAGACAAATCTCTCAGACCCGACTACTTGCCCTGAATTTGGTTTAGTTCAGCTCATTCAGGAGGAATTTCCAGTACAATACGAGGATTAATTCCTTTAGAAGAAGAATGGTTTGCTCTTAAGTGAGAGAGCCAGCTATGGTACACTGCCTTCCGCCCACTTGTTCCTTATTTCACCCCTTGTCCTCCTCCTTCCATTCTTGGTTTTAAATGATCCCTGGTTTCCCCCTTAGTGAACCAGGATTTTCAATAATCTAACTTTATCTGAACACCGTCAATGTAAGAAGGAAAGACTTTATCTTTCAAGACAGTGTGTGCTAAAACCGGCAGAGCAAGGCTGCGTCTGTCCACATGCCCCACTATTTACAGTTCTCTCTTGATCAATAGGCGCTCGAGGCAGTGAAATCCTCACTGAACCAAATCTACATCTCCACCTCTTACCCCAGGGACCTGGAGAAGGATTTCGGCACACAATTAAAAATTCACACTCGACTGCATTCCACAGACTGTCAATATTAGGAAAATGAATAACAGCAAAGTCTGCGGTAAACATAAAGTTAAAGGGGACTAATAACTTGTAAAAGTAACTGATATAGGAACAAGAATGACACAGAGAGGCGATTAGTCAAGACTGAGAGTCTGCAGCCAGGCAAGCAGGTCTGCGAGGCTGTACTAAGTTAAATGCCAATGTCAGCACACTAACATGCCCACGGTGACAATGCTAACATGCTGATGTTTTGCAGGTATAATGTTAACCATATTCAAGTTTACCAAGTTACACAGTAAAGATTATGTAACAAATATAGTGATATAAAAATATGTAATATATGTATGATAACATTTGCCAATTGGCACTAAACACAAAGTAGCTGAAACTGGTTATATCATTAGTTTACAGGTGTTTAATCACAAACCAAAGTGTTGGACAAATTAAAAATTTGATCCGATGATCGTGCTACATTAAAAAGGTCAGAGATCACCAAAGTTATTACTATTCACTCTGAAGAGGACAAAATTTCATGACAACACATCTAAAGGTGGTTGAGACATTTCACATAAAACTACAAATGTCATGGTCTCATGGTGGTGCTGGAATAAAAGTCGGGGGGGTCATCAAAGTAGGGGATCGTTGCTAAGTTTAATTGTCTGAGGTATTTGAGGGGTTTGAATGTCTGTACCAAACTTAGTGTCAGTCCATCTTGTAGATATTGAGATTTTTTTACAGTATAAGTGAACACTTTGACCCGGTGGAGGAAAAGTCATAGAACCGCCCAAAGACATTGGGATACATCCTCTCTGCACCATGAATATCTCCACCAAATTCAATGGCAATCCATCCAATAGGTGTCTGGACATAAAAATGTCAACGTCATAGTGGCACTAAAGGAAAAGTCAGGGATCACCAAAGTATAGACTTCATCCTCTGGGGACACTGAATGTACAAAATTTCATATTAATCCATCCAAAGTGGTGGACTGACCGACGTTTTCACAGAGCCACAACACAAGCATATCTATAAAATAATAAATACATAAATAAAATATAAAAAGTAGTAATATTGTCTAACAACTTTGGCTAAACACATCTTTTGTCACGTTCTAAATGGTCTACAGCCTTGAAATCTGGGACACTTTATTCCTAGTTGTTTTTCTTCACCCAGCAGAAGGTTTAGTCCACTGGGAGAAAGGCTGGCACAGGATGCCTGCTCTGTTCTCAACAGGACATGACAAAATGAAACGGCTGTAGTAAACTAAGTCGTGCCTTTCTTGCCAAAACAAAACAAAACAAATGCCATGTCATGCGGTGTGACACAATCCCTGGTTTTGAAGGCAGATTTCAAATCCATTTGACCAGCTTGATAAATATCATTTCACATAAAACACATGCCACAAAGTTAGCATTCCAGCACAGTCCCACAGCAACCATGACAGAAACAAACAAAATAAAACCAATTGAATTTCCCTAGTTGTCAGCCTTTTGTTGGGGTAAAAACTAGTTCATGATGCTGTGGGCGGATTTTGCTGAGGATTCGAAGAACCACAACCTGTTAAGTGGAACCAGTGATCAGCAGAGCTTGTCAAAGACTTGGCAGTGGTACATTTTTCAAATGATTTTCAGTCAACTCACATAGAGACGAGGGCTCTGCCACCCAGTGAAATATGAGAACATCTGGTATCTTGTTCCTGATAAACGGAGGGAGGATCTATCTATCTATCTATCTATCTATCTATCTATCTATCTATCTATCTATCTATCTATCTATCTATCTTCCATCCTTCTGTACGTCCTTCCATCCGTCCATCCATTTGAGTCTGTGTGTTTTGGCAGATGTAAAAACAGAAGGAGATAATTGCTTGGTCTGACTTGTCGTCTCAATGCTGAATGGTCCTCTATGCCAGTGTCCTGTCCTTCAAAGGACACTTATGTGACATCAAAACTACAAGTGGTGAGTGCAGATGAAAAGAGGACGTGGAAATTTTGGTTTGGAGTTTCAGATACTTACATTTTGTAGACATCTTAACAGGGTTGGAGTGGAATTACTTAAAAATAAAATCATCATGTGGGTACGTTTCTCTTAAAAATATTTCCATTTTTTGAAATAAGAATACATTTTAGGTCCTTGTTTGGGTTAAGAATTATCAGAATAGTTTTTTTTCTTTTGGAGGGTAAAATTGTTTTTTTAAAAGCTGCTCTAATCAATATTTTTATATTAACAATGGATCAAATGACTATGTGTAATGTAAAAGGATTTTGTTGTAGTGAAGTTCCTATAGAGAATTATCCCCTTAACTGCATTTTGCCTCAGCTCCATGGAGCTTTTTTGCATCTTTCAGTTCATTGTTTGGTTTTTCGGCTCGCAACGTCACTGTTTTGGCTCACATATTTATAACTGTATGGACACATTACAGTGATAAAACTTTACAACTACCACTGCTCCTGTTTGCATTCATTAATTTATAAGTACACAATACTGATAAAGAGAAATCAGCCACAGATAGTTATGTCCATTGTTTTAGGAAAAAAAGGTACTCAAAAGCTCTAATCCTTTCTGAGAACATAATGATGATGATTATTATTAGATGCAGTGGTATTTCACAAAGTCAGCTGGGATTGGCTTCAGTGGTATATATAATGGTTGGATAATAGATGGAGTTTTAATTAAACATGGACACTTACAGCACAAATAACTTTTGGTCATGGGACAAATAAAACATTGCAGGTGCAAAAACTCCACTTCCCTACGTTGTGGCTGTCATCATGTGAATCAGAGTGATCTGATGTACAATCGTATCACTTTCATCAAAATCGGTTGTCATTAAAACAATACAAATGAGCTGTGTGTGTCGTAGCATCAGATTTCATGCTGACTCTCTTACTTCAAGGCTCTGCTTCATGTTGTTTGACCTACTTTTGTGTAAAGGGCATGTGACTTCATTGTGCTGCGTAATAAGTCATCCCTTGGCATTTCCCAGTGTACGATCTGTGTCTCTCTCAAACACATAAAATTAAAAGAAAAGTATCCCCCTTTTTTGGCCAAATCAAATTAGAACCACTTGATGCAATGTTCCAAGCAGGGCATTTGAAGCCCCTCGAAATTATAGTTCTTTGGCTCCTATTTAATGGCGTGACCGCTCATAAGAGCAGTGAGATAATGGGGCAGTGGGGGTGGCTCCTCTTGGCATTGTGTAATCAGAACGTGGTGATGAGAAAAGGTCATTTGTGCTAATGCAACATTTTTTATTCTACGAGAAAGACGTCAGCGGTGATAGATGATCCAAAGGTCACCCGTGTCATCACGCCCATTCTGTCCTGTGGGGTGATGCAAAACAGATCTGATGACTGCCCTCCACACTCTGCCCTCCATCACAGAACAAGAGAGTGAACAGCTCATCTGGTGGGTGGATAAGGGTCTGGGTGGGGCTGGCTCGCTCACATGATGAACAACCTTGCTTGCAGCCTCGCTCATGATGTTAACTCACTGACTGTGATTTGCCGACTTGGGCACGGCGGCGTCGAGGGAATCCGGTGAGGTTAAGGCTTAGTTATTTCCCTGCTCACATGGACGACATACAGGAGCAGATTTATGCCCTTTCGATCTGTATCAGCAACTTTAACTGTAATGAAAAGCGTGTGTCCTCACACCCCGAGACGCTGCTTGGATAAACACACATTCATACTGAGCAAATGAATCACCTACTTGATATGCGTAGGAGCAGTAATCATTATCTAGCCAGCTCATAAGCATTATACCCATAGCCTACCAGTAAACAAAGCTCATGAAACCACCTTTTGTCAATTACCTCTTTGAGAAATGAACCAGAAAGAAATATGTGATGGACGTGACGTGGGAAAATGAAGACTGGCATTGTCTTTATTCTTATGCCTTACCAATACATTGCCAAATCACTTAGCAGGGAAGCTATACATCGAGAGCATAAGACATGACAAAGAGAACGCTCTGCTAACAAATGCTGGAGGGAATATTTACTCAGAGGACAGAATTAGACGTCTCATTTAAATTGACTCGTGTCTTGAGTTAACAGATTTTCTTGTCTCATCTAAGGAAAAGTGCTCACCAACTTTGAGAAACTTTCTGTTCTGCAGAAGCGGGTCATGCTGTACCCGTGAGGGAATTACATGTAAAATCACCCGAAAGGTAATCCATCTTGTGTGTGAGACAGTATTACAATACAGAAATATCAGATTTGTGATACAGTGTGACAGTCATTGTCATCATAATTGAATTAGAGAGAAAATCACCTAAGATTCCCCAGAAGCTCAGAATCTCTTCATGTATTGTTTAATTACCTGGAAGGATGAAACTGAGACAATGAGGCAGTATGCTTTGTGAAAGTGCTCTGGATCTGTCCAGCATTAGCTATGCGGAACTCAACACTGCAGTACAGCAGAAGTAATCCCCTTACAGACGAAGCAGAAGTGCAGCAACAGCGCAGTGCACAAGTGGAAAAGGTGGCCACTGTGCTGTTTAGGCAGTGTTTGGCTCCCCTTTGTAAACCTATCTAGTGGCCACAATTCAAACAAGATCTGTTGTCTTCCTCCCATGATGTGCGCCCTTATCACATGACGCAGATGTCTGAGCGGATGCCAGCGGGCTCAGGTCTGTGATGAGAACTCCTAGTTATGCGTGGTGGCACCCGGTGCGAGGGCTGGCTTCCGAAGGGCAGACAGATAAATTATTCAGCCTGAAGTTTTGAATCAACACGGCTCAGATGGCAGCACATGAGAGGGATTAATTTATGCAACATCCATGAAAGGACAGGGAGATGTCTCAAAGCCATGAGTTGAGTGAGAGGTGCTCATATGTATCTGGAGAGGCAAATTACTGCTCATAATGGAAGAATTGCTAATTGCTTAGTTACTGTAGACTGTGACATCTTTGTATCTGAGATGCAGGTGATGAAGAAAACAACAAAGCAATGCCTCATGGACCGTTGCATTGCTTCCACTTGACTGGATTTATTGTTTTTGGATAATTTTGGTCTGTTTGGAAACTTTTGAAACTTGGGCTTATTAAGTTGGAAAAAGATGCACTGAGGAAACAAAGAGTGTCCCAGCTAATTAATGAAATAAAATCCCAGAGAAAAGTGTTTTTGTGTTTTATTCTTGAAAAAACAATCATCTCAGCTGACACAAATTAATCGAGGCACAACACGTGCTGCTGGCGAGTAGATTTGGAGTGTTTCTTTATTGATAATGTGTCAACACCACGCTGGCCACAGACGTGGCCGTCTCATGTTTGCCTGAATGACTTTGACAAAGCTGGCATAACTGAATAGATATTGTTTGACTGACATGGGGAGCCCTGTCAGAGGAGCATTAGCAGACCATTAGCATTCCATGACATTTTCCCGTCCGTCCAGAAAGCAGAGGTAGCCCTGTAAACAAAGTGCTGTTGCGGTGCATGGCAAGGAGAAAAGGGAATACAATGTAATGTAAAATGGCATTGTTCAGTGGATGAGATACCAGGTGCGCATTCTAATGCGGCTCTACAGGCCAACCTCTGGCTGGCTGAAACAGAGGAGGGAGACGATAAGGGAGTGGACGAATGGGACTTGCAGCAGGGTAATTGAAAGTGCTTGGGATTTTAAAGGCCAAATGCTACCAGGGGTTATCAGCCGCAGAAACAATCTGAATTTTTTATGGGAGTAACTTATTATCCGGACAAAAAGGAGGTTTGTCACGCTTCGCAGAGGGCACGCCGGATAAAGCAAGATCATAAAGGCCACAAGCAAACTTTAGAGAGGCTTTAAAGCACTGTAAAATTACTTTTTGCACCTTGTGTGCAGGAACAATGTTTGGATTGTGTACTCAACACAGTTTTGAATAAATGTGCGCAGGTTACCAACAGCCGTTCCCTTCACAGTAATTGTCTGTGTAATGGAACAAACTCCATAATGTGGTGTTGATGGTATTTTTTTCAGGAATCTGCACAAGCTAAAAGAGATCACCACTTGGATAAAGAGGCTTACATCATCACTCATGCTGCCATGCAGGGCAAAACACAAAGAAATGAAAACAAAGGTGAGAGCTGCACAACATGTGTTTCTGATTGACCATCAGTCAGCTACAAAATCCCACAACAGCGCCGTGGGGGAAAGACACTAAAAAATGTTGTGAAGACAACTACATTTTTGATACGTGAGGATGTTCCACGTTCTTACACATGTGTGCACCCACACATCCTACACTAAACACACACAGCCATGGCATGCTCTAAATCGGTGGGCAGCCTTAGGAAAGCCCCAAGGCTAAAGGGAGACTGATGACGAAATCTGCATCTCATAAAACAATAACACTCTCCCGCTGTTCCCTCAGGGTACAGAGCTGAAAAACAACACAACTGGCAGATTCCTCCACTCCCAGTAAAAAACAACTTGCCTTTCAGGAGTTTGGACACAGCTTGGCCTTTGGGGAAACTGGCTATATGGTGGAGATGCCTAATATCCCCTACAGTAAGGCCTTGTTTTGTGGAAGAAGCCAACACAGTGTAAACAGATCATCCTGGCACGCATTACTGTATTTGTCAGGATTGTATGAACAGCACATTGCAGCCTGGTCTCTCCATGACCTTTGAAAGTTAGTACAATATCTTTATAGTTAAGTAATAGTTCAAAATTCTGGGAGGAAAAATACACTTATTTGCTTTCCTTCCCAGAGTTAGATCAGATGATATCATTCTCACGTCTGTACGGTAAATATGAAGCTATAGAGCCAGAAAATTATTATTTTGGCTTAACACAAAGACTGGAAGCAGCTTGCCTGGTTCTGTTCTCCCTCTTGCCATGAAAGCGAACAACCAGATTTAAACAAAGCTATAGTGTGTTAACTTAAGGTAAAGTCCTGTGGCGTTTTCTTGCAAACAAAGTCTGTATTTACATCCATGCCTACAAGCTTGCAGTCTTCGTCACTGTCTTTGTTGGCGCATTAGTGTGTTTCTTGGCATGTCACTGCCACCTGTTGATCAGTGGAATATTGTGAATGTGTATGGCGTCAAATGTGTGCACAAAAACAAACAAAGCGGGAATCAACATTTAAGACCATTGCTTCATAGTGTTAATAGTGGTTTAAAATTCCATACATTATTGCCTGTATGAGTCTGCATTATACCATTTTTTCTGACCTTGTGGTTACATAATTTTTTTTTCTGTATGTTTAGCACTTCAAAGAGGTAGAGTACACAGGAAAGAGAGGAGTCAAGAGAGAAGTCATCTCAGGCTGTGTACAGTAGCTTCGGCTCAGGTTGCCACTTTTTAAGCTTTTCTCAGTCGGGAGGCCCCTGCTGACTGACCTTTGGATGACTTTCAAGTCCATTCACACAACATTGTTATTCCTCTGTCTTTCCCTCAGATGTCCTTTTCTCGCCACAATCACTCACATGCTCTCAACTCTGAGAGGAAGGCAAGCACGCTAGCTCCTCAGAAGAGCCAGAAACTGGGGAGTACAGTCAGAAGAACAATTTGCACAACACAAAAGCTTTTGTTTCTAGCACTTTGAGTGGGAGACAGGTGGTCACAGTGGGAATAACGTGGCTTTCCCTTTGAAAAGCTGTGGGGACAAAGGTGTCAAGTAAAGGCAAGCCACATAAACAAGCAGATTTGTGTATACATTAGCATATAATATGGGACACTGTATTCTACTCTGTCCTTTTAATCTACTTTATTATTTTCTAGTTTCATACTGTTCAATGGAAAAGGTATTTGACACAGCACTTAAAATATTCCTTTTCTTTATTTTTTCATTAGTTGCAGGTATGGCACAAAAAATGGGTGATAAATCCAAAGAAATACAGTGATAAAAGAAGCCTGATCATATATAAATATAGAGCACAAAACAGAGAAGAGTGACAGGTCATCATTACAGAACAAGATAAATAACATCACTGAAACACAGCTTTCTCAACAACCTTGATATTACAGCATCACATCTCCTTATTTCCAGGGTTCTATTAAAGGGGGGGGGTTCTCGACAGTGGCAAACATCTTCGTCTTGTCATCCTGCACACTGTCAGCTGCACGGATGGTAAATAACTGGACAAGTAAAAAAGGAGAGTGTGCAAGCATTCATGTTGGTCCTGCCTGGCCTGTGATTCCTGATCAGAGCAGATGAGAGAGAGAGAGAGAGGACGGATAGAAGAGGAAGGCCATCGAGAAGTAGCGAGATTCACTCCAACACCGGAGACAGTAAGGTACCAAGAGGTGGCAGTTTTCCCATCGGTAAAGCTGTCACACTGTGCAGCCATGCCTTCAAATAGCGACATACTGCTACTTCCCTGACAGAGTAAAATGAGATCTCTGAAATGTGTCTACCTCCTCCAGTTATTTAGTGAGACTGCAGTCAGACTCCTGTCGAGAAATCACTCACTACTGCCTGCCACTGTGTGAAAGTGAAAGAAACTCACCACATTAAGATAGCAATTTTAGTTTTGAAAAACATTCAACACAGTGGTAATGTTTCAGGTGTAATATGACAGACATTTTGTTCCTGTTTGAGCACTTCATGTGAACTCTTTTCTGACTGCCAAAATCACTGCCAATTTTGATGGTGATGGTCGTGCCTAACCGCAATGCTTCCCCCTCTGGCCTTGAATGGCAACAATTGTCTTTGCTAAATCAATACCAAGAAAGCAGGGTGTGTATAGTGATAATTAGGGCCACAAACTGCAATTATATCATGTTTTTGTGGAACTGAATGGATATTTGGGGTGCTAAAACAGCGTGATGAATGGCACAGTGTGACAAAGCCCTTCTTAGGTTGAACAGAAAATGAGAACATTTCCACTCAGAAAGAAATGTTGGGACTGTTCCATTTAGAGACCCTCTAAACACTAGGTATTATGCATGTAAATGCATGGTATGAATACTTAATTAGTAGGTAATTATATGTGAAACTAAGTAGGTAAAAATGAGAAAATTACAGCTGAATTTCCAAAAAAAAAAAACTTTCAAGAAACTATATTATGGTTGGAAACTGAGTTCAGCAGCATAGCTGAGCAGGACTACATTTTCTAAGCAAGCTCTTTTCTACTATAATATACAAGGTATAAAGGCAATACTTTGTTTTAAATCACATTTTCTCACGCAGCAACTGGTCATGGTTCTACTCACATGGTTAGGTTTAATCAAATTTACCAAAGAACCTCAGAAATTGTTTCAACATACTGCATGTTGCAGCAATTATGTTGAATCTGCAGCCTGCACAAACTCTGACGGACCACGTCTTTTAATGCTACGGTACCTCCATTTTAATGGTATTAATGTAAGTACTGGGTACATTCATGCACAGCTGCATAATTCATATGTGTATTCATGAATGCACAAAATATACAACAAATAACTTTTAAAGGATCAAAGATGAAACTGCATTGAAAAACAAGCCCTTGTTTGTTTTCCTGTTACTGCAGGACCTTACCATATCAGACCACAGGTTATTTCCTTTCCATTTCAATTAACACCAGCATGTATCATTTTATTAAGTCAAACGTGTCACTTTATTAGTAAGGAAGGTATAACGGCATTACACAAGGAAAACACTATCTTCGTCTCTCTCTAGTCTCTACTGCAGACTGCTTCCCTCCTCCCACCTACCAGACGGCTATTGCCTTTGTTATGGAATAAAGATCGACTTGTGTTCAGCGGTGTTTCAAAGGAAAAAGGCAATTTCTGGGTTATACTGTGAGCAGGACGGTGTAATGCAATGCAAAACAACTGCCCCAAACACTTACTTATAATGTACTTTTTTTGTGTTGACTGAATTCTATGGGGCATTTTCAGGCCGTACTTTGTAGTGGTTTTATTTGATTGCATCATATTGAAAGGTGCCCTAAAGGTTTGTCCATCTCATTTACATTTACTGCATGGAGGGCAGAGTTAAAGCAGCACCATTCTGACTCAACAAATAACAACGTGTCAGTCAGAGACACCTAAGTCAAGGAATTGACCGTTTATAGCAAATGATTTTACAGTGAGATTTGGTGGAAAACGCCCCTGCTGTTTGAGGGAGCTCTTAAATAAACTGAGCAGGAACGAGGATTGTGCTGTGAGAGACATCTGACACTATGTGCGCTGGGGGGGAAACCTAAACATGCAAAATGTCTTGTTTGTTTGGCACAGTGATTGTTAAAACTGCTTCTCCTTGTTCTAAACTTCACACCTTCCACAACTACAGAAGCCTCTAATCATCCAAATAAACAGTAAAACACTGTAAGAAAGAAAACTGTCACACAATACTGTTTACATATCCAAACACTGTTAATCCCCTTCAGTTGTACTTTGAAGTAGCTTAGAGGACTTTTATCAATAAAAATTGTGTGTGAGTGTGTAAGCTATTCACCAGGCTCACATCCCTGGTACAGACAAAGGACAGAGGCCGACATACTGTAGGGTGTGTGAATTGCACAGAAATGGAAATCAAGGATATGGTGAGAGCTGCAATACCATGGAAACAAACAATGATTTCTTTTGCTGTCCAATTTCAGCTGCAGTTCTGGGAAAATTGGACAATATTTCCTTCACACATGTGAACATTTTACAGATGAATGAATGTACCTAGAATTTAATAATATATATATATATATATATATATATATATATATATATATATATATATATATATATATATATATAATAAGACCACAGAATTAGGATAAAAATGGTCTGCCATAGTTTTTTAACAAAATTTCATACTTTTTCAAACTGTTATTTTTAAAGCAGTAATTTGACATTTTTTGGAAGTATGCTAATTTGCTTTTTGCTGAGAGTTTGATGACGAGATTGATACCATTTACCAAGAAGACTGGAATAAGGGGAAACAGCTAGACTGGCCATGTCTGAAAGTGAAAAAAAAAAACCCTGCCAGCACCTCAAATTGTTATATTGCGTTTGTTTAATCTGTACCTAAACCTCTAATTGCCTAACAAGCTGACACGACAACCCCGCGTTTAACCACAACTTGTTGTCCTTACACTTTGAGTTTTGTACGCACTACACAAACCAAACATACGGTGTAAATTATTGAGCTTTAGAGAATTTGGTACCTCAGACGTTTTCCCCTGTTTTAAGTCTTTATGCTAGGCTAAGCAACCCAGTTTAGAAAGCAAATTAGATAATTTCCAAAAATGCAAAAATTTAACCTCAAAACCAAAATGATACCAAAGGCATTCCCTCGTTTAAATCCAGCTGTAACTTTTAATCATTCATGTACTTCCAGTTGTAGTTATTATTACATGAGGATTTTGTATTCTCCAGGTGACCAGGTGCTCAGGGTGGCTATGAAAGGAACAGTTACCAAACTATCTTAAGGAACTAATATCCATACTTAGAAACAGTGACGACTGCATGGGGCACTTTGGCACTTTTCATTACCTACTATACCACAGGAGGATATAGCGACGAGTTAATGGATATTTAATCTGAGCTTATATTTTTGGAAATTGTGTCAAAGTCTGTGTCAATGTCAGACAAACTTCATGTTCTTGATGTGTCCAAAACAACCTATGAAAGTCTGAAAGTTTTCATCATCAAAAGCACACAAAAAACATATGTTTTAGTAAAACATTACATCTAGTAAGACTGTAAGAAAAGAACTCCCCCCAGAACTCCATTTACATTCATTGTGATCTGGGCCTTATGGAAATAAAATCACAATTAGAGAGGAAAAAACAAAAACCAGAAATGGATAGCAGGTAATATCTGTGATTTTGTCTCTTGAACATCATACACACCATAATGATATTGTAAGGATGCCCTGAAATGCTCATCATTCTGCTCTGTTTTGCTTAGCATATTTATCTTCTTTACATGTATCAGTTTCTTATCACACCTATTGTACACAGCTTTATGCTCACACATGTACATGACCCATTCAGATCAACCCAGGCTCCCACTGAAGAGGCTACATATGCTGAACAACCACAACACCAATCTGCACCTACAGCCAGTCTGCATTCGAGAAGATTTCACGTATGATCTTGACTGGGTTCCCTTTGTGTTCTTTAGTTTTCCGGTTGCACTATAAACATGAATGTAACAAGTAAAATGATCTATTTGCTGTTAAACATGGTTTCAGAGTGTTGAAAAGCCTGTGGGAGTAGGTCACATGTGTGCAGAGAAATATAAAATGGATTTTATATGTTGAGACCTTAAACTGTATGTTGTGCTTCCTGTACTCCAACATAAAACATTTATCATAAACCTTTGAATAGAGCTTCTTTAACATTTACAAGTTATACAGTTACCAAATTGGTTTACTTCTTATGCTTCCATCAGCTTTGATACTTAAGCAATGCAAAGGGAGACAACAAGAAGAGAAAGGAAGTTAAGTCATCTTCAACAGAAAAAATAAACAAGACACAAGTCCTCAAAACATTTGTCATAACCAACAATGAACGGAATTCTTCATTTTCTTATTTTCTCTTTTTTACAATACATTTTTTAAAAACCCCGCTGGTTAAGGTTATGGTCTCAGGTAGATCTTCCACAGTCAATCTTCACAGTTTGTGTAAAAGCAGAGAAACATTCTCGCTAGAGTAATAAAATATCATGACTATTATTATGGTCATTATTATCTTTTATTCTCATATTGTTCCATATAAATGGCGGAGGATAGGGGAGAGGCATATCACCCTAATGAAGAGCCTGCAGTCCCAAAGTTCCTACTCTCCTCCCTGTACAACGCAATGTTTTATTCAGCAGTTGTTCTTTTCTTTTGTTAAAAAATGCTCGCCCGCAGGGAAGGAGAATTATGGGAAGAGAGAGTGGGGTATTCTTTCGATGAAATGTCTTTATCCTCCTGTATGATCTTTAACTGTCTTTCTGCAAAAAAAAAACAAAAAAAACGATCCAGAGCCTCACCTCACTGTCGCTGCTGTGTTTATCCAAATTGTTTCCGAAACCTGGTCTGCCAGCACTGCCTGGTCGGCTGCCCTCACATTGAACTACGCGTAGGCATTGGCTTAGGCGCATGCACGCACACACACACACACACACACACACACACACAAACACACAGACACACACGCACACTCGCACACACACAAACACACAGACAACGGTCCCATCAGGAGTTAAATCCGGGTGTAGCACAACCCCACACTCCCTCTGAACACACATGCCCTCCCATCAGCACTTGTGGGGCAAAAGAAACATGTAGAAAATAGCCCATCAGAGGAAACATGAACAGAGATGTGTCCGATGTTGATTAACACCCAGGCTCACGATTCGGTTTGTAATCTGAAGGCACTTTGTTTCATGGCAGAAAGTAAAGTGGCTTCTGTTCCACAGGCGGACCGCTGACTGAATATTCGAGTCAGGCCTCACTAATCGGACCTCTCTCTACTCTCTGCCTGTTCCTCCTCTCCCTTCACTCTTCCTCCCTTCAACGGACCTCCTCTCTGCTCTCTTTCCACCTCTCCCTCTCTTTTCAGCTCCTAAGCTTTAACTTCTGTCTTCCCTCCATTCCAGCTGTCTACACCTCCACTGATTCTTCTGCGTTTTTTTGTTCTGCCACCATACCGTCGGTTGGCCACTTGGACTCGTGAGCACAGTGTTAAAAAGATACATAGGCAGCTACAGGGGAGTAAGCAGACAGAACTAAATGTTGCCAGAGTCCTGGTTTTTCTACAGTACAGCACCAAGCAGATAAAGAAATGCCAAGGTGTGACGTGAGGCTGGGCTAGAGTGAAAAACAAGTGTCGGTGATTGGCATCTGGTGCAAGAAGATGAAGATAAAGATACACAGAGAAAGGTCTGATTCCATGTATTTGTAAGCAGGGAAATGTTATTTCGTCTTCAAGAAGTCAACAGTGTCTATATTCCGCTGCCTTCCAAAGATATTTTCATAACTTCAAAAATTGTTCTTGTGCTTTACAAACTGTCCTCCCTCGACGCTTGTGAACTCCTTTGCCAAAGTCCAGGCTTATTCATCGCCCACTGGTCTTTGTGCTCGTAAAGATGTCCCGAGTCCTGCACCGAGGAGTGTTTTCTGTAAAAGGGGTCTCTTTAAAAAATTAGCGCATCTTCTTTATTACTTTTTGTGTAACTTTTTTATCACAATTTTTTCTCTCTTTCATTAATTTCGGTCCCTCTGTGGTCTGTCAGGGGTCCCCTGCTGCTTTCAGGATGCATGAATCTTTGGTGACTGGATGCCGAGGGTATAGTTCACAGACGGTGGGTCTGAATATTCGTCTCTGAGATGACGGAGAGAAGGGTCACCTCTGACCTTCCAGGAGGGTCATCACCAAGGTGACGCATAGCAGCCATATATGGGATGTGGACGGAGCCTTGGAGCTGAGATCTACATAGGAAGAAAATAAAAGAAACAGAATATAATGGTAGCTATTGATTTTATACACTCCAATGAGCAAAACACAATTACGCTTACGGAAGTTAGATGAAAACATTGATACCACTGTCATGTATGTGTGATAAATATGAAGCTACAACCAGTAGTCGGTTATCTTAGCTATGTTCAAAGAAACAAAACCTGCTGTGTAAAAGTAATCATTTTATGTGCTGGACTATTTCTTTGCTGGACACAGGTCAACACAGGTCAACCTTGCAGTGATGACAAGACTCCAGAAGTTCACAGAACGGCACAAAACATCCCTTACAACGACAAATTGTCTTTTATTAATGTACACATCAAACAAACAAGATATAAAGGGGTTCATAAATGAGCTTTAGAGGTGCTGGTAGGCGGATTTTGTTTGGTTCCGAACTTCTCATCTAACTGTCGGCAAGAGGGCGAATAAATGTATTCCCAAAAAGGACAAACTATTCCTTGAAGGCACAACTAACATGTATGACAAGATCCTAAAACAGCTTCTCTGAAGCCTTCTTTTGAGTTACATCATCAGTCAGAAGTCACCTCCGCTCAGCCCTCATGAGGTTTCTCACTGTTTCCCTCTCACATCACACAAAGTCATGTACGAATCATCATGTCAGATTGGATTGCAAAATTCTTAACATCACTCTGTCTTCAGCCTGGGCGACCTATCCTATAACTCCAAATTAATTAATGTTGACGCTTTGAATCAAAATGGATCCAAATTAATAATAATGTTGCAGTAATAAAAATAATACATCTTGCAGAACAAGATCACTGATTCTCTTTATAGATGCCTGGTTATTTTCCACCGATGACATGAAAAATGAAAACCTGTTCACGAATGGCATGTTAAAGGGAAGTTTGAGAAGCTTGTGGAAATAATGTTCCTCCAACCACAAATAGCAGGAATTAAATCAAAGGAACAGCGTTTGCCTGCCAGCCAATGTCACCTTGTCAATTGCAGGCCATTTTCTGTGTCCTGTTTTCTGCTTTTACCTTCTGTTTGTTCCTGCGGCACAATTACAGTGCTCCACTCAGCCAACATGGCTATCATTCATGTGATTACAACACTGTTGCAATGGCAACCGTGTTTTCCCCATGAGATGTTAGTTCAATGCTGGCAACTGTCTTAGATTAGATCCCCTCTTGTAAATCTCAACCTCGTCCAGTGAGGTAGAGAGAGGGCTCAGAGGAGAGGGACACAAGAGGGGATGGAGGAGGCGGAAACTTGGTGCTACTCACTGGGCGGTGGGTCTCGACACTCTCCTTCCTCCAGCGTGACATCATCGATGGCGATGTCTCCCTCGATGCCTGGTCCCCTGATACCTTCGAGTACCACCTACAGAGAAAATTAGTTTGCCTTATTCTATGTTTAGCTTCGATAGACCACAAAAACAAGAAAATTAGCACTGCTGTAAGATAAAAGTGTACACAGTGTAATTTAGCTAAATTGCCCCTTATAAAAAATAACAGCAGGTTGTAAGTGGCTCTTTCAGTTTTTAATGTCAGAAAATTTAAAATTAAGAACGCTTGTGGTGGTAGAACAGCTAGAAGTGGGAGTGGGAACAAAAAAAGACCCAGAAGTGAAGCTGAAACTATAATTACTTTCCACAACTGCAGCCATAAAAATGATGGAGAATATTGCAGTTCTATATTCTCCGCTCACAAAGATTAGGCTTCCTGATGGCAAGGCGTGAGATATATTACTTTCTCAACAGCAAACAATGTCTATGGATCCCGTCTTCTTCTCTGCTTAATATCAAGGCTTGCGAAGTGCTACATCAATATGCAGCCCTGAAGGAAACTAATACTTCACCATGCAAACACAGTCAGAGAAAGAAAATAGAGGGCAACCAGGGGAATGACGCTGCGCATTGGATTGATTAGGTTTTTCGGTCTCACCTGGAAGGATGCTGTTGGATGGATGCTTACTTTGGCCTGCTTCCAGCGGTCACCTTGGTTACCACTTAGCGACCACACGGGACCCTCGGAGGTCGTTTGGCCCTTCTGCTTTAGGAAGGCGTTTAGTGTTCCTGCGTGAGGGAGGAGACAGTTATACATACAGATCAGTGCACACTCACACAAACATGATTCCAATAAATGTGTACAAATATAACAACAGTGTACTTTCAATCGTTTCCAACCTCTATCCGTATTTTTTATATTTAGTGAATGAAATATAGAACAACAGACTTTACTTTTGCTTTAAAGCTTGCCAACGCCATCTCCTCTGCTGTCATTACTCTGTGTCTCTTTTCCTCTGTCATTATTTAACTCATATCAAGATATATTTGTGTTTTAAGAGAACAGAGACATTATCAGCATTAAAAAAAAATAAAAGAAATATAAAAGCAAGCCGCGGTGCAAAAAGGTTGAGAACTCCTGATCTTACCAGTCCATCTAGTTAATGACTGAGCACAGAACTACTTGTGACAGTATAATGAGATTTCCATGAAACCAAACCAAAAAACTGTAGCCCTGATCATTTAAATCAAGAACCTTATGGCATTAAATAGATTATAGAAAAGATCATGACAAAAAGTTTGTTCAAGAAAACCCTGCTGTGACACCAAGACCGACTGTAAAATAGGGGTAAATGCCAAAAATGTACCTTACCAAAGAAGTCAAGTTCATAGCAATATGGCACTTCATGAAGACTTCATATTTCAAATCCATTCAAGATCATCCATCCAACGTATTTAAAAGTACTCTAAAACCAAAAGCTTGAGACTGCAACAATGCATCTCTCCTTTTTTGGAGTAATTCTACTCCTCCCGTTTCAAACTGCCAGTGAAATTGGATCTAGACTTTAAAGTTTTATATTCATCTCCATCTCCTGCATTTCAAATGTATGTATTCCTCTGCATTCGAAGCAGAGCCAAGCAGTAGCAAAGGTTAAACTCAGGTCATGTGAATTGATACATTTATTAAGTTGGGGTTCTGCAAGTGATGATACATTATTCTCTAGCTCATATTAATCCAAATTAATTATCTCTAATGGGCAATGTGTGATGAGAATTTTTGGTGAGTGTAAATACTTTCCCTGTTGAGAACAGTTCTCCACTTCTAATTTATCCTTAGTTTCAAACTATCTCTGCTCAGCTCGGCTTCCTTTTTCATCTCATCTGGATTTCTGTCGCTGTTGAAACCAACTCTGCATTTGAAAATGCAATACGACAGATCAATTTCAAGTGAATTCATATATAACCCTTACAATAACACAGAAATAGTGGCTCTTATTGAGACAGAATAGACTATATACCAGGTCTGAATTGAAGACTCCCCTCAGTGGGACCTCTTGTCTGGCCCTGGGCTTTGATATAAAACTGTCAGATGATGACACCGAGTGCAACCACTTTACCCTCCTCTCAAAACACACCGATTGTGTTTGTATTCGCCATGCAGGAAGACAGACGGAGAGAGAGAGAGAGAGAGAGAGCAGTATCCTTCAGCAGTGGGCCAGCAGGAGCAGCGTCCAAAGACCCAAATCAGGTTAGCATTGACACCATAGCGAAGCCCAGCAGGACCACTGCTCTGAAGTCAAGTGAATTTCACAAGTATGGAAAGCAGCACCTTTGCGTCGACACAACTGGTGAGCGAAAAACAGCAGCGACGTCGACTGCAACCTTGCTTTTGAAGCATTGTTGCCTCAGCGAGGTGCCTCATTACTGTACAGCCCCCTGCAAAATACATGTCTGTGAGGAGTTGAGGGAAAGCTATACTGTATGTCCCTGTTCATATTCTCTCATCAGCACTGTATACACTTTCCCCCAACGACAGCACAATCCCCAGTGAGAGATGAGCTCTTGTACGGAACATGACCTGCGGTTTCATCTCCCGTTGAAGTGTTTAAGATGTAGGAGGATTCTTGCTGAGCTGGCTGGCTTACATTTTCTTTGAACTCATTGCGATGTAGGTGGTTATGTCAGCGTCATCACATCCTGAGCAAAGGCATATTCTGTATTTTCTTTGGAGTACCTTTTTTTTTTTAAAGGAATACCTGTGGCAGACACTTGTGAAATTTAAAAAGATCTGAGAGGGGAAAGATGTGAGTCTGGTGAAAAGTGAGAAATAGCTCCTGGAAATTTTCAATTATGTAGTGAGGATGGGGGGGTGGGGTGGGGGGGGTTGAGGTGCAGTACCACCCTCCTTGCTAATGAAAGGATGACTCCATTGCTTCTCAGAAGGTCAGGCTTAAAACAGACTTGCTTGGTGTGCTTTGCTGGAGACTTAATCCAATAAACAAATGCGACACGGGCTCCAAAGGCAAACTTTGATGTGCGCTTCAGTAATTAAGTGTGACCTTGTCTCAGGTATCCCCCCGCTAGCTAACTACGGAGGAGTTTCTTTGAGCCTGTGCCACTGTTCTCATCAGTGTGTGGGTGAAACTCCTTATCGACTGATTCTGGCCTTCAGCGCTGCGGTGCCACAACTTGACTGTGACTCACCTCAACAGCACAGTCCCAGAGAGCATCAAACTCCCAGCATTTCATTACGGAGCCACGTCTGATGGCTTTGTGACTCACTGCTCTAAATATGAAAAAGCCTTCAACTACTTAAAAAACCTCAAAGTTCTCTGCGGTAAGAGAAAATATACAGTATACATGAACATATATTATTTGGACCATTTGCCATAGGCATTCACTTCTCTGAGTAGAAAACATCACAAACCAACAGGCCTGAGCTCAGGGGCGAATTTCTCTCACGGCCGGTGAGGCAGAATACTAAATGGAGCGTGGCTATGGAGGATCTGAGCTGGGTTTCAAGTCCTTGACATTTAGCCCATTCATCATAACACGCCACAGACTGGGCATGGGCTTCACCACAGACGGGGAGGGCAGGGAAGAGAGGGTCTGGCTGGCGATCAATTTGAGCAAATTGGAAATGTCACGGCCTACTCAACCTCGGCAGGGAGCCGGAGGAGCTCTCATCTCCCTGCTGAGTCGCCCTCCAACACCTCTATCCTTATATTCTCTCCCCCTCCCATACTTCCACATCTCCAGATGTTTGGTCCGGCCCCCCCACCTGGACCTCGGCCTTTCCACTGAGGACAGCTGAAAAGCAGCCTGGCCAAATTTCAGACCTTATGGAGTCCTGTTGTCAACTCAGTGTTTAGCTTAAACGGTCAGTTAACCAAGACTATAAAAATAACAAATACAAATTCCACGTACCCCTGGTGGTATCTAGCCGTGAACGTAGTTTGGGTTTCATTTGTAGAGTTTTTTGAGATATTTGCTTTTCAGTTGTCTCTTATTAAGGAAGCAGTTTAACACCAACTGAGAAAAACTGCCTTTTACACAATGGAACCATCTGTATACTTATTTATATGAATGCAAATAATAGCCATTTAACAAACTTCAAGGGGAAAGAGAAAAATATACAGCTTATAAGAAATATATAAGCCAGTGCACTCAAAAAGAGAGAGAAATAAGAAGAGAAAGCTGAGTTGGTTGATGTTGCAGCAGCAGGTCCAACAGAAGCTCAGAGCAGAGCAGGTGGAGGGTGGAGATGGCCCTGATACCATCGGTGTCTCACTAGGATACTGAGGTAAATGCAGCCAAATGTTCGCTGTAAACGTGTAATCAAAAGAGGGAAGACTGCTGCTGCCAGCCTGTAGTGATTTCACAGTTTATTGAATGTCAAGACCAAGTTTAAAACCACAACTCCCCATTCCCTCTGAGTTTATCACTATCATCATTATGTGTCTGACTAAAATATATATTTTTAGTGCAGTAGTATTTTTAGGTAAATTGATATTTTTGTGGTGACCTCTCCCTTTAAAAAGGCCACTGAAAACATATCTTCTCAATCTGCTTCTTACAGAGAGCGATGAACACAAATAATAAGTGTGAACAGTTAGAGGTTTGTTTAGTCTGAGTTTTTCTGACTGGTTTGAAGTGGATGGTGATGTCATGCACTTCCATGCACCAATCAGGATTGGCAGACGGTGGGTTGTTTGGTCACTGTCAATCAAATCTGACCAAACTACACCAACACAGTCCTGATGAAGCAGATTAGTTGAATTTTTGAGAGTTAAACCCGTAAATAATACAATAATATAAAATATAAATAATACTTAAGGATGTTTTTTGTTTCAAACTTTAACTTTGATTGCTGCTCAATTAGTCATAAATAATGTAATGTTATTTAAAGAAACTTAAGATTTGAATCCAAGTTTTTAAGGGCTTTTAAATTGCTTGGTGTAGGATTTGAGGATTTATGACTTTGGTAAGATACAAAAGACCCACAGGCCGACAGCAATGTATGCCCATCACTGTGAGTGTCAGCCTCAAATGCCACACAAACTACGCTTCAAGGCTGCTGTGCTTATAATCTATGGTCACACTTTCCTTGCATGTGAACGGATCACTGAGAATGGGCTTCAAGTGTGAACTAACAGACTTTGAAAAAGTCATGATCATGGATGCCGGACATTTTAACCATTGCCAAAATTGTAGAGTCACTGGGTTTTTTCAAAGTGCAAATGTCAAAGGTGATGGTCCATAACGCAAGACATGTTTGTTTGCTAAAAGAGATGACCCTGGTAGATAAAAATGGGAGACATCTAGTGGCTTGGGCCGTAACAAGTAATAACCAGTCCAAAATATGATTCAAGGACACACTTTGGTGCTGGACGGTTGACAACTGGAAAAGGTTGTCCAGTTCCAAATGCACCAACTGTAGAGGCCAGTGTGGGAGCTGCATTAGTTTGTGGCTTAAATTGGGTCCATTAATATCTGCAGATCGAACATACATAGTTTCTAAACCTTAGGGTCACCTGGGATGCTGACAGGGTCGTGGAGGATTGATTGAGAAAGATTGAATGGGTAGAATTATTTCAGAATTCCTATATGATCCATTTGTAGCTCCCTCCATGGTCTTGAAAATAGTGATGTGTCAGACAAATTCCAGAAACTTTGTTGTAGCCATTTTAATAACACTTGGAGTTACTTTTTTGCTATTATTGTTAATGATTTCTAGAGTGCTTTGAGTGCACAGCTTCAGTTTGCCATATAACAAACTTCTCTCATGTCTAAACAACATCCAGCCCCCATGATACCAAGATGACCCTGCAACCCCACCCAGTGGTGCCCTTCACCTGCCTTATGAACCTGTGCAGTAGCTAATGATACAGGGTGCAGCTGAGGCAGAGAAGTCACCACTAGAGGCCTTCAAAAATGTATAAGCCTGCTGTTTTTCTGCTAGAGATCCAATCTTGCTCACCACTCCCAAATGCGCAAACACACAAACAGCCCAAACTCAGAGCAGGAGTGCTTGTGGTCGGCTGATTGGTTCCCTGTTGAAGGCCTAAGAGTAAGACGAAAGCCACAGAGAGCTCAGTCGCTCTGCCATCTTCAAATGGGCCGCACAAGGTTGTTATCTACATTCAGAGAGGAACGTAAGAGCTAATGCCCAGGATTTGTGTACACACCTTTGAAGGGGTTTGTTGAAAAGATTTGATATAATTTGCTTGCAACATCTGACAGCCGCGCTTACAAAATGTTAGCACAAAAGCACAAGACTCCCAGCGCACCCGCCATGGGGAAAACCTCTCTGGAAATGACTGAAATTCTGTTGCTTACAGGAAAAGGTGCCGCCGTTCTCCTTTGTTTTTTCTCAGTGTAAATGCTGTGTTTCCTGTCTCACATGCAGGTGGCAGACAGCAATTTCATGAATCTCATCTCTCAATTTATGGTTCAAAGTCAGTGTGATGTCCCGCAGATGCTTGATGATGGACTTTTGTTAATAAATAAAATTTGTTTGAGGGTTTCCTCATTGACTGTTATTTAGTTACGCACAGATAAGAATACACCCCCTTCATTTAGCAGTGAATTGCCAAAGCATTTTGAATTCACTTGAAGATGCTTAAGAAACCAAAAGCACAGAACTGTGACAGATTATTTAAAGAATGAGTGTAATTATTCTATTATTCATCTATTTCCATGAACTATTGAGCAATGAATATAAATTAAGATGATCTTTTCAGCAGTGGATAAATGGCTGATTAAATTCAAGAGCAACACAGACATTTGTTATACAGACTCGGGGCAATGAAGAATATGAGGAATGTATCTTACCTATGTGTTTTCCATACATGTGGTAGAAGAAGCCAAAGCAGTAGGCAGGTGGGTTGGTGATACCATACGGGTTTTTAGGGGCTACGTTGAAAAACGGACTCACAAGCCGTGCTTGGTCCCCTTCCTTGCGTGGTCTTGATGTCTCAATGTACATGTAAAAACCTTGTAACACAGGGACACATAAAAACACACATAAGACATATGTATACTGTATATATACACGAGGCTACTGTAAGATTCACGCACAGGCAAAATCATCAGAACCTAAAATACAACAAAACATTTTAAAATTTAAAGCTGTAATGTTCTTTTTCAAGTAGAGCAGAATTTAAAGGAAAATTCAGTTTATTACAATTTGGGTTTTCTTTTGTAGTTTTGGTCATCATCTATATCAGTTTTGTTAACATTATACTCACCAAGTCAAGGTAAATTAGTGGTCAGATGTTTATACAGGTTGTTAACAAGCCAACACTTCAGGCAGATTATCTAAACCACTTTAAGGTTAAGCCAAAGGTGGCCGCACCCTGAACTGGTACTAACACATCATTGCACATGTGTGCACACAGTTAAAATGTAGGTTAAACAGACAGTTTAAATAATAGCAAATAGTTTTTCCATTTGCCTTTGTTTTATTTTCCTAATAAATCTGGCTAACATGGGGGTTTGTTTGAAACTTGTCTGACTGCTCATGTTCCTTGCCCATTCACCAGTTTCTGCATTAACCTGCGTGAGTACTGGTTTATTACTTCAAGGACAAATGGTGAAAACTAAGAAAATTAGAAGTTGCAACAAACAAGAATTATATCTTATGCTACTGACCCAACAAATATACCTACTGTCAATACTTATGTATTCAGTGCAGTATATATAGTATAATATCTGAATAAGCCTTGTGGATATCCTCAGGACACAACTGGAAGTCATTGTGCCTCACTGGGAAACTGCACAAACTCCTTTGTAGTGGTTTGCACAGTGAAAAAGTGAGGCGTCCTTGGTCATGCTGAGTTGCTTTTTGATGAAAATGAAACCTTCCATATCAGAAATAAGGAGCAGTCCTTTCTACGAAGGACAGTTCTCCTTTTACTTATAGCAATAAACAGGGGCAAATCGAGACGGTAACAATGGAGTTACATTTATGCTCCCTCAGTCTTCGACAGCAGTGAAGGCAGTGAGTCAAACAGCCCTCTGATTGTGTCTGAGCCATATAAACCCTGCCACAGGCATAGGGAAGGTAGCTAGTGAGCGACTCCACGCCCCTCCAGCCAAAATCAAATGGAATATCTCCCTCAGTTGAATCTCATATCAGATAATTACACGCAAAGAGGAGCGGCGCTGGTAATGAAATGCTGGACATTTTGAAACCATTAAGTGATTAAAGCCAATGCATTATTTACTGCTTCGGCTGCTGCTGGTGCCACAGCACCCATAATAGGCACGTACAGTATAATCCACCACAGATACCTCCCTCTGATGGATTCCTACAAATCCAATTTTGTTAATTCTTTATTTATTAAGTTCTACAATATGGAATACCTGCACATATAAGTAACATATTGAATACTAAATACTATGCAGATTTCTCTGGTACCCACAGAAACAGCAACAGAGACTCAAGATTATCTTGAAAAAAAAATGATCAAGGCTGCTCATTGTTATATTGTGCTGCATCACGCAATTGGTGACACAATGAGTACAGCTGAAATCATCTATTATGCAGTTGGGAACACTTGAGTCGTTCAAACTTATTTCAGCATTTCAAAGAAGTGGAACTTTTAGTGGGGGGTTTGCATATAACACGTTCATGTTGCAGTGTTGCTAATTTTATATACCTTCCCACATCCTTTAGCAATAACGTGTTAATCACACTGTTTGTCTGTGCACTTCAGGAATTCATGTATTCATGCATGGCATATATGAGAAATAACACAGTGGTGTCCATTTAAATGTGTGCATTCAATCAACTTTGTTCCAATCCAATGAGCAAATGCAGTGTTTTCAAAGCCACACTGACAGCTGGCAAGAATAATTGCTCATACTCACACCAACTGTGTTTTTTCCTAGGTTAGTGAATGTTGTCGGGGATTTGTATTTTTTTCTTTTCTATCTACTGTTATATTACATATATTTATCTATATATCTATTTTCTATATATAGATATTATTGTTCAGTGTCATTGGGAGCCAGAGCCAAACGCATTCACACTTGAATCATTGGCAATTTAGAGTTTCCTATTCAATTACAGCTTATTTGGCACACGCATGATTGGACTGTTGTAAACACAAAGTGCTAATCACTGTTCCACCATCACTCAGTCAAACAATCATCTAACTGATCACTCATGTAAGGAAGCAATCAACTGACCCTTCGCTAGGCCCCTGTTGCTGTACAGAATGACACATATGAGGTTTACAAAGACAACAGTGGCAGATTTACATTCAAGGTCACTTTTGAAACCGTGTGTCAGTGATTTCAGTCTGAGGTCGACAAAAGTAGGCTTTTCATGTCATGTTTCTGTTGGGCGAAGTGACAGCTGTCACCAGCAGGTTTTTCCTCAATGCTGACTCCATGAGTTAAAACGCTGTCTCTGGATGACTGGATTTAAAACAAGAATCCTGTAAACGGGTCTTTAATATGCACTTTATGGCTTCATACACTGCCCTCCCCTATACCCTGCCAGCAAGAGCCATGGAGGGCGGTCCAGCATCCTCTCAGAATCTTTGCTGAGAATCAAAACTGAGTATCCACCCTCTGTCCATCAGCACGGAAAACCTTACTGAGTGTTTCTCGCTGTGTCAGCCACAAAAGAAATTACAAGGGACTGGGATCAATCATTCACACTATGACAGATTATTTGCACATTTGCAAAAATGTCTCATTGAGTGGTGAGTTTAATTTAATTATACTTGCTAGCTAAATAAACTTTAATTTAATTATAATTGCTATCTAAATAAACATGAATTTCTTTAGCTTACTTTTGACACAGCATTAAATGAATGGACTAAATGAAGGGGTAAACTTGAAACCTTCAGTGCAAACGACACTGTGCATGGAGGAGACATCTTGTGTCCAACACATTTGCATATTCATAGACTCTCGATTTTTGAATGAAGGAGAACAATGTGGGAAACCCAATATACAGCAGAAAATGTTATTCAAAGCATGTTTTAAAACATGTCTGGAGATAATCTTTTAAAGTACACTCTGTCAAGACTAAGGCCACTCTTCGCCAGCTTGCCTGTCCCAACATCCAGAAAGGTTGAGGATCCCTGATGTACAGTAGAAGTTATGGAAATAAAGAAACAGCATTGTTCTTGTATTGCAGATTAGCTAGTTAGTATTGTAGTACATAACATAACGCTGATTGGATGCTTTTATAGAAAAACACAACTGGATAAACAATAAGGAGGTTAGATTTATGCTTTTTTTTGTATTTCTTAACAGTTTGTCACAATTACAAGAGAAAAGGCTTCTGAGGATTAAGACTAACTGAAACTTAGCAGGTCTTGGGAGGGTTAAATACTGTGCTTCAGGACACCATCTTCAGATTTCAGCAGACACTAGTGACACTAGGTTACTACTGTAGGTAGTAAGCCACCACCCTCCAAACACTTTGGGTGCCAAGTATTGCTTTTACTTTACGATTGGACAATCACTGTTTGGGGAAGGGTAGTGAATGGTTAAGACATAGGTTAAAGTTAGACTTTTCCAACTACTTACCCTGCTTAGAACCACTGCGGTCACCACTGGGCCCGGTGTTGGGTGTATACTTTGTATCACGGGTAGCAGCACTGTGCCGCGTCCAATCAAAATCATCATTCTTGTCTTGGGTGAACATGCAGATGGGCTCCTCCTCAAAGCTGCAGTGGAACTCTCCTAGTGAGCGACAGAGCAGAACCAGGCTCTTACATTCATATCATTATAAAAGAGTGAGAAGTTATACACTGCCTAGAAGACACAGCGTGCAGTGTGACACCTACTGTATATTTATGAGGTTTCCTGGAATGTGTGTGTGTGTGTGTGTGTGTGTCTCTCAGGGGGATATACAACAGCAAAGTCCTAATTACACCATATGATCTGCTGAACAGAATTTCTAAATTAAGATGTGACCTCTCGCTGACTGTAGTGTAGACGTCAGTGAGTGTGTTCGGTTTTCCCCTGACAACGACATGCAGTTTAGTTCGGTTCAGAAAGGAAGTCTCTGCAGAGACAGTGCTGCACCCTGAAAACACCCAATGGCAGTGTGTGTGTATAATCTGAATTAGTTATTAGAGGCTATACCATGACAGCCCACTACTGAAGCACGGTAGATAGCATTTAAACTATATACAAATCTCATGTGAAAGAGGTTGGAAACCTCATGATCATGATTTTTTTAAAAAGGTAATAATGATTTTCTAGGTGCGTGTTTGACATTGTATAAGTAGTATAATGAGTACAAAAAGTGAATCTGTTAAACTGCAAATCATTTTGAATAACTCTCTTTCTTACATGTTTGAAAGTAAAAATTTGTTGATTGTCCTTGGATGTTTTGTAGTGTCTCACTAGTAGGACTCTATGTAATCAGTTTTTTTTTTTTCAAATGACACCACTTCCCTCCTCCTCTATCACTCTCCATCTTCTCTGGAGTGGGTGTGCAGGTAGAGATATTGGATGCCCCCCCCTCTCCGCTCCCTTCCCCCCATCGCCCTCCCTTCTGCTCCCTTGCTCTCTACGCCCCTTTGACTGCAATTTTTAAACTAGTGGAGTGTGCAGAGAGAGAATTAAACTTTAGGTTTTGTCACCCTTCAAGAAAAAAATAAAAGTAATTGTAACCCTAGCACAGGGCTATGACCGGTCACATGTAGGGGGATGTCTAACAGCGAATATACTAATGAATAGCCGGAAATCACGCGCTTGACGAACTAACCCACTCAGTTTAATGAGGGGGTAGCGGCAGGATCAACAGTGTCAAACCTCCATTTAATCCATGTAACAAACAAAGCAAAACACCTAACCAGAGGACATGGTGTTGCTGAGAAGTGTCCTCAAAGATATAGTAAAAAGGAGCATTTAGATTCAGGATGCAGGCATGTGTTCTGATAAATATTCATTGATTTATTAAAACGTAGCTGGGAGCAGTTTGGAGTGGTGACCTTGAGAGGAGCAGAATCCGCAGCTTTTACTCAGGTAATGGAGGTAACAGACTGAGGTAGAGTGTGGGTGGATGCACCGAGGGAACGGAGAGGGCAGCGATGCTGCGAGGCAGAGAGAGGGAGAAAAGAGATAGAAGGTGAGAGAGCGGGAGAAGTGGTTGGGTGGGAGAGCGGAGGAAGGGGCCGGGTTGCAGGCACTCTTGACTCCTCTCCTCATAGGCATGCAGATTTAAATGGAGGTCTAGCTCCTGGCGCAAGACACTGACGCCCCTATCCACTGTGAGCTAAACTAAATGTTTTTGCCTTCTGCACCCGGGAGAGATAGGAGGATTTGGAGGAGAGGCAGAGGAAGAGGAGGCGTGCACGTAAGATAGTTTCCTTCAGGGATTTGGATAATGATGTTGGTGATTAGGATGTTTGTTATTATGTTGGCAATGTTTGTGTGAACACCCACCAAAATATATACCTATATAAATAAATAAACCACAATACACAACAGCACACTGCAGCACAGCAAACAATGATTAAGTGTGGATTCTCAAGACGTGAATAATGTGGATTTGTAAAGTTTCAGCAATGAAAAGCATCATAAATGGGACCAAACATTAAAGAATATAAACACATACGGCACGAACGCATGCATAAGTAATGGTCACAAAGCACAGAGCGTGCAAATGTACTCATGCACACACACACGCACGCACACAAAACCACATATCTAATGCAAATACACTCCATCCAAAATTTAAAGCTCTCAACATGTCAAATAGCACGATGCAGGTTTACCCAGAATTCCTAAAGGAAAGTCCTATTTATCATACTTCATTTAGTACTGCTTCAGAACACTTAGAAGGATCTTCCAGTGCAGTGTGACATGTTGAGAGATCTCTACGGGATGTACGGTTACTTTGAGTCGCCCCACTGTTCGCACAGACTGCGTTACGACAGCAAGAGCTCGCCCTCTAACGAGACATGCTAAGTGAGGTGCATATTACTTACTCAGGTGAGGGTTGATGGGAGCTGTGAAAGAGAAAGGCCAGGGACAGTCATTAGCAGAGAATATCGTAGCCGTCTGTCAATACGTGAAACACTTATAAAGTAAATGTGTACAGAGGCACACACAGCTGGAGAAGCACTCAAACTGTTGCACTTTAAAAAATGTTGGGCCGATATAATCTTTTCCGTGCTCTACTACAGGTTACACAGAATACAGCACAAGCATGCACACAGTAGCTGTTGCTATAAACCTTTCGTCCAGCTGTCATCTACTGTTTAGGTGGAGAGCTAATAAAAGTCTACATGTATAAAACTTGCACACATTTCTCAGTGTTCTACTGTCATGAAATAAAATGAAAGAGGCCCATGGGAAGGCTGGGAAAAATTGTCCTGTGATATTAAAACACTGAAAGCATATTAGAGTGTGTACGCTACATCTTCGTCAAGCTGTACTGCTTTCAGTGTACGAACAAAGAGTAAACACAGAGCTAAACAAAAAGCAATCCAGTGCAATGATTACTGAGCAGACAAAAAGAGAGATGTCTGGGATTTAAAGTGGAAAAGGTGACTGTCGTTCTCTGTCTGTTATCAAATGTAAAAGACGGAGGGATTAGGAAGACCGGCCTGACCACATTAATAAGCTTATAGCGAAACTGCTTATCATTATTGCCATTTACCGGCATTGCTGATGTTCTTGTTCAAGGTGACTTCCATTTAGAGCACTAAGCCTATTTTATACTTCCATTTAGAAGCCAATAAATCATAAAAATGAGTAATAATCACAAGCGGTTTTCTGCTAATCACTTTTCTGTAACATCCTTGATTCTTTCTGTGTTTTCAACACCACCATTATGGAAACTTTTAGATCAAGCGATGATGACTTCAGTCCAGTGAAATACATGCAAGGCTTCTTTTGCATTCTGTCCACCTAACCGTGGTTCAATGCTTCCCTCATTGATAATTTAAGAGGCTACTGCCGCAGCAAACAAAGAAAGGTCAAGGGTATCACACAGAGTAGCAACAAGCCAGTTAGTCGGCACTTCACTTTTTGCAGAGTAAATACCATTTAACCTGTCAAGAAGATTCATGGGCATTTTCATGATCGATTGCTGACCGGCTGAATAGATGCGATACATCAGCTTTACCACAAAACTATGTTGCTGCGTGATTTATGAAACCTTGCTGTTCATGGGGGGAATTGATTTTAATCCAACCAATTAAAGTGAGTAATAACAAATCATTCCTACAAAGGAAAACATGTACTGAAGAGTGGAGAAGTACTGCCGGGCTGGTAGAATTGGTCTTTTTAAAAGCAAAACTAAGTAGTGATTTCTGTTTATTGCTGTGTTGTTCATGGAAATGTATGTCCACTTGTTCACTTGCAGTGTGGAGTAAAAAGAGAAACAGGCACAAGATACACAGAAATGGAAGGAGAGAGAGAACAAACTATTGCATTTCCAATTGAATCATATAAAACATTCAGTGAACTGCGACGCTGCAGATGAAGACTTGTCATGAGGAGGCACAAGCGTGGAAAGAGCAGGCTGTACAACAGCGTCGTATAAAAGCTTTAATAATCTATTTTGTTACCGAAATGTGAAAATACCTGCATCCCAACACTCAAAGCTTCCTACTGAATCTACACTGGACTGCACAGACTGCTGCAATGAAAGACTCTGCAGAGAGGGAGGAAATCATCTGGGCTGTTGCAGAGAAAATGTTTTAAATGACAACTTACAGCCTCAGGCCTGTGAAACGGATGCTGAGTTTTCTGACAAAACTCTATTCTTTCAGCCCCCCGCCTGCTCGCCGGCACTTTCCCTCTCAGCCTCCCATTTCCTGCAACACTCCTCACTCCCTCCACAGTCCTTCCTGCTGCCCCCTCTTCCCTACTTCTTTCTTCCAAGACAGTGGTTATGAAAATATGTTTTGGTGTCAGTTTTTTTACCTGCAGCTTCCCCAGGCTGACTCACGGTGCCTTAGTCCAGATGAATGTGTCTGTTCAACCAATGTCTTTACCCCCACTGAGGAAATCAAGCAGAGCACAGAGCAGGCCCACAGGCTTTGCTACTGCTGTGCGTGCACACATTCACTCTAAAACACACAAACACTCTAACAGATAATTTAACTTCCAATTTAGATGCCTGTATTGAATATGGGTAAACAAACAAGGCATAGAAGTAACTGAGACCGAGCTCTATTGTTGACTCAATCATTTGCTAAAAACACATTCTTTTCAGAAGTTTTAAAACCTTGTCTTTAATACATTTGTAGCTCCTGAAAACATGAGTGAGCCTCAAACACTGTCCTCAAAATGCATGTTGTGAAAACATAGGTGTGAAAAGCCCTCAAGCAAGCGGCAAAAGCTTTATAAAGTCTCACATTTCTATCTTAATGCTGCAGCACTCTGCTTTCCCCTCCAGCGAAAAAAGCCTCAAATAATGATCGAGGATGAAATGTAATTTTGATATTTCTCAAGATAAACAGTCCCAGGGATCATGGTGTGAAGTGAAGCGAATGCAGCTCTTTAAAAACTTCTGTCATGACAGTTCTTGTCCTTAACCCACATATTAGGTGCATGTCTGACTCCCGGTTTCTGCTTATCCAACTGAAAGGACAAACAAAAAAACTGCTGCTTGATGCATGAGTGCCTTCCATCCAAATTGCCTAATTTTGATTGAAACACAAAGTGAGCTCATTGACCGCCAAAGGACAGCCGTCCGTAGAGGCCGTTCCGGATACAAACACTGACTTCATCTTGGCAGGATTCCCTGCCCACTGGCTTGCGGCTGCATTACAAAGCAGCAGACAATTCCATGGCTGCGGCCAAGTGCCCTCATACGCAACAGCATCCCAGTTTCTTTTGTTGTTACTGACCTCATATAATCCACGCTCTCCAAGATTCCCATCCATCATGTTTAGGGGTCTGGGTAGCTGCCATGATGTTCTGAAAAAGCCCTGTAACGGCTTCACAGCTCGAACCATCAGTCGGAATAATAACAATGCGGGTGAATGTAATTAAGCAATTTTCCCCTCATGACTCCCTGACAAAAATAACAAGAGCGACATCACACTATTGTGACCGCCAATCAAACTGTTGTTCCCTAACAGAAGATGTAACTGTTCTGCACGGGTCCTACAGTAACACATACAGACCCATGGACAAACTCAAACACATCCAGTGTTACCCTACGCCTGCATCAGTGTCCATATGACACATTGATGCAAGTGATTCCTTAATAGACTTCCACAGGGATTAGCTTTGCTGTAGTTTAAATAGCATATAGAGGATTAAGGGAAAAGAAAGTGCGGGAAATAAACAGCAAATTGCCAAGGTAAAACATGCAAAAAACTAAAAAAAAAAAAAACCCACTGCTAATGCAAATATATAACTAATAGTAACCATGACGTGCCATATCATATCACTTATGATAATATTGGTACTGTAGCATCTTTAATGTTATAAAGATGTGTCATATCATAATATTTACAATATTGCAACACGTTAACATATCTTTGTCTTGGGTTATATGAGACGGTTTATACCACTGTCATGTCTATCCATTAAATATAAAGCTGGAGCCAGCAGCTAGTGACAGCTAGTCATCTAACTCTCTGCCATAAAGTGAATAAGTGTATTTCCCGAAATGCTAAACTATTCTTTTAAAAGAAAATATATTTTTAAAGACAGTACTCCTGAAAAAAATACAGTGATAAGATAGCAGCTACACTATCTTTTGTGGACTACTATGTCTTGACAAATGGTTATTTGATGCTGTAGCATGCATGCTGAAGTATTTTTTTAAGTATTTTATTATATTATCATGAATATCTTTATAGCTAAAATACCCTGCAATAACAGGGTATTTTAAGGAAATATTGCCTTAATATATATACCTTTATGCCATATATATATATATATATATATATATAGAACAATAATACTTTCAAAAACTGTGTTTCACTGAGTTCTGAGAGTTGAGACCATGACTGAACAAAAGCTCAGAAGGGGATTACACTGAAACACCACTGGCTGAATAATAACCCCCAACACCTCAGCTATAGCAGGCGATAGAAATCATCAGAAGCAGAAGACTGTATTTAATGTAAGATTTAGTGGGTTTTGACTTTAGGACAGCCATCGTGCTGTTTATGTCACCATGAGCTGCATAAAAATGGAAAATTAAGAAATAGCAGCACTGTTTTACCGTGGCACTGTGAGGGTTGACAGGAGGCTTAAACATTAAATCCTTCGTCTTGGAGGAAACCAGAGAGAGAGAGAGAGAAGTGTTATGAGGAACATCAAACAGACGCCGAGTTTGTCACTGCAGCAAAATTTAAAAGAGTGTCTTTGGAGCATGGTGACACAACCATCCTTCATCCTACAGCTGGGGACACTATAACCGCTTTTGTGTTTTCTTACTCACAGAAAAGCTGCTACCATCGGCTTTAGGTGCATCAGAAGGATCGCTTATGTTATTTGGCCAAACTTGCTCATAATTACAAATTTAGAGATGTTAAAACTTCACTTTAGGACAGCATTGTTTATGGTAATAACTCACAAACAGGATAATAGTCATATTACTTTGGTTTGTTGTTTGCTTGCATACACACACATTCATTTTCAGGGTCATGGCGAGCCTATATGCTATAGTGAAAGGCAAGAAGCACAATATTCGTCATTTCACTGTAAGCATACATACATACACACTGTAGATGTGCAAACACAGAGAGACAAATACACTCACTTTCACACCAGAGGGTTATTTGGAGACTCCTAACCTGTCTGTCTTATTGATTGTTGGAGGAAAACAAAGCAAACAGAGAGAACATGTTTAAACTCCACACTATAATAACCAGGGCTAAAGGTGAATTCACACTCACAACCTTCTTGCCGTGAAGGAACTTTTGTAACAACTGATGAAAAACGTCACAGACTGGTTAAAAATGAGCATAAGCGCACTTTTTAGAAGATTCTGTATAAGTGTTCGATTCAACATCCAGGATTCAAAGGTTTTATGCCACATGCTCATACAATATAAAAGTTAGTCTGCAATGAAGACTGATAATTAGAATATAAGAGTAAAAATAAGAGGCATAAAAATAATAATTTTGAAATATATATAATATCATTAAACTGCAAAAATCTATAATGGCCTGGTGTGTAGGTGGGCTGTGCATGTTTTCAGCATATTAAAAAATCAACATATGTCCCAGTTGGAAAGCAAATTATACAATCAAAATTTGTGCATGCTTTAGAGCCCGTTTACAAATGTGTAGAGTGGTGATTTTTTTATTGCCTATTTGAGCATGTTACAAAACCTTAGACAGGCCCTTGTCTTTGTAGTTAAAACATTGAAAATGACAGCTCAGTTACTCCAAAAGAAACAGCTTGTCCAGGTTTCTGATCATTGCCTGGAATTTGCACAGGTGTGCCTTTGTCTCGAGTGACAAAGAATCAGGTCAGAAAGACTCAAACAAGCTGCCGAAGTTTTCGCCTTTTCAAGAGACAAGCAGTGTGTCCCAGTTTCATACTGCACACTAACCGCAAACGGTATATACCAAATACTTATCGTCTTAGTACACGTTTTTTTGCAGTTAGTATACCAAACATAAATAAATAATCTACATACTTACCTGTTGTATACTAACAATAAATGATACAGTAAGTGCCCTGGTCATGCATATTATTCAAATGTCACTGCTAATTAAACTTAACCAATAGACTTTGCTTTATAGTGTGTTCTGCACTATAACTCTGCTCAGTAGTTGGTACTCATTCCAACCTTGTTTGCGGCTGCAGCTCCCTCCACTGCCTCAACCTCCTGTGTTAAGCTTTTGTATTGTTGATTGAACAAAGTTATAATGTTCATGTATGTGTTCATTAGGGGTGGATTAGTTCTCCCAGCAGAATCCTCGTTGCTGCTCAGTGTGTGAGTGTTCTCTCAAACAGCAGTGTTTTCTGTCAAACCTAACTGTATAACTATTTGCTATAAATGGTCAGTTCTTTAATGTAGGTGTCTCTGCATCAAACTGAAGTTTGCCTGTTAGTAATGAAAGTGCTAAATAACGGTGGCTTAGTAAACAAGATAAGTCTCTCTTGTCCACGTCCAGGTACTTCCCAAGAAAACATGACATTATATCTATATAACCACAGATTTAAAAAAAGCCAAAATGTAAACATCCTGATTAATTATAATTTATATAACATAATTTAAAAGTCACATTCATTTCAGTTCACCTTAAACTTGTAAAACTATCAAATCATTGTGCTAGAGCCCGTATACAGATGCCGCACACGTCCCAGTGAGAGTGAAAGGGAAGTGATAACGGAGATGATCATGGACTGTATTTCACATGTCAGTCAGGACGTCTTACGGGACATGTTCTCTGAGCAGAGTGGATTTTGCTCAGACCTACATAAGGCTGCTACAGTGACGATATGCTGTGCGTGGGAGAACAGAGTAGCCCTAGAGTGATAATTAGTCCAGTCTCTTGTTGGGCAGTCGATTCGCACATAAGCATTGGCTCTCTTCTTTCCTTGTCTTTCTTCTTCTTCTTTTTTTTTTTTTTTTTTTTACTTTGTTCGTCTGTATCTCCTTTTTTTCCCCCCTCAGTCCCAACGTGGCTGCCTCCATCTCTCCTTCTGTGCGTCTCTCTGTCTTAATTAGCCTCAATTCTCTTCACTTTGATTGGATTCTATTTGATTCAATTCAGCTGAATTCAATTCAAGGTTTAGCGGAAACCACACAATATCACAAACCACTACAAACAGCAGAGAAAGTTTATCAGTCTCTCTCTTCCACTCTTTTCCATTTCTGTTTTCACCAGCCATGATGAGCTGCAGTGAAACTGAATAATTCACAACTGCAGCAGCACCACTCAGGAAGACCTCAGCAGTCAGTGATAGACAGAAAACAGTCAGACAGTTTGTTTCTGAAAATGCACATCTCAAGTATCTGTGCATCTGTTCACTGGCAGTGCTGTGCCTACTGTGGATACCAATGTAGCTTTTGTATTTCAGCCAGTATGTCGTCCCAAAGGCTGAAGAATGTACTCCCATCTGCAAGCTGCTATTTCATTCTGTGGAGAAATACATTGTGTTTTGATGTATTCTCACTGGCCTGACCAGGCTGGCGTGTCATACACTACACATCATCTTCATGATGCTTTTCTATTACTTTATTATTCAAAACCTATATCAACTGAATGAAACAATATGATAGCAGTAAACATGTTATTGTCGTATGTGGTTCTGTGGTAAGGCACAGTGAGGCTTCATTTTGTTAGAGGGGCAATGTGGGGCTTGGCAAGGCCACGACCTTTCAAAATATTTGTAATATAAAATCGAAAAAGCTCTTTGTTATATGAAAAACATCCCAGGAGACAAATCACATCTTCTGACAAAAAGATGAGACGCAATCACACACAACAAATACATGGTTTTGGGGGAGCTGGATGAAGCAAAACATGATTCGTCTTTGACCAGCTCTGTTTGGTCTCGTGACCCAACTATATGTTTGAGTCCTCTGATGCTTTGATGTCATTATGATCTCTCGTGCACAGAAACAACAAGTCAGCCTTTGTCCAGGACAGGACTGACTCAAGCAATAAAGCTCACAAGGAAGACATGATTAGTCAGTTGATCAGCATTCACTCACACTGGCAAAGAAGCAAAGCAAGCTGATTTCAAGCTGTCTTCTGATGACTGGATGTGGTGGATGATATTCAAATTATTTTAATGAGTTCACTCTTTACTGGTGCTTTCTCATACATAATACATAATCACCATGATGATCGCAACGATTGGTGATACCAGAGAAAACTTTTAATATCCATAAGTGTTGATGAACATGTGTCATGATGTAGCCGCACAAAAATTGAGCTGGAGTTAATTTAAGAATATTTCTGAAGTTAGCTGAAGGATAACATTACCAGCTGCAGCTGTAATTCTTCCACCTGTGCAACCACATGTGTATGCAGAAGACTAAAGTGAAAGCAGTTTTTCCTGTGTGTCCCCCTGTCCTGTTTTTTGATTTTCCAAACCTGAACACATTAAAATACTGCAGGTTGGGCAGACTGATCACTGTCTTCAAAAAAAGACATTTATAGAGTGAGTATACAGCACTTACCACTGTAAGTGACAATCCGAATGGTGGAGTCACCCTCTCCAAAACGTGTGATGGGGGTGAGGCGCACCTCGTAGGATTCAGGCTTAATGAGCTCAGTCAGGTTGTGTGTCATGAGCTCTCCTTTGTTGATTGTTCCGTCCACAGGGATCTCCTGTTCCCACCAGCGCTGCAACCCCATCTGGTTGAGAAAATTAACCACATTGGTTCAGATTGTTAAAAATCAAGAGACACTCATAAGTTTTTTTTCTGTACATACATATAGAAACACACAGACATTTTATACATAATTGGAATGTCAACAACAATCTGCTACTGTCAGCAATGGGTTTGTATTAATCAGAATTTAAATGGTTTGGTTAATATTTTACACAAATAAGTAACCACCACAATTTTAAAGCAGCTATAATCAATATTTCTATATCAACTCTGAATTACCTGACTACCTATATGTAAAAGGGGTTGCTAGAAGTGACAAACCCAATGAGAAAAATCACCCAAATCTGCAGTTTCCATCAGCACTACGAAGCTTTATAGCAACTTTGAGCGCATTCTTTTTGGTTTTATGGTCTGCAACTTTGCCGTTTTAGTTCAGGCGCAGCACTCTATTCAGCAATGTTTTTGCTTTTTGTCCTTCTTTCTTTTTGGCACCAAAGCTCTAAAAAGCCAACTGTACACTACCTACCCAGCACCAAACAGCAAACAGACATAGTTAACAACTATCTGATGAACATAGTGGAGTATTTTGCAGCTAAAGAGCCAGATAGTTTACTCAAGAGTTGGTGGAGACCAAAAACAGAGTTAAAAGATAATGAATTTTGGGTTGGCATTCACTAGGTGGCCAAAAATCTGGTAGGATGTAGGATGTCACCTGAACTGCTGTAGCTTTGTTATCTTTACGTCAAAGATCAAATACTGGGAATAAGTCTTGGTCTTAATAATCAAGCACACTAATAGAACACCATTGATGGAAATATCAGGTCTCAAATAAAAAAAAGGAGAACATGTATGCAATCAGGTAGCAAGTCAACTTGCTACCTGTGTTAACTACCTTCTGTTAACAAATCTGAACATACCAATTAAATCTATTGATGTTTCTTAAATTTTCGTCGCAATTTTTTGTAGTTGTGTGTTATTTAATGTCATTCGTCCCAAATAAACTAAACTAACTGAAACACATACAATACAAGGCATTACATATTGTGTATCTATCATCACCACAAAAAGAGAGCATGTACAGTACAAAGAACATTCTTCTGAAGATTTTGCTCCTGGGAACATAGTGCGTACATGACTGCATACGATATGTATTCCCTTCACCATCAGTGTAGGATGTACCATCTTATCTGCCAATTAACCTTGTCTATAGGCATTTGTATGATCCGCCAACATTAAATAGAACACAACAAAAACATTTTTCTCTCTGTAAGCTTTTGACAGCTAGCAGCTCATTAGCCACATTACTTTCAAAGCAGCTCACAGCCTCTGAATTCAAAGACTGTTATTAACAAGCAGTAGAGATATTCTTATATTTGCAGAGAGAAAAATCCTGATTCATTTTCCCATTAAAGATATGCCTCAGTCTGCTTCACAGGTGTTTGGTAAATACAGGAAGGACAACACCTTTGTGCTCTGTATACGATTGATTGACTCATTCTTTTAAAGTTTTTCCTTAAATCCTGTTCTACAATGTTTTGCTATCACTTTATACAGGGACCTTGAACTGACAGGAATTTTATATCCCGTCTTGGCACAATGCAGAGCACATGAGCGAACTTGTCTTTAGATGACTAAGTCAGGTATCACACAAAAATTAGCTCATGCTTTTCATGTCTTGTGATACAACACAGCACCCTTCGAAATTCAAAGAAACAAAACGAGGGCTTGTTGCTGCATTTGCTGGGGGCAAAGAGAAAAAAGTAGGGTACATTTTATCCTTGAGAATCAGTTTAAGGGGAAGAGCTGCACAAAGGCAAGTTACAGCTTCTGCATCACAATTAGTGACTTTACATGCCCTTCTCAGTCAAAAGAAAAGAGGAAGAGTGTTACTAGCAGAGAGAGACAGAGATAGAGTGAATGAAGGTGTGATAGCAGTGAAGCAGAGTCGGAGTGTGTGTGTGTGTGTGTATGTATGTGTGAGTGAGAACAATACCAATTAAGTAATTACTTAGAGCTTGGATGATCCACAATTACGGGGTACAGGTTTTCATCAACATTAGTTTGTAGGTAAATATAGTGTTTTGTCTACCACTAGTAATTGCAGGTGGAGCACTTGTCTCTACCTAGCCCTTGAAAATGTAAGCTATCTTCTAAGGTGCAAAAGACATTACACTTAATTGCCATGAACTACACAATGTTGGCATGAAAGTATAAATATGTGTGTGCGTATTTCAACAGGACGTATCATTTTAAGCACATCTGATATTTTTAATAAGGTGAAAACAACCTATCTATACAAATGGTGATACAAAAGTGTGTAGAACATTTAATGCACTTGGTATCGTTTAGGACAAAACAGCTGGACAGCATTGACCATTTTACTGAGATGGACAGTGCATGTGTTTCCTGAAGGTGCAGATGCCAAGGACAGGCAGTTAGGCATGGTGTATTTGTTTTATTTTTCTTTCTTTCTAACTTTGAAGTTAAGTCCTATTTATGGAGCATAGTGTTAGTTCAGGCAGAGCACTGAAGTTGTGTTTGCATGAGCTGCATTGTTCATGTTTTACAATCACTGACTTGTTCATCAGCTGCTTAGCTACCAGCTGACTAGTAACGCCCAATCACATTGTTCGATTATGTGCTATATATGTGCAGATTCTCCCACAAAGAGCAGACTGTTGTCCACCAAACTCTATAACCGTTTTCTATGAATGGTCATTTCTTTCAACTGTTTGTCACTGAAACTGGCTATTTGTTATTATGTTGGAATGTTTCATATTTTGAAAACCTGCAGCTAAAGTATGAGACCTATATGAAATGTTGATCGAATATTTGTCAGTGGCCCAATTAAGCTCTGATGAAACAAGCACTTGGTGGTTCTATGTTTGCACTTTACTTCTAATTTTTCTGGCTGTTAATACTTTATAAAAATAATAAATGCTTGTATTACTTTAGTGTGATAGAAAGACCTGTATAGTTCTTCCAAATTAATTTAATGTCACATTGTAATGGGAGCACCCTGTCAATTTACTGTGAGAATGAGAATGTCTTGGGGTTTGTATCTTACCTCATTATTGTTCCCAAATTCCCACACCGCATTGCTCTCTGCTTATGTTTAGGTGGTTGTGTAAAGCTTAAATAAATGTATTAAAATATACAGTATACGTAGCCCTATATCAGTTTTGTAGACCTGTATCAGATTTCAAAACATTTAATTAGGAAAAGAATGTCTAATAGGGGACTAGTGTTTGTATTTGAGTGTTTAAATGTGCAAAATCAAATCAAACTTGAAATGTTGATTGAGAAAAACGTAATTTAAAAATGTAACTTTTCAAAAGTTTTGAATTGTACACATACTTATTGACTTATGGATGATTTTGCACCTTTGTTTTGATTCCCATTAATGTTCACTGAATCCCTGCGCCTGCACACAATTAAGGTTTCTGTTTACATCCCATTACCTTTCATTCTCCACATTTTCCCCACAGAGGCAGTGCCATATTGATTTATTTTCATTTGATTGCAGCAGCAGTTCACAGGGTTTTTATGGCAACTTTTAAAACAGCAGGATTGATCAAAGCAATAGCAGGAGCCAAAAGAAACAGGGGAAAAATCAAAGTGATGGTGTAATGTTAGACGTGCACTGATCTACTGTATATTGCCTCATGTAATTAGTATGGCTTCTATTGATCTCCTTGCATACCCTGACTTGACAGATCAACTGAAAAAGACGAAAAGAGAGGAGCAGGAGAAGAAGCAAGAGATGGAAGAAATAGTTCCAAGATGGCAAGATGTAGATTGAAAAAGTTATCTTACAGGGGTAAGAGATGGGCAATCCCGCTTCTGGACAGCAGAGAAGGTTTTGAAGCTACAGTATCAAAACAAGGGCAGATGTCACACCTTTCCATTGCATCCTTGACAGGTGCAGTGATTTGTGTTTTGTGATTCTCGCTCATGCATGCCTTTCATCTAGAGCCTCATTCCCATTTCCTCTACAGCCAGACTGTCTCTCACGAGGGCACTGGACGATAACACAAAGCAATCCATTACAGAGGCATAAGGTCTACCAGCTCTAAGTATTAATTCAAAATAGCGAGAGAAAATGATAATAATTCAAAAGGAATGGCAGGGTAGCTGCTGCTGGATCTATAAATAGATCGAAGTGGTTTAGTCCACGTGCCGAAGCCGTTCTTTACTGCACCACTCTTTCAGAGTCAGTCCGGGGGTATCTCTGCATTTATTTATTTACAAAAGGAGCCTCTCCTCCCACTCATTTCTCTCTTCTTCTCTCTCATTTCCTCTTGCTCACTGCCTTGACTTTTTTGCCTCTTTCTGGCTCCCACTCTTCCTTGCCAAAATACATTTGAAAAAAAAATCTTATTATCAGTCTAAATCAATACACAAAGCTGTGACTCAATCAATCACAGAGGGTACACTGTACAGTAAATCCTGTGAAAAAGTCTGAATTTTCCCTACAGCAAAGAATCTCTTTCATCTAAGACAATGGAAGATTGGTTGTTATGCCTCGCAGGAAGGAAATAATGGTCACAAAATGTACCCTCTTGAGATATCAGGGCAAGAAGGTGGAAAGAAATTAATTTGCCCAAACACTGATTGTCTGCTAAAATAGACTAGGATAGTGGTGTTCTCTTTTTAAATAACATATGCAGAAGAGGCTGAAATGATAATGTGATTTCTGAATTACCGTGGGTTCGCTCGAGCACATTCTAGACATTATAATCTTTTAAAAAACTGTGCGCAGGACCAGCTGAAAATAGGAAAAGCAAATGTATATTCCTGGCAAGTTTTCAGACAAACGCCTGGCAAGCGCAAACATGGGCTCTGCAAGCACAACATCATTTATTACCAAACAGACCAACTGAGATAGTTGACAGAAAAATCATTGCGCTACACAAACATAACTGGTTTAGAATGTGTTTTCAAGCTTCAATTCCTTGAGGGTGTAGTGTGAAACAAACATGAAATTATATTATTCATTGCAAACACAACTGTCAGGCTATGCTTGCTAATTCTGAGCAGAACTGAGATGGATTTAGAATTGCAGCATGAGCTATTTTTTTTATATATATAAGCTGTTTTTTTCTAAAACAGGCTCCTTAACGGTGGCTCAGCGCTGCAGTGCAAAGGCAATGCTAACCTGTAAATCTGTGGTCTTAACAAAGCTAGTTCACTATTTCAAACTTTATGTAAACTGAAGGTGGTGCCACACCTGCTGCTGTGAATAAAAAACCAAATGTGCTCCACACTTCCATGGGCGAGAGAGAGAGAGAGAGAGAGATAGAGAGAGAGAGAGGAATGTACACATTGATTGCTAAAGGGAGACAATGTAACCATGCCATTCATCAATGCTGCCAGCCTGTCATCTGTGGAGTTTACTTGAGAAGCAGGGAAAACAGGAGCTATGCTTGCTATTTCTCTCTGCGGGGTTCCCTTCCACTCCTCTGACTGCTTCCGATAGAGAGCAAAAACACAAGCAATTCGTGGAAACCACAGAACTCATTGAAACGACTGCCCCTGACAGGTTCTTAGTCATTCTGCGAGGCCCACAGAGGCTCATTCACACCCTCAAAAACTGGAGAATAAGACAGACAATGAATCGGAGCATAAGATTTGGCGCTGTCAAATAGAATACAACAAGCAAGTGCAAGCTGTGCAAGCACTTCTAACACATGCATAGATTGGCAACAAGAAATGTTTTTACTGCCCTGTGGCACAAAACGCCTTTATTCATCTAAGACGGGTCGAAAAGAGGCTGACCAATACCAATGACTCAACAATTATTGTACCAGGAGCCAACATTTCTAGCTTTACAAACTTGTGTCCTGGCTGTCACAAAAGCTCCCAGAGAATAGAGTTATGTGGGACTGAAAAACACTTTTCCGTGTAACAAGCATTTTAATGTGGCACTCATAGGTCTAAATAGAGAAAAATAGAACAAATCAGCAGCAGGAGGGTGAGTGCTTAGGTACACAACTCTTAGTCATCTCACCTGTCTGATGCCTAGTCTGTAGGCTACAATGCGGTCCACAGCGTTGGGGTTCATCTGGGTCCACTGGAGCTTGAAGCCGTAGACTCGGGGCCTGTTCTGCCACAGAGGGCTGTAGGTATCATAGTAGAACTCTGGAGGATAGGCCTTGCCTGGAGAGAAAGCAGATTGATAAAAATGATATTAATACTTAATGCTTTAACGCTCATCTAAAATTAAAAACAGGATCGCAAACCATATAGTGGAATTTAAGGGTGCCTGCATGTCACGCCTACCTATATTTTAAAGGAAGTAAAAAAAAGTTAACTGTGTATTACAATATTTTTTATATAGCACTTATTAAGCCAGAGAGATCTCAGAGGATGCTATACAGCAGCTTTTACAGGCTGAGTAGTACTTGTCACGATGAGTTTCCTGATCTTAAAAATCAGTGTGGGTGTCCACATCAATGTTTATCTTCAACAACACATTCAGATAAAGAGTGATGTCAAACTGTCAGATATAACGTGCATGATGAAAAGATGCAAAGCCCTGCCAATGGCTGGAATCTTTTTTTAAGTGGAGGACTAAAAATAATAATCAAAACAAAGACAAGATTGTGCTGTAGAGGCCTGTGACAGCAGTGCCAATGTCTTGTCACAGTACGTATAGCACTTCTTTGTGGATGTTTTTGTTTAATGAACACATTGACACTAAGACATTTATAGAAATTGGAAAAAAGTGCTGATCTTAAAGCATTTGCATAAGCAAATGGCAAAAAGTACTCCTTCTATTTTGAAAGGTCAGTGTAATTAGGGCTGTATTATTATTTAGTGAAATAGATAGAAGTTAATAGAAGTTATACAGTAATTATTATTATTATTATTATGAGATCTCAATTCTTTGCCTGCATCTGTACGCATCACAGGGAAGCTCTTTCCTGCTGCAGGTTTATTTTTCACACCGTGCAAGCATGCTTTTACGCAGTGTAAATGTAAACTTGTAAATGTTTCATTTGTTAACATACTGAAGTGAGACTTCTTAAAAGCCAAAAAGAGCACCAAACAAGCATGGCAAACATGTACAGTGCCTTTCATCTTCACTGTGTTCTGTTTGTTCTATTTTTATCCACTCTATACCATATTCCTTGTTGTTGCTATGACAGAATTTTCCTCCAGGATCCTTAAAGTTTCATGTTACGTTACGTTACATGAAGTACGGTAGAGTACCTTCATGACATTGAATCAAAGTGTGTACCAGAGTGTAGTATGCCTCATGAATGGAATTAGATCCTAAAGTGCCCATCGCATGCAATGGCAGATCCTTCCTGAGTACTTTATGCCTGTACACTCAAACCTCCTCCAGTAAAAACTGACTTCATACAGCTGGATCCAGACCAGCACACAGATCCTTTTCAAACCTTTTTCTTTCAATAACACGGTTTGCTTTGTTGGAATCTGTGAGGATTTATTTTTCTACATCGATCGTGGCATGAACTGAATGAATCTTTCAGTTTTCAGCTTTCCAGTCACAGTCTGCAAGCTGCTTTCTGACAGCTGAAGTGGGAGCTGACATTGTATTTTAATCAAGATCTAAAAACAAGCTTACAGGACGACCTTCCAGGCAAAGAATAGTAATTCACCCTTTCCCCCTCCGCTATTTGGGCTTGTTTATTGAAGGATGACAATACCCAAGGCAGATGATTTTTAATAACCATGGAGAAGACAGTAGAGCAGCCATTGTTAGCTTAAACAAAAGCAGCACTGGGATTTATGTACCCGGGTGGAGATGCAGCAAGTAGTTGATGTATGTCAGGCAATTGGATAAACCTGTCAGGTTAGTTTATGCCACTGATGAATTATAAGGGCATTATTTTCCTAAACAATTTTAGTGGTCTCCCAGGTCACACCCTGTGGGCTCCTTTGTGAGAACAGATCCTTGAACCATTTTGTTTCCTTTGATTAGATTCTACGTATGACACCCAGGGGAGGATATAAACTGTGATTTGGAAGTTTGTGATGGTCAGAGGTTCAAACGGTTAGATGTCCGGTTTCAATTCCCTGCTTCCAGTAATACAGTAGGTTAGCTTAATCTTGAGCAGGATCTGAATATTGTAAAAAAAGTATGTTTGTGAGACACTATCCGAATGATAGGAAACAAGGACAGGCTTTGTCAAACCAGCATTTAAAATGGTGACATTTTTAAATTGAAATCAATTCATTCAAATGGAATTGTAGCAATTAGTGGATTTGGTGGGGTTAAGTAAATCCCTACATAATTTCCTCGTACTGTCTCGACAGTGCTGATATTTAAGGTGACTGAGAGTTGGAGAGCAAAATGGAGGAAGCATTTCTTATCATGGCTTATTAGATGTGTTGCAGCATCTGCTTTTATTTAACCTGCTCTATCTGAATGTAAACCTTTGAATAAACAAAGCCAACTTAAGCTATTTATCAAGCTTGCAAACTCAGAGAGTTTGCTGAGCCACTTTCTGGTGTGACCAGGCCTTAATGCTGGAGATATTCTATATTTCTCTTATTGACAACAAATCCCATGAAAAGACCAAAACCAACAATGAATTGATCTTACTATTGAGCGGGGGCTGTGTAGCCTCCCTACTGCCAGAAAGGCTCACTAACGCACCAAAAGTGTATTAATCCACAATATATTTCCCAACAAATGTGCAATTAACTCCTGTCTGAGTAACGTGCAAAAAACTTCAGTGCCCAACTGTTTTAGAAAAATTACTTTGACTTTTAAAAAAAAAAGTAAACGTACAATGATCCGCCTCTTCAATAGGAATGAATGAGTTCCTATTGAAGACACAGATTGTTGGTTTTAGTCTTTCAATGGTAGCCCCGGGAACCAGAAGAATCTGCAAGCTCATGTTTTATTTGCTGTGGCAGATATGCAGGGCCCCTCTCCCCATTCAGACAGATTTCCACCCCACACCGGTGGTGTCGGGCCAATCACAACCATTTATCTACAGTAATACGGGGCAGGTTTGATATGGTGACTGACACAGGAGAGCCATTGAGGCATTTTTGTAAGCAACCAAGATGGCTGCCGCCGATGTGGAACGGTCTGTTGAATCTGCTATCCTGTCAGTATTAAACGGTCTGGACAGTATGTTTTCTCCAAAAGAAGAACAAACAACGGCATTAAAAGCTTTTGTTGATAAGAAAGATGTGTTTGCCGTTCTTCGGACAGGATGTATGGTACGACAGGAGGACATTTTGTTGCTCTGATTGATTATCCGTGACCATTGATAACGCCCCTTGGAAATCGAAAATGAACTGAGGGGTTTCAGACTAATATGCATTTGCAAATTAGTCTGGCGATGCCAGGCTAATTCATGGGATTTGTTGACTATAAGACAAATAAAGTCAGGTTGATCCATTATGGTGTATTCATTTGAAGTTAGAAAAAGACGATCAGTGCTAGGGGAATCTGACAAAGTTTTCACTCAGCTGTATATCTAACATTAGCTGTAACTGATGTGAAGGGCCAAAACAATGTATACCACAACAAGTGAAAACAATATGGGGCAAACACTGCTGAATAGACAGGAGAAAACAAAATCTATAACACCCTTGCAATTTAGCCAAGTTAAGCTGTAAACACATGCACTTTGGACATAATCATTCAAATTTAAACAGCTAGGTGCCTTTGTAGGAAGAAAAAAAACAAGATTAGTGGTTTCTTTTGGCCTCTGACTGGTTTGATCAATTATCATAATTATCCATGATAATAAATCAAAATCAACGCTGAGGGTATTTTGTTCCATGTTTTAGAAAATAAATCAGGTTAATGGTGCTTTGGGCAGCCTACTGTGGATCACTTGGCCTTTTAAATGGATAAAGCTATTTAAAATACAATATTCTAATCTGAGAGAAAGGAACACTCATTCATCAGACAGATAACAAGTGAAAGCAAGAGAAATGCTGTTAATAATTAACCAATGTCATTTATTACTAGATTATTTGTCTTTTTCTGTTGTGAACTCACAAGGTTGAGATGATGAAGACATCAGCAGTGTACTGCAAGCTGAACCTTTCTGTTTTATAACTGAAGATGCTATCACTTAAACTGCCCCTACGGGTCGCTGAGATGCTAATGCAGGTAAAAGAAAATATTTTCCAGCGAAAAAATGCAAGGACAAATACTGTCTGCACTTCACTTGGCAGTGTTTTGCTGTATAGAGCCAGCTGTTTTAACAGCATACTGTACAATAAATGTTACATAAGCCAGCCTGGCAGATGCTTTGTTCATGCAGTAGAGCAAAGAATAATTTAACTGACTTATATCATTGTATGTTTTCTTAAGTTGTCTTAAAGATTCCCATACAGACTCTGCTTTAAGAACACACGACTGAAGGGATTGTACTCATACCAGTGCACATTGTGCATTTAGTAGTCATAAAAACACTACTACTATCTAAGGTGTTTCATACTAACCTATTACATCAATTGTATGTCTTATTTTGACATTTCTTAGAGCACATTTACAGGAGAAGCGGAGACATTATCAAACTCACGAGTGAATTGTTGTCTTTTATTCAAAATACACAATGTAATGTAATGAAGCGAAATGGCCCTCACACCTAATCATACGTTATGTGTGGTGAAGCATATCACTTAACCCACTTACACTGCTTGAAACAGATAACCCTGGGTGGGAGACATCAAACATAAAGTACAGAAGGCTTAATTGATTTTTTAAAATCCTGTTTATAACAGCAGAACCAATGCAATGACTCATAACAGCTCAGTAAAACCCTTCGGGCAAGAAGTTGACCTTGTTTGTAGACTTCCTTTTCATTTTTCAAGGGTTTATGAACATGTTTTCTTCTTCAGGAAAACACTTTGTCCCGCCATATGCTAAGCGTTGCTATATGGTGCTGGGCTGATGTGTGATGTAGGCTTTTGTGGCAGGAATGACGCTTCCATATGGACACACAGCTGGCCAAGGCAAACCCAACACCACCGCACGAATAGCTAACTGACTGTAGGGAAAAGACATTAGAGACATTAGATGACTCGGTGGTAATTGCCTGGTTGTGTCCTTCTGGGATAGAGAATGAAATCTCTCTGTGGCTTTTTTTCTTTAAAGGAAATGGCACTGAACTTGTAATGAATCACTTCCACTCTTACTATTCAGCTAATTCTTCCTCAACTTCCTTCCTCTTCGCCTAATCAACTTGAACACACACACACACACACACACACACACAAAAGATTTCTAATCTTTGATCATAATAACTGAAATTGAATTGAATTTGTCTTGACCTGCTGTGACTTCTGCTTTTATCCTTTTTGGTCAGTGACACCACTGACACTGACTCAGTGTCAATGGGAGGCTGCACTGGAGTGACTAATCTTGTAAAATTGTATTGATATAAAAGAAGCACAACTGCTAAAATAGGTCAGAAAATAAAAAAAAAAATAAAAAAACAGAAAGACAGGCATAGCAGAATAGATTGTGTCTGTTCTTCAAGCCTGACAGACTGAAAGTCTGATCTCAGATAACATTATTCATATGCCGCCTTTTTACTCTGACCATGTAATGTCAGTCATTACTAGCTACGGGATCCATCAATGTCAGTATGTCTTTTTGAGCCATGAAAAGTATTCAGCATCATCCAGCATTTACTGAAGGACTGAAGTTCAATCCAGGTGAACTGGGCGCCGAATATAAAGGTAGATAGCGGAGTTAGAAAAAGCCATGTCTGGAACTCAAAGCTAAATCACAAATGTTCATTGGAGGCCAACGCTGATAAGGTTTATAAACCCTTTAGATAGAGGAATGTGCAGGTTTGAAGGTAAAATCAATTCAGTTTTTTTCTTTAACTTGAAGATATGAAAAATGATGGACAGAAATAACACGCACAAAAATCTGACTGTACCACTATAGCTCAAAAAGCCCCCCCCAGAACCTATTTAAAACACACCTCAAAGAGTCAAACAAACATACAAAAAAAAAATCAAGACAAAGACATTATTCAAAACAGATGATGGATTAAATAATAATATATCAAAATAGACTAAGTGCAGATACGGTAAAGCAGAAGTAAGAGTGTGTGTGTGTCACCCTAAAATAAATACATCTTCCTACAAAAAACATATGCAGATATCTCATTGCGGACGATTTTAGGCACCATGTTCCACAATGTAATTTCTGCATCATTAAAGACAATGGCTACAATAAAAAAGGGAAACTTGGACCATACAAGCAATTATGTAGAATATGAATTATTTTTATGACCAAACTCGCAAAATGCAGACAATGAATATCTGAACACTGTCCCTCAAATTTTACTTGTTCTTATCTTCTATTTCATGACAGAAGGGAAGCTGGTCATTGAAGAGAGAGAGGGTGAACACTAGCTCTGCAGAATTAATTGTTTTATTATAAATTTTTTATTTTTTTTTGTTTTTCATTGATCAGACAAATGCAATGTCTTAAAGGGGCACTCCATTGTTTTTAAACATGAAGTTCAGTCTACTTGTCATGGATAGTCCTAGACTAATTAGTCTGGAACCCCTCAGTTCATTTTCGATTTCCAAGGGGCGTTATCAACGGACGCAGACAACCAATCAGAGCAACAAAATGCCATCCTGTCAGAAGACCGGCAAATGCATATTTCTTATCAACATAAAGTTTAACTGCAGTTCTTTGTTCTTCTTTCAGAGAAAATTTACCGTCCCGTCCGTTTAATACTGATGCAATAGCAGATTCAACCGAAGGTTCTGCATCAGTGACAGCCATCTTGGTTGTTTACAAAGATGCCACAACGGCGCTCCTCTCTGTCAGTCATCGTATTAAACCCGCCCCATGTTAGATAAACTGTTGTGATTGGCTCAACACATTCCAGTTCTGGTGGAAATCTCTCTGAATGGGAGAGGGGCCAGTTAGTCCTATTTAGCCACTGAAAACAGTATAATGTCTTATGTGGCTCTGGAGGGGGCTTTCCAAAGTTTAAAAATAACCCTGATAATGTCACCAGGATTTTAGGGGTGTAGGTCATACTCAGGGATAAATTCAGAATATTTCAGCTTTTTGCTGTTTCCATATTGACCATTTCTTTTTTTTTTTTTTATCCATCTCTTGTCTCATTTTATGAAGTGCAATACTAAATTGATGGAATCTATATTTGAATATCATGTCTGTGTAGTCTTGTACTCAAAGACAGTGAATATTTTTTTCTTTATTTCCCATCTCTTACCCTTCAGAAGAGCATGATTTCAGCATTTGCTAAAAACTCACGGTTCCCACGACAGACAGCCTGAGCCAAAGCTCAGTGGTACACATTACATCCCTCTGAGGGGTCTCTCCCCTGGCACAATTTAATGGCCAACTTGGCCATTACAGCCGACTCACTGTTTCCACAGATGTCCCAATGGCTTGGCACATAGGCATCCATGCACATGTACCCACACAATTCCCCTGGCACAAAACAGCTATGGACGCGACAGCATTCATATACGCCAAAGAACGGACTGATGCCGGACTTTGGTGAGTTTGCCTGTGTCTGTCGGCATGGTAACATGTATGTTTTGCGTGGTATGTTGACTTGATCTGTGAGTTTAATCTAGCCACTGTGGCTTCAGGCCAAAAACCCTGACTGATATGTTTATTACACATCAATGCAGCCCCAGAGGAAGTCAGGGCGAGAGCGGTGAGGGAATATCCACTGAGGTGTCTACCTGTCTCCACTCACAAGTGAGCAAACCAAGATACTACCTAACTGCATGAGCCATAACAAATATTTCATGAGCTTCATCTCAGTGGGCTCACAAGTCATAGATAGGAGCTGATATCCACTTTCTCTCCAGTAGATTATTTATTTCTGCCACACTACAGAGTAGTGTTGATCTCATATTGTGGCTAATTCTTGAAGAATAAGAGCTGGAGTTAAGGGAATGGGACACGCCAGATTTCATGGATGACGGGAGGAACCAAAGTGGATTTTCTGCACCATGCTTCTGCACTCAGGGGGTTACTAAAAGAGCCTCCATACCTTTGGCAACCACTGAGTCCAGATGGTGGGAATCTGGAGCATTGGGCGGGTGGAATGGAGCGATGGCGGGAGAGAGAGGGAAGGAGGGATGGAGGATGAAAGGGAAGGAAGGGGGAGTGGAGGGAGGATGAAGGAGGGCGGGGACATGAGCAATAGTAGGCGAAACCCCAGTCCTGTTGAGAAAAACAAATAGCTGGAGGGGACTATCTGCTTCTCTCTCTCTGCTCTACCTGTTTCACCAGGGAGGACTGATTTATGACACACGGGAGTGGGGGGGGGGGGTCCATCTCTCTCTCTCCAGGCAGGAGAGAGGAAGGACGATAGAGAGACATTTAAAATGAGAAAGATGAAGAATGAGGGAAAGAAAACATGGACAACAAGAGAAAGAAAAAGCAAGAGAGGAGGCAGAAAAATCGAGTGCTGAAAAGGTACGATTAGTAGACAGCAATAGATGGAGAGAAATAGACAGTATCAAAGGAGAGCAACCTAAGTGGCAGAGGATCAAAGTGACAAATACTCCTCCTGTGACCCTGCAGCTCCTGTCTCTAATGGGAGGTCTGGGAGATTGAAACCTTGGCCAGAGTTCCTGCGGTCACTCAGCGCGGCCAAACTAATTTGCTGCTGTCATAACAACCAACTAGGAGATGGACACTGCAGCTCTTGATGAAAAATAAAAAAGAGGCAATCTAAAGAAAATAGCAGGAAGAGGGTAAGTGCGTATTATCTGAAAGAACAGGTTTACTGCGCGAGACAGAGAAAAAGCTGACATGATTGACACGTCCCATTCAGATTGAAGATCTATGAATTCCTATCTTTCACTGTTCTTTTAAATTAATTTTCATACGCAGAGACATCCATGCCCATTAAACATAGTGTGTCAAGGACTGGTATATGTTTGAGGAGCCAATTTCAACTGTCCAAAGAATTCTCAGTCAACACTCTAATTACCAAGTGGAGTGCATACTGAAGGAGTTGTGGCATGTACACATGCAGATGCATGGCAGCAAAATGGCTGCTATCAAATGCAGCTTCAGGTGAATGGTGAATGAAACACACTGACAGTCCATTTTATACACCTAATGTCTGTATGGTATGTGGCTTTAATAATTGAACAGCAACTGTCCAATCAGAGTTTAGCAAGTGTACTCGGCAGACAAAGTATGGCAGGCCTGTAAAACTTTGGATTTCTCCTTAACCGTTTAATAACTTAACCCAGTATACAGTACACAATAGCATATCGACTGTGTGAAAGCTGCCTGAATGCTACTTCCAGAGTTCAGGCTGAAGTGGCTCTGCCCTGCTCTTTATTTGATTTGACGAAGTTTACACTCCAGTAACCCCTGACAAACTCATTATCCAAGAGATAGAGTTACTTTCACCAAACACTATGGTTAGTCCTCATCCCAAAAGCTTTTTCTCTGTAACATTCAAAATGAAACACACTGTACACTGCACACAAAAAAGAACTATATCAACCCAACCTCTGTCTCGCTTGTCCAAGTAAACCAAGAAGCCAAACTGGGCTATGTTAGGATGAAATACAAGTCTGATTTTATGTTTTTCCCAGTGATGCTGTTGCTTTATTTCCATGTCTCCTACATGGATCATCAACTGGTGTGCACTTTTTGGACCACGGATATGCAGCTTTAAACTCAGTCTTTTAGTATGATTCCTTTTTACAACGTCCCCGTTTTAAAAGTAGTCCGCTGGAAAGATTAAACAGTCAACCAGAGAATGTGTTTACAACCAAGTCATGGGGCTAAGGTTAACTTAATTGGCTAGCAGCTGTTTTCATTTCAACTGGCAAATGTGACAGTTGCCATCTAGAAATGAGAAGTTGCTTTTGTCTACCTTTGTCTGGAATCAAGAATCCATTATCAAGAGTTTTGAGTGACAAATCAGCCCCCGTTATTATTGTGAACAGCATCGGTCGTGTTAGAATAGTAATGTTAACAGGCGTAGCAACAGTAACTAAGGGGGCCAGGGCTTAGCGAACAGTCAGTATCGAACAGTATAAAAACATGAAAAAAGGCAAATCTTCAATGTCAAGCACTCTTTACCTGTAACCTGAAAGGTGCATTTGCCTGCTCCGGCCTCATTGATGACATTACAGGTGTACTCGCCCCAGCCGTCTCGATTCAGGCTGCGGATGGTGTACTCAGTCTCGTCTCTCTGGGCGTCGAAGGCTCCGGCGTGGAGAAGCCGGTTCGACAGAAGCCACTCGAATCGCAGCACGCGGGAAGGGTGGGCTCGCAGCACCCTGCAGGTCATTACCACGGGCCTCCCAAGGCCCTGGCGCATCTCCATGTAAACCGGCTCCACTGTCGGAGGGTCTGAGTTTGGAGACAGAAAGGGCGCCGATGAGTTCAGCGGACGTTTGATAGGGACAGAAAAGTGTGTCAAGGCTGCCAGTGCCTTGGAAATATGAAAGAATATGAAATAAGGCTTTGGATAAAGAGGGCAGAGAAAAAGAGACGGAGAGACGCTATTCAGGCGATCGACCTCTCAGAGTACAAATTATCTGGAAGACAGAAAAGACAGTCGCAATATTAAGTCTAGAAGAGTTAGGTATGAGATGAATAAATAAATATACTACAAAACGTAAACAAGGACATGTTATAAAAGTCTGAAAACAAAAGGAAAATGGTTTTGAGAAGAGTACTCAAAGCTCACCAAAGACCTAAGATGGACATAACTATATAGCAGCTATTTGAATGACAACCAATGCATATATAAATCATGCACAATCAGGAAGAAAAACATTTTAGAGGACAGCCTAATATAACATGAACGGGAGCGGTCAGCAGGGAGAAAAAGGTGAGATTTAAGCATATTGTAAGTAAACTTTAAACAATCAGCACCGTAAACTTAATACACCTCAGCAATAAATGACAAATTACGAGTGAAAACAATTGTGGGGAGAGCGGCAATGGGTGCAGGAAGATCAATTTTGTAGAAAAGCTAGAACAATGTTCTGAACAAAATCAGTCACACTTCACGGAAAATTGGTAACAGGATGATGAAGTGCACCTCAAGCTTTCAATATGGAAAATTAATAACTTATTTGAGTATCTGACAGGCTTCACCTCTTCCCACACAGACAACCTGGTGGTGAATTATTTAGCCAGTCCCCTCAGAGCGAAGTGAGGGGCTGAATATGACCTCGGTGGAACCCAAACCCTTCGTCTGCAATGTGTAATATGCGTGATTTTATATTTTAGCCTAATATTAAATGTGTTAGATTATGTGCATGGTGTGCGTAGGTTTTTCTGAGGACAGAATGTGTGTAAGTGCTTATGCGTGCAAGCACCAAATGGTTATGAATAATTTCCCCATCTTGAGCATCTTTGCTCTTGACATGCTCATACAGATGCTTGACAAAAGTCACGGCGGGGCTTGAAAAACAACAGTGAATGCTGAGGAGAAGAGACAGAATGACACAGAGCCCCTTAATTGCCTGAAATTTGCATAATTCCTGACAGACTAAAGGAGAGGTTGGTAGCTATAGTCAGCGCTGGGGATGTTACTTTTTAAAATGTAATATGTTACAGATCACTGATTACCTGATTGAAACTGTAATCTGCAACGTAATCTCTTACATTATTCACACACGGTAATATAATCTAATTACTGAGCCTTCCAAACTTGGTAGGATATGCAATTAAATGAACATCTTATTAAAATTTACAGCATATCATTTGATAACACTATTATTGTCATTATCTACAACCTTAATCAACCATTTTTTAAAAGGTGCGGAAAATTCAAAAATATCACAAGCTAAATCTCTTTATGGAATCTAAAGAATATGTTTTTTTCTGAACATTTCTGCTGTGTTTTTATGGTTGATTATTTAAATTTTTGTTTTGCTATTGCACATAACTGAGTTGATACTAAAAAACAGAAAGACAAGGACAGCACTCCAATTTGACTATTTGATATTGCCACATGGACGTTCCGGGCAAGATGCCCCTTTTCAGCGTGTATTCTGGCAATTTCACAATCAATATACACAGGTGGGGCTAATTATAGGTGACCTCAACCAGCACAACAAGTACATCCATAATGAGTTAACCTCAACCCAGCCTGTAGAGCAGGGCAGGTCCTCCAGGCCAGAGAGGTGCACTTGGAAATGTGGGCTGTAAACGTCATACTGTATGCAAAATAATGCACCAGCATTTAAGAATCCAAAGTGAGGTTTTCCTTTCTTGCCCTTGATTCTCATTATCACACACGACATGCAAAAAAACCTGGAATTCACACAGCAGTTACTATGATTAATGACACAACATTAGATCGGATAATGACTGGCTGAAATGAGAAAAATAATAAATCACAACACATGAGATGACAGAAAAAGTAAACACAAATCTTCCAAGAAGTTTGGACTGAAAAGAAAAAGAAACTGATGCTTCTTACAAGGTGGAGAGCAAAGCGGCTTTCGGCTCCACTAAATACGGAGCAATCAGTTCCTCCTTCAAATGAGCCTTGCCTGGGCTTTTACCCAAACCAAATGGCTTATCTCTGACTCCAAAAGAAGGGTCTGAATCTCTACTTATCACATTAAAATTGTAGGTTTGTGTGCGGCGGTGAATCACAGCCCAGCTCCACAGCCTCCCTGAGTGGCACTAGACCAAATTGCAGTAAGTGCATTTCCATTGACACAGAAAGACAAATGAAGACAAGGTTTGGGTCTGCTGCCAAAAAAAAAAAAAAAAAAAGCTCTTATATAACCATAACATCCTTTAAACAAGGGCACATGCCTCGTCTCCCCCCTGTGCATCTCCTGTGAAACAGCTGCCCAGCGAACACGCGGAGAAAGGAGCGAAAAGGTCCTGCGTGATATTCCCTGAGCAGTGCTCGCCATGGTAAGTGTAGCAGCGAGGGCGGTGAGGGCTTGGAGTTGCTGTAAGACGCAGACTGGGAAAAAACCCTGAGCACTGGCTGAGATGTAATCCATCATCAGTCACCGGTGGATACCTTGACAGTAATGTGGTGAAAAACAACATTTAGGAGCACGGAGGCCTTCTCCCTGCGGTCTATATAGGCCGCCATCTACAGGGAGGAGGACAGAACAATGACTTGGGTATACATGGGGGAAATATGCATGTGTGTTTCTGAGTGTGTGTGGGAAGCTTAGGTGAATTTGTGTGCTTGCGTGCACCTGCATTTCTGAAATACCGCTTGACTGCTTTATAATAAACTTCAGCTTCAGTCAAAATGGGTTTCATTTTTCTTCCATGCGCTTCGGGTGAGTGCATCAAGAGAAGGACATGGAACTCCTGTGGGCAAACCCACAAGATTAGGGTGTACTGTACAGTCTGCACATGTACACATGAAGTGTGTATATGTGACTGCATCCTTCCTATATGGTTGGATGTTCTCCGGCCTTTCTTGTTTTTCTTTCCTTTTTCTCCTTAAAGCAACAGAACATTTAGAAACATTAATAAGGTTTCAAATAAAACATTAAAATTACCCGTAGCCTACTACAACAGCTGACATGGTAAATACATTGTATTGTAAATGTCCACAGCACAAATTCCAAAAAAACAAAGTCATGTTAGACACATCACTCTGCTGCTCTAACTTTTTTAACAGAAATAAATGTTTTCAAACTTTAATTAATGCTACTCGTGTCTTCTTTGCTGTACTCGTGATGGATGTTACTGTCAACAAAACTCAACACTTTGTTTTTTCACATTAAAAGCCACCCTATTAAAGAAAGACTTTTAATGTGCACATTCTGGAGAAGGTGTTGGGTTTTCATTCATGGTAACCTAACATCGTTCAGGGAAAAGGGCTTAGCAAAAATGCCCCACATGACTGTAGTGATGGAATTATTAACTGGTGAACAGGCACCACTGCTGGATGACTGACAGGGATGGCTCCTTTTTGACACATGTTGGATCAACATGTGACATACCACTGCTCCATTCAGAAATATGTCACGTTTTTCTGCCTTCAGCAGCTGCACGTGGGAGTATGAAAGAAACAAAGGCCTTGCTTTAGGATGCAAGCAAAAGCATCATTGTGGGAGAATAACCTTTGTAGCATTACATGCTTCAATATCAAGTCTTGATAGGGGAAATAACATTCATTAGGAAGTCAAACAGATATATACAGAATATGAAATGATAACCCTGATTCAAATGATTTATAATGAGTGCCTGTGTTGAATAATGTAGAGAAACGCTGCTCTGCATCAACGCGCCCTCCTTCCCTCACGCTACAGCCGCTGCAATCAAACAACGAACTTAACCACCATCTGCATTACCATATTGTTATTAAAACTTAGGGATAATTTATGAACTTAAATATACAATGAATGATAATCAATGTAGACTCTTCAGTGCGAGGAGTGGCCTGGTGATCCGCTAATAGGTTTAGCTCAGTCACTGACCAAGTTATGAATTATTCTGTCTAAGCCGTGTGCAGGCTTCTGTTTACAACCTACATATTCACTGACCTTTTCTGGTGTGGATTTGATGCGGATGATCAATTCAATATTGTTCCATAAAAAGGGGTTATTAAAATTTCATCCCCAAATGCGGTGTGTGAGCCCTGCTGTAATGCAAAAGATTAATTTGCTGGTGTTAGGCTGGCGTTAGGCTAATGTGAACCGCTCTAATACGATTCACATTAGAGTGGGCCTCAGGGGCCAGCATTGCAGGCCTTCTTGTTGCAGAAAGGAAAATTAATTAAAAACAATAATCGTGTAATTCTGCTCATTACTTTTGCTCAGACAGTAGCTCTTTATCCTGGTGTGTCTTTTTGATGCATGTCAGATAGCGAGCCACACGCTCAGGGGGACAATCGCACGGTTGCATCAGGCAGGTGTCACGGACGATGTGAGGAGGAACAGAAGGGACGCCTGGATAAAAGATTCCTGTGCATCTGCGCTGAAGTAGAGCTTGATAACTCTCACTCTGACAGACAGTGGTATCTAGGACAGGAGACCACTCTATACCTCCTTCTTCCCTCTATTTCTCCCTGTTTCTTCACTCCCTCTCTCAAGCCCCTGGATCATGCCAAGTCAGTTTGACTAAGAACATTAGGGTGTCACAGCTTGGGATTTGGCGTATGCAATTCTATTAGAGCGACGACTCTAAAGGCAGACATCTTCCATTGCCTCTACCTCTCCTCCTGGCGTTGCCTCTGCCAGCCAACAGATGCAGGTTTTTACATATCAAAGCTGTTGACTTGCCAGAGTCGTTCCTTCACGCCTCTAATGCTCTTTGCTTCAGAGGACTGTACCTCGGTCCCTTGATCAAGTTACTAAACGCGGCTTTGCACATGGCTCACCACCAAAGGCGGATGGCTCACGCTGGGACCTGGAAATGCAGGCGAGAAAAGCATCTCAGAGGGATTGGCTTGTGCTTACACACCATGAGACAGGCCAAGAGAAAGATGGGAGGGGGCATACCGACAGTCGTACTGAGCAAACAACAAAAGCAGGGTCGGATTGCGTTAATAAAGTAAGTTCACAAGCTGAGAATGACGAGCAAAGGTCTAGGTATTTGGCAGGTGTAACGTCGATGTGTACACATGGTGGACACATTTCCCCAATATACGCAAATTGCAATCTAACAACTCAAGTACGGACTGTGGGTGCTTTTTAAACTTGGGCTTTGATGCCAGCTATTAATAAGTAACAAGAGTCTGACGCGGAGCAGAACAGGTTTTGAAGTGAGAACATGGCAGAATGATTGATTTATCAATACCAAAGCCCTGATAACTCTCTTCATTATGTTCTCCTTTGAAGATGGCGAACAGATGAAAGTGCTGTACGACATCAAGATCTGTAGTGCAACAAGGGGTGCTTTATTGAAATAATACTACCTAATGAGAAATAATTGCTTTCTCAGAATAAGTTGTGTTGAAAGGAAGAGAATTATCAGGATTGAAGTGATTTGCTTCACTGTTTGTCTTGTGCGGTGTGTGTCATCCGATGATGCAAGCGCACGCCAAGGCAAATCTGTCTGAGAAAAAGGAACGGATGTAATGGCATGTGTCTTTCAGCGGAGTCCCCCCCCCCCTTTGCCTCCTGAGGCATGTCTTCTCCATCTGACTGTCACTAACACTAACACTCCCTGTAAGTGACCCCTGTCCACTGTCACTGACACAGGAGGGTGTGGGGTGTTGGGGGGGGGAGCAGCAGCACTGTGTGATAGGAGTTGACCTTTCCTGGTTGGATGTCAGAGGAGAGAAACCTTGCTCAAACGCGCCCGTGTTACTGACAGCCACTCTCTGACGGGGTCCTTCAAAGGTTGTGGGCCAACATGGGAGTTATTCTTAAATCTAGTAAAATGTTGTTTTTTTTAGCTTTTACAATATAATTTTGGATTTAATTGGGTCTTGAAAGTACGTAATGAATATAAAACCTTGGGCTTTGGGATTTTTTGTATTCAATGCACATTCAACGGATAGTTAAGGCCACCTGCATTTATAGTCTGAAGGTCCTGTTGCTCTTCATATCAGACAACGGAGCAGTTTCTGAATCCAAATACTGTGCAATCAAACAATTTGACATTTCTTTTACCCATTCTTGTCATTCTTATTTGTAACATCTTCTCTGTCTTATCTTTATGATTACTTTTCATCAATTTGACATTTTTTCATAGGATTTTGTAGGAGACATCTTGACTTCCCTCCTCTACACATGTTCTTTTACCCCAAAGTGCACAGTGAACATGGCATTGAGTCGCATTCCAGTGTGTTTAACAAGCATGGAATACAATTTTGCAGCTCATTTATGATCAACGTGGTAACAGATACTGTGTGGCTGTATTTTACTGGTTTCAATGTCTGAACTACTGCACAGCACTTATCTTTGTGTCTATATTTCATGAAAAGAGCATATTAGCAGAAGGAAAATAGTCGAAATTTCTTCTTATTTGTCACAAACAAAATGTGACATACAAACAAGAAAAATACAGTTTTGGAATTGACCTGATGCAAAGCGTTCAGACTGTTATTTTTTCTTTTAACTTCCTTTATATACAGAGAGAGAGAGTCTGCATCGTGTTGTGTAGATTGAAATCTGCAGCTTGTGATCACCTTGCCCATACATTTTATGAAATATCTGACCAGTTTTATACTACAATGTATAGAATGAAGGACTGCCAGAGGTGGAAGAAAATGAGAGACTTTGTTCTCCAGCCGTCTGACACGCATCAACCTTTATTTACATAGTCGGGGTAATTAGATCAGCTCTCCTCCCACACAGTAGCGGGATCATCTGGTCATCTTACTGTTATAATAGCCATGGTGACTGGTCAGAATGTATTGGCATTTTTGTTTTATTATGTATATATAACTCTGTCATAGAGTTATTAAATATAGCCTTTTTTTATTTCTCGACTGGTTTTATGTTTTATCCATCCAAAGTTTTTATTACGGGAAAAAGACGTCTATTTCTCATTAAAGCTAGGGTAGGTAACTTTGGAGAAAACCGAAAAAATCCCACCCCTCCCTTCAGGCCTCCCTCCAAAGTCACTCCCCCAAAACACATGAGCCTGACTGCTGCAGGACGAGTCCACGAGAGAGCAGAGACACATATCATGACGATATGTTGCGCTCTTCTCCCCGACGCTCTCTCACGTGGACATACTGTATATGCATACATACATATTTTATGTATATGTCTCTATGCGAGAGAGCATTGGGGAAAGGAGTTGTTACTACTCACAGCCGTCAAGCTACTATATTAGTATTGGGAATTTTATTGAAAATTGAGTTTGATCCCGTAACTTATTGCTGGCTAGCAATAGCTGGCTGCTATTTCATTCAATGAAATGATTAGATGGGCTTATTACAGGCCTGCAACAGCCACAGTTAGCAGATTATTTTCTTTTTTGTGTCAGAGAATTTGATTTATTAATAGCTGTTGGGATGTGCTTGAGGACATTTTATGCTCTTAATCTTCTATGAGGATAACAACTATAAACTAAATCCAAAAAAGCCTTTAATTTTAGGCAGACCCGGTATAAATGTATCATCACTTTTTTTTATTTTTTTTATGTGTCACTGATTTCCAGATGAAGCTGTAGCATGTGATGTTGCGGCAAATGCAGGAAGAAAAAAAAAAAAACATTCATAAATGCTGCATTATTGTCGCTGTTGAACACAAAGCTTCTGGACAGTTAGTGGTTATTTGCTTTTTTCCCACTCTAGTTTTGCTGCCCTGCGAAAAAAATAGCACACAGAATACAGTATGTGCCCCTGCTGCTTTCCAAATGGTAAGCAAGATCCCTGTGACCTATTGCTGCTTGTGACAGTAAACTACTCTCTGCTGAGAGGGAGCAGAGGGGGAGCAGCATCATCCATTCTTAAACTCTTTTTAAACAAGTGAGGCAGGGGTGGTATTTAGATGTGTATTAATATTTCATGTGGACTCGTGTACATTTGGTAGATTATAGATATTTTAACGTAGCTGAAAAGAAATACATGGGGAAATGTTCAGCAAGAGGATGCAGTGTGAACATACAGCAGCATTCTAACTAAGGCGGCAGATCCACTGAGCGTTGCTAATTATTGAAGGGCATCTTAGAGCCCGAATCCTTTGTTTACTTTTTAGTGTCAGCATTGGTGCGTAGCAAAGCCACTAACCTTTGATATGGGCTGTCATCACTGCATAATCATAATCAATTCAGCCAAAAATGTAACAGTCTTCTTCAAAGCACATCAAAACTTCATTAGTTCTCTTAACACAGCACAGTGGGTAACAGCTAAGCTGAAACGTGAACGCCATAGCAAAGAGTACAAAAAAAAAAAACTCTTTTAAAAAATGAGGGCAGAATTATGCGCTAATCCTTGTCGGCAAGAACAGAACGGGGGCTGCCCTTGTTCCTCCTCAATCAAAACATCGGCAGTGGCTGTGTCAAATTCATCTCGAATCAAAACCCTGGTTGAGCTGAGGCCATAATTCTGTTTCATTGTTCACACCTCAAAAGTTGTTGGATAGTTTTCTGCAGTCTTGTGTTTGGCAGGTCCTATGGGGACATTTACGTCATGGCAGTCAGCATAGAGCATGTTAATTTCCATTAGTGTCAATGTAATTTAAGAGTGACATAATGCTGCACAGGTTCTTTCTAGATTTGGGTAAATTGAGATGGAAGAATGTATGGATTAACTAAGTAGGCCATGAGGAAAACAATGGGACTCTGCCTATGAGACTCGGTTTTTCTATTTCCTATAATCACTTGCCAGAGAATGGTAGCACCCTACATGGATCGCTTTCATTTCCTTCCTAGCCATTCCTTCCGTTCTTTTTTTCGGTGGAGAGAAACATCCTCGGCTCTTGAATGAGTGACAACGCTTTGAATCCCTGACGTTCATTCCAAATATTCCATTCAAATCTCCATAAATGAATACAAAATGAATACTAGTGGGAATAAATTAGCCGCTCGCTAATTAGCCGTTAAGCCATCTTTGAATGTCACATATTTAGGAGGAGAAGGGGTTTCTCAATGAGCGGCAGTGGCGGGGGGTCTAAGGCCCGGGGATATGGCAAACAGCCTTTAGGTCTTCTCTGATATGACTTCTCTCATGCACGCACGCACACGCACACGCACACGCGCGCACACACACACACACACAAACAAACACGCAGACAGACCATAATAAGTGTGGACATCAGCATCTAGAGCTTTGTGCCTCTGTTAATATTAGTTCTGCTTAGTTCACACTTAGCAGATAAAGTCCTCCCCTTAGTGTAAGAGATGGAGTCAGAGCTGTTTCTTCTCAGACCTGACTGAGGGTACCGGGGGACTGGACTAATTTCATAGCCTTCAGAGGGAAATTGGATGGGCGTGGAAGGAAAGAAATGGGACCATTTTGGTCACACTGGACTAGAACACATAAAGATTAATTACACTGCATACATAGAAAATACATTACAGAGGCCGCTGACCCACAATGCAAAGATACACACATACAATTTCACTGCTGCAAGTTACACCACAACTCTTCAACATACTCACATTGTACAATCAGCTCCACCACGGCCTCCCGGGGCTTTACGTTGAACCCATTGTACTGGCTGGTCTGGCAGCGGTACGAGCCCGTCATCTCCCTGGACACATTAACAATACGGAGCACGCCGTCGTAGCTCTCCATCTGCATGCTGCCGTCCGGCATGGGCGCCTCCTTGTCGGCTCTCGACCACAGGATGATGGGCTTGGGCTTCCCTGAAACAAGGCACTCCAGCTCCACTGTGTCACCCTCGCGGGCCACCAGAGGGGACTTGCCCCGGGGGACTGTCAGGTTGGGGGGAACTAAGAAAGAGAAAAACAGAGGAGGGACTGATATGGGGCTCTAGAAAGTCAGCAGGCGGGGTAAGAGGAAATGGTCGACTGGGGGGAGAAGTGGCGTGGAAGGCATGGCGGGAAGCGAATGAGCATCCAAGTTGCAATGGCAATGAAGCTGAGTCTCAGCCACATACACAGCTTGTATGGAAGGACCATGCAGATATTGGCAGCGGCAATGGCTAGGACTGGACGATCTGAGCATGTACTCTAAGTAAAACCATCATGGAGGGCAGCTGTGAGGAAGTTAAATACAATCAAGCAATGGCAAAAAATGAACAATGCAATGAAGAGCTGACAAGAAAATGCACTTTGTGACCACAACAGTCGAAAGAAAGGATCAATAATATTCCTTTTTGACCAAAAGTTTCCAGGCACTTAAGAGCCCCAGGAACTAAACTCAGGATCTAAACTAGGAACTAAAATCTGTCTCTGGCCGAGATCACAGATTAAACCATCTCCCTCTCGTTCATTCATGCTCTCACACCTTCTCTCTTTATCTTGCTCTTTCTAGACTAGTCGGAAACGTAGCAACCTAACTTTGTTTTTAATGTCCATAAATCGTACATAAAATGTCCGACCCTCGCCCTAGTACTGACACTAGCGACACTGCGTACTTGCTTACTGTGTGAATGAAGCTGTACAGAAGTGGCTGCAGCCATGAGTTTCATGTTCAACCAATCAGAGACGATCAGCAAAACAACAGTAACCATGGCAGAGGAACTAAACTTAATCCATGGTTTCCCCGGTCAAAATGGAAATTCTTGCAGTGGAAACAAGATATACATCACTACATAAGAAGGTAAAAAAATCCACCTATAAACAACTTGCATTTACTCTACATCTTCCTAAGCAACCATATTGCATTACCCTTCGAAGATACCATCATCATCATTGTCAGCATTGGCATTACAATCATTATAGTGTTACCATCACCATTGTCACATTCTCATCACACCCTCATCGCAATACTATTTTTCAGGATGATTTTCACCACCATCATTGCAACAGTCATAATTCTTATCCCCATCACTTGCATCATTACCATCACCCTCCACAGCTTTTTACTTCTCTGCCCTCCTCCTCATGCAGCCGCTCAATCTCAGCAAAGCGTCACAGAATTCACAGCCTTTACAACAGAACCCTCCCAAAGGTGATATAGCATTATTGCTGGCCATGTAACAAATTATGACCCAATAAATATTTTGCCTTTGTTTAATGGACATTTTAGAGCCTGGCTGAAAGTGAACAATGAATAATAAAATAAGTGCAAAATGCCAAATTGCTGGACACACTATCAGGTTTCTTTGAGTGTGTCTGTGTATGTGTTCTATGTTTGGAAAGCAGGAAAACTAGCAGGTTGGATCAGGCAGTCTGGTTCCCCATCAAGTATGCTGGCCAAGTAAATTTGTTTAATTAGTAAACCTGGCAAATTGCACCGGCTCTTAGAGTGCTGCGTGTGTGTATTTGTGTGTTCATGTATTTTTGTGCGAGTCCAAACCATCAGCAGATTCCAAGACTATTTTGTAGCACTGCTTCCAAAAATAGTTTACAGCCCGCGAGACGAGGAGTGAAAATCTTCTCAGCAATGATGAAACCGTGTCATGCTTCCCTGATGATTTTTGAATCACTGTCATTCTGCCCGAACAATGCTGCAGCTGGAATGAAGTCAAGCCACATTGAAGTTTCATAGTGATGAAATCACTAGCAATCTCCAGAAAACCAAACAGAGTCCAGCTATATTTCTTTTGACCCCATTTCTCTCTGGGTGAGAGGTAACGGTCCCACTGCCATCTCAATTCTGCAACTGTCGGCTATTCCTTCTGTCCTCAAGCTGAGTCAGAAGGTACTCACTAAAAACGTAAAACTGGATGTGAATCATAGATGAGCCGAACTGGTGGAAACAAGGAAAAGCTTAACATGTGATTCAAAGGTTGTGCTAAACCTCATCTTCACTTCAAAAATGAAATCAAAATGTATACACCAACTGCAACTTTAGCTCATTGTTGACCCCGGGTTATGCACTCCTGATGTTCAGGAGGGGGTAAGAGTGAGTGAGTCTAAAACTTCGGAAAGGTTGTGAATGGGGCACAATGTCACAAAATCATCTCTTGTTGAACTGTATCTTTCCAAATTCAAAAAGAGCCTGACCAACATCTTACAAGTTAACAAACAATGGCCTATTTCCATATCCAGCAGATAAGCACCAAAAATATTCACTCTCCTTTTAGCTCTGTTTTGGTCTTCACCAACTCCTGAAGGAAATATTTGTTTATTAGTCATTGTATTACAACAAATAAAAATTCTGAAGGTGCCTTTTTTTCCATTGTCATCCACACATAAAGTTGCTGATCAGCTAGTTCATCATTCATCTTTAAATTTTTGGATAAGTAATGCATAAACATGTTGGTGTCATTAGCATGGGATAATGAAGACTGGTCATTCACAGATAAGTCTTGGCAATGCTGTTTGGCACCAAAGGAGCAGCAAAAATGATCTCCGCAGAGACAATGACAGCGGGCACTCATTTCACTCTCATACATTTGCTGATTGGTATTCACACAATGTCTCGACTGAGGCTGCCAGGTGTCAGGAGCTGACATATTTCTTTCCACAGCATATTTTCTCCACTTCTCCGAACGTTTCCTTGGGTCCAAACAGTGAAATGGTGAATTGACAGCAGCAGGATAGGAGGGGAGCAGCAAGCATCCATTAGCGTGTATAGGAGAGGTGTATTCACTCAGTTGCCATCATTACACCTGGCCTCTCCACTGCCCAGATTAGGCAGGCAATTACAGTTGTCTGCCTATTGGGTTTGGCAGCACAAATACTGGCTATCAGCTGCCATTGTCTCTCTCCGCACCATCATGGAAACACAAACAGGCATACATACACGCAAACACTCGCTCATCACTCTCTCTTGCTTACTCTGTATCTCATTCTTCCTCCTGCTCTCTTTTTCCAAGTGAACACCCTGCCTCTGTGTGTGAGACTGACCACTGAGATGCTCAGTGTGGCAGAGAGCCCGCCACTGGTCTTCACTGTGCTCTCATTGTGCCAAAGCCATCCAAATGCCAGTGATGCCTGCAGGGCATGCCCGCTGTGTGCGTATGCTTGTGTAGTGTGTGCTTACGTGGTTTTATGTCTCTGCATGTGCGTGTGTATAGCTGAGTGTTTCTCTTCTCGCCCACGGGTGACACCCTGCTGTGATCCTGCCTCAGTTCCTCAACAGGATGCTTCTCGTTGTTGTTGTTGTTGACCGAAAACACCGCGTCTATGTGTGTGCGAGCTTGTGTACTTTGTGGGCCTAAATTAGGAACCGGACCACCTTGTTTGGTCCCAGTAGCGCTGCACATCTCTAGGGCTTCAGCTGGAATGGTCTATAAGGTGTAGAGGCTGATTGCTGGAACCTTTCGGTGCAATGTGAGCTGCCTGCAAAACGTGAAAATGTCTGGCACTTTGCATGTTCTTACAGCGAAGGGAGCCAGAGTAGTGAAAACGGACGTCTTTGAGAATAAACAACATTCCCGCTGCCCCCCTTTTTGGGGTAAGTGCTGTGACATCCCTCCCCATCACCATGGCAACATCGCACTCTCTACTACTGCAACTCCTGCAGAGTGTGCGTCTGTATGTGTGAGAGTGTGTTTAGACAGCTTGAGGCCAATGAGTTGGTCACAATGTGACAGGACTCTCTGCTCCTCTGAGTCCTAGACCTCTGGGGACGGAGAGAGGAGTCCCGTAGGTCCACTGCGGACATGTTTGTGAATCTGTGTGCCTTTGTGTGTGTGTGGGGGAGAGCTGCAGCTATACCCCGAGTTGCTGAGGTGTAATAAATATCCACAGATGTGTTAAAATTGACTTAGTGCATCGATAAACTGCATCGACACACTACTGACCACACTGACATACTACTGTGTGTGTTTTTGAGCTCTACGCTGTTCGCTTGCGATTTTCTAATTTGTCTTGTGATCAATCAAACAAACCCCTCATGAATTCATGTGGCAGAGATTGTAGGAGCAGGCTTTCAATACCAACTCTCTCATGGGTTGCAGTTTGATATGTGGCCACAGTGCTCTCTGTATTGTTGCCCTTCTGTTTTTTAACATTGACCCAACCAGGCTGAGCAAAATAAATACCCACTTCCCAGTCTAGAAACACACAAATACACACATTCACCACCACTTTTCCTGCTGCTAAGTAGTGTGCAACTCCCTTGGAAGGACCAGAGTTTATGTACATCGCTCAAGGGGCCGCGGCAGTGGTTAATGAGGGAGGGAAGAGTGTTTCTTATTCAAGTTTCCCCTTCCAGATTTTCCCAGCTGGACAGGGAGGTGATATCCCAGATGGCCACGTCCATAAAGCATGACTGCAGGTGGTGCAGTTGAGGATATATGCAGGTACGATAGGCATAATGTGCCCATGAGTTATCTAGTCTTATTAACATTTTTTATGGACTTAGTGAAGTGAAAACTGGTCACAGTATACCAACAATTGCAAATACCACTATGCTTCTGCCTGCCACCCTTTGATTTCCCAGACCTCCATTAATATACCTGTTTGTGTTTACAGACTACAGTGTTGTTTTACGCTGACAGTTTCAGCATCTACAGTCTTCCCCAGAAACATCACAGGTGTTGTGCTGACATATGCTGCCAGGTGGTTATATGCCTTTCATTCTAGAAGTGGCATGACTGTGGCAACTACTGCTGTCATATGGCAGATTTCTCAGGACAGCATCCCAGCTTTGGGACAGCTGTTAGGCTCCTTCATCCCAGTTCACAGCTCACTGGGTCTGTTTCCGGACCTCTGTTGGCTTGTTAATCCAATGCTGGGATCTGCTGCTCTCAGAGGTCATTATTTCAGCCCAATTCCCAGTTCCTAAATTAATTTTGCATCGCATGGTGATCAGAGAAACATGTCAGATATTTCAATTCAGGTTTTTAGGTTTGACTGCAGACATGGCTGCTCAAATACTTTTCACATGATTTTTGTTGTTATTCATCTCAATGAATGGACTGGACCATCTTTTCAATGTTGAGGGATTTTGTAGTAAGAGATACTGCAAAAGTGTAAGGGATTGATTAAACAGTGTGTTTGTCTGGTTTAACATAAGAAGCAACCCAGTTACCATGTCAGCATGTCTGGCTAACCAACTAACCTAAAATACCAATTGTGCATTTCTTCCAAGCCAAAGGAGCACATCATTAACCAACTACAGTAGTTTGTGCGGTCACAGGTTACGTTAAAAAAGAAAAGTACTATGCACATCCACTGTGTAGTATTTCCCCATTGTGTGGAAGCTGGTTCTGGATGCTATCAGATCTAAGGCTAACGGTAACGGCTCTGTCCAGCTCAAAAAGTCAACCGGAGATGGTGTTTTCAACCAACTAATTTGCTTATTTGCCAGCAAGCTACAGCTGATAAAATCTCCCAGCAACCGTTGTCATTTTATCTGGCAAAATCAACGGTCAGCTGCTCTTGTCTACCACTGTCTGGAATCAAAGACCAACTGTTTATGAAATTACTAGGTATTTCGAGCGGTAAATCTGCCCATTGTTATTCTAAACTACATACTATGCGAGAATGGAAAGCTCGGCAGTAACTGCAGGGGGCGGGGCTTAGCCAACGGTCAACTGAAAAACCAGATTAAAGGGCCGTCCACACCAAGAACGATAACTATAAAGATAACTAATAATAGATCGTTTTTAAACTAGTTCTAACTCAAGAGGCTGGCAGAGCCCACACCACAACTATAACGACAATGTCAGTGGCGAACGATATCGTTTGGATCACTTTCAGAGCGATTTAATGAATGAAAGCCAATCAAAATCCATCTGAATTTACAGGGCGTCACTTTCACATCACCTTATTAAACGCTTATACACCGTAATATTTTGCTGCTTATTACATATAAAAAAGACATGCTGCCAAACTGGGGGTCTTTGAAGTTCATTTGGTCCTTACTGAGCAGCATACAGCAGAAACAGGTAATACATATCCATTTTATCCATCAATATCCACTTTCCTAAGCTGCCGACACAGCTGGAGTGCGCAGCGTGTGCTTGGCGCCACTGTTTACAGAACTTAATCATTCATCAGTGGGGATGCTCATATCGTTATGGCTATGCTTATCTTTATATTAATCGTTCTTGGTGTCGACGGCCCTAAACTCTTTTCACTCAATTTATTAATTTGAAATTGATGCAACTTTCAACAAAGTAAAAAGCAGACACATAGCCTGCTCACATACACTGCTTACAGGATTTTTTTTTTTTCATATTTTTCAATGTGTATTCAGCCAGTTATTGGACCAGCTGGATTTCCTACTGTACAATCAAAACACACAAACAAAGCAATGAAAGAGAGTTAGCATGTGGGCAACGTCAACAAAGAACCACATTCTGTGCATACTCCACATGTCCAAACATGACGGAACAAAGCAGCAAACAACTTGTTTCCACCCACGGTGACCAAACAGCAGTTGAACCTTTGCACCCTGTAGGTGAGTCAGGATGCAGACCAGGTTTCTCTTTATCGGGGTCAGTAAATTTGCTGCTGAAACAAGCACATCAGCGCGGTCAACAGCCAGCGGTCATGCTGTCCCTATTAGAGTCACATGTGGCACAGTCACTTGGATGATGGCAGCTCATGACGAATCACAGTCAAACAGGACAGGACAGTTGAAAGGAGGATAGACAGAGATGTGCAGGCCCGCCGCGAGCTTCAGATGACTCAAATTCATATCGAAAAAAAAAAAAAGAGCCTCTACATTGTGTTTATTAAACCAGCTCATTTTTTAATCAACTAAGCACTTAATTGATTTGCTTAATTCATTAACTGCAGTGATTCTTGAGATTGACGGAAACGCTGGGTGATGCCAGAGCTTCAGGTGTGAGCGGGATGCTAATTGAGGGACTCATCACGGAAGGATCTGTCTCCCTCACAAGAAGAGAGAGGTGACTTTCCCGAGACTTACTTTGTGATCATCAATCAGACTGAGGATGAGCTTCTGTTGTGTGCTGATGCTAAGATGTATCAACAGAGACTGTTCTTGCCACAACTGTTTAAGGCACAGTAACGTCTAGAATCCAGTGTTTATAGGAATTATAATACAGTGGGTGCAATAAGCGGGTATCAGCATTGTGAATCAGTTGGAGACTGGCTTTAAATGTCAAGAATCTATGCATAGTAATTCTACATGCTATTAAACTTTTATCTCCAAAGATGGTCCCAGTGGTAGTTCCAATCTGAAGCCAAATAACATTTCAGAGTCACATCCATAGAATGGCAATAATTACATGGCCTAACAATAATCCAGCAAGATACACCCACTGAACACACATTTAACACACGGACTAATGAGTGGATTAATCAGCTAGTTGCTGTTGGAAGTTTATGGGATGTTTTATGCTGTACACTAATGCTTGCAACTCTTTTCAGCTGTTCCTGTGTCTTGTGGTTCTTAATCCTGACAGTATCCAAAGGGGAGGTCCGTGTCCTCGTTTCCAGACCACGCTCATAAATAAGCATTAGCCTTGCAATCTCTGGGAGCCCCAACGAGAAAAAAGATGTTGCTTCTTTAATGAGTGTGTCATGATAGTAAATATTAGTGCTGTTTTGCAAAAGGGAGAAATCATCAAGGCTGTTCAAATCTGTGTTCATCAAAAGTTGAAAGAAGAAGAAGATAATAAATGCTCTTTTTTCGACGTGCTGCGGGCTGGAGCTAAGTCCGGGTTTGGAATCTGGAACTGGAGCCAATGCTGGAACAGCCAGCGAGCTCCAAAGTGTTCAGACTAGAGACACTTTAGGCTCAATCGCTTTCCAACCACTTCCCCAGCACGAAACCCTGGCAGACCTGCAGCGTAATCTCCTCTAAACGCTTTTATTAAGACTTTTAATTGCAGCTCGGTCTTTCTCCCTTTAGGAGAACAGGCAGAGTTACAAAAAAGGGGCTTATTCACCCTAAAACAGGCTGCAGGCGTATGGCTAGGCAGAGGCACAAGGCGCTTTAGTGCACAGCAGCTATACTGTGCTGCTCAGTGAAGACACTGATTCATGGGATAAATCTGACTGAAAGAAACGCCGCACATAACAGCCCAGTCACATCCAGGTGAAGCAGCGGGAATTGTAACTGGCAGAAGCAAAATTCAGTATATTATTTCCTATGACATGAACAGCTCTATGACAATGCAATACTTTCATAATATTTCATACCCACACATCTGACTGGAACAATGAAAGCTTAAGAAGCAATCACATCTAAGCTTTGTGGAAACCTTTCATTTCTTATGATCACAATAGAGTCAGTCATTTCCTTGGTTATTTCTTCAGTCAGACGGCAGTATTTTTTTTTTTTACACATTAAAGGGTCTGTGTTAATGCATTGGCATCGCCCAGGCACTCCAAAAGAAGAGACTGCACTACTTAAAAGATAATGAGGAAACAATCTTGGCAGGTGCGATTGATCCCACTGTTTTATAGCGCAGGGATTATCAAAGGATTATCTAACAATAATTAAGCACCCAAGGTCGACACACTCCTTTCATGTTCATGCTGTGAGTGGCAGCAAGGTGTGTGTGCAATAGAAAAACAAGAAGGTGGCAGGAGGTAAGGGTGCTTGAGTGTGTAAATGTACCTGTCGCCGTGAGTGCATGTGTGGGTGCATACAAGGGGAAATGAAGCTCGCTACGGACCCAATCACAAGTGGCAAAATATCTCACAACCCGAAAAGTCACCTATCAGTACCGAACACACGCCAGTAAATTCAAAGCTAAAACAGATATCTCCTGCGCCAGCGGCAACACCAACCCACGGGGATCCCCCACATGAAAGATCTGGCCACAAATCGGAAAGCGGGCAAGCGAGAGACTCCCAACCATGGCGTCTCTGAGGCGTGGAGTCGATTTGGTCACACCCCTCTGTAAAGTTGATGGGCGATGAAGTAATGCGTCGTGACACTGGAGCATTACCACACATTTGCTGCACATTGATTGACCTCACACTGGAGATTACAGATAAAGACGAGAAGTGTTATCGCTTTGTCTCTCTAACCACTGTATTTCACCCTTATTGCAGCATCTGCAGGAAGTGAGTAAGCACAAAACGTATTGTTAACTGTGCTAAATGTGCTACGCAGCAATCTTCTAAAAGTCAGGCTCTCTTTTGTTGCCTATGAAGCTGTTCCTGGCTTCTTTTTTTAAAAACATCTGAGAGTCAGAGGGTTGATTGATGTTAAAATCTAAAACATTAGACAGCAAAATAGATGTCAGACTGCAGATTTCATCCTTTGACTATTCTTTTAAGGACTGAATACTGATTTCATAATCCAAGCATTTACATCTCGTCTTTGTTTGAAACAACTTCTGGAATAGAGCAGCAGATTATCTAAAAAACACAATAAATGGCTGCTGCAACACTGCTCTGTCTCTGAGGCTACTCAACATGCCATGATTGAAACTACAATGATGCAGCTCAGTAGACAAGGTGGGCTGGTATGCTGTGTTATTAACATGCTGTACACATGTAAAAAACGTTAGTTGGAACAGTGGTGGAAGCAGCCAATTAGATGGAAGGACGATGGATGTTTAGTCTCTGATTAGTCGAACTGATGGAGTCAGCTTTGGTTCACAGGAATCCAATTGAACAGTCATTGCAATACAGTGGGGTGGGTGCTGTAATTGTCGGCAGTAACTACAAATTACAGTACAAGACAGTGGTTCTTGAACATTTTTCAGCCTGGAACAGATTACTGGAGTTTAGTCAGGCAGTGAACAACAGTCTAAAGAAGGCATACTGCCCAGGAAGAGGGCTTAAAGGGTCAGTTCACCCAAATCACAAACGCACACAAATCTGGCAGGCGGTTTTAAGTGTTGATATTTTGTGTATTTGAGGCTTTTGAGTCACCCCAGCACAATGGCCGTGAAATGAGTTTCATTTGTGCTACCAAAGCATAACAAAAGATTACACTTGAAACACTAGACAAAAACATGTCCTTCCCCCTGAAAAAATGTCCCGGTTAGTCTGGCCTCACTGTTGATTGTCAATTAATTGGGAACTGTTTTGTGATGTAGATAAAAAATTGTAAAAACATTTTAAAAAGTGGCAATGTTTTTTTATGTTAACACCACAGACAAAACTCATTTCACCTCAATTGTGCTGGGGTGTAGAATCGTCAGTGACAAATGTGCAAAAAGCGTGGGAAGATAAAACCAAAGGTATCTGCATTGGTTTATAAAACATGAGTGGGAAAACGCGTGTTTCTAAGATCTGAGTGAATTATACATTTAAAGTAAAAAAAATTACTTGTCTTACAACCAGGTCTTATTTTACATTATTGCTACCATTCCTATCTGTTACATATCAACTTAACTGTTAATTATATCAATCCTGATAGTATTGATAAAGTATAGAAAAAATGAACAAGAAACACTGATTTTTTTTTCTTTGCTTTGTTGGTTTTTTTTTCAATTTCCTTTCATGATCTTCTAAAGCACGTGCGCATGACTGAAGTACTTAAAAGGTGTCTTATGTGTGTGTTGGGGGAGGTGCGTAGATGCAGCTCTGACACAAAGGGGTGTGAGGCTCACCAGTTGTGGAGGAGATGTTGACGTCAATGCTGATCTCAGGGATGCCTCCTCCCTTCAGCGCGGCCACGCAGGTGTACGTGCCGAAGTCGGTGAACTTGAGGTCTATGATGTCCAGGTTGGTGGTCCCGGGGGAGATGTCGGGGTCCGTCTGGGTGATGACCATGCGCTCTGAGCTCCGCAGGGCACGGCCATTCTTCAGCCAGCTGAACGTCAGCTCCTCTGGTGGGGTCGCCTCCACCTTGGACATTCAGCACATTGTTATTTGCGTTGCATTGAAGAGTAACTTACTTGTTATTATACACATATATGTGTGTGTTATATATATATATATATGTGTGTGTGTGCCAGTGCTTTTCCTTAACTATACCTGACATGATATCTTGACTTCGCGTCCGATCTGGATGTTGTCGTCATTGTGGTAGGGGTCAGGGGTGATCCAGAATCGCCCCTTTTTCAAAGCTGTGAAGAGATAATCCCTTTGATTAGAACTAGAATTACATTTGAACACTGCACTTGTTCCTTCTGCATGTCTGCAACATGCCGCTTTAACAAACATTTACTATCTGCTTGTTATATTGATGTGGTTTCTGAGATGCATTCCCAAAGCCAGGATTCTATGGATTTTTTTAAAAATAGATTTTTTCACTGTTTTAACTTTTCTCAACGTTCATACTTGGGCTCTAAATCGCTGTATCACTGCATTTCCAGTGAATGTACCGTAAATCTCAGCCTTTGCACACATTGTTCAAATGCACATGAGAGACTTGAGACTTGATTGTGTCACAGCTAGCCTTTATAACTGTTCTGAGCATAGCATTGTGAGCAAAATGTATTTTTTGCTCATCTAGATGTGTCACTTTAGTAGCCGGGACGTGAAATTAGAAAAAGTGGTATTGATACAGAAGTGTAAGGGTAGACATGGATACGACAACTGTTCTTGTAAAGCAACAACTCAAAGTTTAGCTTTTGATGCTGCAGAAGGGTCAAACAGAGAACTTAACAGATAAAGCAGAATCATATGTTTGTTTTGAAGACTAAAGCTTTGAACCAACATTAATATTGATGGCTATGGACTGAAGAATCCTAGAGTGTTCCAAGCAGGTTCGCACACACTCACACAAACCCACGCGCAAACACACACACTGTGAAATTGGAGAGATACCTAACAAAATATCCACCATTTCTAATCCAATTTGGTTTGCAAACTTCATTTTCAAAGCATAGCTTCTCTGAACGGAAAAAAAGAAGATGATTTCATTATAATGCATGCTGTATTGGTTCCAAACCCTGCGCCTACTGTTCAATTCATCTCCTCAGCAAAAAAAGCTGACGGCACCATGGAAATCTTTTCATCTAGCAATTCCCAAGTGACATTATCATATTCAGTTTGGTAAAGGGAAAACGAAAACAAAACCTGTGTGTCAGATTTAAACACAGGAAATTGAATGTGCAAAACACTGTGATGCCTGCCGAGCTGCAACATTGAGGGGGGAGACGAGTGACACACGCCTCCTTGACATGATCTTCCTCCTCGCCTTTGAAATCAGTGTCGGCAGGCAGAGAATCCTATTTCTGACGCGTGTCAGATACAAATATCACAATCATGTCAACACTTTTCTCACAGCTTCTCACAATGTCACTGAGCATTTGCATTCATTTTTGTATCCCATTATTCTTATTGTGGAAGGCATTGCCTATCAATCAAGTTGCATATAATTAAATAGAACTGGTATGGGAAGTGTGGCAATCAGCATAATATGGTGTGCAGCATATATCTGTGACCTTTATGGATATGAAGATAATACTAAGCATTACCTGCAACCCACGTTCATTTCCCATTTGGGCTCAGCTCGGCATCACAGTGTACATCTACCACATACATGCCAAAATTCAATTTCCTTAAAGCCAACACACGTATAAGATTAATGAGACAAGACAAAGTCAATGGTGGAAGCCATTAAATGAGCATATCTGTCAGGAAACCAAGATTTCCTTCAATCATTCATTTCAGACACTGAAAAACACAGGGAGACAGACTTATGTAGTGTATGTGTTGACTGTTTAAAAAGGCCTTTGTGTCTCAGCGGCATCCTCGGCAGAATTGGTAACTACTTCTTAAGAAAGTATTATCTCATCCCCCCCCCACACACACACTTATTTCCACACATCAGTGTGAGTCATTGTGCTGTCACAGGTGACAGGGGATAAACATTTGGATTAACTGCTTCCCACTTTTTACATTTCTCCAGCTCAAGTACATTCTTCTCTCAACTTAGTAAAACCTAACAATCCCCAACCCAGCTCTTCTTTACTGTAAGGCCACGTTTAATCTTGTTCGTGAAGCTGTCGGTCAGGCGAACATGCACAGGTCATTCTCTTCAGTTTCTTATAGTTATTTCTTTCTGCGGTAAACCTTCCTGGACATTAAATACTGTATATGTCTGTGAATGGTGTATGTGATTGTCCCTTTCAGAGTCCCCCATTGTAGAGTGCTGGCTTTTCAAATATATATATATATATATATATATATATATATATATATATGGATGATTGGTTGGCATACTTTGAGAAGAAACTGGTCAGCAGCTTCAAACATCCTCCAGGTATTAATCTATAGAGTCTCAAGTAAGATGAACTGAGACAAGAAACAAGACATGTGCATATTGGTGACTGAGCCATTGTGCTTGTAAAGTCAACAGATAATGTTTGCAATTCTATTTAATATTTGTTTTGCTGCTGACAGTTTTAGTTATTTGGGGTACATTTTTTCCAGACTAAATTATATTTCTTTTCCTTGACAGTCAAACAAACGATCTGTGTAACCCCTTTATCAGCTATAAATCTCAGCTGACTTTTAAACTACACTGCTCACGCCAGAGGTAAATGTAGCATATATTTTCTCATTAGGGAGGTCACTGCTCCAGGTATGCACAGGTTTTTACAGGTGAATATTATGTAGGTAACAACACACCAATGTTAGCAGCAGGAAGCACAAAGTTGGGCTGCTGAACAAAATTGGACCTTTTTGGCCAAATGAAATTTTGGTGCCGTGCAGATACACTTCACTGACCACAGGATGTGATGAATCAAACTCTAAAGTGCCCCAGGGTCTTCTACAATCCTATCACAGTTGAATGTGGACCATGTGCACCTGATGGGATGGCTGGGGTGATGAGAAGATAGGCACAAATCATGTACTAGGGCTTTAATCATGAAGTGTAAATTGTCTCTCGAACCTCTCATCCCATTTCTTATTATTTGGCATCCGCTTCATATCCCTTAAATATCAACTGATGACTGACTGGCCGGGCTGAATCTTCAGTGAAAGCACTTAGAGAGGAAAACAAGGCGCAATCATTGGCTTGTGTGCTACATTCACAAAAAGTTCTGTGTTTCAAGTTTTTTTCCTCAGGCAGTAATAAGAGTATCGAGATTAGTTGTCCGTAAAAAGTCAGCTGTAAGCCTTTCTTTGCTCCGTGCTTTATTTAACTGGTAAACTATTAAAATTGAAAGAACATGAATTAATACATGGCACTGCATTTGGTAAATATTGTTAAATAGATGTTCAACTTACAGGGCTGCAAGCTCCAAGTGCTATAAAGGATCTTGCTGCTGATATTTGTGCTTTTTGGTTTACATATGAAATGATCTGGATTCTATATCAAAATCGAAGTAAAACATAATTCTGAACAAAGTGGGACCAAATCATTAAAAAGAGAAAAATATTCACCATCTACTTGCATATTTATGATTAACCACTTCTTAATATCTATGGTAATACCTGCACACCAAGGAGACTTGTAATATTATCATACTGATCAGAACATGTCACCACCAAGCATCAGAGCTAACATCAATTTTATTTTCATTTAAAAAACCACAGTATCAGTTTGTGCTTAATGTTGTCATATAGTCAATTGTGCAAGGTGCAAAGGTACCTTCTAATTTTAAAAGCAACTGCTCCCATAACTTGCACCCAGATTTAGATTTAGATTCCACCACCACAGATCTTAACTACTAGTTAAACCGGGAGTAGAAATGTCTGATTCAATCTTGATGGTCACTTTTCCGTTCCCTACTTTTCCCACACTTCTCCTTGTGGTGACTCAGCCCTGCCTCATTTCCGCACAGATCTGCAGTGCATGTCAAAATAGCCAGTACTGCATATGTGCACTCATGCATATTTCAGAGTTGGTTCCCTCCCTGTCTCCTCCACACTCAAACCTCCTTTTCCTGCAATTTTATCGGACCATAAATATTGAATAGCAAGTAGGCATTCCTGTGAATCGACTACATTTGTGTACAAGGGAGATAAGTGGGCATTACTTCCCTTGGATGTAGTAAATTGTGCTGGACAGCTGCAGTGACTAAAATGGTGCCTGTTCCCTTATGCATGGGAGAGAACCTAAAACTAGAGGTATTTTAAAAGGGACTGTGGCGAGTGTGCGAGGTGAGAAGTGTAGAGTTGGGAGACTTTATCGGATGATGGCACACTGTCACTCTGCCTTCCTCATTTCTGATAACCAATTCATGGCAAAAGTTGCATGAATCTTTAACGAGGGCTCCGCTTGGAAACAGAACTTTCCCATTTACTCTGAAGGTAAAGTGTGTCTCCGACTATTGTTACATAACTTCCACAACATCATTAATATCATACAAGAGTGTGTGTGGATAGAGTAGGAGTTAGTGAGTAACGTATGCAACACTGTATGTAGGGCAGACACACTATCATGAATAGCCCTGTAATAAACATTAATGTATGTTTATGAAGTCTGACAAAGAATCACAATTTAAGGTCCATCTACTACTTTTTTGATATGGGGTATTGGATTAATCTCCAGGACACCTGCGTAGGGGTGTGCATCTCGCCCTCCCAGACGATTCGATACGCATTTAAATGCACAGTCCACAACAAAAACTTTGTAATGATACAATACTATGTGCTGACTTTTGATCATCATCTGTGATGTGAAAACAGTCCCACACAGTCAGAAAAAGAGAAGAAATGAGAAGTGTGCTTAGTTTTGTCTGAAATAAAGTTGAATTTCGGCAACTCTGTCACAGTCAACCAAAATGATTTTAATAAACTTTATAAAGATCATCTTTACTGTTTGTACTGTATAAAGTAAGATTAATTTTTGACATACCACAACTTGTTAGCAAGGCTGGTCTAGTGGTAGCTCTTGCCAACCAAAGCAAGGAATCATCAGCACAAAAAATAGAATCTAAACACACATCTCAGGCACCAGTGTAGAAAATCCAGTGTTATTTTTATTGCCACTATCACAGGCGGTGGGGCACATAACACAAGTCAACATATGCACAAACAAATTCTGCATGAATTATTGATGGATTTTGGAAGCCGCTTTCCTTTTATCATCATCAGAGCTTCCTGTCATTGAACCTTGACTGTGGCAACATGCCAAGCAGTGAAACATCCACAGGGACACTTACGGGAGCTACTTTCTTCATGGTAATATCAAGAGGAGAAACAGAGGTTCTGCTTGTGTTTACATTTGCATTACATGTCTCTTATATGCCATTTTCCCTGCAAGATTGGACGCAATTCAGTGGTGATCCAGTGGACGTTCAAGGCATTCTTTTGGATCATTACCGTACATATTACAGTGTTCCTGTGTTCCTATTTTTTACCACAAACCAAAGTGCTTTTGCCTGCAGCAAGCCTGTATGATTCTCCATAGCTTTAATAGCCTGTGGGAATAATGGGTGGCCTGTACATGAAAAGCGCAGATAATCACACAAAGAGAAAAGCCCCGGTTGAGGCCTTCTTCTACAGAGAGCTCATGTCACACGGCAGGATTACAATGCCACCTCAGGGGAGCTTCTTAGCAGGGCAAAAGTACACACAGCCCTGACATACTGACTATGACATGCACGTACGTAGGCAGATAATGACAAAGACACAATGGCGTCACTTACGCACACACACACTGCAAGAAAAAAGATGTTTGAATGTGTTTTTTCCCCTCCTCTCTCAAGTGCATCCTTCCTGCCTTTGTCTGGTGGAGAAAAGAGACCTGTCTCACTCCATTCTGACTCTGAAGCATTATCCTCCGGTCTACCCATCAGTCCATCTCATTTTCAGTCAGACCTGTCTGTGTGTCTCTCAGCAGGGCATCATGCTGTGCTCTCCATCCATCCTCGCAGAGAATATCAGCATGTGAAGCTGAACTCATCTCTCAGAGCCAGATGGATGTCTCTCTAACTGCCACTCTCCCCTGCCTCATCTGCTCCGCCAAGGTTAAACACAAAAACAGGACAACGTGCATTAGCACGGTTCAAAACACAAGCCGTTCACACTCGCTCGCATACACACATTTGTGCTGCCATCCAAACACCTTTCATTTTCCTATTATCACTCCATGCATCTTTACATTAGCACCAACACATTCTCCATGCATCATTCTTTGGTGGGAAATTAGTTCTAAATGCTGCTCTCAACCTTCAGGCTGACCTCCGGCTTTAATTTATGTTTAAAAGGATTCACATGCAGATATAGGCGCTGAATGCACAAACAAAACAGGCACAAATACACACACACACACACACACACACACACACACACACACAGACGGTCCTTAGGGCTGCAGCCCAAGAGACTGGCCTGCCTGCACCAGTTCTGGCCATCCAGCCATTAAAATCTGGCATTCATGAATGGAAATATATTCAGCTTTTGACCAGAATTTATTCCAAAGCAAATTTGATAAGGGTCATTCACATGTTGATTCACATGCTGACAGCCTGGTTTTTACAAGGCACGTCCTGATTGTTTTCTCCCCACCAAACAGTCTAAATATAAACAGCGGGGAGCTCACACTGAAAAAGATTGCATTTTTTCTTCTCTATAAATAATAAATAACAGCAAGCTTCCAATCAGAGTTACAAGGTGTGGATGGTAGCTAGTGTGTTTGACTGTGTGTTTATGCTTGAATGTGTGTACGTGTGTGGGTGTGCGGAATTAGTTGTGTCAACGTTAGCAGGTCGGAATGATGGATGTCCTGGGTGTAAAAGCTTCATACCTGAATTTGTCAGGAACTCCTGGAGGAATTGTCGAGAAAATCCGACGACAACCCGGCAGCGTTTGATTTAGAATCTTTGAAAGCTACGGCAACGCTCATTCCTCTACATCACACAGAGGGAAAACACGTTGCTTAGCGAAAAAGACGGGAAGCACATGCACAGAGGCGGCTCGTCTGTGTGCGGGGGAGCATGAAAACAAAATGCCAGGCCAGCTGCCCAATTCAACACCGTCTACAGACAGTTCTGTCTCAATTCACCAACTCTCCGTTTGGGAGCTGCCTACTCATATTCGATACAGAAGAAAAGAAGGAACAACCAGCGCAGAGTATCTTTGCATTGTCGCAGCAGATATCTCCCAAACTGGCGTGCTTGTGGAGGACAGAATGGACTGAAGTGGCCGGGGATGGCAGGGTATTGACCTGCATTTGAAGACGTGTTGCGGACCTTAATCCATAAAAAGGATCTTGTCAGCGGGGTGATGCGATGCCAGTAGCCTGCTGGGCTGGCTGTGGAGATGGCCAAGCCCTGGAAGGCAGTCTGGCTGGTGGGACAGTATGGCCAGAGAAACTACCATCTGCTGGGGAGAGATGTGTGTTTTCACACACACAGCCCCCTTTGGCAACAGCAGTTTGAGAGGGCTTCTCAAGGACTGGAGAGGAACAAGCTGAGATAGGCAACGATGAGGCCACAGGGTGACCCTGCGAAACACGCAAAATTATATTATATTAATTGGTATTTCATGCAAACGTGGAGTATATGCACATGAATATGATGATGATAACCATCATTTCTTCCCAAGTGCTTACAATTCCAAATGTTTCAGCCTTAACTCTTCATGGCCACACATATACACACAGATTAGTAATTGGCTTTTTTGCATTCTCGAACTATTAAAGACTGTTTAGTAGTCTACAGTTGAAAATGAAATCAACAGGCATAAGAATATATGGGAAAATGTATCAAGAGGGTGCAAATGCGCACACTGACAGACACAGGCATTCTCTCTTTCCGTTGCCTCTCTTTCTTGCACGCATGCACACACACATACACACACAAATGAAAAGCAACTAAAGGTCTGCCTGTGCTCTAGCCCCGAGCCTGGCTTATCCTCTTTCAATTTTCCTTTTCTCCTCACTTCAAAGTATCACGTCAGTAAAAAGTTGCCGCTGGAGTGTCTGTATACAGTACAGACTGTTTTGTCAAACACAATTAAAAGTAGTACACAATTTACATGTGCGAAAATGACAATAATGTTTATTAAAAATCTAGCCAACTAGAGAAGAAGCAACATGTGAGATTTACAGGGGAACAAAACACAATGGTTTATTGTAATTCCTACATGGTTAGATTAGAATTTAGTCATGATGGAACAGTGTTAGGAAGGAGATACAGTACATTCAATTCAAGTACAGTGACAGTACTGTATCTTTTGCATTAATATTATATACAGCTCAGTCATGGTCAGCATTCCAAGTGTTTCCTGTGTCATTTCAATTGAATTTGAAGAAGACAGGTTCAAAGCCATTCTGGACACTACAACCTCACCTTATCCACTCTGCCTCCATTTGTGCTTTCACTTGGAGGGTTTGTGATATTAAGGGCCATTTCAAACCAGTTAAAGAGACGTGGAAGAGGATTATAAAACCTGTTACAGCAAGTCCACTCCTGTTATCTTCCGATATATTGGCTGATGTGAGCTCATCACAGATACAGTATATGGGTATGGCCGTATATGTCAGCTGATAAGTAATTACAGTAAAGGAATGCAGATATTTTTCGGGTACATCAACTGTCAAATAATGAGGACCAGCAAGGTCGTTCTTCAACTGTAAAATGTCTCACTCAGTAGACAAAATTAGATGCATCAAGAAATTCGGAAGATATAACCATATTTGACTTTCAATGATCAATATCTGCCTCAAAAATCCAGTATCAGTGGGGCTAAATCTGCTACCCATAAACAGAAACATGTTGGAAATACAGTAAAGACAAATTTGGTCCAGTATCCAAATATTGGTTTGGTCATGCTCTTAAGTGTTTTTGCGTTCTTTACACTGTGTTTGAGACAAAAATAAAAGAACATGGGGAGAAATTAAAATCTAAATTCAAACAGCCAACGCCGTCCATGGTGATGGAAATTTCTTGCTGAAAGGTTTATATTTAGCACACCACCATCCCAACGCACCCACCCAGTCCCCTTAATATAGAAAATGCTGTAGGCCTGTTTTCATGCAGTGTTACACTCGGTAACAGTAGCGAGGAGGGCTCAGTTTGAGAAAGTGCCACAGACATGGTTTGGTTTTGAAAAGCCAGCTATCTCACTCCACTTTTCATGGCTGCTGCACTGGTTAATATGCAGCGAGTTATTAAGACACAAATAAAATCCAGGATATATTTCTAGAAACGATGTAGTCTACTAATGTATGGTTATACCGCCCACCTTCCTCTTCTGGTGCCTGTTGATTGCATTTGCGTTAGTGACAGCTCAAAAGACTCAGGAGAGCGATCCTGATGCCACGGAGAGATATGTGGTAATGCGCTGAATGTTTTTAATAGTTTATCAGTGTGTCCCAGAATTACAAAATAAACAAACATTAATGCTTTTGGCTTTCATGGCATCTGTTGCACTTGGTCCAAATTCATTTTTCATTCATTTTCATCAGTGATGTTTTGTTGGATTTAAGAGTGTTTCTTGTCAAATGGTGATGTCATTCAAGTGTGTCTTCCGTTCTAATTGGCCTTTCTTTGATCATCAATGTTTCTCAAAGTCCAAACTAAATTGACCTGTTATTTAAGTAAAAATTTGCACTTAGTGACAGTTTGTCACTCTGTTCTTAAGTGCCTGTCTGTAACTATTGATCCACAACTGCAGAGTGACTGTTCATCAATGTCCTGTGAATGTTCCCAAATTATTTTATGTTTTTATTGATCATTTAAGCACCTCCTGATTTAGTGTTACAGTCCCTTTGGTTTAGTTTGTCTTCACCCCAAATTCACACCTAGATGTGCAATGACTAATTAACTTGATTTACTCAGGACAGAATTTTCTTGTCAGTTGTTGATTAAATTAACCCCCTACTCTGTCTAGTGGCCATTTGTTTAAGCATCTAGATTAAATTATTGAGTCGCACAGACATCAGGGGCTGCTTTAAGGGTTTGGGAGAGGCCACTGATCAGTGGTCATCTCTCCACAATGGGTGTTTATAATTGCCTGTCTTTAGAATGAAGGATATGATGAATCCAGTATGCAAGAACTTGACCAACCTTCCTTCTCTCATGACTTTAAGAGCCAACAGTTTTATGATTTGGCTTCTGGGTTGATTGAGCCAAATGGTAGCAGCCTGCTCCTGAATCAAATCCTTGTTTTTTCCATAAAGCCCTGCACTGCATAACAAATCAATGGCTATGTATCCTGCATGGCATTTAGTCAAGCAGAATAATACATACTTGTCCTGTTTAACTTTTAACAAGCACAGACAATACTCTGCAGCCTTAAATGTGACACATCCATTTGTGTGTATTCAAACATCATACATATTTAAGGAAGATGGTGATTGTTTTTGTTGATATTTTACCAGGATCCCATATGTGCACCATTGTCAGTTCTGGGTATGACACATCAATGAGAGCATGATATTTATTGCAGCGATTGGCTGCAGTGAATGTGCTCTGACTTATTTGCTGCCACAAGACACCTGATACCTTCTCTTTGATGTAAACCTCTCAATTCTTGAGTCCTCAACAATATGGGCATTTTCACAATACAGAGAAAGGGTTTATCTGTCAGGGGCGCCATCAGCAATGATTTGTTGATGATTTGATTTTCATCACAGGAACTATATGGCTGCATAAATAAGTGCTTCGAAACAGGCTGAGCACAGAGGCGACCTGATGATGGAGCTGTGGCATAATCTATGAGATGAAAGGAGAAACTCTGTCAGAAACTTTCTGAGCCAATCTGCTAAACTCGGATTCAAATGTGTCCCATTTATGCGTGTATGAGGTTCTTTGGAAAGTTATAATTCACATTTGGATCATCCCATGAACGCTGTTTTGTTTGTAAGGCTTCTACTAATTAATGCGTCTCTTTATTCACCTGCAAGAGTTTCTTCTGCAGTTTCACATTCAGGGCGTTGGGATCCTCTGTTATGTCACAGATGAAAGCCTAGTCAACCACCACCCTTAATCCCCGAGCTTAGTACTAACAGTCAATTTAGGGGTATGAAAGTCGATTTCCTCATGCATCATGTCACATCTGTGCAGGTTTTATATCAAAACAGCTTTTCTTTACAGATGGTAAAGTTACCTGTCTTGAGTATTAACCTTTAAAGTAGTTTTTTTTAAGCATTTTACTGTGCATATTATGTGCCTGGTGATAAGCGTACTTCACCTTCTGTGTATCCACACTGATACAGAACTGTAAATATGACATGCAAAAAGTGGTACTTTGGTGACAGTTATTTCTGTAATGAGCTACAGCAAGATTAGATGATCTTCTGCCTCCTGTGCCACTGTGAAGAGCAGCTTGGAAATTACTTCCCTGCTAATGGCCATACAGGCAGAAATGGCCCTCACCCTGCTGATCTAGTTACTGTAAATTGGTGTTAACCACTATTTGAATAACAGTATTTTAATAAATGGTTCCAAAATAAATTTTAATAAACAAACTTTAATCTAATGCTTTGCAACATGGTTGCAATGTTTAACCAAAAGTAATGAAGTAACAAGAAATAAAAACACAATTATACAAACGTGTGCATGCTTTACCACCATCCACAGGCAGCTTTTATATTATATATGGGAATATTATATGGATCTATTTATTATTTCATGTCACATGTGCACATTTGTATTCATGTATTAGAAGTGGCTCACCTCCTTTTAGTGTTCTCAGACAAGACATAAGATAAGTTATCATTTTAAGAAATAGAGTAAAATATATTATTTAACTAATAAAGTGTGCAAAAATCTTTTGACATTTTTAAAACTGAACTCGTTGTGAATTGTTATTTCCTCTCTCTTATTTTCACAGTAACAGGCTTTTAATGGAGCTTATTTTGATTTAATTAGATCAGAAAACTCTGTTTTTATCTGGCAGTATTTGCAGTGCCACTTTTATTTCATGTAACATTTTATTTCATAATGTCACTTTTGTGTTGTCACCAGTCACCACCCTCTCACCTTTTCACATACCCGCAGCCTCTTTTAGCAAGATCAACATAGCAAAAACAACATCAAAGTAATTATGAATCAGCTACTAGAGTCTGCTGCTGTAAATAAACGCTAACCACCTAGGTTGGCTAAAGAGCTTAAATTGTTACACAGCATTAAAGTGAAGAGTCAATGTTAACAGCAGCGGTTAGGTAGTCAACTTAGAGTGAAATCTGCAGCATTTTGATTCTATAAATGTTCTCAGAGAAAGACGCAACTCTGTGAAGAGGAGTCCTTCTCTTTGGTTATTGCAACCAACAGAAGTGACAGTCCATTTTTAAATAAACATTTCTATGATGAAATCAAAATGAACTCTGAAAACAGAATAATGAAATAACATTTCAGAATAATGTGTTGCTTTTTAATAATTTATCACATTATTTCACATTATATTTCTTATTTTATATATTTTACTCCATTCATATGATTATTTATTTAATGACGTCTTAATTTATGTAATACTGAACGCTTTGGGGATCCATATATCTGGTCGTAAAGTCATGCCTTCTCACCTCGCACCACAATGGTGGTGGACTTCTTTGCCGGGTTTCCCACGTTGTTGCTGGCCACGCAGCTGTAGACCCCCGCCTCATCTGACGTGATGGCTGGGAGTGTGAGTGTGCCCCCCTTCACAACGCTCCTTTGTGGCAGGCTGTCATTACTGCTGACCCAGGTGAGAGTCGGGGTTGGCTCTCCCCCTGTGGTGATGCACACCAAGGATACCGTCTGGCCAGGATTCACCACGATGGGATCCTCCACGAGCAGCTTGATGGACGGGGAGGCTGCGGAAGAAGAGCGTGTGGAGTGTCAGAAAGATTGGCAGAAGATGGACAACTTTGGCAGTTATGACAGATTTAGAATATGTCAGTGGAGAGTTTCATGTCTATCTTATATTTATTGAGATACCTTTATATAATTAGCTGTTTTCATAAGTCTGCTTAAAATATCAAAATTACTGCAAAAAGAGTAATTTTGGGTATACTATGCTTATAAAATAATCATGCAGAAAAGTCAGTAGTCTTAGAGTACCTGTCTTATTGGTGAGTCTGAAGATAACACTGCGGTCAGGGATCCCACACACATTCCTGACAGAGGCGATGCAGCTGTAGTTGGCGTAGTCCTGAGGACGCAGGTTCTTCAGCTTCAAAATCTTCGTTTCCCCCTGCAGCTCGGACCAAACCAACACTGGTATGCAAATGTGTGCAAAAATATCAACATAATCAAGTAAAAGAAATGCAGAAAACTAGGTACTGGGAAGGCGATAACAAAGGTCAAACAGCTCCAAAGAAAGGTCAAAGAGATGAATATTAATGCAGTTTTAATGAACCCAAAAATGAACAAAAAAATGTAGTGGAGTTCAAGATTTTTACTTTAAAAACACTTAAAAGAATTATGCTGGTATTTTTCTAGAAAATGAATGTTTAAACTTGATCAATAACAGCATGTGGATTATTTTCTATTCAATGGCTCTGCAGCATTTTAACAATTCAGCTACAGAAATATGGATGGGCTCAGTAGGGGATCCCTCCACAGAAACGGCTCTCTCACTGAGAATGTGCGTTTGATTCCAGCGAGGCCTGTCAACCCTGAGCCCCGCCCAGACGGCTATGATGAGGATGTGACCCTTTGATCTGGCTGGCTCCAATGTGTGGAGGGTGGGTTGGAGGGGGAGGCGGCAGATTAAAACATGAGTCAGCCACACGCTGCGGCAATCCACACAAAATGACAATCACTCGCGTCTTTCAAACCCTTTCATTTCCAATGAGGCTCATGGATAACTTAATTGTATTAGATTAGCCATGGACCCCACACTCTACTTCTTTTCTTTCTCTGTCACCTCCTCTGCTTTCGGAGCAGATATCAGGAGACGAGGTACGTGGTATTCAAGCTTTACTCACAGCAGGGGAAGCAGATTGGAAGGAAAATCTATTTTGAAAATGCAAGGGGCAGAGAGATGAATGGAAAGGACAAACACATTAAACCGAATTGGACAGGGGCATAGATGGCCATATTGATGGAAAGATTGAACGCTAAAGTACACAAGAGCTTCATGAATGGGACTTATGGCTGTTGGTAAAGGGCAAAGAGATTCTGGAGGAGTGTATTGTCACTGTCAGGTGAAAATTGTATTTCTACAGTTTGGTTTTCATCTCTTTACTTGAGCTTGAGGGATTAAATGCTCGTCTTTGGGAACACAAAATCAAAACCAGCTTGATGAACTTAAAATGCATGGTAGATGAAAATGAGGGCATCTTTCATGTTAGCAGCAAACGTGTTGACTAAACGGTGGCCAAGAAAATGAGGGAGGAAGCTGAACAAAACAGCTAGAGAAAAATGCCATAATTGACATGAATGTGATGTGCGTCATCTGAGGGATGAGCATTTTATTGCTAACTGGGCTTTAAATGATTACCCCTCCTCAAGATGTAGACAACATGCTGAAACAGAACATCACACTGCAAGAAAACATGAAACTCCATCATAAACATCAAAACATACGGACTACTATAAAGAGCAAGCTTTTTGCTCGCTGCTTTTGCGTAGCTGAGCGCCACTCAGGGTTTTGCCTCTCTACGCGCCTCACATTTTTGCAGGAGCGACCTGAATGATCAGAAAAGCGCCTGACATCATTTGCGTTTTTTTTCCCATTGTACAATCTGATGACCAGCTGGTGGTAGTCCTCCTCTTTCCCTGTGTCAAAAGTACTATAGAATAATAGAACAGCCTCTCACCCTCAATCAGAGAGAGAATAAATTCCCCTCCGCCTATCCATTTCTTATGCAGATGCTTATTTACTTGGATTTCGACGGGGGACGTCATGATCTGGAGTCAAATTCTCACTGAGCTGTATCACCTGCACTATTTATATTATGTGCAATAAGAAGCTACTCTTTTTATGTCTTTGTTTTAATCGGTTGCATGTTTTCATACAAGAGGAGCTTTACACACAACCTTATCAGAGCTGAATATTTGATGACTAGTGTTGTACATTTTATGTAGTCTTGATTTCAGTATTTACAATGGTCATTTACCTTTCAACAAGTTGGAAGTCTAGTTCTTCAAGTAAATTGTAGCACACCATAGTCAACTTTAACTAAATAAAACTTAATTTCCTTACAACAAAATAGTGGCTGGTAACTGGAAAACCACTAGCCACAGTGGCTGGTGAAAAAAAAGTTAATGTCAAACCCTGATTATACCTTTGTAATTGTGCTATTCTCTGGTACTTTGTGAGGAAAATGATATAGGGAAAGGTGGAGGAAAAAGTAACAGACAGGAGAAAGGACAGGGTTTCTACAATAAAAGCACAGCTCTAGGCCGCACTTAATTACGAACCGGCTCTCCGTACAGAGTTTGAAATGCAGCCACTGCATTTCTACAGTATCAGTGGGAATATAAAAAACATTTGGCAGACTGAAAAAGGTGCTAAGGAATGAAGCTGCAATGAAGAATAATGGAGGGAGGACGGTATAGGGAGGAATTTAATTCACAAATCTGCCGGGCTGAAATGGAGGCCTCTAATAGACTCAACTTTTGGCCGTAGGCTCAATTTCGGTCAGTTATGAATTTGTAACCTTATTGTCTGAGTATTTTTCAGGGCAAGTTCAGACATATTGTTAACAATAATGTTATAAGCCATTTATATGAGCAAATTACTAGGAGTTTAGTTGGGATTTATTTGGGGTTGGACTCACACAAAGCTAATCTCTGGGTTTGGGTTGCGCTCAAATTTTCAGACCCAATTAAATCTTTAATAGAGGGCAGGATGAAGGAGCGAGTGTAGGAGAAAAGAGGTATGAAGAGCAGGATGGATGAGGGAAGAGTGTCTGATGAGGCCCAGTTGTGCAGCTTCTTCAGCCTCCTTCACCCACTCCATTAGTTCCCAGCCATCTTTCTCCATTTGGCCAAACATCAATTTCACTTCCTTTTCTTTCTTTCTTCTCTCTGTTTCTTAAGCCTCTTTTCCTCTCTCGCATGTCTCATTCTCTTTCTCATAGATTTCCATTCTCTCTGCCGCCCAGTTCAACATTCAAATCACATTCAACTCAATCAATTCAATAACTACAATTCCCTTACTAGTGACAGAACATCTCAATCAGTTCTTTGTTGACTGCACAAAATCCCCCTTTACAACAAAAGCTCCTCAATTTTCAAACTGTAAAGAAAATCCGCTTGCTCAGTTGAAGAGAACCCAATCTTTCTGTGTCTGCAATTTCTAAATATGCATGTAACTTTATGAAACTGGGTTAGTGAAACTGATATTGCTATTCTTAGAGGTTAGTGAATGCAAATGTTATTGTGTCATAGCACAACAAGGGGTAGTGTTAGGGTGTGTGGTGGGGTTATGAAACAAAAGAACACAGTCCCAATCCTACCAACTCTTATTCCCAATACATAAAGGCAAATTGAATAGCAGAAGTATTATTATAGTATTTCAGGTTGCAATATGTCAACCTTTGTAACAAGTTTTTGTGGGGTTCATTTATGTTGTGGTAGACAACACAAATTGTCAGAGGATGTGGATGAAGGTCACCATTTACATACCTGTAGTGTCTGTTGAAAGTGTATGTAGAACATAACATTCAATATACTGTATTACAGTGTTTTAGAATTTTGATTACTAGTAATTTATCTTTTGTGCAAGAATCATCATGTTTTTTGAAGTGGAAGTAAGCACAGTAATTCATGAGCAGCAAAAACTGTTTTTACACATAAATTAGCATATCATAGTAACAAACAAGCTTGGTCTCTCAAGGTGAGAGAGCATTGTGTCATAAGAATTTGATCATGTTAATAAATTCTAAACCTGCTCTGCTGCTTGTAACAAAAATGTTTGGTATTGTTTTTCCCCTTCTGGTGGTTACACACAAAAGGGTGCCATAGTTGCAGCTGGTCATGAGAGCATCTCTTAATACGAGAGAGCGCTGTCTGAAAGAGCTTCAGGAAATTCAGCTCCTGATAAACACATCTTTTGCCGTTCCTTCAAAAGTGTATTATGGTTATTTCACATCCTCTATTCTGTATCAGCCTATTTATCCTTCCTTTGTAGTGTGCACGTGAGAGGCAAAAGGTGCATGTCTTCATGACAGCCAGCATAAAGCAGCATTCAAAAACTCGCCAAAAGTCCTAAAGTTCCATATTGGGATGGCGACAGCTTTAACCCTTTACCCAGGTGGTATTTAGTTATTAAATAATACATATTTCTCTACAGTTCTCTTTGGTTTGATAGGTTCACCCTTATCATGTTGCCTCTGTCTTACCTGAGTGAAAAAGGGCTCATAGATCTCCACTCCCTTGTCGGAGCCCTGCGTCAGGACCTCTCTCCCGCGATGCCAGCTGTAGCGGACGGGCGGGTTGGAATTGGCCACACAGCGCAGAAACACAGTCCTCTCATAGTAGAACTGCTCCTTAGCTTCTCCTATACTCTGGTGCACCGTCACCACCGGGTCATCCAGGTCTGCGAGAGGAGCACAAACAGAGGGGAGGAAGCTATCAATAAACACTTTTCCATGACTTGTTCAATTGACGAATGAGTCGAAGGCTAATCAATTGCACAGACCACATATTTCACGCATAAACATATATTTGCCTGGCTGTGGTGGCGATAATAAACAAATCAGGTACGAACGGATCCGATCTCCCGGATCCGTGCGTCTTAATTGTGGTTAAAGGTCCGACCGACAGGGCCAGAATTCTCATTGCATTAGGAGAGCCAGTTATCGGCGTGCACACAGGGGTCGATGTGTGAAAGGAGGTGAGAAGCCCTCTACTTGAACCACTTAAGTCAATAGGATGCAGCCCAAGGGCACATTGACTTCCCAGTCAATGAGCGAGCTGCCGTGCGCTCCGAGTTGCACTCCATCGAGAGCTTCAGACATGAGCGAGGACGACAAATACTGTGCACAAAATGATGTTTGATGTCCATCACTTCAAAGAATAACGTCGGGCTGGCCTCTGCTCTGGTTTAGGCGCTCCGTGATTTGACACATCTGTTACTCTGCCCATTTCCCGACAGATCTGAGAGAAGTTTTACCCCAACGCTAGACAGTTGGTTATTTGAGAAAGCGCCCGTGCTTGATTAAATGGATTCAAAGTTAATCATCTTACCCGGCTATCGCATTAAGCCTTGGCAAATGGTGTTCATCATAGCTGTGGTGTCTTTTAGCATGCTAATACTCGCCTTTTAGATTATGTCCATTTGCACGCTCAAAGAACGTGGGGAGCTAGCTGTTTCCCTTTCATCTCCGTCCGAGATGCAATCAGTTTTTTAACACGAGCAAAAAGGCAATTTAAGGGAGCGGATGAGAGAAACTAATGCAAGTTATCCCTCGTGCTAAAATTCTCACTGATAAAGTCTGACCTTTTGCATATAAAACGGGGAAGTGATTGAGTGTATTAATGAGTGAGTGAGTTTATCAGCGAGTGAGCAACAAGGTGGACGATTGAGTGACTGAGAGAGCCGGGGAGTGAACGTGTGAGTGAGAGAGTGCAAGCAGCTTACAGTAAATGAATATCCACATCTTTAACGATTATAAGCCTCTGGAGAAAAAAACTACACAGGCCCCGGGTATTATTAATGGATGAATTCATCGCTTTTAATTCAGCAGCCTCGGCCCACCCCTGGATTTGCTGAGGATCAGGTCCTAATCAAGGTGCCTGTGGGCTACAGTGCACAACATCCAGCCTCGACGCACCAGCTAGAGAATGCTGATTCCTCAGTTTCATTAAAGACATGTTCTGCCCTACAGCCCCTTAATCAAAATCTAGCAGCGGTCAATACTTCATCCAGGATCCATTACAGTGTCTCAGGTAAGAGCAATTACCTTTGGGGGGCAGGGAAGAACAAGGGAGGGGGTGACAACGCTCCGGAGGAGACAGAGCGATAGGGGGGCCATTTCAGAGAGGAGCAGATTGCTCTAAGTAAATACACTGATTCATTATAGAGAGGAGGAGGAGAGTATGAATGCTACATCTTATCTCTGACTCTACCCAGCGTCTCACTCATCTGTTTCCTGCTTCAAACAGTCAATTTACCAACGGGCAGGAATGGAGTGATTCATTGACAGCCCAATCTACCTTGGGATACGCGAGTCTTTGAACGCCAGACCTGATAGGGGGTTGCCTTTATTTTTATTTTTTTTTCCTTCTTGTGGCGACAAGAGATGTGTGTCTGTATGTTTGTGCATTAGGTAAGGAGGGGTTTGAGCTATAAATAGGGCCGAAATCATATGCAGAGAGGAGGTGTATGCTAGGAGCGCAAGGAGATAAATATGGAAATATGGAAATGTACGCACTGGATTAAAATTTGATGAATTTCAAACAAAATTCCACCTCCACCATCACTCTTTCTCCCGTAAGGATGTTGTGTGTGTGTGTGTGTGTGTGTGTGTGTGTGTGTGTCACTCTTGTGCAATTAGCTTCTGAAGTCACGCTTGACTGATTGTGAAGCTTAAATCCCCGAGCCCAGAGGAAAACTGCGGTGTACAGGCCGCCTGCGCCAGAGTTGTTAGGGTTTGTAATTGCAGGTTTATGGGTTCACAGGCCGGTAAATCTGCCCATGTACAGCTAAACGCTCCAGCGAGCTAACCTTAGCATCACTCCTGCTCACTCCCACCAGCCATGACAAGTCTCAGAGCTCTGGGTTTCTCTGATATCAGGACACGGGGGGGCGGGGAGGCATGACACAAGAGCGTGCAAACGCCCGGCGCACTGCGTGTGCGAGTTCTGAGGTCTCACAAGTCGAGCGGAAAAAACAAAAACCAAGGTACGACGTTCAGTCCATCAGCGATCTTTTTATTCCCTCGAGGGAGGGAAAACTCAAACAAAAACCTGAAGATGTTGACTCTTCCTGGCGGAGAGCAGATTTTTTTTCTTCTCAATCGGCCTACCAAAACATTTGTTGGACAAATAGGCACAAGTGAGTGGTTTGGATAAAAGAGAAGATGAAGATTAAAGAAGGTGCTTCATTATCACATCAAACCTTAGCTCCTTCCTTTCATGTCCCCCTAACCCCCCCCCCCCCAAAAAAAGCAGACACCTGCATGCAAACTTGCAGACATTACCTCACTCCACCTACCCACACCCTGCCACCCACACACGCCGGCGCCGACATCCTTGTACAGACCCACTCGCACCTTTTTTGGGACGTCTCTCGGGTGTTAATCTAATGCAAGTTTTTTTTCTTTTTTTTCTTGGCTTTGATGTATTTCGCCTGGGAAGTCACCTGGGAAGAGAACACCTATCAGGCTCCCAGGCTGTCAGACACGAGCGACAGAGGCCTGCGATTCATTTCACCTAATCACTGTCCCAGCTTGATTACCAGCGGGGGCTGCTGGCCTGAATGACATTTGTGCAACGTCTTTGATGAGTAAAAACAGCCCTGTTATGTCAACGATAAGCAATTTAGCTCTTATTTAGTGCCATGGGCCAGCGGGAAAGGGAGTACGGGTCGTGTTAAGAGAGTTACAGAGACAAAAGGAGGGAAAGGAGGGTCGAGAGCGTGGAAAACCGTCTAAATTGCTGCTATCCAGATGCAGAGTTAATGAGGTGAGGGTACTGTAGAGCAGCTGTCTCCTGCACTTATTCCAAATAAGGGTGACTTGCTCTCTTTGTAGAGGATTTTTATTTGGGTAGAAATATGGGCATGAGGCATAAGCGACTGGAGAAGTTATTACTTGGCAGCCTGCCCTCTGAAGGACCTCACTTTCAAGACTCTTTTTAAAAGCTGGAGTTTAAAAGCAAATCCTAAAAAAAGGTAAAGCCACCTCCGCATAAATAGCCAATTAGCAAAAACAGGTGAATGCTTATTACTTTCTTAAGACATACTCCAACCAGATTAAATGTCAATGTTAAAGGCATCTGCTGGTATAAAATCACTGGTTTAAATAATAGACTTAGATACGTAAAAACATTTAGATAATGGGCAGTGAGGAGTAAACATGAAATTCAATGTCTTGAATTATTTTCACACTGAGGCATAATGCGGGGATTAATGTACTGTAAGAAGATCTAAAATTGCAAACACTATGCAGCATCAGTATACTATGTGTAAACACACTACATCAAATAAGACAGCACAAATAAAACATGATATAGGTGGTTCATGCTGAACGGTGAGCTTTAATGCATTTCATTTATGTGGGTCAAAAGGTTAATAAGCCATATTGGTGATATATAACATCCATCTCATGTGCAGGCCTCTGATGGAATATGTGAATCCACCATATAATTTACTGTCAGAACATTTCCTTTCCCTCCATCTCCCAACCGCTTGGCAACAGTGACCTCTATCTCGTGGCTGCACTCCACAATAACCAGCTCCTGCTAGCTGCATCTATTTGGTGTCAGCTGTTGCTTCATACTAAAGTATGATTGTGGTGGCGGATGGATGTGTTTTGGGGGTGGGCGAGGGCTTGATGCATCTATTTCTGCAGTAAGTCCACTCTGACGATGGCGCCTGTGTAACAGAGATATCTCAGTAAGCTGAATATCATTCTGCGAGACATGAGATACGAGCGTGAGCGGCTTCATGTGCCGCTCTCAGTGCTGTCGGGGACAATAAAAGGAGGGAGAGGAGAGGATCCAAGGAGAAGCTCATTCAGTCTGTGTGTGATATCTGAACGTCGCAGTGTAACATACATCTCTATATTGAGCAACACATAAACAGTGATTGGACACATCGTACAATAAGAAAGCTACATTCATTCCGCCACATAATCGAAATGGCAATGTACACACCACTGGGGGACTATTTCTTGGCCGAAGCAGGAGCAGTGACTTCCTTGCAGTCTCCGCTGTTTGCCTGGGAACCTCAAAGTGCCGACAAAATAGTCCCACACAGCTTCTCACTTTACAGTTTGTTTCATTTTTTTTTTACAGATTTTAACAATTACATAAGGTGTTACTTACTGAGCTTTAGAGGTGCTGGTAGATGTATTTTGTTACCTTCAGACAGAGTCAGGCTAGCAGTTTCCCCCTATTTTATTATTTATGCTAAGCTTAAATATATTATCTGGATTCTGTATAATATCACTATATTTAGGCACCTCAGCTGAAATGTTTTACCCGATTTATCGAGTTGACTATGTTTCAGCTAACCCTCCATCCTATGATTATCATTATGACATGCAATTAAGGTACTCACTTCTTGTTTTTTTAACAACAATGATTAAAAATGTAGCGCTCAAAGGGAAAGCAATGAAAGAGATATAACATTGTGCAAACATTGTTCACATGCTTTTGAAAACAGACGTACAGTAATTAAGTACTTCTGTAATGATGAACGCTAACAAAGGAATCAGTGTTTTTATATCAATAAAACAATAATGAATATCCAAATCCTTGTGGCAGAATAATAAAACATTGCAGGTTAATTACATTAGGTGGCGTTGTGTGTGTATGTGTGTCTTGGGTAAAATTCATTACACAACTCCCCATCCAGGCTTGGATATTTGAAGTTTGGAATTTAAATGTAATCAGTATCAGTTGCCAGGGGTTTGAAACAACTGTTTTAATACACTGTAAAGGGGCAGACCTTTGAGACCGGGGCTTTATAAAGGCTACTCTTCTGTCTCTGCCAGGAACACAGCGAGGGGGAGTTTGGACAAGTTGGGTTAACGTTTGTAAAGGGCAGCACACCACCCCTGCCATGGCTGCTGTTTGGCATGCCTCTGTGGTTCTGTGTAACAAGTCCTGAATAATTCATTAGGAATTTCCACATTCCTGTGTTAACTTGAACTTAAATTTCTTTAAGGGGGGTGGGAGAAAGCTTCTTTCTTCTCTCTTTCTCTATAAAATCCCCCCCCCCCCCCCCCACCCGCTTACACACAAACCTACTCTTCCCTCTTTCCCTATCTCTCTCTCTCTCGAGCCATCATAGGATGTGCATTGAGCATTGAGGTAATGGTTACTAACTCCCTCTCTGAGGCCACAGTCATTAGGCCTGGTTAAGTGTAATTACTGCCAATTAAAGTTGCAATGCAGAATGAAGTCAATGGAGCGATGGTGAATGATACAGCATGCTACACTGTTGGTAGTGGAGTAGCCTAAATGGATATAGAGGACAATGGTCTTGTTAGTATTGCAAGAAGATACTCTAATGTATAGTAAAGTGGGCCTGTCCCCTCGAGTTACTGACGGGTAATGTGTAAAAAAGCAAAAATGATTTAATAATATGCTGTATGGATCTAAAAAAGCATTTTATTTAAGCTGTAGACAAACCTCCAGAGTTTAAGACTTCTGATTGCTCTTTTTCCCTTGAAGTCAAGACTATGCAAATAGATGATGTTTATGCTCAAAGAGTGGGTGATTTTTCCCTCTAGCCAGATGAAGTCATCCTGCAATTTAACTGTGCTGTTTAAACTGTTGCTTTAAGAGCTGGAGCTGTTTTCAGGAAGCTGCAGCCCACTTAGGACTGCTGCACCTCCATCTTCCCCAGTGACAGTGCTTTTCCAATTATGCTGTCTTTGGAAGGAACACTGGATGTCTGTAGGTGTGTCTACTAGACAAATGTGTGTGTGCCAGTGTGTATACACGTGGACAATGTGTGTAACAAATGGCTGGGGCAGAAGTCAGCAGCCTCACTGCAGAGCCTGCAACCCCTCACTTCCTCCTAGTGATGGAGATGAGGAAATAATGAGGCCCAGTTCTGCTCTGTGCGTGTGTGTTTGTGTGTGCTTGTTGGGGGTGAGGAGTAATGAATCTCCTCTTCATCCTCTCACTTGGACAGTGGCGTCTGCCTCAGCCCATCTCCTTTCTAATTCATCTCGCTAGAAAACAAACAGGCCACAGACCACTGATCTAAACAGCACCACCTAAAAAGCCACCACTGGAAGTGGAGGCAAAGCCACTGTGACATGATGGAGTTCTTTTCTGGTTTCACCCTAATGACTTTCTCTTTTTTTTGGTCTGGCCAAAGAACAACCAAGGATGGGATAACCTTCTGGAATGATGACTTGCCAGCATTTTCTTTAAATAAAAATGTTGCCCATTCATATTTCAGCTAATGTCACAGGCACATTTTCTTTTTTAACTTAGATACCGATAATAACAGTATTAACAGTATTCTCATGTAATATTAATTGAGTTTCAAATGTATCCTAGTGGATTAAGAGAGATGTGTTATAGGTATAGGAGGTGTTTGTGTGTTGGGCTTATTACAGAACATGAAAAGGCATTAATTTAAAAAATCTATCTGTTGTATCTAAGAAAATTACAAGAGATTTCATTGTTGAGCTGCTTTGTTCTCGACAGCAGGCCGTTTTCCAGGTAGCTGATGCTTGTTTGACCAGTGATGTAATTTCTGATGCACGCTACATTCTTTTAAAGACACCATGAAATTTTCATTCAGATGTGCTGGCAAACAGTGAATCTCCCACAGTGCCATCCCTTTTAACAAACAAAAAACCCCATACTGAGTTACGTCCTGCCGCAGCAACCTGTTACATCATTTTAAGAGAGAAACTACGACATTTTATAGTGTCTTTAACGACACCTCTAGTGTTGTGTTTGACATTACGTGTCGTACAATCATTACTTATTGTCTGTCTTTTCCATCGTTGCAAAAAAATCCAACAAATCAAAACAAAGTTATCAGTAAACAACTATTTCATTTTTTGTTAAAACCACATAAACCAAAGCTCTGCAAGATGTTTGTTTAAACAATATTCTTCAATTGATTTTTGCCTTAGTACATTTCAAGACTTTCTATCCTTCTGAGACTTATTAAGACAACATTATATCACTCACAGGCAGTCATTAAATACTTTTTTTGCTCAATAAATATCTGTTTTGAGAGAGTAGAGTACAACAATACTATCATCATTATCCTTCATGATTCATACTGTATAGTCAGATCTTGTAATTAGGATATTATTGTCTATATCCAAAAATACTGCCGAAAAGATAAATAATAACTAGCTGTCAGAACATCTTCTGTGGCCTTTCCTCGCCCAGAGAAAAAAATGTTAGAAAACAAAAAGCAGATAAGAATGAAATTGTGCACAAGATAATCACATTAGCATACGCAACACAAACACACTCTAGTATGTTTTAAACTCCTGATGGGGAGAAAAACAGAGGGAAGAAAATGAGGTTGACTCCACTACTCTGATTAAGGGCCCCTCCCAAGAGCAAGTCCTTGAAAGAGTAATGGGCAGTCGTGAACTGGCTTTACCTCCATTAACCAAACCAGCAAACATTTACATAATGTACACATAATGTGCTGATTCATTCTGTCCTGATTCAAACAAGGCTCAGATAACTCACCGTGGCTGTATCACACCATTCATCACACCAGGTCATTTACATCCAAAAGCACTTAAGAGCTGATGCACATATATCTTTGTCTACATACTTTATGGGATCTCATCAGAAGATTGTATAATAAATCGTCTGGTATCATAGGATCACATCATTGTGAGACACCAAGATGGTGCTCCTCAGCCATTTTTGGCACACAACTCTGTTTTTAGTCCCAAAATTGATGATTAAGATGCCATGTGAGGTTTTGTATTGCTTGAGGGTACTACCTACAGTAGTAACTGAGCATTACTTACAAAGACAATGAGCTTATTATTAGCCAGCAACAATTAGTTTGTACAAGTAAAAACAAGAACAAACCAAAAAAACCTTGTTCACAACCAGCAGATCCACTGTGTAGTATTACCCAACAGTGTGGATATTATCAGGGTCTATGCTGACGTTATCAAAGCAAGACAAGAACAATGCTATTTTTTTATTTACATGTCTTCTACATGGATCATCAACCGGTTAAAGGCTGACTTTTGGGGACTATGCTGTTGGTTAGCTGGAAACATTAAAAATTCAGCAGGAGACATTTTCAACCAACTCATGAAGCTGACGTTAGCTCAAATAACAGGATAGGCAGGTATAGAGGATGGACCAATGGATGGATCATCTGCTTTTTTATCCATGGAACTGTCATAATCATTAATAAAATAATTAAAGCTTTATATGACTAGAAGATGGTACATCAGTTAACAATTATATCTTCAATCTGAGTCATAACTCAACCTATTGAACCTGCTTCCCTGCATCTGCTTCATCCAAATGAACCCACTAATTGAGTTGCTCCCCTGAGATCACCATCCCACACACTTCCCTGTGCATATACACAAATATATTGCCTAGTCATTTTGAAAGAGCCTTTCCAGTGTATATGAATACAAGCACAGCGCAAATACCAGTAATGAAGGGATACCAGAGTTAATGGGAACTGCATAACCCTCAGTCAAAACTTGATTGTTACCACCACGATCTGTGTTTCTGTGAGTCAATGTTCAAAAAAAAAAAAAACCCTCTGCCTTCTCTTTCTCTGCGCACACATTTACTCAGGCACCTTGCAGCAGGGCAGCACGAATTGGACACCTGATGAGATAGGAAGCGCCAGTTATACTGACCGACTGGATAAAGCAAAGCCAGCATGGCCGCTAAACAAACACCATCAGCTGCTGTTTGGTCTCTGAGCTCCTTCATGAACTCCATCGATGGAAGGCAAATATAAAGCAGACACACTTCCCCAAGTCGGCCTCACACCGCATGCTGCTGCACAGCGTTGCACAGCTGAGGAGGCGTATGCCAAGACAAGTTAAGCCTTTGACATGTGTGTGTGAGTCAGGACCTCACCGGTGGAGAGTGTGTTCATGCATAAGCATGTGCTTGAACCCAATGGGCAGCCTCTATTTTTGTTTCCTTTCGCACGTATGAGCACGCAAAGGAAATGGACACACACATTCACACGTCTCAAATCTAGATGAACGCTGTTGTTGCCAAAAAAAAAAAAGATTCAAGACTGTAGCTCATGGGCTGACAAACACACAGTATCCTCATTAAAATTCTCTGGCTTCTGCACCAGCAGTGTGGAGTAAGGGCTGTGTAAGTCCTTCCAGAGATAACACAGCGAAAGCAGACTATTGTCTTATTCTAATCCTTCTTATGAGGAAATGTAGTGAGAAATATCAGGGAAGAGTGAAGATGTGTGTGAAAGCTTCAGTAAAATGATATCCAACAGTCCACTGGGTTGTTTCTCACAATGTACTGTATGCACCACCTGATTCTTACTATTTCACAGCCACTGACAAATTGGCACCGGCTGACTAGATAGGCAACATTAGTATCATCTGCCTAACATTAGCATAAGGACAAACAGTATACAGTGCTCTTTTCCAGTATTAAGTACTTTTGGTGTGTTTTTCTTCTCCTCCGCACTGCATCTCTGTTTTCTCAATTTATTCAGTTTTGCTGGGTTTGTTGGGAAGTGAGTTTTAAAGTGGTCCTTTATCACAACCTGTACAGTAAATGCTGACCTTACCTGATCTGGTTTAAGGCACAGCAATTTGTGTTCTATTGTCCATCAGCTGTTATCGTTCCGTTTCAGTCTCTCTTAGTTAATTTGACAACCTGTATGTTTGGGCACCAATAACTGATTTGATAATTGTAGTGTTTATCAGTGGGTAGTGGAGTTGTGCAACATTAATTCATTAGATTGATGTTAAGGTTGAAACTAACGATTACTTTCAGTATCGATTAACCTTTTCAATTAAATGACTTGAATAAATTAAATATGTACGTCTATAAAATGTTAGAAAATTGTGAAAAGGCCAATCACAGCTCCCAGAGCCCTAAGTGATGTCTTCAAATTGCTAGTTTTGTCCGACAAAGATTCATTTTAAATAATATAAAACACAGAAAAGCTGCAAATCCTCACACCTGTGAAGCTGGAGAAGGAACATCCTTGATGAATGAATTATCAAAATTGTTAAATAATGCTTTTTTGAGGGACAAATCGGTGATTACTAGAATGAGACATACATTTGAAAAGCAGTATACATTTATTGACGGTATAATTATGATATAGTTTGTGCTCTTTCTTAACAGTTTTGTTTTTTGGTCGGTGGACATTTTCCCCAAGTCTCCTCCTCGCCAAATCTCTTTTAGATATATTGTGCTGGAGATGGTCAATGAACTCTGAGCCTGCAATAAGCTGCCCCTGCAGAACTCTTAAGCCCTCCTCGATCAGTCACTCAATGAAACATTAGATGCTGCAGCAAAATTAATGCAGCTGAAATTAAATGAAAACACTGAAAAGACTCCCCTGTAGGAAAAAGAAGTGAGCATCTTAAGCTTAAAATCGATCAGTGTAGGAGTTGGGCAAGGTTCTTTATTAACTTTGCAGAGGACCTTCCCCACAGACCTAACTGCCGACAAACACAACTGAAGTGTCAGCAGGTATAAAATGTGCTTAGAGGGACTTCTGAGCTTTGTAAATACGTTAGCTTTGAGTTGGCCATATAGCTAATATCAGCTCCCCTTGGCTGCAGAGGTCAGTTATTAATTAGCCCTTCCTGTTTTCATCTGCAGCTCATAGTCAACTCTACAGAAAAGTTTCTCTGTCTGTCTGTCTGTTTGTCTGTCTGTCTATCTACAAGAAGTCTTATTTCCTTTATTCAATTTCACTGAAATGATTCAGGCAGGCTGCGGATGAAGAAGGTTTTTTTTCAAAAGCACACTTTGATCTAATAATGGTTCACATATGAATAAGATCAAGCGTTTATTTTGAAAATTGAAAACAAGACCCTTGATTCCAGGAAGCAGAAGCAAATAAAGGGTCTCAAAAGAAAAAGAAGAAAGAGACTGTAAAAAGATCATTGAGGCTTTAAGCCTCTTAATGTAAAACATGCTGGGGCCCCTGCGTCTGGTTACGTACGAGTATCTTCCCTCTGCAATAATGGTGCATTACATCTGCCAGTCTTCTTCTTTTCTTATGTGAACACAGTGATATGAACAGAGACACACATGCAGGACACATCTGAAAGAGACAGCAAACATAATTCAAGGTGTTGTTGTTGGGAGGTCTGGCTCCAAAACACCAATTTTAATACTAATTAAAAATCGTAGCTGCAAACCACTAAAAATAGCATGTACTGCAGAGGCCCATCAATTAAATTCACCCCCAGGGGACAGCTATAACATTGCTCAGGAGGAATGATGTGCTTTTGCTGGATGTGCAACATAACACAGTGCTAGCAAATGAAGTACACACATACTGTGCTACAAGGCCAGATGCAAAGACATCACCAAGATAACAATTTGCAAAATATCTGCTTAATATTAATGTTGATTTTATATAAGTATATTGGTATTTTAATGTTTTTACTATTCCCCCTTTGTTGATGCCTCTGCATGGGTGTGTGTGTGTGTGTGTGTGTGTGTGTGTGTGTGTGTGTGTGGGGGGGGGGGGTGTTATATCACTATTAATTATGTGGTACAATTAATCAAACTGTGCTGATAGTACAATTGGAAATTCCTCATTCACCAAATACACAATCATTTGCCTTTAACAGCATGAAAACTCTGACCTCAGAATGAAGTTCAATGAGGATCCACGCTCTGATTATCCTCAGGTCTGTCTCAAATGTGCTACCTGGCTTCATTTCCACCTCTGCTCCTCCAGCTCTTTAGCACAGCCAGGGTGAAATGGTGCACAGCTCTGACTGTCAGCTGCTGAGATTCATTCAGCCCCTGCTCTGCTGCTCAACTAAGGCCTTCCACAAGCTTTCTAAACAAGTTTCAATTCCACAACCTCTACCCGTGTCAGTCCAAATAAACAGGTACAAGGATGCAGCTCACACACCGAGGGGGAGAGAATAAAACAGAGACAGGGAAGAAAATATGGGCAGAGGAGGGGATATGAGGGGCCCATAACTGCCAGAGTATTATTACACAACTACAGACAAAGGCTAGTGTTACCACTCAAAAATGCATCAAACAAACGTAAATTTTACTGGAAAGGTGTCATGAACTGGAGAGGGCTCAAGTGCATCTTATTTAGTGCTCCACTACCTCTTTCTTTCCTCTGTGACTGCAAATTGGATGTTTTGCAAAACATTAAGAGGAGAGAGGTCAACAATTTTCAAAGATATAGCTTTTTTTTTTTTACTTTGCAGCTTGGCATAAAAAATAAAGCAGGGATTGAGTGCTGCTGAGGGCGAGAAGACTGAAGCAGTAGTGAAAAATTAAGGAGGCGGCTCAGAGATCTTTCAAAGACACCAAACATGTGATTTTAAATATATCTCAGCTGAATTTTTTGAAGCTGAAACAGTAAAATGAGAGATCTTCCCTTAATACAACTGATTATACTACACCTACATATTACTCAGTGGATATAAACTTCTACTTGTTGGAGGTTGTCTGAGGGCCTGGCTGTGATGAAAGGGCAGCGACTCCCATCTTGTCACTATTTGACCACTTACGAGGTGAAAAAGGACAATCAATGCCGAATCAATAAAAACAATAACATTAAATCACTGTTTTCTTTGATGAATGTTATTGGACCATCGCCATTTCTCGTACAGATACTTTAAAGATAGAGTAGTTGCACTTGTTGTACAGTCAATGGCTCTATCAATACAATAAAAGCATTTTAGCTTAATTTACATTCTCAGGAGAGAGTAGGGGTCTTTTTGGATGCTCTACCTCCAAATAGCTACATTTTCATTTACAGCAGAAATATGGAACGTTGCTATATTGGGCTGTAAGGTTTCATATTGTTACACACTGATCAGCTGTGCTGCAGCTGTCTGTACTCTCAGTTAGAATTTTCTGTATTTAAGAAATACAGTAAAGTAAAAAACATTACTAAAGCATATATACAGCACTATAGTATGTTTTACCACACTGGTAAGGGACTGACCTTTCTGCATAATCAGAAATGTGAATTTAAAACTTTTCAGGGTCACGGGTATCTAGAATGTGTCTTAGCTGAGAAATAGGCAGAAGACAAAGCGACACCGAGGTCAGTTACACACAAACACTGACTTTGATAGTCACGCCTTTGGGCAATTAACATTTTCGGCCTGCCTCGCTTGGAATGTTTTTGTAAAACAGGAAGAAACACATAATTAAAAAAAGAGAAAAAAACTCCACAAAGAAAGAAACAAGTCAAGAAACGACAAGCTTCGACCTTATAACTGTGAAGCAACAGTGGGCAATTAAGTTTTGTAAATGTTGGGTAGATTTTTTTACTTAATCGCTTACAATCTAAATGTCAAATGAAAAATATCCGTAATCTGACGTGTTGAGCTACGTATATCACACTTACAGTAGACGTCCACCCTGATGGACTTGATGGCAGGGGAGCCGAGGCCGTTCTCAGCCTTGCAGTAGTAGCGACCTCCCTGGGTCCTCAGAATCTTTGCAATGTGCAACGTCTCGTTGAACACACTGGAGTCCTGGAAGCGGTCCGACACACTGCCAGCCGTCTTGGTCCATCGGATCTGGGAAGAACAAAGGGTAGAAATGACTACACTTCCAGATCGGATTTCAACTGTTCATTTTGTCTTCTAGTATGCTTTCAGAGAGAAAAAGTGAGGGGTCAGGCATCCAACACAGCTTCAGATGGGAAGAAAATATATAGTATAAATCAAGATAATACTGTACATTTTTGAATAATAGCCATAGGCATGGCCGGCACAAACAAAGAAAAGGCCAGTCACTAAAATACAGACCTGATAAAAACCATTACCTTTATTCACATGGTAAATTCAGCATCATATACATTTTCACAGCACTAATTCCATCCAACTATTCTTTAAAACAGTAGCAAATCAATAAACAGGCTTCATACAAAATCATAATAAATGATAGCTATAAAACTATAAGAAATAAAGGTCTGTCTAATATAAGCCTGTTTCAAAAATGGTCTTTTTCTCTCTGTAGTTGAGGTAAATAAAGGCCATTATTTGCAGTAGATTAAAATTAAATTACTGTGTGGATGTTTGCTATGTTGTTTTTGACAAGATTCTGTCTTTAAAGCAATGTATAGACAACTGATGAAGAGAATCTTCCATCGTTCTTTTTTGAAATGTCACAGTACAAAGGACTTGAGAGCTAAAAATCTTCCTCTAACTTTCTTCAATCCTCTGTTCCACACAAGACTGACCTTAGTGTGGCCTTCTCAGCATGAGTACCTTTCACTAACTGATGAGACCCAGTTAGCCCATGGCATTGAGGTGTAATGAAAGGTGAAATAGCGTTACTCTCCAACATGAGGTTGTAATTGACTCTCCATCATCTCCCTCTCCTGTCCTCATTAAAGCATACAGCATGAACAGGTACTGTGACAACTCTGGCCTGGGGGCCACACAGCCAGAACTACAGAGCATAAAGCTCCATTCAATCCCTTATCCTAAGAAAGCCACAGATGGACTGGCTTTGCCTGCAGAGCCTCACATATCTTTGCCTAGGCAGGGGAGGCAATGAATTAGAATCCAATATCTCCACACTGTATGGTGTGGCATCATCTTGGATACTGATAACATCCCATTTTAAAGAGATAGCATCAGATGGAACAGGGATATCATTGCATGGGGGGATGGGGATTGGGTGCTATCTTGGGAGACTGCCACTGTGCTGCTCTATCTGTGGGGTTTTACCCATGACGACTCCAGCCTGAGGTTACGACAGCTTGAAGTTTGGTCATTTTCCAAACAGACGGGTAAAAGGAAATGAAAGGGTGGGTGGCCCAAAACCCGATAATGGTGCCCTATTCCAGAGGCTTTTTTTGGAGCTTGGGGCTAGAGTATGACAAGGAGAATTCACATGCAGCAAAAGTTTATCAGAGGAGTTTCAGATTCTCTGTCTTGCTCGGGGTGTTACTGTTCAGAGTGGCAGAAATAAATTAGCTACCCTGAAACTCAAAGATTGTGTGTGTGCTGTATTTCTCTCTTTCACTGACCTCTTTCCTGGAATAAAGATAGTCTGTAGTCAAACTGTGCTTCTGTCCCATCCCTTTATACAACCTTTAAGTCGATATATTACCATTAAAAATAAATGCCTCTAAATGAATAGACTGCACAGAAAAAGCTTCACTTGGCCTGTTTCAAATGCATAAAGAGACATTGAGAGAAACCACTTCATGAAAAAGCCCAAACTCAGCAACTGATCGATGCTAAAGCCCTACTGTTGGAAAATCTGGGGCCCTATTATAATAGTTAGGGACATCATGAGTTCAGCAAAACAAGCCCTAAAGTTAAATAAGTTATGATTATAAATAAGATGGAGCAAAGTTTTGAATTCTGTGTCACTCTCCTACAGTGCTCTGGATCCCCTCATGCAAATACAAAGCAAGCTGGCTTATGGCGACCTCAGCAGAATTCAATATTCTCCCAGCTTATACCCCCAGTCATTTCCTTTGCCTTTTGTGTAAAGAGCTTTGAGTTTTAGGAAAGCACAGTATCAATAAGTGCATTGTTAGAGTGACACTAAGAAGTTGGTATTCAAATAACTCTTCATATTTTCAAAAGGAAAGTGCTCCTGTTTGTTTCACAGGGGGCAGCAGACCACATTATTGGTGAGCTTTCAACTCTTCCTGTACCCTGAAGCTATTTTCGTTCCTCCACTTCTTTGACTTTTTACATCTGAGTACCTCTACCCACATGGGGGAGTCCTGAAGTATGCCTGGTGAGAACAGTTTGACCCTCTTCACTCTCCTTAGCGCAATGCAAATACTCTTGATCTGAGAGGTGCTGGCGGATTTGAGCAATATGATAATTGCTCCTCCTAGCATCACGGACAGCCTGGCTGAGTTCTGTGGCTTTTTTTTCAGCTCCTTTCTCATCCCTCAGCCAAAAACTCATAAGGTGCCTGCAAGTATACACTGGGGAATAAGTCAAACTGCCCAAGATGTACCACACAGCCGCTGTTTTATGGCAGAAATGTATTATTCCTATCTGCATGTATTAGTACCATGAAATGAAAATTGGGTCTGGTTTTCATGTTTTACCTCTCATAGTTGAAAAAATAGTTGTGCATTCAAATTTTTCTACTATCATCAAAAACATGACACCACTTAGCTCCACAGGGAAAAGAAAAGTCAACACAATAATAACAACATTCCCTCTTAAATCAGACATCCCAATAGAAAGATCACCATTTGCTTACAAGGAAAGTTGAAGCTTGTCTAGATTAGTATCCAGCTGAAAATCCCAGCAGTGTTAGAGAACACACATGCTGCGATGTCACGGCAAGAGCTAATTAAAATGCGCCCAGTGTCTGTTGTTATGCAGGGATCATATGCCGGAGCACGCGTCTACGGTGAATCTCCCATAATGCCTGCTGTGACGTTTCGTTCTCCCTAACTACAGACTGGTTTTTAATTGCTTGCCATCGTTTCTTTTAGGCACTGATGGTAGTCTGTGCCGCTCAGTGGTGCAGCCAAGTGTGGCTGAGCATGACAATCAAGCGATCAGAAGAAGCAACGGGGGGTCCAAATCACAAATCGTGAGTGCACAGACTCTACAGGTCTGTATTAAAAAATATTGACCCTCACAAAAACTGGAAACTGGAAAAAAATGAAAAAAGCAGAAACCGAAATCAGAATCGAACAGGAAATGCACACTGACAAATGTGAATTTAATCAGTTTTTGCCTTGATGTTGAACTATGTACAGTATGTTTGAGAGCTGCAGTTTAAGTAACTTTTAAGACAATTGGGTGTAAATGACAGGCTGTAGTTCAAGGGGAATCTCTAAGACGGCGTCACTTCTGATCCTGCAGTATGGCAAATGGCAAATGTTTAAAAATTGAAGGTTAAATCATGTTCATAAAGGCACCATCTGTTAAAGACACCAGCACTGTAGGCTGTCATGGGAGCATCCAAAACAGATCACATACTCCAATTGGTCTGTATAAAGCGAAATGTCCCAGGGCCTGAGGTCAGCTTATTTGTACTCGCTGACCCGTGGCGCTGTGAGTTGAATCTGGCCAGCCAATAATTGAAATAAAAAAAAAGGTGTTTGCAATGTGGTGTTGCTGGCTATTGGAGCCTGGTACTCAAACAAAGTAGTGTGGACATAATGGATGGAGGCCAGAGCAGGGGAGACAGGGGCAGATGGCTTCATCATCAGGGACTCTTTGATGTCTATTCACGGCATCAAAGACAATGAACAAAGCTGGAGAACAGTGACCATGAAAGTTTGAACAGATAAAGCTGTACATGCATGTATGTATGTGCCGTTGTGATAGAGAGACAGAGAGAGAGCGAGACAGTGATAAAGTCAAAGGGAAAGGGTTTATTAGTCTTTACGTTTAATGGAGGCAGAGCTGATCTAACATACATTTTCTGATCATTCATTTTCCGATTAACTGTTTAATCCTTTCATGTATGAAATGTCAAGAAAAATCATCCTAAGTTTATAGAAACCCCAGGTGACATCTTTGAATTGCATTGATATTCAATTTCCATTGATATAAAACAGAGAAGCATTTGAGAAGCTATACCCACCAGGCACTTTTGCTTGATAAATGACTCAGTTATCAAAATGATGGTAGATTAATTGATCATCGACTAACGGATTAATCGACTAATCAAATCAGCACTAGATGAATAAACGTTCAAATTAATCTTTTGGTAATGACCAAATACATGCAAAACTAATGACGTTCCCAACAGCATCAGCTGTATTTTGTGTTTAATGAATGTAATTAGCAAATGCTAACACACTAAACTACAATGGTGAATATAGTAACCATTTTACCTGCTAAACATCGGCATGTTAGTGTTGTCACTGTGAGCATGTTGACTTAAGATTTAAGCTGAAGCACCACGGTGCCTAAGTCCAGCCTCACACAGCAAGTAGCACGGCTGTAGAACCGTTGTCTTGTTGTTTGATAAATGACGTGATCGATTCATTGATTTTTAAAAATTGCTGTTTGATCAGTTATCTAGTGGTAAGCGACAGAGCAAGAAAAAATGGACATGCTAGTGTTCTAGAGAGGGATGAAAAGCAGAGTGAGGGGAAAAGCCACAACTAAGACGATCTGTTTTATCCTTCTCCTCAGGGAGCAGCATGAGTTCCACAAATCCTTCCAGTGACCACTGCACTATACATCTATGAGAATTTGACTTCTTTGCCCCCTGAGCCTGCCAGATGCCAACAGTCCCAGTCTTTCCACACAGCCCATAGTAACACCTTGAAATGCCAAACCCGCCAGGCACAGCGAAAAAGCACATATTATACGGTGTGTTGGTGACTGACAGGAACATATATTTATTTGACAATTAAATGGGAAGGCAGACAAGTGTTGCAGCTGCCATGATTGTGTGTGCGGGCCTTTGTGTGTGAGGTTGGACGCGTGTATGATTTTATTATTAGAAAGTCTCTTTTCCTCCGAGGTGGGTGGGCGGATGTGCACAGAGCTGACAGAGAGGCCCACTGTGAGGAAGCGGCTGCCTGGTTGGACACAATCCAGAGACTCCATCAGTGGGAAGGCCTGAGGGGCGTCTCTGTAATTTAAGAAGTGTGCATATTGATAGACATGTGAAGAATTAAACGGTGGCGAAATTGCCAACCGTGGCCCCATTTACTCTGCGGTTGGTCCTTTGTGGTGCTGATGCTGTACTTGGCACAACACCCCTCTGTGTATGCATTATCATGGGAGCTAGTAGTATCTCAAAGTCAGGAATAGAGACTGAAATCTGGACTGTAATGGTGAAAAGAGCAATTTTGTGATTTGCTAATGCAGAACTAATTGAAGCCATTTACTGTGATTGAGTAGTGTGACTTGGCCCCCTGTGATATTGTGATATTGTGGTGCAGATGGAGAGTGTGGTTAAAGTTACTGCTGGTGTGGAGGTTGTTCAAGGAAACAAAACTAGCTGTGATTCCACAGATAAGAGAAACTCCTTTCCCAGTAATCTTCGGTGCAGATGATAAGTGGTGCACAGGCAGGTTTACAGGGCTTAAGCTTTTACTGTTCATCATGTGTTGCTTTTTTTGTACTCAACCTAGATCACAGCTGTGTAGGAACCAATGTGTTTTGAACGATGAAAGTAAGTTGTAGACAATAAAATGTCTCTGAAAGTTGAATGACAGACAAGACACCTCTTGTCCCTGGGAACGATGATACTGAACTGTTGAAGTCGCCACCAACCACAGTTCTCCTGTCTGGTATTAATCCAATTTGCACACTCCCTGATCTGATCATCTGACACCCTCAAGCTATACTTCACATTGACAGCTACCTGCAGCACTGCATTGGCAGGTGTAAGGTGTTAATTTGCATCGGTTGCTCAAACATGGCACAAAAGCAAAAGATGGAGGACATCAGGTGCTTTTATCAGAAGAACCAAAGTGTCAGTAACAGCTTGGCTTATAAGAGTGTTCTGTAAGATATGCAAACGACATCTGTGTCGCATTAATGTTTAAGATAAGATTAGATAGAATTGAAGTGCTCAGTGTACATAGTTTACCAACTAACACCATCCCTCCCCACTCCCATTTACTCCCTTAGTACAGACACGCTCACACTGTTCATACTGTCTGACAAAAGAATGTCCCTACCAGTGGTAAAACCAAATCTCCGCCTGTGCCATTGTTCAAAACAGGACACACAGAAATTGCAGTATAACCTTTGCAAAGAGTACTGATTACTTTTTGCCACATATGCTTTTGAAAGATGAAGAAACTCAACTCAATTAAAATGTGGAAGTTTGGGGCGAGGGAAGACTCCGAACATGTTCTGAAGATTAATATTTAATTCTAATGAAAAGATGAGCTGTTATTGCTGTGTTAACTTGCGAGTCTGTTTCCGATGAGGTCGCGTACCCTTGTGTTTTTCCACCAACATCACAAAGCCAGCCTTAGGTCTACTGCCACCCCAGATAACCTCCTTGGCTTCCGAAAGCACTCAGAATGAGTGTGCACTGCCCCCGGTCCTATGCCACTACCAGAGGGGGACAAGCTGACACATCCCGAAGTCCGGAGAGACACAGCCGAGACCCGATGTGCCAGGGGATCTGCGTGTGTCTCATAATGACTCTGTTTCAAAGGAGATCCTGCCTCTCCTGCCACAGCCACGCAGGGCTTTTGATCTCCCACTCTCCTCTTCCCTCTACCCCTCTTCCATCCCCTCGCTCTGCTGTTTTTTGGAAATTCTAATTAAGAGGAAAGACAGAGATGATGAGTGTGAAGTTGTCCCCCCTGACGACAGAAGGAGATGAACGGTTTGTCTGAACCTCTCGCTAATTTAAGAGGCCTCACCTTTGAAATTGAAATATAAAAATCAATATGCTCTTTTGCTTTGGCATCCAGAAAGGAAGTGTACAAACTAATGGCCCTGTCTATCGATCAAAAGGGGAATTGTATTAATGAATGTAAATGAGCTCAGTCCTGTCCGGAGATAGTGCTGAATTCCATGTAATTTGTGTTATCAAGCAAATTGGAAACAACATTCGATAAATGTTTGAAAGGTTAGTGTGTGCAAATCCTGCCCAGATTAATATGAGAACAAAATGTGATGGTTGGGTAGTTTGTGGCGGAGATGACATTTATACCTGCGTGGATCAAGTTAGTTGGCATTTTGTCTCAGCGAGTAGATGGGCTCCTGTTTCTGCTGCATTTCTTCTTGCTTTTATCAACATATTTTTCTATACTTAGATTTGGATAAGAGCAGCAATAAGTAGAAGGCACAACAAAGAACAAATTAAAAGCCTATTTTCTTTGGGAAAAGGTGTAAGGTTTTTTAATTAGTGCAGATCACAATAGTAAATAAAAGAAAAGTTAGAGGAAAACAATTTTTTCAGATGCCAAGGACCCATGTGCATTCACATGACCCAGTCTTTTGCTGTGGCCTGTTTCTCACTCGTTACAGTTTTGTTGTGGCAGATGTTTCAGCTGTTTTGTTTCTGCATTCTCATTAGACTCGGAAGCTTTCATTATCATCATGCAGGTGCACAATGCAACCTAAACCATCAATAATTAAAGGATTAAACTTTTAAGCTGGTTTAGTGCAGAGGTACGTGGTGTGCCACTCAGTGACGCTAATACAGAATTAAAAAGAAAGCTGCTGAAGGAGAGTGAGGAAAGGAGAGACAGACGGGAAGGAGAGGCCACAAAATTAGCATCCCGTCCCATGACTCCCTCGTGTTGCTATTTGTGGCCACGCCAGTTAAGGGCAAACGACAAGGTACCAAGTTCCTTACCTGTGGTCGAGGATGCCCCGTCACAAGACAGGTGAGCTCCAGGGTCTCTCCCTCTCTGATGGTGTAGACTCTCTCCGTGTGCCGCTCCTCCTCAACATTACAGGCGTGCCCTGAGTGTATAATGCGGACAGTCGGAGGGGCTGAGGGGGGAAAAAAAAGCACACAGCGTGTTAGCATTCTGGTCATTTCCGAAGGAATGAGTAGTTTAGCACAGCAGATGGTGTTTTGATTAAGAGGTTGTCTCACTGAAGCGTTATGGCCACGTTTGTGCCTCACACAACACACCAGAGGTATTTGTACAAGAAAAAAGAAAAAGAAAAAAGGATTGACACTTATTTCACTTTCATAGCATTCACTTTGGTTTTGCCTTTCAAACATCGTGGGTATATCAAATACAAAGTCGACGAAAGGTGCCAGAAAGTTATGTCGTTTTTATTAGAAGTAAGTTGTGAGAGAATCACTTTCACAGACACGTGGTACTGATAAGGTTTGTGCTGCCAACTGCATTGTCAAGCACTGTTTAAAAAAATATTATATTATTATTTATTTGTTTCTATAATTTCTTCACCCTAACCCTCTAACTCTTCTTGAATAACAGTGACAGGTCACTCGGTGGCTGTTCTGACCTCCACTGGCATAGTGCTGCCTGCTTGTGCCTCTGCCTCCAGTCAGGTTGTGGGTTCGTTGCTGGAGAGAATATGACTTAACAGCCACAGGTTGAGGACCAGTTGATTTTTTTCCTTGTTGTTTAACCTCTGCAGCCTTGGGTTGAAAATCTGATTGTAGATCTGTTTTTTTTTCTTTTTCTTTTTTTTTTCTAGTCCTCTCTCTTATTCTCTCTCCTTATTCCCCTCACTTTTTGCTATGGGGAAATATCAGAATTAATTTACAACTCACTGTAATTATATGCCAGAATGGTTTCATTACAAATTTTATACACATATATAATCACTTTGATAAACTTAAATAATTATAAATAAATAAAAGTAATAATTTTATAAGTTAATGTCTTGAGGTTACTTCACAAGGATTTCAAAACATTTAAATACTAGCCAAAACATTCTCAACTATCATTAGACCATATGGAAAGTGGGTGTCCATGTTTAAATTGGTGGAGCTCACATTTTTGAACAGAAGTCATCATTTAGCAAATTAATTTGAGCACATATAGTAATTTCCTAACATAATGCAATTAGGGATATAAAAAGCCAGAGCATTTTAAACTCACTAATCAGCAGCACAGGCATACTGCAGTACAAGTTCAGGGCGGAAAAACTCCAACGCTGTTTCTCTCCACCATTTGTCAACTCCTGTAAGACATTTCAATCCGTCCACAACCCAACATGTAGTGGGACACAAGTGGTGGAGGTTAAAACGGAAGGGAGGAACGAGTCGTCTTAGGTGAACCGCCCAAAGCGCACAGTGCCACTGAGCTGTAAAAGCACAGTTGCACGTAACCGACCCCTGACAATACTAGCATTTGTTGAGCATGTATTCCTCTCCAACTTACATGATTAGTGAAGAGGTTTAGGATGAGACGATTTAGAGAGCGGATACGGGATATGATTAGTAGAAGGAGGAGTACAAATTGGTGAAAAAAAGAAAGATAAAAATAAGTCGAGGCAGAAATCACAAGGAGTTACAGACTGGGGTGTGCCTTTCATGTTGGAGGAGCGGCTTCCTGTGTGGGCTTCTCTCGGCAGACTCAGCCCCGGCAGCAGAGTCGCTCCCACCTCTATCCAGGCTGCGATGCTAATGAGTGTGGCGACACTCCTCCCTGCCGCTGCATTGGGAGTCTCAGCCAGAGTGTGCCCTTAGCCACGCGCTCACCACTCGTCCGTCCCTTTTTTTTACCGACCACGCTGTTTGTCTCACTCAGCTTGTTAACTGAACGCCCCGCTGTGCTTGTCCCGCCTGTCGAAATACTACGCAGATTGATGAGCAATGATACGAATGTTAACTGGCCACTCATGGAGGCCTTGTTGGGACTAGTCCTGCTCTTGCCCATCGTCCCCTTCCTCTCTCCCTTTGGTCGATGAATACACTGGTGCTCAATTCCACGGGAGGGGGGGTTGAGGAATAGGCTCAGTGTAAGGGAGCTTCACGCAAGGCTGCCACTTGAAACAAAAAAGGCTTAGAAACAAGACCCCAGGGCACTAGGCGAACAAAGTACTAATGCCATTTACTCCAATGAGCCAGTATCTCTGCAGCATACTATCAGTCCTGGAGGAAAGTAGGGAAACACCCGTAATTAATGATCTTCAACTGTTACTGCTGCTACTGCATGGCAACACCGACACACACACTTGCTCTTTAGCAGACAACACTAAGCTTACAGCGTCAAAAGCAAATAACCCCCTCTTAAGCGTACATAATGAGCACCATAATGTTCTCAGTCGCACATATCCTTGCATAGCTAAGACCTGCTCTTTCAGCTCAGTTGGCCCGCAGCATGAACTAAAATCGCTGTCATTACTGCATAATTTCCTGTTTGTTTGGTTGTCATGAAGGACGCTCGAAACTCTACTGACAGTAACTACACATAGTATATTCAAAATATCTAAGAATGTATAATGAGACATTAATGCCCTGGTACTTGGAGATGCACAACTTGAGATGTAAATGCGCTAAAACGTTTGAGATAAAAGCTGTGCTGGCAGAGGGACAGACATACCTTTGAATATATCATAGCAGGCCAGAGACAGCTGGTTATATACATTAACATTTTAACTACATCCCATACAAGTTTATTATTTGGACTAGAATTTGTCTTATATACTGGAAATGTTATTGGCCCGCCCACGTGCTTGTACGTGCATCCTTGTGCCCGTACACAAACAAACAAAACAGGGACCCACTCATCAAAACATTGCTCCATAGCCCCCCTCAAAAACTCCACAGGGTGCCTTTAAGCAAATGAACAGAAGTATCAGCTGAATGTAGGTATGCACAGTAGGGATTATTCATTACTGTATGTAGAATGGCCCCATTCAGAGCGTTATTTTAACACAAACAGTATATCATATTATTGGATTAATATTACCAATGCCTTGAAGTGTAAGCAGCTTTTCAATGTTGTAATTGTTTCAAATCAAGCTAATTTTAACTATTTTATATACTTTTGGACAATTTGATTATAAACGATATGTTTTGTATTTTAAAACATTATCTGTAAAGTAACCGTAACTGTCAAACAAATAGGTGCAGTAAAAGTATATTTTCTTCTGAAATGCAGTGGCGTAGCAGTATAAAGTAGCATAAAATGGAAATAGTCAAGTAGTACAAATAACTGTCCTTCAGTACAGTATTTAAGTAAATGCAATTTTAGTTGATTTCCACCAATGCCAACACATTACTATAAAATCCCCTCTAAAAATGTATTGGGATGCAACCACCAGCAGTCCCCTAAAACTTCTGTATGTATCATTAGTGGCATCCTTCAATAGTCTTTAAAATTTGATTAAAATGACATGTACATGTTTATGACCAATTAAATATCCACGCCCCCACTCACATCCCTCCAGAGCAATAGTAACGGACGTTAAATGAGTGTGTGGTCATACACTGTATGTTGAGTAGCAAAGCATTGGTCATTTGGGAGCAATGAGCTGAAAAAACTATTCTGCTGGTGGCACATTAGGGTGTTAATTAGATACTTTTTTCTGATTTGTTTTTTTTTTCTGTCAGTTGGGGAATTGGCATTGGCATAAGAAGCACATCTGCCACTCACACTGATGTGAGAAGTGCAAAACACTGCAGGGAAAAAATCAATGCTAAATATTGAGTGGATCTTTGCAGTCAAACTAATGCAGAATTATTCTGGAATCACTTGTTTATTTGCTCTACAAGCACTTGTGATTAAACCGAGTTGTTGCAAATGTTGTCATGAACCTGTGGGTTAAGATATAAAATTTGCATAAATGTGCATCTCAGGCTGTAGTGTCACTCCTCCACACTTCCCTTCCCACCCAACCATCTGCAGGCGCACATACAAATGCACACTAAAGCACACACACACACACACACTTTTTATTTTTTAAAGGAAGTGAAGGAGCTACGGGGTAGGAGCAGGGGTCTCAGATGTGCCTCTCTTTTTTCATTTCATTATCTCATTTCCATAACAGTGACATAATTTCACCCCTTCTGCAGAATAACACAAAAGGGAGAGGGGTGGAGAACAAGATAATCTGCACATGCAACTGTGTATGTTGACTGTTAGTTTAGTGCTCTCTCTCTCCATCTTTAGTCTGTTCAGGCTACAGTGTCAAGTTGTGTTTGAGTGCGCATTATGTCCTTGTGTGTTGAAAAAGCAGCTCCCATTGGAGCGCCAGCCTTCCTTGGCCTCAGTTAGGGGAGAGGGAGACAGCTTTATCCACTACCGCCAATGGAGATTAAATTGGATTTGGCTAAAAGTGGCCCTGTCACCATGGTTCTGGAGTGCCTGAGTGGCAGAGGGGCTTCTTGGCAATGGAAGATACTCTAAATTTGACAAACAAATGAATGTGAAAAAAAAAAAAAACCCACTCCCAACAGCTGGGGCTTGTTGTCGCTGTGGGCTTAATGTCCTCAGACCAACCCCCTCAGGACCACTAACCATATCCTGCTAGTTTTCTGGATCTGTAATCACCGTCTCAGAATGAAAGAGCCAGATAGTAAGAAACAGGAGCGAGTGAGAAACAGAAGGAGCAAAACATATGCAATATGCATATGGTAACAATTTAAAAAATAATATTTTTTGTTATCACACCAAACTCATGAAACTTGAAATTCTGTGCCAAGACCACCAGAAATAAACTTCTACATAAAAAACTAAAACATTGGAGAGCTTAGAATTAACACAAAAATAAGTATAGCATTACTAAGCTGTTCAAACAAAGCCTCACAGCCATATTACAATAGATTTTGCCCCCAAAAAATATTGGTTTAACAACCTATTGTTAATTTATACCACTTTCACATATGATCTCTGCATTTGATGAGTGATAATGAACACACTTAACCCATGGCTGACCAATCCAAAGGAGACTTTTGGCCCAGGTCATCCTTGCTTAAACAAAAGACTCACTAGGATTTCTTCTATTTCTGTATTTTGTCTTTTCTTCATGAAATGTTAAAGTGACACCATGTAAATGTTTATTTGTAACATACTAAAATGTGTGTTGGCAATAGCCCAAGTACAGAGGAGTCATGAAGCAAGGAGCAAATTTACTCAGTAATGTCAACTGGTCATACCAGACTAAGAAAGGCTGAGGGATTTGTCCAGGTATCTTGCTTCTTACTTTTAACTTTGAGAAGGCATGGTCCATTGCTAAAGGCGTCACACAATGAATTCTATTATTTTCGATGCTTTCTCCCATGCCTTACAATTTAGAAAGCGTAAGCTTACACTACTCTGGCCTTTCCTACTGTATAATTGAGAAGCAACTCATCCATGGGGTCATCCATGTGTGTAAGGCCTTGAAATGGTTTGCCAGCAGCACATGCATATTATTACATCAAGGTTTGTCAGAGCGTATTGATTACACACTGTAATGCACTTGCATGCACTCCTCGGTCTACACTGTTATTGTAAATGAGACTCTGTATAGATCCGGCTTCGCGCTATCAGCACAGATCATCTATCACACAGTGTGTATACTGTGGGCTGCAAAACTGAGACATTCATACGGTGCAGAGACTGCAGCAGCACAGAAAACACAGCATGTTTGTCCAGCACAGCAGAAAAGAAAGACAGTCATTATTAAAATCAAGAGAGACATGTGAGGTGGTGTTTTTGTGGCACAAAACGACAAACTGAAGTTTACACAAATAAATTGGGTACTTGAGTTGAGATACCTCATTAACACAGCAGAGGGGATCGTTTGTCCGATCATTCAACGGACATGGAAATCCATAAGAGCACAAAACACAAAAAAAAAAAAAACGCACAGCTGTGGCTCTCAGAGGTGCTATTTATAGAAAACAGACATGCACACACATAAGCACACACACAATGACTCAAACACATACCCATGAGCACACATGTCGACACACACACCTTGTTACTCTAAAATTAGGCCAGTGTGAACCTGCCAAAGCCCTGCTGAGATGGAAAGAGAGAAAAGAGAGATGACTGTGGAGGGTGAAGCTGGGGAAATTTAGAGGACAGATTCATCTTTGCTCTCGCATCTCGGCACTCCACAGCAGGGGTTATGGAGCTTGACTGCATACAGCTGCATCCATTATGTTCATGCAAGCTTTATGCAATGCAAACCATCCTGAGGAAATGACATGAACGAGCCTGCACCAGCCCAACCAAACCAAACCAAACAGGCAGAAGTTACCTAATGTAGCACTGAAGGTTAATCTACTTCAGCACATGAATACATAACTCGATACAATAAATCCACCATCTTGGATTCACTGTCTCTGGGTTCCTTCAAATGCAACACATTCACTTTAAGCATATAGTATAACCTTCCCAGATTTAATTCCCAACATTTTTTATATGAACTCTACTATGAGTAGTTGTACTGCAATACAATACAATAGTTCTCAGTGGATAGTATTTTTGCTTGAAATGCCCATCCCTAATGCATTGGACCCTTCAGCACTGCAAGGAAGCACAAAAAGTGTCTGAAACACACTTTCTCTAAGACCTTTTTCCTTTTTCTTTCGTTACACTTTTACATTGAGATAGAATAACAGACCCTTTTCACTCTGACATTTTGACTTATCTTAGCAAAAGGCACAGGTGAAACTAAAAACGTTAATTATGGTTCGGTCCCAAGTGTCCCAGTAAACCCTGCCAGTGAGCCAGCATGCAAAATATCAGGGCCTGCAGTTAGCTCAGCTAGATGTAATGCTGTCGATATTGTTATTTATTACACATGTGCTTTTGCTGCTATGACATGTCAAAATGTCTTCTCGGAGAAAGGTCTGTAGTAGTCTTTTCCACATAGTTAATCTTTTCCACCATAATATGATGTAGTGATGATTACAAACAAATGTCTTTGTACAAGTATAAGCTCTGTTCAATTACATTAAATATAGTCTAATCAAATATTGGTCAGGAGAAAAGATGTATAGCTACACAGACTTACAGAAAAAAGTATCTGCCAAGTCTGGAGTGTACAGTGGAAACAGAAAGCTTGAGTACTAAAACTGTACTATCTTCTGATCTAAAGCCTTTGTCAAGGCGCAGCTATGTGTTATAGGCCCATTAAACTGAACATGGCCAGAGAGCATTGAACACTTCCTTGGCTCGTGGAAGCCAGTACAGGTTTATGATGAATAAACTTATAGGCCTGAACAAGTACATGCTGGTAAATTTAGAATCTCATTAAAGAAAGACCTCGACAGTTAAGCAGCGCCTGCTAGTTCATGGACTTATTAAGAAAGGTCATCAAGCTGAGGTGTGAAACTATACTTTGCCTACCAACAATGCTACACAGTCAAACAGTCAGAGTATCACAATATGACAGCCAGAGTATCACAGTGTTACAGTTAACTAAGCCTTTATGGGTTTTTCCTATCCCATTCTACCAGTCTCTCCATTCATGGTGCCACATTGGCATAGTGGGCCTGTTGTGGCAGTTTGATTTCCCTAAACAACACTAATCGGACATCTGTAGGGAAGGATAAAGCCCAGACTGGCTGTGACCATGCAGCAGTTCTCTGTCGATAGGCCTAACTCTGGCCAACACTCACACGATTGGCTGACGTAATGCAGCAGCTTTCTTTATGGTTGGCTAGAAGCGAGCCAGCAACAGCTCACTGAGGATAGAGTATCTGGCAACCCTCTGAAGATTGGGTGCTGCCCGCCAAGAAACTGTCTGATGATTGGCTGTGGTGACTCCAGAGTGAACTGATTGTCCTATCAATGCCCACAGTGCAGGCTGGCTGACTGTGCTGCCTGCTGGCTGGCTTTGCAATATGCAGCTATCCATAACACCTCCAGGGGGCATATGTCCATGTCTTTGAGTGTGTTGTGAGAGTGTGCGTGAGTGTGTGTCTGTATACCATCCATAACTTTTCCATCGGGGAGGTGTGCGGTTAAGCCCTGCCAGCAGGCTCTAACACCTCATTATTCTAAGCCAGGCAGGAAATGGGTTTTAGAGATCTCTCACTGAGCTATGCTCTTGGAAACAAGGGCTACAGGTCTCCGAACATCAGCAGCACAGACCTGGGAAATTCCTATTTAGTTCAAGTTGGCCACACTGCAGCACTTCACCGAAAAACCAAAACCAAATGACTAGGCACGTACTTTAAAATCACAAAATAACGAACTGTTACAGTTTTGTGCAAATTAATTTGGGTCTGAGGGTTTTTGAGATTTAATGAATTAGAATTTTTCCACTGAGTCTTGTTAAACGAAGGGTGCTTATTCCATGTGATGTTAAATACAGCTTAGCAAAAATGATAAATGTTGAAAAATAGCAGCGCCTAAAGCCTCATTAGGGGATTTTCTACATTTGGGTGAAAAACTTAAGTGTGTTAGCTCATATACACTGACTGGGACATTTAAAGAAGGAGGTAAAAGAGGCAAAGAAGATTAGGAGACAGATGAAGAAACGCTATATGTTCAAACTGATTTCGCAGTTTCAGGTATCTTGCCAAGCCAATCAAAACAGTTTATCTAGTATGAGGTGGGTTTAATACTTCAGGCACCTTTGTAAAGAACCAAGATGGCGGCCGCTGATGGAAGGTACATTTTCTCTAAGGAAGAACAAACAACTACACAAACTTTATGCTGATAAGAAATACGTGTTTGTCGTAATTCTGACGGGACGTTCCGTACGGCAGGACGGTATTTCGTTGCTCTGATTGGTTTCCGCGTCCGTTGATATGCCCCTTGGAAATCAAAAATGAATTGAGGGGTTCCAGACTAATACGCATTTTCAAATTAGTCTGGCGATGCCAGGCTATGAAAAATCAGTTAAGAGAATAAAAAGCTGAATTCATATGACTTTAGGTGTAATATGGGTGGAATTCCACATAAAAAGCAATAGAAACTCTGGAAGAGCCACTCCATTAAAGCACACAAGTGTATCGTGGTTGAAGATATTATAAGAAAGGGCCTTCTGATCTTTTATTCAAAGAATGCTTTTCATACTGAGCCCATGTTTCCCTACCACCTCCAGCGCTTTGCTTACAACATGCCAAAATGTCAAATAGTAAACCAGAAGGTGGCTAAAAACCTCCTCATGAATGTGACTAGACAGATAAGACCCTTGCACTATGTAATTTAGTACAGCAAGCCCCACAATAACAGTGATCACCCCAAATGTCATTTGCACCACCCATTAGCCTGGGTGTAACTGATCCAGACAAACAGCAAAACATTGCATTCAGTATAATCACAGTTAACCCGGTACAGGCCTGCAGTTTTGCATCTAGAAACAGAGGACTAATATATGGAATGTTATTTACAATCCCAAATTCCTTACAACACACAAGGCAGTTTAGTCTAAAATCAACGTAGCTGATTGCCAATGTGCAGCAGTGTTTGTATTAGTAACAAGACTACGAGTCTACAGTCACACTAGCAGTTCTGTGAGGCTGTGCTTAGGCACAGAGGTGCCTCCAGCTAAAAACTACCATCAATGCTAGGCCCATTGCTGAAGTGAGCACGTATAATGATTTCCAATATTGACCATCATAGTTTAGTGTGTGAGCATGCTAACATATGATAAAAGTTCCACACACAAAGGGCAGATAAAGCATACCTTTAGTTATTTTAATAGTGTTAGTGAGCACAATGTAATAATATATTGTAATATTAAAGGTGGAGTGTTGATGTCTACAGGACATACAGGAATGTTGACAAAAAAAACTTTTCTGTCTATGGAAGATGCCTCTTTAAACTAGGGTTGAGAGGAATATATATATATATATATTAATTTTAGCTTCTACAAGTGTTCTGCAAGTTAAAATAATCAAATAATCTACTCTGAAATTCTCACAGAACGGCTTTATATCAGTGGCTGTAGCCTGGAGGTAGGGAAATGAGCTTGCGACCACTTCTCTAACATCATCAGCTCTAGATGGCCTGGGGGAATGTGGATGGGTGAAGTGGATGAGTCACACTCTTCCCGCTAACATCATTTTTGAGGTACCCTTGAGCAAGACATATATTACGTGAGTGACAACCAATAAAAACGCTGGTCTGGGTGGGATGCCGAGGTATGATGAAGTGGCGTTTTGTGAATTTAAAGTAAGATTTTTCTCTGAAAACCCCAATAAAAGCCCTAAATATCATATCTGAATAAGTCGATGTTTAAAAAAAAATCAACCACCAACCACAGTTTGACAGAATCATTTTTTTCGTTAATGACACCTTTTTAGCCGTACTGCCATTTCTCTCAGCACAAAGACCTTTTATGGTATACTTTTTTAATCTACCTCATAAAGCACTTGACACCTCATCCATCAAACCCAATTATTCCCTGAATGTACTAGGCAACTGGATTGTGGCTTAATCAATTGCATTACTACAATAATACACCTGATTTAATTTACTATTCGCATGGCTCTTACAAGTCTGGTAATTCACACCAATTATGATGGCGTTCGTATTCAATATATTTGTTCCTGTTTGTCTGAATGTCAATTAGTAGAAACAAGATGTTTACCTTCTCAGATTGACTCTAGTATAGAGATCAAACAGAGAGAAAAAATAGACAGAGGGAGACAGACAGCGAGCTACTTTTAGAAAAGAATTGTCTGAGCAAAAACAAGTAAATCCATTACTGTGAGTTACTAACACTGCTACTTAGCCGCACACGTTCAAGAAGAAATATCTGGCTCATTTGAAAACTTGCTTGTAAAAATACATAACGAGTTGGACCACAGGGGATGTTTGAGATGAATGCAGTGCACAAAACAGTTAATTGTTATTCTGACATGCAGTCGGACGCAGAGCAAAAGGCGAGTGAAGGGAGAGTAACTAGGGCATCTGTGTCGGGCAGGACAACCAACTGTAGGAGGAGAAGGACCTAGAGTGAGTAAGAGGCAGCAGAGCACACTAATGCGTTTCATTTCACAGGGTGGTTATCACGGCAGCGTACTTCCTGGCACACCACTCCCACTGAACACCAGCGCAGTGTTTCTAAATGTTAAGCACATTGTTTAATAGTCCATTATGTAAATTGATATTGCTCATTGACTGTTGTCCTTGGCTGCCCACGCAGTGTCATAGGAAAAGACAGAGATGTACTCTAGCGCGGCGGAGGGCTAATAGGGTACGCCATCAATGTTGTTCGGTGTTCAGGAACAATGTGCCAAAACTTCCCATCTGCTCCACTTCCTCCCACCACACAAATGCAACTCATTATATTGTTAAAGTCACAATGAAATGAGAAATATATATTTAACATCTTGCGTAGTGCTGCAACTAAGAATGATTTTTATCGATTAATCTGCAGAGTAATTTGCCCATTATAATTTTCCAAAGCCGAATGTGATGTTCCAGTGTCTTTTGTTGTCCAAGCAACAGCCAAACCCAAAAGATATTCAGTTTTTACACAATCGAGCTGCTGGATTACCAGAGAATATTTTTTCTTGCTTGAAAATGACCAAAACGATTAATCGATTATCACCTCATGTTCTGTTGATTGACTTATCAATTAATCAGATAATTGTTTCAGCTCTATTCAGTTTCCGATGAGTTGATTTGCCAGTCGATCAATCAACTAATGGTGTTAGCTCTTATCTAATACTGGGTCTGATAATTTACTCCTATTTTTTTTTTACTATGCCCCACATTTACAACATCATCTTATCATTTTAACAGCCTAAGAAATCACATCTCTATGGCTAGCAAGAGACTAAATCTATGCATTATCATCATATGATATTGTTTGTAAAAGTCCTCCAGCCCTGCCATCCCCATCGTAAGCCTACAAATTGTGCCTCTGAAAGTGTTGTGTGACAACATGGTGCATCAGTAAATTTGCTGTTCACACAAAAAACTTTTATTAGGTCAACAGGGCAGCAACCATTTTTTAATTTTCAAATTTCAGATAATCCAGTTTAAAATGAGTGATTGCTGTACAGTATATAAATCAGGAATGTGCTGAATTACAGATATAAGGCACAATCTAATAGCTGTTCCCTGCCGACTTTGAAATGTGGTTGAAAGAAGCAAGATCATAGTGGAAGTTTAAGTCCATTGAACCTACCAAAAAAATAAATAAAAAATACATAGGAAGACAAACTGTCCTTACACTGTACACTATATACTATACTTTTACACTGACAACTGATGGTTTTCTGAAGCTTCCCCTCAGCTTAACAAAGCGCAGATGTTTTGAGAGAAATAAAAAAAAAAAGATTTTGGTGGGTAGCACTACACTGACATCCAATTGAATAAGATCTACTTCCCCCTGCAGTTGGAGAGGCATTAGGAATAAAGCTCAACTGAATGGATGGGTCATACATCATTGAGCATTACTCGCGCTGTGCTGTGCCTCTAAAACACAAATTGGATTACCTGTGCACCCACGCGGATCACCCGAATTGGACAGGCAAACACGCACACACACACAAACACACACACAGGTGTGCATGTGCAAAATGCATGATGCAAACTTTGTAAAATGTACAAATCCATAGGGCTTTACTAGACCTGCAGTAAAGGGCATTCACACATACAGCACCTGCAGTCTATCTCTCTTTAAGGCATGCACACACACACACACACACACACACACACACTGCAATTTTTGTTCCCTGATAATAAATGCCACATTATTGTGATGTACAGTGGAGGACCACATCATATAAAGGTTGCTGTGATGGAATCTCAATTTGAAGCTGTCGGCCTTGACATGCAAAATCAGATCCTAAAACTGTTTATGGCGCTATGAAGCCAGACAGCATCCCTCTTCTCTTGTAAACAATCCACTGGAAGCTGATGATTTATTAGCAAGGCATCCAATAAATCTGAATACTCATCTCTCTAAACAACCTGTTTCTGGATTTTTAGATTTTAGAGGGCTGTTTTTGTTCATTACAGTCTGGTGGCCAAGGCCCGGTCTTTCCAGCTGAGATCATCACTGATGCAGTAGCAGCAGTGCTTCAATAATGAATCCAGGACTTTACAGCCAGTCACTAATTGTGCCATTATTATGATTTGAAAAAACACACTTTAAATGGAGGCACTAATCAACACTGTAGGTCAAAGCCAGTGTAAACTAAAAGGCTCTTTTTTAGGCCACAGTGGCTGTTTAGTTTAATAGGAAATTAGGTTTTCGTGCACTGATAGTATTCTGTAGTGCTGGAGTTGTTAGTGATCAAGCTCTTAAGTGTTCATACTTGGATCAAAAAGGAAGTTTGTTCTGATACCAAGAGCAAAAGAAATTGGTCTTTGGCATTTAAACATCAAATTTTCTGGCTTGAACAAAAATAAAGCAGTGTGGGGAATCACAGCACAGCAGCTCAAAACCAAAGAGATGTTCGGAGCAAGCAGCAACTCCCTCAGGAAACAGAAATAATCTTGATTTTTACTTCAAAATAAAGTTGTTGTTTTTTTTCACTTTTTGAGAATTCATGCAATTGATCTCAGAAATGTTGATATTAAATTATGGCATCCAAGATTTTAGGGGGAAAAAAGAAACTACAAAGCCAACAAATCATTATGTATTAAAACATCTGTAGAGGATGATAATCAATTTACTATTTTTTGTTCATTTCTCTCTCTCTTTTTCTCCACCCGAACAGTGTAATTATCTACAGCCCATCATTATCATTATTGTAATAATTATTACTTTTTAAATTGTATTATTGTATTATTATTGATTGTTACACAATTTTCAGTCCTTATTTTGGTCAAATTAAGTGCATGTGTATACAATTGTTCAACTTCCTTTTTCTGAAAGCTTTCTAAAAACCTGTTGTATTTTAAACAGGGTTGCAACTATCAGTTATCTTGATTAATTGAATAAAATGCCAGAAATAACATTTTCCCCAAGCTTAAGCTGACGTCTTTGATCCCAAACCCCCAAATATTTAAAGTGAAAATCATATCATATCTTATCAGTATGAAGTAGACTAAATGTTGATTGCGCAGTGTTTACTTTGGTTCCCTATAAGCCTCACTTTCACTATGGAATTCTGTCTGCCACCAGGCACGATCCCAGATAAATTAATAGTTGATAATTAATTAACAATAACAATAAAGTTTTGCATGACCCAATGTCCAAAAGTTCCCTGTTGGTCGTTGGACGTGTACACAAGACTGTTCGGAGAGAACAGACTTGAAACAAATAGGCAGATAACTACTAAATCGCAGAATCTAGAGACCCTGAGCCTGGTGCATGCACCACCATCTTGGTCAGCTAGCAACAAACAACATGTTTTCTTGCAGTGGTTGTGATCAAGGAGTTGAATGGCAGACATGGTTGAATTTCTGAAGCTATCTGGTTGTCTTTTTGACAACAATAACACCACTTGGAAATGCTAGGCGGGTGTAATGATGAGAAAATTGTAAAGTTGTCTGTTGCTACTTTAATGTACAGGTTCTAGTATATATTTCAAAGAAAAGCAGCGAGTACTCACATTTGGCTTTTTTTCTTGAACAATGACAGAAACAGTTAATCAATTATCACAAAAGTTGCAATTGTTGATGAATTGTAATTTTAATGCTACATCACCAGTTCACATCAACGCTTGCAAATAGTGACCAAGAACATGGAATTGTTTGTTTCTAACAGTGTATCTGTTACTTTTGGAATAAAACTTTGGGACAGGCCCAGATCTAATACGCAGAACCCCTGCTGGTTAAAAAGGCCATCTGAAATGTGATGCTAAGCGGGCCGACAGCCGCCTGTGGTCACTCTAATCCCCCTAGAGTAGGATTACCCATGTGTGGCAACAGTGGGCCAGGGTGGGCTGGTTACTCCCATCAGCTGTGTGTCTAAGACAGAGCCCATTGAACACCTACCGCTAATCTCTGTACACAGACACACCCTGACAGCCTGCATATAAACCCAGCCCCGACTGGGCTTCAGCATCAGTCCTCAGTGACACCAGTGAAGTCTCTGAAGCGGCATTTTAAGCATCAGCACCTTCAGGAAATAATGGAGCTCCGAAGAACAGTTTCTCTTCTTCTGCTGCTGCTTCTGGGACTCTGTAACGCTCACCATGGCATTGTAAGATAAAACTGACAACATACAGTGTAGAACAGCTTGTATGCACTGTATGTAATGAATGAAACAGTTCCCATGCCATCTGTGTCTATCTTTGTCCAGATCATTGCATTATACTGAGTTTAAGTACTGTAAAATTAATGTAATGATGTTTATAGCTTCTTTTTTTCACAGGATCACGGCGCTGATGATGGTAAGGGACCAAACCTAAGGACATCTATTTGCAGCACTGTGAAACAGACCAAATCTATCAGGTATAACACTGTGTGTCATTGTGAAAACAGAGCTGAATGACTTCTGCTTCCTCATTAGAGATCCTAGTGGATAATTCTCACACAGAGGACTTTACCACAACCATTCTGAGGATGAACAATGGTGAGTATTCAATCATGATATTACCAGGACTGCAAGGGAATATTAGGTTAGTTACAATGTTAGTGCAGATTTTTTCATCCAATATTAGAAACTATACATAGCAGAATGCATTTATGACGAACACAGCGATTACCTGCTTTGATATAACTAATATTCTGCCAGTTAGATTAAGATGCATATTTCCTTTTCTTTTAATAGGATCTAGTGATTTCCTGCTGGAAGGAGACGTGTTGATTCCACATACCAGGAATGCTATGAGGTGCTTTAGTGAAGCATATACCTGTCTGTGGCGAAAGTCTGCTAACGGGAATGTGGAAATCCCTTTCCTTTTAAGTGAAAAATATGGTAGGTTTTACTTTTTAATGTACTACATCAATGGAACTGGATATTGCACATCAACACCTCTTTCACATACTGAATTGATGATCAGACTGATGAAGCACTTTTATTCACATTTGCAGACGACACTGAGAGGAAAAAGATTTTAGATGCCATGAATGACTTTCAATACAAAACCTGCATTCGCTTTATTCCACGTGCAACTCAGAGGGAGTACTTGAGCATTGAACCAAGAATGGGGTAAGTCAAACACTAAAGCCCTCCTGCATGTGAAGGGACAACGTACAGAAATTCAAGTAGTGTACTCATTTAATGCATTGGACATAATGTGGCAAACTAAATAATGATGAGTTTGAAACAATTTTCAAATGTATTCAAAACATTTAACTACTATTACTTACCAGTTTAGGCAACTGTATACACTAAAAAAGTTAGGAAGCCCCCCCCCCCTTTCTCAACACAGTGTTTCTGAACTGCCTTGATGAAGACTGATGCTACACACTAGCATGGATGGATTGTTTAATGGGCCCAGTGGGCACAGACCTAGACGTCAGGGGGCCCCTGATCAGTGTCTTTTGATATTGAGTATCCGCAAACCAAATTCAATCCAATATTTGTTTATTTTTTCCTTCATATTATAGCTACACAGCACACTGAGGGTACAGTAACATTTCAGTCAAATACAGTAACATTATTAAAGCTATTTAAATCAGTCTGATAGCAGAAGAGCTCTGCATCTCAGGCTTGCTTTGTGTGTAGTGTGCCCTTGTATTCAGTATATCTGTGCAGAGGAGTGTCCGTACAGAGAGACACAAAACGACCACAGAGAGATGCAAAAACAACGAGAAAGAGACGCAAAACAGCTAGCAACACAAAGAAGCAAATGAAAAATGACTAATGACTGTAATCATTTTGCATCTCTTTCAGTCTGCAGGTCTTACTCCAATGGAGGAGGGGTGGGGATCTTTTAAATGTCTGTGCCCAAGGGTTCATTGTCTGATAATCCAACCATGCACACAGTTTAAAGCTGCAAAATGCATCTTTCAGCATCATTCTTGCTTTTAACTACGGCAGTAAATTCTTTTTTAATCCAGCCCTCTTCTCCTTAATTGGTCAAAATGCTTCCCAAACATTTGTCAGTCCTCTCTGTGGTCTCTCTACCGTGAAACACCCACTAGGCAGAGCTGACCATCAGCTCACAACAAGAGCTTTAGAAGAAAGAACAAAACAAAAGCACAGTGAATTGCAAGTCTAGCTTTCACAACAGCAGTTTTTACCTGTTGTTCAAAAAATGCATCTGTAGTTGACAACCACAACTCAGCTCCCAGCTATGCCAACAGCAAAAACCTCCCCAAACATCATCAGAATGCTAATTATTTGAGCATGTACACACAGGGTCGCTGATCGGGTAAATTACATTAATTTATTAATCAAACGTCAAGTTGCATACTAATTATCTTTCACTCTCTACCCCATTAGCTGTTTCTCTATGCTGGGTCGTACTGGAGACAAGCAGGTGCTGTCACTGCAGAGGTTTGGCTGCGTACGTCGGGGCATCATCCAGCACGAACTGCTGCACGCGCTGGGTTTCTACCACGAACACACCCGCAGCGACCGTGACCGGTACGTCCGCATCAACTGGGAAAACATCAATAAATGTAAGAACCTCACAGCGTCATTCAGGATTGATTGATTCAGATTTAAATATTTCATAAATATGTCAGATATTAATTGATCTTTTTTTTTGTCACCAGTTTTTATCTTCAACTTCCAAAAGAAAGACACAAATAATCTCAACACTCTGTATGACTACTCCTCTATTATGCACTACGGAAGGTAAAACATTAAACTAAATCACTAAATCAAATAAGTCAATGCTGAATATGATTCTATTCTAGAGACAAATGTCTTGATTCTTTATCTCATGTCCAAATCTGTAGAACTGCCTTTGGACGGTTGGGATTGGAAACCATAATTCCCATCCCTGACCCCTCTGTCCCCATCGGGCAGAGAGAGGGCCTGTCTGACATCGACCTTTTCCGGATCAACAGGCTCTACAAGTGCTGGAATTACAATAAATAGAGGATTACGGCAGTATGTTTTGATTCTGACACGATACTTGACATTCATGTGACAGTATGATACTAAAAAACTTAATTTCATTAATCTTTTGTACATTTGTACATCCACCAGTGGAAAAAAAAATTCTAGGGCTATGCTTGATGTTATTTCTTGAACTTATTTGTAACTTAAATATTGTGGTGTTCATTGTGACTCAGCAAATTCAATTAATACCCCTAATTATTCTTAAATTTTTTAATTATTCTTTCTTTGATCACATCAATGATTCTGACTAGTACAAAACAATCCATTTATTTATCATTTGTCAGGAACAACTTTGTTTGTGTGCAATAAAATCCTGTTGCAAATAAAACTGTTTTATATTTGTTATTGCAAAAAATGTTTCTCTACTCCATATTACTTTCAGTATGAAAACAAAGTTGGGAAATGTTGGCAAAAGACAAAGAGATGAATTTAATTAGATAAAAAAAAGACTGAAGGGCAAATATGTGGCAATATCTTTATAATTGAGTTCATTTCCATTTCGGCTCATAGTAATTAAGTTTGGGATTTGTACACTTGCAAAAAGTACAGTGTTTTATCAGATTGAATCTGTACTGCAGTATATTCAGCAAGCCAAGTTTTGCAGGGCTGCATCTCCGCAGAAAGGCATAGATGCTGTAGGAGAGGAGATAAACCCCTCTCCTACTACTCCCAAACCCTGCAGAAACATTAGTTTTTTCACTTGGCCACATCCCACGCTCTTGATTGTGTGTTTTTTCCTTTGAAATCCTACGCAGTGTTATTCTTCTTTATTCACCCCAGTGAGAAAGAGCAGTGTTGGGTGAGAAGTGGAGTGGCGAGGGACCGTGGGGTGAGATAAGGGAGGAGAATGCCTGGGAGAGAGAACAGATTCCTATTAAACAAATTTCCCTCCTCCCATGATGTATGAATGCACTAACAATCACGACAGCGTTGCATGTATTTCTCCAGTGCTCTGGCTTAAATGCAGCTAAAGAGGCCATGGCACAAGCAGTGCTCCAAGAAAGCCAGTGAATCTGTTTAGTTCAGATGGACACAGGGCCTTTAATGTTTCATAAAGTAGTTTCAGTTCGTATCAATCGTGCTGCACATTAAATATTTATAATCTACTTGTTTATTGAAATATTTAACGCTCCGGCTCTGTTCATGCTCCAAGAAGTTTCCGAGAGACGGCCGGCTACGAATTAAAGTATTTCTGCAAATCCTGATTAAAATAAGATTACCAATGAGAGCCCAGGATCCCATGACTTAAATGCAAACAGGCCACCACCGGAAAACACTGTGGCTAAAAATCAACGTTCAGTGGAACTGGAGTCCAATGAGAGTCATCTCCCTGAACTGTGAGGCTGACGTTAACGGAAACACATCGAAATACTTGATCTTTTCTTTTGATTGTTTGCAAGTGTGCTTCATTTGGTTTTGGTGTTACCCAAGCCTTTATAAAACATGTGATCTACAGTATATTACTATTTAATACTAATTACCATAATAAAAAAAAGAAGAAGAAAACAAGATGACAGCTTTAAAGCATTGTGTTTAAGGCTCTTACAGATGCTCTTTGACCGTACTTTAGAGGGCAGTGTGTACATGACCAGCAGGGTCTCCTGTAGGATGTCCGCTCTAATGAGAGCAGGCCGAGCAGAGCTAAATGCAGTCTGATCTGTGATGTCACTGGTAATATGCTGGCAGGCCATAACTGCTGGCTGGCTGAGCGGCTTTTACCACTGCTTTATTAACACAGATCAGTGTACCTGCCTCTCTTCAAACACGATAAGCTTCAACACACAGCTCTACTCAGTTCACCGCGTGAGCTGCCTAATACCCACCAATAGGAAATTAAAATGTTCTAGGATCTTAGTCGGTCCAACCTTTGAGACTGTTCCAGAGTTTTCTGTGAGTAAGGTAGGCTTTTGACCTTCCTGGGAAAAAAAAAAAAAACTATAAAAAAAGGCCAAAAAAAAAAACCTTCTGACTGCAAGTTGGTATGAGTTTTCACATTTTCACACTGTAAATATTCTTCCTCACCTTACTGGCCATGAAGATATCGCTTCATAAGAGATGAGAAAAGAAAATCTACAGTCTTCTTTCAGTACAAAAAATTCATTCTGAAGTCGATCTGAAATCACAAGTTTGCCCAAACTGAAAAAGTCCAGAGAATATCAATATCTCCAAGGTCCAGTGTGAATAAATGCCCATAAATCCACGTAAAAATCATAGAAAAAACGATAATTTTAACTTGCCCGAGAATCACTATGCTTTTAAGTTTTCTTCAGTACCAAATCACTCCAGTTATAGTTGTCTGTACAACAGGGGGTACATTGTAAATAGGAACAGCTAATAGTTAATTCAGCATACCTTTAATGGTACAATGATATATATATATTATACATATATATATAAATAGATATAGATACACACATACATACACACTACTTCCCTCTATTTATTTATGTACAGATATTTGTGTTAAAAATCTGTGGACACACAGACAAATCTAATAACTCAATTTCAAATCGCATAAAAAAAAAAAAATTCATAACATAAACTGCCCTAAAACGAGTCTGGTGCAACTCATATGCAAATTAATGGCAATTATGAGTAGCCCATCTTATTCTGAAAATAAAAAACTATGGCATGCCTGGCTAGGACATGTAGTGACTCTGCTTAAAGCCCGTAAATAAAAAGAAGAAAAAAACGAACAAGTTAGTCTTTAGTACAAAATTTCCTCTTTTGTTACCATCCCTTTTACAGCAGCTCAGCAAAGAAACACTGTCTGGGGACACATACAAAGGGAATGTTGAACTAAAAGACTAACTGTGCAAAATACTCACTTCATTTGTACCTTAGACTGCTGAAGACTCATTGAAGTCACTGAATTGTGGAATGCATTTTTGCACAGAACAAGGACTGTGGATTTTATCCCCACTGTCTTGCACGCATGAAAACGCATTAGAAAGGGTTCTCTTCTCAGCCAGTATGGAGAGAAGGAATGGTAACATTATCCAGTAACTCTTTAAGTGTACATATGGGTATGTGAGTATTGTTTAAGACAGACTTGAAAAAATGTGAACCCATCCTTTATTACAGAATCAGTATCAAGCTGAATAAATAACATACGGTATCTTCCTCCTGAATATAATTAAAAAGCCTAATAACCAACAGGAAGTCAAAAAACAACAGAAACAGTTCTTTGTGCAGATCACTTGATATTGTAATCTGTGGTGTGCTTCTGCTTTCAAAGCCTGTCCTGGGTCACAAGCAAGTCAGCTGTTAAGTGCCCCTTTTGAAAGAGATGAAAGCGGCGCCCGCAAAAACAAGTAAATTTAGTTAAGGACGCAATCAAAAGAAATAACAGATTGGCATACAAATTCTGGGAGTCTTTGTTGTTGCCCTGCAGGACCCAGTGGAAACGATTAGCGGGCTGAGAGATCGAAGGCAGGCGCACTCTAACATGTGCTGTGGTTGAAGCTTTCATGAAGTTTCACTTAGCTACTCTTCTGCAGATCTGAGGAGCCTGAGGAGCCATATACAAACTTCTAAGACATCTGAACCCAGAATAGCACGATGACAAGTTACTGTCTGCTGTCACTGCATTCTAAAATATCATACATATTTCATGCATTGTGTTCCCTGATTCTGAGATTGTGGCTGACATTACTTTAAATAAAAAAAAAGGACATTTCAGAAGACAGTCAGATGAGGCGATATGAAGGTTCTGAATAAAGATTGAAAATATGAGTGAGGGAGCTCTGTAGACCTTTTGTCTTAACAGGCCATGTCGCATTTCTATACAACGCCAGCCTGTCTGTGTCAAAGTGAAATTATGTTTTAAAAAGGCCTTTTTTGTAAATGTGTAAATCAGACTGAGGCATTAGTCTACAATCCCTCTGAGCAGTGTTCGCAGTGCTGCACCACATCTCTGTTTGTCAGCGCTGAGGAATTGCAGCTGTCGAAAATGATGCGGTCCCATTAGTGACGGAATCCAAGCTGAGACGGAGCCAGACAGAAAGCCGCTGTGGGGACAAGATGATAACAAGGTACTCATTGGAGATGTGAGGGATGGTGTTTGTGCATCACTCTCTGTGTGTGTCTGATGAGAACGGGGCAGAGGAGGAGATGGAGGGGTTAAGATAAAGGGAGCGAGAAAGAGAGAGAGGGAGACGGTCGTGAAGAATGAGAATGAGAAGGGAAACGGTTAAGGAAGAAAAAGGATGGGGGAGATAAGACAAGACAAACAGAGAGGGGTAACAATGAGACTGGGGAGCAAGAGGGAGTGACTGGGACAGTAATCAGGCGAGGGCAACACTGAAACAGACGAATCAAAGCAGCGACTGAAGCAAGTGAGTCGACGAGAGAGAGAGAGAGAGAGAGAGAGAGAGAGAGAGAGAGAGAAACAGAGGCCTAACAGCCAGTGCCCTGAGAGATTGGCAGGTTTGTTCACAGGGAGTTACTGATCTCTCATCCTGCAGATTGTTTCACCTCTGAGCTAAGCTGCGCACATCATAGCCGGATAAACGCAGACACGTTACAACTGCCGCAAAGGAAATCAGTTCACTGCAATAGGCTATGATGTCACGCTACAGAAGGGGCACTCGACAGTACATTGAAATATAATAAATAAGCAGGCTGAATGGTTCCTTGATTAAAAAGCTATTTGACATAGAAGCCAGATAGCCTGGGAAACTATGAATCTGCGAACTCATGTTTTATTTGTTTTGGCCCTTCTCCCATTCAGACTGATTTCATCATTTCATTGGCCCGAGCCAATCACAAGCGTTTATCTAGTATGAGCGGCGGGTTTAATACAATGACTGACAGAGAGGAGCGTCGTCCAGACATTTTTGTTAATAACCAAAATGCGGAGCTACAGCAGCAGTATTAGACGGATTTGTCAGTACATTTTCTCTAAATGGAGAACAAACTACTGCATTTAAACTTTATGTTGATAAGAAATATGTGTCTGCGTACTTCTGACAGGAAGTACCGTACAACAGGACGGCGTTGCGCTGCTCTGAATGGTTGTCTGCGCCCGCTGATGAATGACGTGAGAGGTTCCAGACTAATACGCATTTGTGAATTAGTCTGGCGATGCCAAGCTAAAAGCCACGTAGCCATCGTTACAATCAACACGATTGACCTACAGTTTAAAAAGTTGGTTAGCTGTTAGCCTCTCACCAAAGAAATCAGTTTGTGGAAAGCTACATGCTAAATGGCTAACACTATAAGTCTACCTGCTAAAACTAGAATATAAATTAATTAGCAATATGATAATTTTAAGATTTGTATACCATCTTATACCACCTCTCTTTCGGTAGAGTGGTCCTAAATTGTGCCATTGAAGTCAGTTAAGAAAAAGCCTGCATTTCCACAAGTAATGCCACTTAAAGAAAACAACCCATACTCTTAATCTTGCTGCCAACTCAAGGAAGTAATCCATACAGTTTTCTGCCATACAGCTCAATACAATTCAACCTGAAGACCTGATTCACTGGGAGTAACAACCGGGACACAATTACACTCTCACAGTCAAACAGAAATACTTTGATTAATGTAAAATCACTTCAGCACCAAGGACAGTGCACTCTGCTATGGATTGTCCCACATCTCTCAACCAATCAGTGAACAGTTTAAACACTGCATGGGTACTAGTTGTTGTGGTCAACATTTCGTCCACAAAACTATAATAACATCAGTAGTAGGGCAGAATTGTCCTTTATGATAGACATAACAGCCGTACATACACCAGAATGTTTCGATGCAGCTCTTAGGCTGGTTTTCAGATCATCCCCGTGGAGAGGCTGGTGAAGGGCACATTCCAGGACAACTTTGAGTTCCTTCAGTGGTTAAAGACGTTTTTTGATGCCAACTATGAAGGGAATGATGGCGACCCTCTACTGACACTGAAGGGCCAGGAGGGAACAGCTCCCCAACCCAGGTACAATACGCACACACACACACACACACACACACATTTCAGCTGTGTGTGAACTGAAAGGCTTCACTTCATTGCTCTCACCTCTTCATGTAACCACATCCCCACCTCTAATTCTCCAGAAGCCTAAAAGACCCCCTCAGTCAGGTAAAAGCCCCTGCATCAAGCATATATGTATGTATATATATATAGTATATATATAACACACCAGAAGAGTTTTCAGGTGAAATTACATCAACAAAACAGAAATAGAGTTTATATCACATTTATACTAAGGTGCTTGCATGCTTTAATTCAACTCCATATGTGCGTCAGCGGAGATGATGCTATCATGCATCTTGTGTCTGGGTGTTAGGAGCAGGCTGGCAAAAGCTTAATTCACACCAGATGATTCACAACTCAGTGCCCAATCACTATGTTTGAACCGTTCAGTGATGTGATCTGGGAGCTCACCGAGAGCTCACCGATGCCTCGCAGAGGCCAGAAAAATGTTGCGTCAAGCCAGGAAACAACCTAAAGCCAATGAGAGTGGAGGAGCTGTCATCCAGCTGGCCCCTCTGCTGTAGCTTTCTGAACACAGCCTTATCATGCATCTATTTGAAATTATATTTGGTGAAATAATACGTCATTAATGAGGAAACCGCAGGATCTTCACAAGAGTTCTTTGTCTTTCTACACACACAGTCCAGTTCATACAGTGAAAGTGTTAGGATTAAAGCAGCCTCCTCCTAAAAAATCCTGAGCTCTATCAAAGCTGTCTAAAAATGTTATTTCAGAAACTAAAAGTTTAATTCTGTTTCCCCTCGAGAGTTTCCTCTGTCCTCTCAAGTTTATAACTACAATGTTTAGCTTTGCTGTTTAAATGTCCCACGATATTTGCCGCAGTGACATTACTTTTAACATTTTAGAAGGAAAAAAGTCCTGTCCATTATATTGTATCACGTCATTTCCTGTGTCACTTCTCACGTGTGTTTTCGTGACAAAATGTCATTTGGAGGGACAGACCCAGCGCTCTGGTGAAAGATCTTGTATTGTGTGATCCCCTGTCACTGGTCAGTCATGTAGTGTGGAAACCACAGTGACTCCAAGATTCCAGATTACAAGACTGAAACTTGTGTAGTGTGAACAGTACAGCGATCTGAAGACTTTGGTAGTGTGACAGCTACTTAATCAGTGCGTGTTCTCTAAAAGTGGAATGCTACAATTAAGTTAGCACTTGTGTACATGTACATATGTGCACGTTAGCGTGTACTGGATGTGAGCAGTGTATCGGTGCATTACAACGCGAATACTAAAGGTGGGATTGTATAATTACTGCTATAGAAATATAATTACAACCTTGAAATGTGGCAATTATATGTGGTAATTACACAGGTTGTATGAGTCTGACTTTAGTGAGCAACGGAGTGGATGACAGCTTCCGATCCCCACAAAGTCTTACAAGGCCATTTATTCCATGTTATATTAATAGCACATCTCTTGCTTTCATAGACAGGACGCCTTGTCTTACTGTTTCAGCTAATTATCATGGCGCGAGGCTGTACACTTCACTCTTTGTCCTTGGTGGACTTGCCAATAAACCCAGGTGGATTGTGATCGTCCGACAGCTGTTTCTGATTTTCGGTTGATTATACATCCCCAGTTTTTATGTGAACGTGCTTAATTAAGTTTTCAGTGATGGCTCCCAAATCACTTTTAAGCCAATAAATTGGATCGTCATTTGAAATCAAACTGTGGTTTAATCATAGCACAGTCGCATCATGAGTGTAGATGAAAAATCGAATAAAATGGGCAAACAGACAATGATGAGATGACAAAATGATGAGGCAATTCCCGGCAGCATTAGTGAGTGATCCCCAAAGGTAGGACGTTTACTTGTTATAAGTGAACAACAACAAATGAGCTTTTAGAATTCTAGCGCTCCCAGATATAGCCAATATGGGGAAATTATGTTGTTGTTTTTTTTTTTATCTAAATGTTTCTTTTTTCTTTGTTTACAACATAATGTTCCTAGGAGGACATATTATCCCTGCAGAGATGTGTTGCACATTTAAGATATTTTTAACTTAGTATACTTGTATATCGGCCAATTAAAGCCATAATTAATGCAGCAGCGTTGTGCTTCCAGGAAAATGTGAAACTTAACGCACATGACAAACAAACAGCAAGGATCAAGCTCCTTGAAAAAGTGGCTTAAGCACTAAAAACAAAGCACAAAAGGTCAGAAGTCTCTGATTGTGCCTTAAAAATGTTATTTCTATGAAATTCACTTTGATGGCATGTTTGTGGGTTCTGTTCTGTGGTGATTGTGTCTCTCCACGCATCCCTTTTGCCCCCAATGTGCTTCCTTCCTCTTGCCGCAGACAAATGGAAAATGAAATTTCTTCTTGTTGAATGAATGGGTTGGAGAGCACATGAACGTCCGCTCCGGCGTTGTATGTCTCTGTCTTAGAGCAAAACACACTGCCAACAAGGACATGCTAAATCAGCAGAAAGGTCAAAAAGTGTGCAGTGGAGAGGGAGGCCTTTATAGGAACGTTTTGTCAGTTTCTCTGTGAGTGTCCAGACAATGCTTCTGGGTACTATAGGCAATGGAAGCAATAACAATTTCAAAGACAGGAGAAATAAGATTTTTTCCTTTCATGTAAACAGTGCCTGCCTGTTTTGGTTTGTATTGCACACATGGTTCTAGTCGTTCAAGCAGCCTTGAACTACATTCTCTTTCCAATTGAAAATAGAAGTTCCCATTCAGGAGAAAACCTAAGTATACTTCATATCTGGCCTCATCCTCTGGCCTCATTGTGCTTTTATAGCAACTACAGAAACTTTCTACTTCTGAAAGGAGAAAATCCATCTGAACTGTATTTGAAACTCCAAATGGAAAGTTTCCCAGCGGTTGGCAGAAATGTGCTCGTGAGTTGTTAACAAACCACCTATAAATCCAAAATAAGAAACCTCTCGGCTCCAGCAAAGGAAATGACAACAGTGTACAGTGTAGTGGTGTACGCCCTAATGCTCTCGGTTCATCGCATCTGACACAAACTGGAACAAAGGATCCCATAGTTCCTCCAGCAACCCTTGACATCAGCAACAGCAGTAGCAGTAAATGAAAGCAGGCAAGCATGTTAGCCTGTAGTCTACACATAACGCTGGCATACAGATGATAATTTTTCAAGGCTGCTGCTCCTGCAGCAACGTGTGCTGAAAAATGGTGAAGACGATGCTGGTGTATTACAACAGTGCATAGGCTCATTAGCCTTTTCTTCAGTTCACCAGTTCTGATTATGAATCCTTTCATCATTCATTCCTGTGTGTGTGCGTGTGTTCTTTTTTTATCGCCAGTGAGAGCTTGCATATGTGCACATGTGAGAATGACACAAATTGAGGAGCCTCCTCACTGCTTTTGAAAGTGAGGATGGTTGCTGAAACCTGGTGGGTGCTCCTTTTTGTCTTTTTCCTTCTTCTATTTAACTTTTGTCAAGTGGCAGTCATGCATCTTGTGTCAGATTGTCAAAATGGGTTTACAGTTTTGACATATGGCAATCAGGAACTTATTATCGGTTGAAGTTTGGGTTTATGTCCCAGTTTGCAGCTCAAAAAGCATCTTTTCTAGTAGCTTAATGGCTCTGTTTCTCAGGTAGTTGCTTTGAGAGGGCGGTCTTCCACACCAGTTAGTACAAGAAACTAATTGAAATAAAGTTTTTTCCCCCCATTCCCATACCTAACTTGACATGTTGTGAGCCAGTATGATACCTCATGCGATGAGAGGCTCATTAGACCATGAAATTGAGCAATGTTAACTTGCCTTGTATAAAAATTTTGAGGGAAGGAGAAAAGGAAAATAAAGAGATAAATAAAGAAAAAGAGAGCTAGAAAGACTGCTGTTTGCATTACTCAACAAGTCCTCCAAATGAAACAACAAAGAACATGGACAAAAGTCTTTATTCCTACTGCCACTAGAAGACTTTGTCACTTGAACATCAACATGTGTTGTTTTGGGGCATTTGCTGAAACACCAGTTTCTATTGTTTTTTGAGAGGACGGTTTCGCACTTCTGTGTCATGCAGATCAACTGTAAAGACCTTGACCTTGGCTAATGACTATCACCTAACCTTTTCTCTTGCAAAACAGAAAAGGACTTTTACTTTCAGCTCCCCTTCCCCATTAATACTCCTAATGCAGCAGTTTTTCAATGCCATCAGTTTGTCATTTTGGGAAATATACTTATTTGCTGTCTTGCCGAGAGTTACATGAGAGGATTGACTAATGTCTGGATGCTAAGAATAACGATAGAGCTGGGTGTCACTTAGCTTAGCTTATCATGAAGACTAGGAGCAAGGGGAAACAGCTATCATGACCCCATACAAAAGGTTAAAAGATCCACCTACAAGCACATCTAATGCTCACTTATTAACATGTTATATGCTGGACTAGTTACTGGCCAGGGGCAGTGACTCTTTGGAGTATTTTGGTCACTTTAAAGTTGCCAGGCAACCAGCAAAGGCTGCAGTAAGTCACTGCACCCGGCCAAGAAATAGTCCCACACATAACATCCTGCGTCATTCCTACACTCCGGTTTTTGTACAGATTAAACTAATGAGAGATAACATGTAATTAGCTTAGCTTTTGAGGTGCTCGTAGGAAGATTGACAGAGCCAGGCTAGCTTTTTCCCCCGTTTCCAGTCTTTATGCTAAGCTAAGCTAACCATTTCTTGGCTGTAGCTTTATATTTAGCGTGACGACACAAGTGGTAGCAATCTTCTAAACCAACTCTCAGCAAGAAAAAAAATAAGTGCATTGGCCAAAATGTCAAACTATTACTCTTTGATACTTGCCTGATCAAACCTGTGGAAAACAATAGTTTGAAATGCCCAAACTTGATGAATCTTAATTATATTGGTTATATAGCACCCAATATCAACACAACCACACGGATAAAGAAAATGGGCTCCCTATTCATTGAGTATGTTGTTGGAAACTCAAAGACAGGAGGATCACTTGAATTCAGCAGTTTTTCAGATCCCCTTTAACACATAAAAAAGGATATCTTTCAAAGCAGTCCCTGCACACATTATCACGTGACAATAATATATCTTTGCCAAGAAATCCCAAGGATGTTTTATCAAGCAACAAAACACATTTTATTTCACTTTAAACTGTTAATTTGCTTTTGCCATTTTAGTGTCAGAATGTCCGGAAGATATGTGGCTTGTGAAAAATATGTCCAATATTTACTTTGGTGACTATGGGGCGAAAGAATCGGTCTCAGTCTGTGTTCACTTCTCCCATTGGATTGAACTGACTCAGACCTGCAGCTGGTCTCCTAAAGGGGCAGGGCAGTGACAAAACACACGTGACACAGAAACAGGAAACTAACTCTAAGTTCCCTGCCTCCTTTCTGAACTGCCTCTGGTATTGTCCGTCATTAGCAAACGTTTGAGCAGCTTTCAAAGAGAGAGCTTCATAACCTCCACCCTGTCGGGCTAAAAGCTGCATGCACAAGCATAGCAACAGTATCCAAGGCTTGAATGAGGCCTGTGTCACATACACTGACAGTCCTTTCTCATGATGGAAATTGTTTGGTATACACGAACATGCTTGTGTGGGCGTTGTACCTGACCTGAGTGGAGTAAGGTAACTTCTATTGCAACATATCATGCACTTCTAGGTCTAAAATACTGCAGAGTAAAAAATGCAACATTTTGGAAGTGATTGTGTGAGGGGTGTAGAGTAAGGTAATAAAAAAACAGTGTTGCTCCATGAAGTGTAAAATGGGAGGGTTTGGCAGTGTGCAGAAAGGGAGGACAGTAGGGGGGAGGAGAAGGAGCGCGGGTCACTGGGGTAATTTAGCTCTGATCGCAGTGCCTTGTCGTGAAGCCCGGGGAGGGAAGCCCATGCATCACACTGTAGCTGTGTCCGGGGTGAACTTTTATGATTGATCACTTCACACTCCGCTTTAATTTAAAGTCAATGGCATCTATAGATACCTGTCAGAGCAGAGCAACTGTAATGTCTCCTTACAGCCCAGGACCCTCAGTTCTCTAACTGAGGGGCCACCGAACGCCAAGCAGATCTTTAGCAGCCCGATCAGTCCGGGAACAAAAAGAAGAGAAAGAGAGTGAGCCAGGTAATCACTCATCCAGCTGTTTTATTTCTGACAGTTGTGACAGAAAGCGTGAGGTGTTCAGCGGGGATTTGAGTCAAAGATGGATTGCAGCAGCTGAAATCCAATGCAAACATAATGGAAGGAAAATCTGATTTGTTATCCAAGATGTACAATTCATGGTGACATTATGTAATTTAGAATTTAGTTTTAAGCTTTAGAGGATGGTAACCATAGTGGTCAGAGTTTTCTTTGGCATTACTGTACTAAAACATCCCTCACAATATGTTTCCTCTACTGCCGCTCTCAGCCAGCTCTGATATCAATTTCCATTTGAGTTTATTTTTCACATTAAGTTAAATATCAGGGAGAAAAGCAGAAGGACATATAAGGGTATTACATTAAAAACAAGATAAGTAAAAAATAGTACCCTCTATCTACCTGGCAAGTCTGCAACTTTCTGTATTACAAATGACAGCAGGCCTTGCAGGGACACACCCATTAAATGATTAATATCCTTCAGCAATTACATTTATTTTTGGCGACGAACTTATTAACTTACATCTAAATCATTGAAATAAGAACAAGGAGGTGTTGCTGAATTACTTTAGTGCCAAATTACATCCTTTGATTCATGATTATAAAATGGAATGTATTTTTTTTTTCAAAATAAAGGTGGCCAAAATCATTTATAAGACAACTTAAAACACCATTACAATACAACCAGAATTGTTGCTAAAATCAATAAAGCTATTGTCATACAGAAGATGCAAAAGACATTTTAATATCCTTTCACCGTGTAATCACTACTTTTATAAACAGGACCTGGTTTTGTGGTGTGGCCTCTAACTATCACAATCATTAAAGCAGACCCTCAGGGTCCCTGCTGGCAAAACCGTATTCTGATCCGTTGTCCATGACCTCCACTCTTGCATTTATAATGCAGGACCTTGCCCCGGAGGGCATGACAGGCACCTACAGGGCTTCAGGAAGCAAGTAGCCTGGAGCAGAAAAGATATGAATATTTGACATCTCTCCAGGTTTAAGGTCATGTACCATGGGCAATACACATCGACTCACTCATACACTTAGGACACTCATAGTATATGGACCTGATGTGTAGGATCTGTGGTGTTTACTGTGAAAGGCAGATGTATGTCAGCTATAGTACAGACATATGTGTCTGCCTCTGTGTGGACAGTTCTGCATCCTGGACTGCATGAACCAGAAGCTGCACCTTTATTAAAACATTTTTTTAGGTTTTGTATACGCTTGTGTTCTAATTATTGTAGAGCGTCAATGCATTCATTTGTTTTTTCATGTTTGGTAATAACACATCTCTTTCTAACATTTCAAAGTAATAGATTACTAATCCCAGTAACACTTGGCTTGTTCACTGTTTTAACAGGAGTTAGATGGTGGGATAATATCAGTTTGGCTCTCAGTGGACAGCCTGATGGGATGTCTGATTTTTGTTTTGATTGGCTGTGATAAGTTCATCCAAATAGTTATTGCCCCTGCACAGATAATTTTATTTGAAGACATTTTGAGTCCTAAAGAGGCAAAATAATCCCACAATTCACAAGAAGAAAGGATCACATGAAAATTGACAAAATAAACCTAATTCTGTGTAGCACAAATGTGTTTTCTCTGCTTTCTAAGGCTGTCAACTTCTGGCTGGTTGGTTGATTAGTTGGTTGATATGTTATTGTCTGACCAAATTGTCATTGGTCGGACAAAATACAATATTATAACAACAATTTCATTCAGCGATAACATTTTGTAACATAGTCATGACATGTTTATCCAGAAAAAAGTGTGCAAAGAGAAACAAACTCTCTTTTGGTTGCAGCACACAGAAGACCATCATGTTAGGCTTGAGCAAACTCAAACACATTGTACCCACTGCAGGGGAGGAGCATATGTCCGTTTTGTTCATTTCATGCACAGTAAACTGTGTCTGATTGTCACCCTGTTGCTCTAAACCTGTGTCTGCACATGCATACCTGTGCATGTGTGCGGGCAGTATGTGCGCGCATGAGTGTATCTGCCATAGAGAATCACATTTTTGGATACACTCCATTTCACACTGTAATTGAGATAAGTGCCTCTGTCCTGATCATCCATCCAGAAAAACACAGTGGGAGTAAATCAATGTCCAGTCATAAAGCTTAAAGGGTCAAAGGGGAGTTCTGGTGTTTTACAGTGTTAGTCAAAGTATATCATTTCCAGGCAAGGCTGAGCACCTAGCTGCTACCAAACACATCAGAGGGGAAGACAGTTTTAAAAATTGTACACTTTTACTGATTTGCCTTCAAATTTGAAGTTTCTGGACAGGTGTATCATATTAGGAAGTGACAATGTATAATAATTACTACATTGCTTTCACTTAACCAGATTTTCATGAATTATCATATGTCCACTGAAGTCCTTGAATATCACCCAACCATATTTGAATGGTGTGAATGATTTGGCTGTATCATCTGCCACCCTCGGTCAACCCCAGTTTTTGAATTGGTCTACTGAGAGGAAAAAGGCCCAAGAATTAAGTAATTTGTCAATAAATAAACACATTATTCTTGATTAGCTCGAACCATCTTGCAGTTAAATTGACTCATTTGGGATTGGCATCCAAGATCTCTGGCATGCAGTAAAGGATATGAGATGAAAAGCAGCCATGGAAATTTGAGAGTGAATAAGACATCACATCACATCCGCACCCAAGATACTACACCCACCAACCAGCAATAATTGCCAGGGCTTGCCACCAGTTCACAGGCAAACTGATCCACCAGAAAAACTCATCCTTCCCCGGAAGAAAAACCTCTTCTTCACAAATTAGGCATGTGCCCCACAATACCACCCGCATATTAAAGTTTTAGAATATTTTGGAACTGAACGACCAACAGAATGACTCAAAATAGTTCCTGGATGCAACGTTGCTTCACAATGAGAGGCTTCTAATTATGTTGTCAGCAAATTACACATCATTTCTTACACCGCAGTGGGCCGTGACATACAGCAGCATGCTGTGACATACAGAGACATAAAAGGCAACCATATAAAGATATTTCAAACTCAGAGCCTTGCCAGTGTGAGCCATTCAAAGCTGCCACCCCAACAGGAACCCTTCCAGCAGGAGAATTTTACAGTCAGCTTAGTTTGCAGATCATAAAGGCTTTTTTTGCATCATGCATTACAGTTCGTCGCCATGCACAAAACTAAATGTAGGCCTATTTGCATGTACATTACATGTTAAGCTTGAGAGCGCCCAAGCCAAACTGTTTCCTGCTCTGTGCTTAACGGCCCACTCCACGCCACAGGCATGACAGAGCTTCACTAATAGTCAGTGCTTAGTCAAAGTAGGCATCCCTGAAATGTGAAAATCAATCATGGATGACAGATCATTTAGGCTATCTACCAGGGGAAGGCAGAGTAAGGGAATAAAAGGGTAGAAATTCCAATTACACAGTTGATGACCATTTGCTCCATGGATATGTGTAACCTCTGGCTGACGTTGTTGACGCCTCCATCCAGTTGTATAATGAGCATGCTGTGGGTGTAACTTATTCGGTTGAGTTCAGAAATTGGAAGAATAAAGTGAGTACTGCATTGTAAAGAAGATCCAGGTGTACTATGGAGCAGTCAGGAGGGAAAGAGACAGGTATTATTTCGCTGTCACACTATGACAGGCAAATTATCCCATATAGCTAGTTGAACCTGGCTACTTTAAGCTGATTAGAATAAGCACGCTATACTGTCAAATACCTGTCGAAAGCAATAAACTCCATACAGTCCATTTTAGCACACAGTGTATGAGGCAAAAGTTCAACTTTAAATGCCAGCAACAAATCAAAAGATGAGATCACCATGCCCCAGACTGACAGCAGCTTACATGACCCATTTAACCTTCTTGCAAGCCATGCAAACCACACAATCTGTTCATTGGCCCTCCTGTCAACCGTGGTTGGAGAGTCACAGCGGCCTGCCATGGAGTCAAACTGCTCAAAACTAATATAATTTTGTCTGGGCAATCTAATAAAACACAAGAGCCATTTCCCCTCTTTTCTATCTCTCCTGCCCTCTTTCCATATATCCTGGCGGAACCGCTATGATTCATAAGAGATGTGGTGGCGGCTCTCAGTATGCGATGAGCGAAAGGCACCTTGGGGAATTTTATGATCCATGACGAAGCGTCCAGGATCATTTTGGATGTATGCATGTGTCACTGCATATTAATAATGGCCTCTGTCTCATGAAAGCGCCAGCACACCTTCAAAGGAGATAATTTAATCTTCTCCCTGCTGAGCCTCCTCTCCTCTCCACGCTTGCTAATACTTTCCCTCAGAATCCCAGTCAAAAGAGCCATCGCTTACATTGTGCACCTTGGCTTTAGGATAATAAAAAGGCGAAACAGGAAATGATAGAGGAAGTCAAGCCAACCAGGAGGAGGAAATAAGCCCCTGATTCAAAACACAGCTGAGGAAGATAAACACAGAGCTGATGGAGAACCTTTTTTTCTTTTCTTTCCGTATGTAAATTGACTGGTCATGCAACGTTACAAAGGAGCTAGTTGTTGAGGAAATTGACTTTTTACCTTTTCGGGTTATCTATCTACTGCTGAAAATCATGTGCAGCCACTAAAAATTCCCTCATTAAAAATTACCATCCTGCAGTGCTCTCTTTTTCTTCTGTCCCCATTTTTATATTGTTAGCCTGCAAACAAGCAAAAGAACAAGGCAGGGTGCTCTTAAGTGAGCTCCATGTGCCCTTTATCTCGCAGACAGATTTCATTCTCTTTAAAGAGCTGGCACCCCGCGGTGAAGCCAACAAATGAGGAGAGCGTTGTTGGATCCTGGACTTGTTTATGGGATGGCATGGCAAGCATCGTCAAAGCCAGAGCTGATACTCATTATTCAGTGACGGCAGAGCATACCAAAAGCTACCAAGGTTGGGAAACCAAAATCCGTTTTGATGTGTAACTTTACGTCATCTAATAACTGCATGTAAAATCAAAGTTGATATGTGATAACCTTAAATGTCCTCCTGTTTTATTGTCATACATGATGTGCTGGAGGCAGAGCACTAGTTAACCTCTTGCCGAGGGGAGTTATCTCCAATAAAATTTGCAGTAAAAGACCTTCCATTATGTAAATAGATTCACCAACATATTCCCTGTACACCAATAAAAAAATCACAGCACACAGCAGCCATGTATGACATACTGCTCTTAACAATAGGGTAATGACAGCTGATGATGTAAGTGCATTAAGAAGACTCGTAAACCTACGAAAAGAACCATTAATAGTCCATCTAGAGAGTATCCATCCAGAAAAAAAGCAAAGTCAACGTCAAATGTCAAATGCAACATGGCACATAATTGCAAATGAATGCAAATCGGGGCTACATCCATTCAAATGCTACAAAGAACACTTAGCATATTAACACAAGAGCTTGATCTCTTGATCTTGACGGGTGTTGACTTAAATAAGTTTTAAAAGCTTTGCAGTGCAGCATGTGTAACCCTTGCCTTTGTGTACTCTTGAATACCAGTGATTACTAACAGCTGCTTACTTCTTCAAATTGAGAATATGGTCCATTAATTTTCTTCTTTATCTTTTCACAGCTTTTGGAGTTAAGCCTTTATTGAGAGTGCCAATATTTCTGGGGGGTACAGCATATCTGAGGGGAGCAGCACTTAAAACAAATGTGAGGAACAAAACAGAGTATTATATGTTCAGGATTTCTGGCAAAGGCATCTGCATTGCTTTGTGGCAGCCTGGATTACAAGGCTAAAAACAGACTGAGAAAATATGAAGAAAGCTTTGCAAACATTAGGCAAGAATTTACAAGCAGCCTCCCACAAAACTGCTATTATCACAAATAAAGGTAGTAATCTACATATTTTCAATGAGGCCTGAAAGAAAATCATATACTGATGTAAATCTGATTTATCTTAACCTTCTGTGAGAGGGAAATGCCTAATGGAAGGCGTGTGTTGGATTCAGCATTTCATGCCCTCCATCAGCCAGAGGTGTCACTACAGTGCAGGAAAGGATCAGGCAAAGAAGAATGTTACAGGAGTTCAGTTATGAACCTTTTTTGACACATCACCAATATAATTTATTTATTTTTATTTTTTTCAGGGGCAACCATGAAGACTGCTGTGAGTCAGTTTTAGACACATTTAATGCTACAGTCAAGGCCAGTGTGTATTAGGGACCCACACCATGAGGGCCAGGGAGTAAAACGCCTCTTTGGTTTCCTGCTCTGTTTATGATTCAACTCACTGGATTTTGGGAAAAAAATAATTTTTAAATAGATTTACTAGAGCAAAATGTGATTTACAATGATATATATAGTCATTCTGTGGTCTAATATTATATATAATTATATATACAGAGGGTTTTATTCATATTGCCTAATCCTAATTGCAAAGTTACCTATATCATGGCAAATCTCTTTCAGAAAGAGAAAGACATCTACAACGGTTCTCCCTGTTGTAGAGGAGCTATGTGTGACCATGCAGTTCTATGCCATGAGTTAATGAGTTTTAGCATATTATGTCATCAGGCAGGGCAGTTAGCAATTCCCACAGCTGTTCCCCTTTTGGTTTTCAATGACGTTATCATCATGGCTGACTCCCGCTTCGGTTGCAGCATATAACCTCTTAACATGTACAACAATCCACTTAATGGCGTAATAAATGAGTCAGAGGCCTTCTCCCACTTGTTTTCCCTGCATGAGTGTGTGTGTGTGAGTGTGTGTGTGTGTGTGTGTGTGTGAGTGTGAGTGTGAGAGAGAGAGAGAGAGAGAGAGAGAGCAGAGGAGTAAAACACAAAGCGGAACAGAAAGCAAACCCATGCACGTGTGATCTTTTTCTATCTATGTGTGAATGAACTGCACGGTTCAGAGAGTGCTTTTTTATTCACTCACATCCGTCTCAGTAAACCGTGTTTGTGGCGATGACGAAATCTGTCTTTAAGGTTTCTGTCTGTTGCCACACTCTCACCTTCCCTCAAGAGCGCGGAGGAGGTGAGAGGGAGAAATCCTAAGCTGTCATCACAGTTTAGATCAGTGTCCTGCCTCCACCCCCGCTGCCTCCCTTTGCCCTCCACCCAAACCTCCAGGAGCGTATTATGCAACTTCAAAAACAAGGTCACGGAAATATACACAGAGGAATCAAAGAAGATAAACAGGAAAGGAAGGAAAGGTAAGGAAAGGAAGATCCTCTTCCTCCTCCCTCTCGTTCTGCCCATTGCACTGTGTGATTCAGCGGGAGGTCAGACCACTGGAATGAGAGAGAGCCTGCTGCATCTAGTGCATACAAATGCCTGCAGACACACATTCACACGCACAGAGGCGCATGCACAAGCACAACATTGACACATACACATGCGAGACACTGGCAGCTCCAGAGATCATGGTAGCTTCAACAAGACGACGGTCCACCATGTTTCTGTGTTTGTGCATATACAGTATGTGTGTATATTTTCTCACTGCAAGCAGTGTGTATCACTGTGAAGATTAATACTCACCCGCGGTTAAGATAAAATTTCCTAAACAAGGCTTCCTCTTCAATAGGAAACCTCATTCTGACCCCCTCTTTCTAATGCATTATTAATAAGGCTACTAGTTAAAAAACTATCCCTGGTGAGCTAAGGAGACGTCACACATTACTTCTGCATTGCACTGGGAATTTTAAATACCAACTACAGCAAAGGAGAAGAAAGTCGTGTGTGACTAACAGCAATCTGAAAAAATATTATTGTGAAGTCCATACTGCTTTGTACGGGAATAAATGCCAGTTGGAGCAGAAGTTGAATATTGCAATGCTCAATTAGTCAAAGAATTTAATAAGAAACAATTTTGAGAATTGATCAGTCATTGAAGTCCTTTTTCAAGCAACAAGAATAAGAGTCTATAGCCATGCTAGCAATTCTGTGAGTCTGTACTTAGTCGAAGCAGTGATTTGAGCTAAAGATGTTTACCATTTTAGTTCAGCATGTTAACATGCAAACATTTTTTAATTAGCACTAAGACCAAGTACAGCTGAGGCTGATGGGAATGTCACTTGTTTTTCAGGTATTTAGTCATAAACCAAAGTATTGGACAGATTGAACTTTTGACCTGATTATGGTGACAGAGGAAAAGTCAGGGGAATCACCGAAGTGATGACAATTCCTCCTTTGGGGACCATCAATGCCTGTACCAAATCACAGCCAGTCCATCAGTACTGTTGAGATACTTCAGTCTGGACCAAGGACCAACAGACTGAGATTACTATCGCTAAAAATATTTAACTTTAACTGGTTCCAGCTTCAGGCCTGAGGATTTGTTGATTTTCTCAATTTTATATGATTAAGTGGTCAGTGCTAAACTATTTAGTAGATTAATCTATTATTTCACAGATTCAAAATGTGTCGCCAACAATTTTAATAATCCAGGTCATTTATCAAGCCAAAATGTCAAACAATTACTGGTTACAGCTTCTCAAATTTAAAAATGTGCTGCTTTTATCTATTTTTTATTACTGTATATTGTTGTGCATTTATTATCTTTTAACTGTTGGGCATGCCAAATATTTCTGGGGTCTTTGGTTGTTAGTCAGACAAAACAAGCAATCATGGCTCTTGGAAATTGGGTATTTTTCACAATTTTCTGACATTTTATAGAGTAAATCAATAAAATCGACAGCTTACCAGATAGTGAAAATAGTTGTAGTTGCAGACTTAGAATGTAAGAACTTGTCATCATGTCACCACTATCCATTTGTCATCACAAACACAGCAGCTCATCTCTGAACGGATACTTAGTATGATAATGTGACACTATACAAATCAGTTAATTGCTGATTCTCCTGGTTATTTACATGCTAATGTTGTTGTGTCAGCTTGCAGCCATTTGTTTTTTTACATGAAAAGTTGGCTGTAGCTGTTCGTCGTTCCCAAACAGCCATGCCATCATTAATTAAATTCAGACTGTGTAAAACTCAACACTATGCCAGGGTTGAGGTAAATCTGCATCACTGAGGGATAATTTAACACTCTTGATTCTTTTGAGCACCTGTCCCCAAGGTGTATCAGCTCCATGAGAACAATCACTTCTCCAATCCTCCCAAAATAATTGTCACTAAAAAATCAACAGTTATTAACTGGGAAAATTGTGGCGAGCAGGGTGTGTATCCTCAGCTGTGTGGCTCCCTATGACTGCCATGCATGTGTACGGTCATGTCATTACATGTTAATGGGCTTTCCTCTGATGCTACAGCGGAGTAGAGAGACGGAGGCTGTGATGGAGAGAACAGGGAACCATTTTATGTTTGCCAGTTGAAAGAATAAGCCTTACTTTGGGTTGTGCTTTCTACAGAGGCATGCTGGGATTGAAAGAGCGCTTGCCCAGGGCTAAAGGGGATTTTTGGTGGGCGTCACACATCCAATTACCTCGGTAGCATCACAGAAATCCACAGGGAATGCACACACAAACAGACAGATACACATTCACACGCGTGCACCCACGCACACACCAACATGTAAGACAACCACTGCAGGAGGCTCTCACCGCAGAGAGGGCGCAGCCAAATTTCACTATTCAGCTTCTGCTGGATCGGTTGCTACGGAATTCATGAATATTATCAGCATGTGTTGATATGTGGTTTATGATTTAAATATGGATAGCAATATGGAAACACCACCCAGGTTCCACCTCTTTGGAGAGCATTATTAATGCATTCAGAAAAGCTATTACTGGATTTGCACGGGCTCTTCTGATGAGCCAAGAGGACCTGCAGATCCCCTAATATGTTGAGGTTTATTGGTGCATTTCAAAGCTCTTTTGAAGTCCTCTGTTCTGTGGCAAAAGCTGGAATTTCTAGCTGTTTAATATCCCCACCAACAAACTTTAATAACTACATGGTCCCACATCAGCACTCCAAACACGTAGACCCACCAAACCAAACTCATTTAAAACACAACATCCTTGAATTAATGCATTCAGACTTTTTCTATTTATTTTTTTATTTCTACCTACACAGGTTAATAACTTTAATATTTCCTCTTTCCTTAAAACAGGGGCCTGAAGGCCAATGGGAAATCATACTTCAGCAGACATTACTACAAAATCGATTTTGTGGTACATTTTTAATTATACAAGATTCGTCATTTCTTTTAATAACATGATGAAATGGCCTGGAGCGCCACTTCTTTTTATTGAAGCTGATAAATCTCTGATATCTGTGTAGAGTGAAATCACCTTTGCCACTAGAGGGGAGACTCCACATTTGGTAAATGCACAGACAATATATCACATTTTTTAATTTCATTTAAATAATTTTGGTCAAAGCTTTTGCCAAATGTTGAATATTATTGAAAATGGTCACAGGTAAAGTTGCTTTGCTCAAAATCTTTGGGAAGTTGCGTATATTTTTCTTCTTACTTATTTTAGTCTCAATCCTGAAAAAAAGCCTGGAAATATAGAAGCAACATATGCATTCAGTGAGTAAATACTGGTGTTCTCCTTTACATCCTACAGACTGGCACAGCAGTCCCCAAACAATCAACCACAGATTGACTATTGACCTGCAATTTCCCACAATCAACCTTACCCCCAATTGGGCAGGGCGGATAAAATCTGTGGTGAGTCTAGATGTTAGCGCAAGAAAAAGTTGTTGTTCAGGAGAGGTTTTCTGTTCAGCACAGACACCTTTGATTAAAATTCAAGAGCAGGTGGATATAAACACTGCTCCAAGATATATTTTAGCGACCTTCTCAAGGTAATTGAGTCAATGAAGGGTCACTGGAGAGGTCAAACCAGCCCATTCCCTATTGTTAAGATGTCTTAACTGCTCAGAGATGATGTCACTCTTTGAGGCATTTGGTCGACACCCAGAACCGAAAGAGTAATAATACTGCATGCAAGGCAAGAGGCAATGTAAGGGCACAGGGAAATAAAATGGAGGGAAATGGGGAGAAGCAGAAACAATGAAAAAAGGGCAGGAGGTGAGCTCGAACTGTGAATGTGGCATTTGAGGAGGCTTTCTTCAGGCTTCAATCATCTTCGGATGAAACACATCTAACTGACATGAAAGACGAGTAAAAAGGACAGCCAAGTGTGTGTCTCTCTGCGTGCACATGTATATGCATGTGAGTTTTTTTGTTCTTCAAGCCCGGGACCATTCTTTAGGGGCACATTGTAAAAGGTCACTGACCGACTCTTTTCATCCAAATTTCAATCAACTGTATATACATCATGATCAAACCTTTCTTGTTCTGGCATAAATGCTCTTAACATATGTATTAACTCAACGCACCACACAGAGTATGACAAAATACAATCAACTGAAAATTCATTAAGGGGAAGCATCAGATTTCCTACCAGAACTCATGCTGCATATAATACAATTTCACCATGCAACAGCAATTTTGAATTAATCAGTAATTTGTGTTAATATGCAGAGTCTTAATTTGGTAAACCTCGTGTTACTGTAAGTATGTCATTGTAATGATTTGATTTGCATATTAAAATAAAAACATCTGGATGCAAAAATTAAAAGCGACAGGCTCAAAGAAAAAGAAATCCGTGCCATGAATAGTTGATGCGAGCCTTTGTTGAGGCCAGGGGAACGCGAAAGCGTGGGCTGATTTCTTCCGCTGTTTGTGGCAAGGGAGAAGCTCTCCAAAAAGGAAGCGCACCTCATGCTGTGCAGACACGATTGGAATGGGTCAAGAGCCAGATTAGATTGCTAATCACTGAAGGCAAAAGCATGAATTGCTAAGATGATGCACCAGACTGCGAAGAGACTCGGGCAACACAGCAAGAGTTACACAGCTTTTCTCGGATTCCGGACCTATTTGATGGTCATCTGCGTATCATTCTCAGCAGCTGATGCATTGCTTCTTCCATGAAGTAATTCCTATATACCTACATTGTACAAATATAACTCCAGGTAAAACGACTATGAAGAGCAAAGCTTTTACTGCAGCAGCCTGAATAAAGACAAAAAGGGAGATGGCAGACAATCAGAACTGGGCGAGAACTCCTACATCTGCAATAAATCTCGCTCTGAGATTTCTTCCCCCACTTAGTGAAATCTCAGTGGAGAAGTGCTTTGCCTACTCCAGATAACTCTGCTTGCTTTGCCATAGGAAGCCATTAACTGACAGTACACGGCTCGAGGTTATCCCCATGGGTGTAACAGCCTCTGGGATATACTGTGTCTGGCAGAGAGATGAAGAGAGCATGACGCTAAAGAGATTAGCTATTACATTGTGAATTTCTGTTAGAAGAATGAGGTTTTTAAAGACTATTGAGGGATACACAGAAAGCCAAATAATACAAAAAGGCTCAGCAGACAGTTACATATCCCTTTAAAAAGGGTAGGAGGTTCAGTAAGTGTAAAAGCAAGTGTGAAAGCACACGAAATGAGTGCATCGCATGTTCCCAGGCACTCTGAGGCACGGTCCTCATCCATGATGATTCTTGCTCGGACGGGCTGATGTGTGAACACGGTGATAAATCACATTGCTAAATTAATATCTCAGCAATGTATTGCCCTAGATAGATGAAAAAGCACACACGCACGCAAAAAAAAAAAAAAAAAAAAACTAGTGCACATGCTCCCACTCACACACACACACTGCGTGTTCATGTTCAAATTTCACAGTGCCTCTGCAGAGCCACAGCACAACCCCACAGTCTCTGTCTCCTTTAGCCAGCAGGGGAAGGACTAGATTTGAGAGAAGAGGGGGAAAAAATACAGCCTGGATACGGTACGTGTGTTTCTGTTGCATTTGCGTGGATGGGCGGGGTGGGGCGGTATGGATATGATGGTAGTCTTACGCAGGGGTGTCTCTATGTGCGGCTCCCCTGCTGTCTGGCTGTTTGCCATTGGTTTTGAAGCTAGAGACTACTGAAGGCGTCATTGTCAACACATTTACTTCGCCACAGTTCCTGCTTGTCAGAGAAGCTTAAGCATTACTCGCTACAAAGATAAGTAGACCCCTTCCTGCAGTTTCCTCACAGCAATGAAATGGTGGTTATTTTTGAAGAGACAAATTCAGCCCCCCCCGAACCATCTACAACCATCTACCCCCTCACCCCCCACCCCCACACCCCCACAGCTATCTCATCTGCTCTCGTGCACAATTGTAAGGCTGCTGCGAGGAGCTTGCGTTTCTGCAATCACTTCACATTTGTTTCAGCGATTGATTTCCTGGCATGTGAGGGGAAGGAGAGAATGAGCGAGTGGGTAGGCAGCGAGGGAGGGAGAGGAGGAGCGAGGGAGGGAGGCAACAGGGAAGTCAGAGGATGTGCAATGCCAGGCTCACATACTGTCACCATGACAACAGACATCACTTCACAGGAGCAGCACTTAGGATGCCTGTGTGGGCTGAAGTGACATAGTTGAAGGTTGGCATTAGCCTCTTGTGGGTGCCACAACGTACCAATCCTCTCCTGGCTTGCTTTTTGCTTTATTTCCTCCACAGCGCTGCTGAAATGCGCCCTGTTGCTCTTGTCAGCTACCTATTGGGATTGCTGAGAGATTTGTACTTTGTGTGCAAATGCGGGTCCTGCCAGTTTGGCTTAACAAAGACAATTCAATTGACTGAAATGCGTAAGGGAAGACAGGAGGAGACATTCATATTCAATGAGCCCCTTTCATCATTTGCGTCACTTTGAAGCTGGCTAACATGCATAATTCTCTGTGATTTGAAGTGATGCCAATCATGGAAATGATAACTCAAGATACAGGAACACACCACAGACACTAAAAAGAATCCATTTGAGCAGCTAATCCTGCTGTTCATTAGGAAAAATCTGTAACACTTTATAAGGGTCTACAATTGATGCTTTTAATGCAAAATTAATGCATGACTTATCAAGAACTAATGCATGTATTCATGGATTATATAATAGTATCTTAATATTAAAAAATTATCAAGTTTATGTAATGATTTAACGATTCATGGATCTTTAATTTACAAAATGAATTTTAACACAGTTAAGTCATATGATAATTAACACATCATTACATCAGCTATAAACCAGGTAAGAGAACATAAGCCTCACTCTCTCTCAGACTCTCTAACAGCATTCATGTACCTGTTTCTTTTCTTTGTGCACAAATTATAAACCTGGTTAAAGGTATTTTAGTCAGCCTTTATCAGCACAAAGCATGTTCGGCCGCATGCCTTGATCTCTGCGTCCAGTCTTGTTTAACCATTCACATACAGTATACAGTGTTTACAAGGTGGCCAAACTGTAATGCGTGTAAGAGGGAAGACAGCATAATGAGAGCATGAATGTCTGTTAGAAGAAATGGAGTCAAGAGGCTGTGGGAGAAACCAAACATATCCACTGAGTGGAATATCAGCTCAGTTAACAAACAACGTATATACAGTATGATCAGATGTTAATGAATGTATGGCTTAATGGGGAGTTAATGGTTATAAATTGAGCAGAAAATGTAAAACAACTGCACAACACAAAGCAGGGCTCTGGCTCATATGAGGGGATCATATAATACATATTTATTACATTATAATGTAATACATCGCTAGAATACTAATTGTTATTTTGAGAGTCTATCGCTGTTTTTTTTTTTTTGTAGGAGTTCCAGCCAGGTCTTTCTCCTGGTCAGTTTTTGGTTTTGGCCAACCACACAAGGATGCATGCATTTAGTGGCGGAAATGTAATTTAAGTACATTTAATTAAGTACTGCACTTAAATACAGATTTGAGGGACCTGAGTATTTCCATTTAATGCTGCTTTATGCTTCTTCTTCACAACATTTTACAGGGACATTTTTTACTCCCCTACATTCATCTGACAGCTGTTGCTACCAGTTAGTTTGCAAATCAAAGGCTCTGCACATCCACACAGGTGTTTTCAATTACTCTGGCTAATTCGACCTCGCCAGGTGTATTGGGTGGAGCTGTGCTGGGAGTTACATCATTTCACCCAACTTCATGCACTAATGAAGATAACAGGGTACGTTGCCCCGCCCCAACAGGTACAACAAAATCAACAAAAGGGTGAGGGAACATAAGTGAAAACACCTGTGTGGATGGACTATGGAAATGATATCATCACTTTATAAAACATTATGCATTATTATTGATTAACCTGCCAAACAATATAGCAAGTCGTTTTTGCAATTTGCAAGTAAGGTCTATTTTTTTCTATTTTATTTCATGGCCAAGCAAATCCATTGCAGCTGATTGTCATGTTCGCCACGATTGTTTTTTTTATATGAAAGATTTTGAATTGAATGCATTAACAGTAGCATTCCCTCGCCTGTTTGTAAGAAAACTAATTTTGTCAGTTCCAAACTGCAAACTGAAACTAATTAAAAACATAAGCTTCAGTGTTCCTTATGTGGTGTCATGTAGGTCTTGAGTCGAGAGTCAGAAAAAACTCTCAGTAGATGTAAACCACCACCTGTTGAATATGGAGTACATGCCATTATGCTAATGTTGTTATGTGAGCAGCTGAAGTTACTGACATCTTTTAAACATATTTTCTTGAATTTATTAGCATGGTATGCAGTATAGACGAGACAGGGAATCACAGAGAGGGAGAGATGTGAGGGATTACATGCTACAGAGGACCCTGGTTGGACTTGAACCAGTGATGCTGTTTAAACCCCTAGGAGAGCAGGAAGCCCTCGCTACAAATGACACCATCTTCCACGCATAACAATATTCTTTATGATCGAACTTAGCCGGTGTATCCATTATCTTTAGGGAAAACATCAGGGGCCACTGTATTACCGACTAATGTTCCTACAAATAATGAGAACAAGAGCCAAACAACAAAAACAACAACATGATATCACACTTCCACAGTAAATGTTTTTTTATGCGCTTGTATTTAATTTTCACATTTCCTCATGAAAATGGCAAGAGAGACAGGCGGTATGGGTAGGACGCACAATGAAAAGTCAATGGGAGTCCAATACCAAGTCATACTACAACTACACCAGCACTGTTGACCAGCTTGGCTTCTTAAAGTAAGACATTGTAGCTTTAATTTATCGGCGTTGGACCACGTGTCTGTCAACATGAGGAAATTAACACCATTACAAGAAATGAAAACACTGCAGATAAAAACCTTACAGCTGCACAACGTAATTTTAGCAGGGCCAGGGTTGACATTTAAGATTTAAATCTTGTTTTTAATGATCCAGATGATAAATGGCCACTTCATTAGAATGTTAGGAAACGAAAGGGAAAAATATCAGTTCTGGTTCAGGCTTTCTCTGCAGGTCAGAGGGCCTCGCTACTACAGAATTAGTCTTGATTCTAAATAAAAACCATGGCACAAGGCTGGTCTACTCATACACCAGAACAGGACTTAATGAATGAAAGACTACAAGATCATTAGCAGCAGCTTTCGGTCCTCAGCACTGTACAGAGCAGGACAAGTAGCTCAGGGTTTGGGGATGTGGGCTTAACAGTTGAAGCAGCCAGCCAGGTTACAATAAGCTTCTTTGGTCCGCGATGGGGATTTGGCCTTGAATGATCCAGAGGTAAATTGTGTTCCTGAACTCATCCAAATCCTCCCAGTAGAAGGAAGAAAGTATTACAGCTGTTCATGATGTGTGCAAAGTAGCCAAAGCTACATTATACTTTCTTGTTTCTTTTAGTTTTAAACAAGAATCATCAACACAAATATTACACTCAGTAAACATCCATACTGAAAAATATATTCCATTCATCACAGCTGTGCACGACTCTTTGCTTTGAAAAAGGAAGGGAATTGCTTATTTTGTGTGCACAGAACATTGTAGTAGTTGACAATGCAGTTAAAATCCCCACTACAACCCGAAAGCTTACAGCTCCATTCTACATTTTGCCTACTGCCAAGCTATACTCAGCTACATCTTTCAAAACAGCTGAAGGGGGCAGAGAGAGGGCAAAACCTAGAGTGGCATCCTTCCAGTGGACAGTGGCAGCCCGAAACACACACACACACACACACACACACCTTGCATAAACATGGACAGCGTGACCTCTTGGCTTCCCAGCTTAACAGGAAGTCACAAAGATAAAATTAAAGGGGCACTTCACTGATTTTAAACATGAGAAGTGTGACTCAGCTTGTGAAAACAGTTCTATAATTTCTTCTCTGGCTGCGGAATAATGTCTGAGAAAAATAACCCGGATGATGTCATAGTGATGTCATCAGGATAATCTCGGCTTTGACTTTGAGATTACAAATTTATAACAGAGAGCCTGCATTACAAATGAAGTTCGAAAGATGTGGGCATTTATCAGGCACAGAGGGTCAAATTAAATTATGCTATTGGTTTAGGATCCAGGGTTTTTGGAGCTTAACTCAAAGTAGGGACTAAAAGTCAGAATATCCTGGCCTCTGTTGCTTTAGTTTGACCAATTTCTTAAAAATCTGCCTCTCACGAGTCCCCCCAATTTAATAAATGTGCCATAGTAAACTGGTGGAGTACCCCTTTAATTGGAATTTTTGACATCTGGTTTCCAAAGTTCACCAAACTGAAAAACACCTGTTTCATCTTAATCACGTTGTACTGGAGTAATAAAGCAACACTGTCAAAGATTATCAAGTGAATACTGAGCACAGTACGAGTGATTCAGAGTTTGAGTTCAAACATTGTCTCTGCAGTGTATATTCAGTGCCAGTCTCAGAGGACTCGGTCCAAAGAGAACTGACATTCGGAATGATTAAGTTGGTGCTATCTGAAGCCCCACCCAGGGGTAAGTAGTAATTCCCAATGTGCACCTCACACTGTTTTACTGCAACGAATCACTACTTCTGCGCCGTACTCAGCTGTATATCCTCATTTGCCTCTGATTGAAGCACATATACCGTTGACGTCCAATCCGCTGTTTTTTCCCCGGGGGAATGGAGGGAGAGACAGGCAGAGGAGAGAGACAGGCGGGGAGATAGGGACAGAGAGTGGGAGGGAGGGGAAGAGATAGAGTTATCCGTGGTCTCATTACGGTGGGAAATGTGAGGGTCCCGATCCAAGGGAATGATGAAGGACTCTGTGGAGGAGGCCTCTGAGAACCAACAAAGACGGCTTTAGTTTCACTGGCAGAATGCATTTGCATAGCTTAGAAGCCAAAGCGTCTGAACCGGGGCTCATGAAAAGAAACCCCAGCAATTGGTTGGACTTCAATGCAAACGAGAGGGAGCGAGAGACAGAAAGAGAGAGGGAGAAGTGGGATGGGAGAAAAAGCAGTAGGAACTTTTTCTCTTCAGTAGCATAACACAAAACGAGATCAGGAACATCTGCACATCCCATGGAGGTTGTCGCTGACTGACTTTGATGCAAAGAGAACATACTGAAGGCGGGACATCTCCAGATAAAGTAACAAGCAGAAAAACATTTCCATGCTATTATAAGAGTCATGTTCCATTGTAGCTGTTTGATATTTCTATTTAGTGCCCTTTGGTTGTCAGCAACATTAGGGATAACTGCCAATTGAGAATATTTAGCAGGTTTGCAGGTGCTTCCATTTGCTGTGATAGAAGAGCAGCTACTGGTCTGTTGGAGTTCTGGAAAGCGACACGGAGATGAGCCGAGGTCGAGATAATAGAGCAATCTCCTGGAGAAGGGTGTGTGTGTGTGTGTGATGAGAAAAGAGAGACACACTCTGAGGGGAGGAGGAAGAAGAAAAGAGGAAAATATGGGGAGGTCGGGACAGAGAACGAGTGGAGCAGATGTTGTACTCTAGTGGTGTTTCTCTTTTTCCCTCTGTGGCCTGGAGTCATGGAGGGATGACTAGCCTTCATCAATCCTCTTTAATGACTCTGGCAGCACCACTTAACGCACTAGTATGCGATTTCTTCATTACTACATCATGATTCCACCATTTAGTCGGCAGCAATGACATGTACTGATGCTTGGGGATAAAAATAATCATCGAAAGTCTAATTTTCACATCTGCTCTTGGGTCAATTTGGAAATCTGGGAAGGAAAGGGATAGCTAATACTTTGAACGCAGCAAAAAAGCAAAGCACTATGAATAGTTACTATTGAAATGGATTTTACTGTGAAAAAATAAAAATATCCAACACTATATGATCCACTGTTATCAAAGATATCACCAGAGCAAAGATTTCAGGGCTTGCCCTCTATAAAGCCTGTTGTGAATCTCTACCCCTCCAAAGTCACACACTCATTGCCTTTCACCTGTGGTGCACAATACTCAATTTCACTGAAAAAAAAACCTTTGGTGAATACAATGGGAGGCAACGCAACATGCACGCTAATGTTTTGCCACTATCAATAATAAATGTTGACTTTCGAACCTTAAGCCAAAAAAATGTCATTCAGACCATCTCCCTGGAGATGTGCAGTATGCTTTAAACCTGAGGCATACACAGGACTTGACTTAAAAGAATGGGACGTACAAGTTTGAGTCCATAAATGTCTGTCTATCTATCTATGTCCTCGTCCTGTTAAAGTACCAGAATGTACAGCAGCAGCAAGAAAGCAGGACAAATGTAAATCCTTACTGAAGCAGCTGTACTGTAGAATAGCTGAAACACCATAGTGATGGGAAAAAAGGGGTTGACTGTGCTCAGAGGAATTTTCCATAAAAGCACAAGCACACACAGTTAAATGCTCAAATAATTTCACCTGCTACATCTCCCTGCCTCTTCTGCTTCTGCAGCTGTAAGCCTACTAGTCCACACACACCTCTATGGCAACAACACATCGAGCATTATGGGATATGATTTCCCCCTAATGAGCTTGCATCTTCATCTGCACGCGCGCAGCTTGCTCGCACCAAGAATCCGCAGCTCTGATCTGACGTTCATGCGATCAGTTTTGATGGTTTTTTCGCATCATGCCAATCTCCCCTGAATATATGTATATCTCGGATATAGTAGATAGAGCCTGGTTTAGTAGATGCAGATACCGACTGTCTTTTGGAGACATCAGTGTTTGATGAGGGGTTATGCCGTTGGGCTTAAAGTGTGGAATTCAATAACAACAACACCTACGTACAAAACTTACACTGCCTATAGTGACCACTTAGAGGTTTGAAGATTAGGCAAAATCGGTGAGTGTACGCTCCTGCGAAATATCTCTGCAACAGGTGTTAGAAGGAAAAATATGGTAATACGAGTATCCGAGCACACATATGAGCAGTCATGCTACACCTGCTTTGACATGTGCTGTGATTTATTATCTTATTCACCTCCTCCCTCTAGAGCAAAGGAATAGATAAAATCCTGGCGCATCATTGGTCAGGTGCAGCACCATGACTGTTCCTGTCATGCTCACAGTAACCTTTCATTGCTACATCATCTCTGCACACACACACACACACACACACACACATACACACACCATGGCAACAAAGATCTTTTTTAGTGCTTGGCAACGGGCCTCTGAATCACACCATCCCACATCTCTACTTGACCTCACTATCTCCCTGCACCACCTTCCGCCACTGTCGCTGCCGCCAGGTCAGGACTGCGCACCTCGAGGTTCCCCTCCGTGTCCCAAATATCAGTGCACGTGAGCCGTCACTTCCTCGCAGGGCTGCTGCGGGGATGGCGACTCGTTAAGAGCCATCATCTTCGCCACCGGTTGCACAAGCAGACGGGGTAAGAGACAGAGAAACGCGTGCTGCGCGGTGAGCGTGCGAGCGTGAGTGCGGGTGGGCAGAGGCAGAGGGAGACTCAGACAGACACACACGAGGGAAGAGGTGGGCAGATGGATCCACCACACATGACCGTGCATACTAAGTGCAACCGCCCGACTGATTACAGTCCTTACGGTGACATTCAGAAGCACCTAATGTGCGCCAAGTGCCACCCTGTCCCTTTGAATGAGCAGCAACAAACTGCATGCATGCGCTGCCGGAGGCGACAGGCGTCCAGACAAAATCCACCAGGCTCCAGTGCAACAATCTGTGGATGTGCCCTACCACATCTAGCCTGCTCGCCGGCCATCATGAGTGATGGATTGGATGAGAAAAAAAAAAAGGCGCTGTGCACGGTCGGCCACGGGCGAGATGCGCTGTATAACCTCGGGGTTGCTGAGAACATCTCTCACTCGAACATGACATTCAGACTCGGTTCGTCGCCCTGACAGAGTTGATGTTGCCTCTATTTTTTTTTTTTTTTTTTTCCTCATTCACCGTTTCCACCACGGGACCTCGCGAGCCTAAAAAAAAGGGGGAGAGCCGGCGACCGATGAGTGACCACTGTCTCACAAGGTCACGATCACACTCGGTCTCGGCGTGGAGCGAAATTGCACGCACTCACCGTACACTCCTTGGCAACGGATGCTGTCCACCATCAGCGCCAGCAGCCCCAAAACACAGATAATTAGATCCATCCTTTCACGTTAATCTCTGCATATCCAGCTCTCAGCGGCAAGAAGTCCTCTCCGGGGCGGTGTGACCGGGGCGCATAGACGCTGCACTGCTTCGGGGTCCACGCGTCGATTAATCTTAGTCTCGGTGTCCGCTGTGAAGGTATTTCTGGCGGGCGGGAGGCGCTCGGACCGGCTGGGATGCCCGCTGCCGCGCGGTGAGAGCGGAGCCGTGTGGCGGCCGCGGAGGGACGGCGGCGGCGGCGGCGGGGGAGCGGGCAGGGCTGCGGAGAGCCCGGCCTCACAGCAGACAGCGACCTCTCCTCGTCTCCGCCGACACCGAGCGTGTGTGTGTGTGTGTGTGTGTGTCTCTCTCCCCCTCCCCCCCCCAAAAAAAACCTGGACTTTGGCGAGGACCGCCCCGGGGGGTGAGAGGGTGAGGGTGGTGGTGGTGGTGGTGGAGGGGGGGGGGCCTCTCACACCGAGGGGCCGCGCTGGCGCTGTCGGCTGCAGGCGGACGGGGGCTCGGTGCCCGCGGACGTGGCTCCTCGGCTCCGGCTGTGGTCACGGCTCGCTCCGCGGACGCCGCCGCTGCCGCGTCGGCTGCTCGCTGTCATCACCTCTGCCTCTCTCTCTCTCTCTCTCTCTCTCTCTCTATCTATCGCTAAGACTAAAAAGAAAATAAACAAAATTAAAAAAAAAAAAGCCCGACTCAAGAAATGCTCAGCGCTCCCACGTCGTTGACGGCGCTCAGGCGTCGAAGGCTGCCGGTGCTACAGCGGTAGGCTCGTGCGCTCACGCAGTCACATCACGACTGCACCCGCGGCGCCGCGCGCAGGACTCGTCTCTCTCCCGGTGGCGGCGGCGGCGGCGGGAGGGAGGGAGGGAGGGAGCGAGGAGGGAGGAGGAGGAGGAGGAGGGAGCGAGGGAGGGTCCGGGTCCGGCGGACTATTCGTGCACAGCTGCCCGCCTCAGGAGCGCCCGGCTGAGCGGCGGTACGACGCGCTACGGAGACCGAGTGGCCGACAACACCGCAGCCCGGGTCCGCGGCGACGTCAGGGCGGCGCGCGGCTTTCCAGCGGCGCTCATCTGTATGGGAGGCTGCGCCCTGGCGTCGGGGGGGGGGGGGCGAGGCGTGAGAGGCGCAGCTGCTGGATGGGAGGGGGGGGGGGGGGGGAGTGGGGAGATGGGGGGGGGCCATTGGAATTCAGGGGGTCTAGCCTCGGCGGACCCCCCCCCCCGCGATCAACGCGCACGCACAGTTTGGCCGCGCCTGCCGCGCCTCATCACGCCGCGTTGGCCCGGAGCGGTCGAGGTGTCTCCGCTGGCGCGTCTGACGCCGACGCGCGCACACGCACACGCTGCCGCTGCCACGGGCCTGCACGGTTTTTTTTGGCAACTTCTTTTTTTTTAGCAGTACATAACTTTTAAAGTTTCGAGGGCACAGCTAAGTGGCTCCCAGATGGGGTCCCAGTGTGGCCCTCGGGGGTCCCGCTGGCAGTTCCGGGGGGGGCCTCCCGCAGAATGAGAAAATCCATTTCATTATAGTCCATTTTGGCGCATTTAGTGACTAGAAATGTCCCAATTAAAAAAATTAAAAAAAAAAAAACATGTAAGAAGGACTAGTCTAACCACGAGCTTCGGCTCACTGTTGTCCACCAAGTACAGTACTGGCTAATGCTCATATGAACTATTTCAAAGTGACATAAACATTACACTGTGACTGGGTCCACTTTGTTGCACTTCCTGTTGAAGTGTTTGGTCATTTCAATACTGGCAGGATCTAAGAGTTGGACTCTAGCTGTTTCCTAGCAACACAATTTCAATTAAATGGTATTAATTAGCATAATATTTTCTCCAATGGAGAAGCAAATGGGACAAATGGGAATGAATGTCAAGAGCCACTGTTTGATTCCTGATCAAACGCACATTATAAAACACCTAGAAAGCACACAGCATTGGTTCATGACTAAATTTGGCTTTCCTGTGATGTCAAACAATGTAAGGAGTAATTGTTCATTCAGTAAATGCGCCATAAACTTTTCTCTTAAAAAAAAAAAAGCATTAAAAGCTTTTACGTGACATTGTATCCAGATTGGTAGCAGGATAGTTTTATAGTGTTTTGTCACTCAAATCAAAGTAGACGGCTTGGCAGAGTCCAGCTCCAGATCAACTCCTCAAAACTGTAACATTGTCTTGACAAGTAATTTATCTACTGTTGAGTGTACTGATTTTTTGTTTAAATAAAAGAAAAAAGAAGAAAAAAAGCGGATTTGCGCTGTTACAGAAAAGAAGTACCATCTGAAGCACAGACATGACAGCACAGACCTGTACAGGCTGCTGGGGCTCAGCTGAGGAGGTGACTGCTGGAGCACCAGTGGGTGTTTTGGCGCCCTCTACAGGACTCCATTAAATGAACCCATAATCATGCAGTTATTGGGGGTCATTCCCAGTTTGTGACCAGGCTATAATTTTGATTGCACATGCTCACTGTTTAAAATTGAAATAAAGATTAAATCATGAGTATTCCATTGCCGCATGAGATTTCCATCATTGTTATTCAGCCGAGCCGTCAATATCTGATCTTTAGACGAGGACCTCGTAGTGGAATGGAGGAGTAAAATGAATTTAGGGGAGTTAATATTTCATATAGGCTATTCTAAATTTAATTTTAGAATCTAAATGATTAATCTTGTCCATTCCTTTTATACTGTCATTAGTGTGGTGCTCTTGAACGTCGTGGTGGTGGAGCAGTGGAGATAGCAACAGCCGTTTTTAACATGTTTCAGATCTCATTTTCTGACAATACCTGGCTTTGTTTCATCTCAAGTTGTGTGAAGCCGAGAGCTCTATAGTCTGATCATGTCTTTAATTCAGGATGCTTAACTATCTCTAGCTGTCTATATTCTCCACTCCTCTGTGAGCGTATGTGTGTCCATTTTTGAAAGTGCAAGAAAAGTGATAAATAAATAAAAACCACCATTGAATAAGTAATTTAATACTGAGTTTACACTAGAGCTTGACTGTTCTTGAAACAACTTGGAGTGGTAGGATTTATTTTAATTGTCACTTTTTGGGAAAGCTTTTGATAGGATTGGGCATTAACCTACTTCAACTCCCTGACACATATATTGACATTTAAGGCAAAAATACATATCAGCTAAATGTCCTGACAAGTATAGATGTGTGTGTTTGTCATATGGTGATGCATTGTCACTTATCCCCCACCTGCTTGCTGCTAATCACTATGTTTATTACTGTACCTTTGCGTCACCCATCCAATATGGACTGGAGCGGGAGACCACCGGGGAAGCTTAGACTGTAACTCCCCATCTGTCTATTGTGAACAAGTCTGTTCTCAGCTTTCCCCCCTCTCTCTGTCCTCTCCTTCCCTGGTGGAATATAATGCAACCCTTTTCATTCAAGATGTCTAATGCTACTACAGTGTACTTGACATTGGAGGGAATGTGATTATGAAGCCCATTGTGAGTTCAGTGTCTCCGTGTAGCATCATGAGGGGGTGTATAAATATAATATAGACTCAGTACTATTGTAGCTGGCGCTGTATGACATTTCACTAAATATATTCAGTCATACTGTGCATGAGGTGTTGGATATGGTAGGAAACAAGACAATTTGGCATTTGGGGAAGCCTCTATGGGCTTCGCGTTCATCATCAAACACAGCATAACCTATGATGTCACAGTAAAATACAAGGCCAGGGTCAGCCAGAGAGGAGTGTGTATCTGTGTCTGAGTATCTCGAGTGTGTAAGAAACAACATGAGAGGGTTATAGCTTTGGTATTCTGACAATATTCTGCTCTGGCTGGCATCACACATGAGCAAATCTCAAATGGAACAACATGTATTTTTTCCAACTCGCTGCCTTAAAAGTCATGTAACAGCCAACGACCACCTGTGGAAACAGTTCCACCGACTACTGTGGCTCAAAGCTTGTCAAGCAATGCTCCATTTTTACCGTTGCTTCATTTAAATTGTCAGCATCACTACTCAAATGTGGCATCTGAAGCGAATGATTACTTTAAACTTCTATCTGGTGGAAAAAAAAGAGACGTCATTCGGCACACCCTGAGGGAATAGTGAGATAGAAATGACACAGTACAGCATTTCAATTCAAAAGAATTTTAATGGTTCCAACAAACTGCAATTACCCTTTCCTCTGAACAACCTGAAGAGTCATTACGCATGCTGTTGAAATCTACAACATCCAGGGTACAAGCACCCCTGGGGGTACGGGATATACATTTTTGTCCGTGACATGCCTGACTTCCTGCCAACCCCACATGCCTATTAGCTACAGTACACACACTCACAGGGCACCACCAAGCAGCCCCCGCGTTGACGAATGTTTCACTTAGAAAATAGGTCAGCGAAAGAGTTTAGAAGACCTGAAATTTAAAAGTGGGCAGATGATTTAGTTTTCCCCGTGTCATGATTCGTTTACAGTGCGGTAATGCCTTGCATGTGGCTTATCCGAGTCCAGCTGGAGGGAAAGAGACGACGAGTAAAAATGAATCCATCCAAGAACACTCGTGACTCCATTCTTCCAAGCTGCAGTTTTAAAGGATGCAAAGGCTAAGGGCACTGATGAGTTGATGCATACTCTGTTGATTCTATGAGATGGCAACAAATCTTCTTTTATGTTAATGAGATCTAGACTGCATCTGTTCTCAATGCTCTAGCATGTCCTTCCACATGAAAAGAGCTGACTCTGTTTAGCCTCAGTGTTTTTAAGATTTCTGTTGAGGAAAGCATCATCTTCAGCACCCTCTTTTAACATGGACTAGTGTTAGATCTCATGCTGGGAGGCAGGCCTTAGCCTGACTATAAAAACAAAAGGCAGTTCTGACAGGCATGACGTGTGTTTCTATTCTACAAATGTTCCCTCAGACACCCCAGTTTTCCCTGGGTAGCGGCACTTTGACACACTCAGTATTCACAGCAGCAGGAAGCCTGTCGGCAGTATTTACACACATAACTGGGGTGAAAAGAGGTAGATTTCACAATGAGGTGCATCGGTTCATGGCAGCTGGTATCAAGATGCCGTCAGAATCCAGAAACCGCAGCCCTTTGTGATGGTCCCTGGTGAGATATCAGGGTTGGTCTCCACAGAGGTTGAATTGTCAATGAATTCATTGAAGTGGTGTGAAGTTACCTGCACATTTGAAGCTTTGTAAAACTTGCCACCACTGAGTGGAAAGTGTAAAGCTCACAACTGCAGCCTAAACTCAGAAAGATTTACCATTTTCATTTGCTTTGCTCTCAAGAGGACTTTTTATGACGACCCTCAACACTGCAATATGATTAAAATCTCCACAAATCCATTTATTCATCTGTCTACACTGTAATTATGTCTCCTTTAATTTAGCTATACTGCAGCTGTCCATTATAACACAGGAGAACCTCCTATTGGCCTATTGATCAGCACTCCCAAGTGATTCTTCCCAAGTCAGATTGATTCTGTCATGGCTGTTTTGGTGAGACAGCACAGAGGTAACACGGCATGCTAATTAAGCTGTATGATCCCACTTTCAATGCCTCAACACTTGACATCACACACGGACCACTGAGATTTGTTTCATTTTAGAAGGTTATGAAGCAATACATCAAATAAATGGACAGTCTGAAGAAGAAATTGTAAAGGATGTATGACACGGTGACAACAATTTGCTCAAACTGCTCAGTTCTTAATATTGATTCATTCACTTCTCAATATAACAATACATTTTAGTAACATTTCAATGAAACAACGCATATTTAGCGTTTATAATTAATAAATCAAATAAATGGTTTATAAAACAATATAATGTGGTTTTATCAGAAATAAGGACATTTTAAAGTGTTTATAAAGCATTTGTCAACAACCGTAACTCCAAAGAAGCATCTGTAACTGGTGTAAAGTCAGTTAATGAATGATTGATAACGCAGTATAACTTAGCTGTAATCATATTGAACGATCTATGATTACACGCATGAAAAAATCCTTACAGTGCATTATAAAAATCTTCTTAACTATACAAATCATTCACAGGTAAAATTTTAGTTTTTACCTGTTTAACCAAAAAAACTTTGGCAGACCTTTGCGATCAACACCGAACACAGTCTACGCTCGTGTCTACCCGTGTTTCACCATGCCTGCTTTTGTCAGACTAAGGGTGGATAAGTTCTTCACCCATCAATGTTAAGAAAGATACTCATACATACATACATATTTTATAATAACATCACAGTATCTTTTTGTAATGAGAAAAACACCTTTAAAAAAGGGGAAAATATTCTCATTATAATGACAAAAAGAGAAGATTTGTTTTTCTCATGGCGGTTGTAATACACGGCAGTGCATTTCCAGTGCCGTGCTAATCACAAATACCACGAGCAAGTACAAACAGGTTCCCAATTTAAACCCCTTTAACTGCATAGAAAATCTGATTCACAGTTTAATATGCAGCACTACTTGGCTCAATGTCTGAAAATGTAATTATGTCTCTGTAAAGAAGGTAAAGTGAAGCCCATGTTAGCCTACTTGTCCTTGACTACACTAGGGCAGGAAAATAAATCTTCAGAACAGATCTCATTCTGGGTACATTCATTACACAGTACACATTGCACTCCGCACACAGTAAATTAAGCTACTAACTCCACTTAAAAAAATGCAGGCTAAGAGTGACAGAGAAGAAGTCCTTATTCAAAAGTTTACTTCAAGCACTGGTTTGTATCTCGGATCAGCACTAAATTACACACTTGTCCAACCTCTACCACTCGAAATGCCATCAGTAATCACTGTTTGTACCTGTGTGAGTGTACAAACAGATGCAGATAATTGGGTGTTTCATAAGAAAGATACCATTACAGTGTAATTATTTTCTTTATCTGCCACAGATACTGGGCCTGATTCTGCGTGAAAGCCTCATTGTGAATCAGAGCTCTTTCTGAAACCATAGTAGGGCCAGGAGCAATAGCAGAAAGCAATGAAGTATGGGTAAAGTGGTGTGTGTGAATGAAATACAAATGCCACTCCATTCAGCAGGACAGAGTTTGCCATAGATATACACCCAAATGAAAAAGGGCCACAATCACTTTAGGCTGAGTTGCGAGCAAACAAATTAATTATTTATGAACAATGAATATTGCATATTGCTCTCAAAATTGTTGTTGCCTCTCCTTCATAAGCCGCAGATTTGATTTACAGGGCTGGATATTCACTTCCATGGAAGCTGAATACTAATCACGTTTTCTACGTCACCACATGGAGAAGGGAGAAGCAAACAATACTCAGTTGATATTTGTGACACAGAACAATAAAAAATGTATAATGCATTTTTTTTTAAAGAGATGTCTATGTTAAATTATTTGCATTTCATTTTCTGGACATGCAACACAAACATGGTCCCTGCACAGTGAAAAAGAGTTTTTACCTTGAACCCAGTTACATTTATGTTTCTATCATCTGTGGTCAATAAACAATGTTTCCCCGGCAGCATCACATCATGTTGTGTCCCTTATTTTCACCCAACATTGCCTTCTGATGTGCCCACTTTAAAAAGTAATCGAGTGGTCAAACAAAGCTTGAAACAGCCGCTGTGTAACCATTGGCTTTTCTATTTTGCACTGTGGTTCAGATGGGTAATAATGGCTCTGCCATCTGCTCACTCGGTTGCCCTTTAAATTGTCTTCTTTTGCTATTGGCTTAAAACAAAAAACACTGAGTGCACACTGCTGTTTATGCCTGGCATGCATTCACTCAGTACCACCAAAAGATAATTCTGAAAATATGAGGAAACACTGGGGTTTTTTATAGGCTGATTTTCACCTGTTTTTAAACCTTTGAGAATCAGAGAGAGAACCAGTTACACCGATTCAAACCATTTGTCTTTTTAAAATGAAAAATACATCAATAATATGCATCAATACAAATATAAACCAACATCTTTGGCTGTATGCAAATAATACTCATTATTTTATGTTCTGTATGTATTGCACTTCTATTCCATACATTGCCATTACAGACAAAAGCTCATCTTTCCTTCAATCCCTCCCTCTCTTGTACCTGTTCAGGGTCGTGGGGGGGGAGCAGCAGCCTATCCCAGTATGCATTTGACAAAAGGAAGGGCCCGACCTGAACAGGTCACCAGTCTGTCACAGCGCTAACACATATAGACAAACAACCACATTCACACCTACAGGCAATTTTGTGTTTCCACTTCGCCTAACCTGAATGTGTCTGGAGTGTGGGAGGAAATTGAGCACACACAAACACATGGAGAACATGTGTAGTCCACACAGGCAGACTCCAGCTGGCCAGGACAGGTTAAAAACCCAAGGCCGCTGGTTATCCCATCTATCATTTTATGCTCATTTTAATGAGAACAAGCAAACACATGAGTCACAAAGCTATACATCCAGCTGGATCCAACTGGTCCATCTTTTTCTTCTGATAGCTCTCGCTCTGAGCGGTAGCTTATAGTTCAGAAATACTCATTTATAATTTCTATAACCTTCATTAATTGATTTTTTTGGCTAATCAAGGGCACCACTACAAGCAACAATACCAGTCTTTTTTTCTGGCCAAGTGACGAATCTAAATTCAATATTCCCTGTTCTAGCTCTGTTTTGTTCTCCAACAACCGCAGAGAAATATATCTGGCTCTCGGCTCCTAAATTCTCGGCTGTGTTCACCAGCTAGTCGCTAACTTTGTCCGCCTGCTGTTTTGTGCTTGGTGGGCAGCACAAAGAAGAGCTTTTTCGCAGAAAGTAGCTGCTGAAAATGATGCTGATGAGAGCACGGGGGGCGAATAAAAACATTTTGCAAATCCGTAAAACCAAAACAATGAGCTGAAAGATGCTAAAACGGTCAGTACAGCTGAGGGGACTTGGAGAGTTGGGGTATATAATTCTCTGTGGGATCGTCACCGCAGGTAACCACTTTCACATTAAACATAGTATTTTCATCCATTGTTAACATTGAGTATACTAAAATGTTTAATCTTGAAAATTTCAAAACACAAAGTCCAAAAATATAAAAAACTTGTAACTGCTATATTGTTTTTTTTATTTATCTCAACAAAGAGAGATTGATTTAGTGATCAATCGGAACTGATATACACTAACATACTTCACTTGTCTGGACTTCACATCAGTCGAACATTGCTGCAGGAATGGCGTGACAGCAGCAGCCAAAATATATCCGGGAAGACAGAGCCTGGGGGAATGATCTCTTTGCAATATGTCATGAAATTTTAGAAGTGAGCAACTGCTTACTTCATGGCAGGTGATGGATATTCATTTGACCAGATCCTTTGTTTTGTTACATGAAAAGCTTTGCTTCTCTGTGGACTTTGGCTGTAAAGTCAATGGTTAAAGAAACCCTTTGTTCATTGCACACGCTGTCATCATGAATATTGCAATGCTCAGCAGCTCAGTGATGCTGTTGGCCAAAGCCTTGTTACATCAATTTGAGTTTGGGTAACTTCCAACAGATGAGTCATAATAACATATTAATATAAATTATACATATATATATATATACACACACACACACATACGCACACCATACAAATCATGCATTATTAATAAATAACAATTAACAATTACAAGGATATTCTTACTTTCATGCTCTTTTCATGTACAATATGAATGTCTGGCAGAATTTGTTGGTCTTTCAAGATCTATTCTACTCAACCTTCAGTTAAGTGGGCTTTTTGGGGAGTTATATGAGCTGACTTTAACGTGCTCTGCCAACCTTTCAAATATTAATGATGTTGTAACCTCAACAGTAACAGAGAAACGGTTTACCAAGGTTGTTAAAACCTCATCACATGGCATCCTCTCTTAGACCTCCTCTGAAAATTTAAATCTTTGCCCAAAGCAACACCTGGGATGTGATCAGCTTTTGGAGCATAGCAAACAAAAAAAATGAAGCAATATTTAATTCAGCAAAAAAAATAATTCAGCTTGTATTCCCCGTATTCTGTGTCTACTGTGGCTCCCGTTACTGTGTCCAAACAACTGAGACATAATTTTCATGATAATAAATAATAATTAAATTTGATTTAATCCTTCTCTACTAATGCAAATAGCATCTGACATAAAGCAAACGCCGTTTCCTTCATCACTTGGATGCGTGTTGTTAGTATGTATGCAAATGTAACAGACAACACGGATGTTGTGAGTAAATTAAAATGAACTAAAACTGTGGGCGGATCAAGGGGATAGAAGATTTCAATCATCTCTGTCTTTTCTCTATTAGTATGTACTTATTTCCTATCATCATTCATCACATTTTCCGGCTGTCATTTAATTGCTGGGCAGGCATCCAACACCATAGACTTATATGTTGCTAATAGATGTAGAATGAGAAAAGACACCAGTGGTTGCATAAAGGGGATATAAATGCAAAAGTTGTTACAGTATAGGATTTGGCAGTTTGACAGCCTGTACCATAATCAAGCGTGACTATCTAAAAACCGATTACTTTGATTCTTTGATCTCTTTTGACATGAGAATTGGACTATGTGTACCTTGACTCAACCTAAAACAAGACAGAAAAGGCTGAGCAGAGTCCATGAAAATGAATCAACAATAGCAGCGCATCATGGCCTTACAGTGCATGTGCGTAACGTGTCCCATCTTTTTTCATATATACAGTCTATACAAACATTATGTCTCAGGCGTGCACAGAGACATGAGCTTGTTTGGGAGTGGGTACTTTTCTCTGGCGTGTGTGTCAGAGGGGTCGGGGGGTTGGGTGACGGGGTTATGTGTGTCAACATGACAGTATGTCTCTGGAGAGCACAGCCAAGCAGAACTGGGATATGTGGAGGGGGGGGGGGGGGCCTCATTATGGTGCGTCGCTGGGTTCAACGCGCTGCCCTCAGCACTGCTGACCGAACACTTCTAATGGGACATGCAGGTGCCGTAGAACATCGGAAAACGCAAGGAGGGCTGCTTAATAAATAGATAATCACATCGGTTCCCCCCCTCCTCCTTTGTGGCGGACTAAAGCCTGCTCAGACTGGGCTTCATTAAAGAGCAGAAGCAGCATTACTCTCGCTGTGGGAAGCTGACCGCATTGACACCTGAATGAGTTTTACTCTTACAAGGTTTCGCTGATTGTTCTGTTGTTATCATAAATGATTCTCAAAACAGTGTGGTGCTGGAGAGGCTCACGGATGCGAGCGTGCCCTTGGATGAGAGAATGGGTAAAAGGAGGCAGTCCGCAATGAATTACACTCACCGCCTGCATACAAACGACGGCGACGAGAGACAGAGAGGCCGACAACAGATTTAACATCTCAGCGAGCGGGTGAGGATGGTGCAAGCTGGCAGCTCCCATCTTCTCCCGCTCCCTCTCTCTCTCTGTCCCCTTCTACGCGCCGTCTTCACTCAGCCAACCTCCCTGGTGATGATGGCGGCTGTGGCGGGGAGGCGGCGGCGGCAGCAGCAGGCCAGCTGGCGTCCCGTTGGAAGGGCAGGTTGGGAGGGCAGCCAGCACGAACTGTCAGAGGCCTGCCAGGGCTGCCGAGGAGCCGGGCGCTCTCCGTTCTGCTCAGCAAGATGCGGTAACAGGGAACACATGCACACACACAAATATAATAGACTGGTATCAGTATACAGTGCATATGAGAATCTTCAGTGGCTAGATTTTATTCCCTACCCCATAACTTTCAGTTTCAGCCTCTTCACTAGATGCTAATTTTCAAATCAAAAGTCACACCAGGATTCAATAACAGGAAAAATCTGGACCAATATAATTTCAATACAATTACCATTTTCAGTAAATTCACTTGTTTAGGCAATCTAAAGTTGGGGAACTTTGACCTTGGTATTGAATTTTGAGAGAACAGAGAGAAGGAGAGAGTACAAAACAAAGGAAGGTATTGTATAAATTGTAACGCACAATCCAGAAAAAAAACACATCCAACTGCCACTGTATGACCAACTACAAGTTTCCATCAGAACCTATTTTGCAAGGACACAGTGTTCCATTTTTTTTAATGTAATTTATCTTAATTTATACAAAATCCAAACTTTTAAGACAGATTGGCAGATTCACTATACACTATAAATACCAAAACACATTGCACTGCTCTCATATACTTCACTCGTATACACACACACCAGACATTTGCACACTAAAATGTTTTTTTTTTTAAATGCATGTTTATTACCACTGCTACAACCTTCAATGTGACTCTGCGCTGTGTTTACACCCCCCGACAACAGCATGACCTCATAATCATCCTCTGTTACCTTGTGTCCTCCTATTATTTGAGTGGCCTTCCTTTAAATCACATGCAACGAGGAGACAGGTGCACCTTGCAAACACTCGCACAAAGGATCTCCTTGATAAATACAGCGCACGTGTTTGGGGTAGAATACTTTACATCTGTGCCTCAAAGACAAGTGCAAAGGTATCAGAATATCTGGCGCTCAGAGTCTACAGCCATGCCGGCAGCTCTGTGAGGCTGTCCTAAGCCTCAAAGCATGGTGGTGCTTTGAGCTAAATGTTAACGCCAGCATTCTAACATGCTCACAGTGACAACGCTAACATGCTGGCGTCTAGCAGGTGTAATGTTCACCATGCTCACCGTCTTAGATCAGCGTGTCAGAATGCATATATTTGCTAATTAGCACTAAGCACAAAGTACAGCTGATGAAGGGAATGTCATTATTTTTGCAGGCTTTTGGTCATAAACCAGAATACTGGACAAAATTATTTTTGACCTTATGATTGCACGTGGTGAAAAGTCATGGTAATCAGAATCAGAATCGGGTTTATTGCCAAGTAGGTTTTCACATACAAGGAATTTGCTGTTGTGTATTGGTGCCTAACAAGTACAGACAATTACAGACAAGTACAGACAAGTAGTGCAAGGTGCAAAGGTCAGCGTATGCATAAATATAGTAGTATTTAATAAAGTATAATAAAGTTCATCCTGAGGAGTTGTTGAGATATTCCAGTCTGGTGGATGTGTGGTAGATCGACTGGTGTAGCCAGAAACACAAACTGTATAAAGACATGCTGTGTATCTCTCTTTTCTCTATTTGTCACACATACATGCACACACAGATGTGATGAGGGTGAATGAGGAACATTTTCCAAGTCTCTCTCTATCTTAGAAAAAAAATCTATTTATTGCAAAACAATTTACTGCAAAGCCTTGTCATGCAAGCTATGATGGCAGAGCATCATTCTTGAGTTTAAGTTGTACTTTATTGTGTTTAGAAACACAAAACATTCAGCAGCACAACATTTCATTTTTGATTAAATCTAAGTTCTTAAATCTAAAATCTTGTACGAGTCTTTTCTTTTCGTTCACACCTTGACACAGACATCCTCCTGCCTGTATGTCCTGTATTCTGTTTGTCAATCTGCTCCTGTCTGTCTGCCTCCCCCCCATGTCTGTCTGTCAGTCTGTCTCTCCACTCATTAACATGGTTGTGTGTAGTGAGGCTCAGCGGACATTACATGCGCCATCTATTTGCCAGATGTTATTGCTTACACGGTGGCGATTTCATAAGGTGCTGTGACAATTTCATTAACTTGGGGGAAATCAGACACTCTTTCCCAGAGAGGGAGGAAATGGAGAGGCAAAGGGGGTTCGGGAGCTGAAATGCTGTTACATTAGCAGGATGGGGGAGGAATACATCACCGAGGAATTACTGGGCACAATAGACACGGCAGAGCCATTCTCCTCTATTTTAATGAGATATGCTCAGCTCATGCTACCTGCAGTTCTGGGCTGTAAGTAAATGAAAATGCACCAGGATGGCACGCTGAATTGTTACTGACAAGAACCTTGATCTGTTAGCAATGCAGCGGATTTTCCAATCTGCCCCACCACGGATTCAAATTTTCAAATTGAGAGACTTCGGATCATATCAGACATATCCCATTTCAGGAGCATACTCTCTCAGAGTTAGCTCACTGAAGGGCTTGGAGAGGAGAAAAAAATTGCATGGCATTTGCTGGAGCTCCACGGTCGCATGGTTAATGGGGTTTCATTGAAAGCAGAAGACGAGCGGTGATAGCCCTCCCTGATCACATTAGACACGTATCGATCAAGCCCCTCTGTCTGCTTGGTAAAGGTGAACACGCAAGACATAATCCTGTTAGCAGCTCTTTCCCCAACCACTCACCCAGATGGAGAAGTATCTAAGATAAGGGTTTCTATCTGCTTACATCTAAGGCTTCCCCTGGAAGAGCAGTTTACAAGCTGCCTTTATTCATCCTGGATCTAAATTTACAATACGCTGCTGTTTTTTTTCCAGAAGATCACAAATGCAAAAATAAGTTGTTGTCTCTGCGTCTTCATCACTTACGGAGGCTGTGTCTTATCTGTGCACACCTACTGTACACAAACGCAGAAGTACACACACTGCGTATGCACACGCGCATATATAAATGCACATAAAGACAGAGTTCCTGACAGCAGTGTGTGATTGCTCAGACAGATGAAGAGATAAAGGGGGATTCATCAAAAAGCACGACGCTTAAACTCAGTGGCCAGCGATGCATAATTCATCGCTGATCAAATTTGACAAGTTCTTATCTCCCTGTTTTGGGTTTGTTGTGGAACAATGCTGTGACTCCTTTTTTCTTTTCTTTTTTTCTTTTTTTTTTTTGCGGCTGCATTGTCTCTGACTGCTGCGAGAGCGCGAGGAGTCTAATTTCCATTTTTGCAGTCGGGCCGCATTAGCATACATTTCTCCATGCGGTAGTGAGGCGGGGAGGGGGCAACTGGGGTCCTCATCAGATAGGATTAAAGAGGAGAGTCCGCCGGAGCAGAACAGATTTAGGCGGAGACAGGCAGAGATAGTGAGGAAGGGAGAGGGATAGAAGGTGTACAGAGGGATGGAGACGAAGGGACAGAGAAATAGTTGGAGCGTGAAACGTGAGTCTTTCGACCTAGCACATGGCACCTCTGCAGTACAACTGAAACAGTTATTAGATGGTACTTGAGCGTCGTAGTAAGAGTCATGTCTGTTAAGGGTTTGATTTTTCTTTATTGTTAACATCAGTACCTCAAAAGCCCTTCTCCCACACAGTGCCGCCCTATTACATTGGCTCATATCGGACCTTGCAACTGAAAGGGTCCAGGAGGCGATATTGTGCTTGCGTAATTTAACTTCATAGTTGTTCTTAGTACAATGTCGTTTTGCCCTTGTAAGGTACATTAGTGAAATTGATGGTATTTTTGCTGCAGCTGGAAAAACCTGGATAGGCCATTTAAGTTGCACTCATACAATGAAAATGTATCGTCTGGCAGATATTTCATAGCGTTCAAAGGCAATGTACTGTACAGTGGCAGATAGATGAGTTTTCACACTCTCGATGACTGACTTGGATACTTGAGGTCACATGGGCCTCATGATGAATAGCTCCCGATTTTAAGTTTAATTTAGGTTTTTCTTTTTTACTCCTTTGGTTATTTCCCCAGTTTCTGCCATTGTGGCAGTTCAGTCAAATGTTGTCAGCTACCAAAGTTCTGCCCTTTTCTGTTATCCACTGGGTCCGAGTGCAAGTCAATCAAAATCAAAAGTGATACATTTCATATGAAAACCTATTTTGAAAGGACAAGTTTTAATCAAAGTCCTGTTCCTCCACACAGGGTTAATAATTGGTTGTACTGTGTAAACCTCAGGAGACTGGGCTGCAGTAAAAATAGTTCAAGCTAACTCAGGGATCCAGCTTCATAAGACTTGTCTCCAAGGTCCCATGCTTTGCATTTGGTCCTAAAATTTGTAATTTGCCAATGAATCAAACTGCATGATTAGATTTTCCCCTAAATACATCGTATTGTATGTTTGTTGTACGACAGTATGTGCAGTTATTTATTCACTGTATTTATTATTCATTTATAATACCACACATATAATAAAACGTACAACCTCCATCTCACTGAAAAGTAAGATGTACCAATTAGAGTATGTATAATATAATACAAACATAGTTCCATAATTCTGTAGTAATTTAATCTGGAACTGTCGGCCACATTTTGCGGCCTTGATCAGCAAGTGCAGTTTGCTCGGTTGTCTTGGAGAAGATTCAGCTCTCAACATGTGACCTAAATATGGAGTTTCAGTCACATGAAAACCACTGGTGGTAAATGAGGAGAAATGGTAATCTCTGTCTCTGTTCAAGGATGGCACCTTGACACCTTCCAAGTTAATGCTGTGTTCATTCCTGTCCAGATTTACTAAGAAAGTGGCGTAGCACAGATATGCACAGTGGTTCCCAATGAATTTGTGGCCCAAATCTGCATGAATTCAATTATTTCGCAGCCAGCTCTTCGGCTGAGTTTGACCTCCAGACACAACCTGCAAGTGAAGGCGGGCTCATAGGTGCAGTTCAGTGGCGGGATTTCTATGAGATCAACAAACTCAGATTATATTATTATGTTAATAATAACAGTCAAGATTAACAAAATGATAAAGAGATGAGAAACTGTTACAGAATAAACAGTGTGGTCATTGGTAATTAATGATCTATTTTCTCCATTCTGATCAAATTCATTGGATTTAGTTATAGGCCTATATTTTTTGTTTACTTGTTTTTAATTATCTGATTCACTGTGGCTCTCTTTATATATTTGTGGTTTGTTTACTCTGTGTCTGATGTCTGTAGAAGTGTGAGATTTCTGTAGAAGTTAAATCACATTTCTCTTCCAACCAGATTGTTTCTTCCCATCTGTGCAATGTTGGCACCTACTTTTTAGAGACAGATAATTAAATGTATAAATGTGTGACCTTAGTCAATCCAGTGGAATATATAAACATCTTCAGTTAATGTCTCATACTATTATTCTCTTCTTATTATCGTTCTCTCCTTGTGATCTTCCCTTACATACAAAAAGGAGAAAGGCACCCAAGGGCATGATTTCCACTAGGGGCTGGAGAGACATGTCCACTGCACTTTTTATAGTTTTATCAATAAAACATTATCTATTGAGGTCTCAAGGAAATAACAGGTGATTATTGGGTTATGGCATTATAATGCAGTAGTTTATGCGGCTTTTATGTATATTACCATTATTGTGGAAAGCATGATAAAAAATGATCATGAAAAATAATGTATAATTTGTTAGTTGATATAAATATATATAAATGAAGGATATAACATTTATATTACTTGTATATACTGTGTTTTTATACTACTTTTGTACTACATTAATCGGCCTCTCAAAGTCTCTATTTTCTTATCAATTATGCAACAATTAGTTCCGACCAAGTAATTTGAGGGACCATCCATGGAGAGCAGGAAACGATGGAGTGACGAACTGTCTGATCGATTGTCAATCGTCATTTTTGTCATTGACTCTTATTTCACCGGTTGCACAGTAAATGGAAACATACAGATACATGATATGAAGTAGCAGGCCTGCGGTAACGTGTAGACCTAATGTTACACAAAGCAGCAAGCTAACCAGTGTGCAGGACGGTGTTTATGTGTTGCTTGGAAACAGTCCAGTCCCAGTCCAGTTGTGGAACAATTTGTGTTGGTGGAGCCAAATAAATGATTAAATAAACAAACAAATCATAATCTGTCCGTATTACTGTTAAATAATAAATGCCGATCGTAGGACTGTTTTATAAAAGCCATATCCGTGATTAAAATAGCTGTGATTATCTTCGATCTTTATAAATGGATTATTGCATTTTTTTTTTTCAGAATAAGAAACACTATTTGTAAAAAAAATCAACATTTGTTTGATGTAAGTAGTTGCAGTCAAGATTTATGAATGAGTATATATGTACGAACTTATGTAGAATTTAAGTTTGCCTAGGATAAAATGTTATACAATTTTTTAAAGAATCTGAAGGAATAATAAGACAGCTTATTAACAGACCGTAATCCAACTAATCAGAGACATCTGTGAGGGTTCTGGTGCAACGGACAGGACATATGGGCTTACAACAGTCTATTAACCAATAAATAAAATAGATGAGAGTTGAAAGATGTGCTCAAAGTAACATTTTGAAAACATGTCATTAACCTTTACCTGACCTCATTATGGTCAACTCCTAGAATGTGAATTATTTAAAAAAGCATCATAACCAACAAATAACAGAATTTCAGTGAGCTCTTTACAGCCTCTCCCCCCATAAGGAAAGAATGGGACACAACCAAACTTAGATGCCAACAGGTCGATTAGATAGCCACAATAAGGGGGTTCGAAGCAAGCATGATAGCTTATTTCCCTTAAAAAGGCCACAGGTATTGGTATGTTGTTTGACAGTGAGATAGAACAGTCGGTTTGTCTGCAAGCCTCACTAAAACACTGAAAGAGTTTATGTCTCATTTGAGATGGAGAAGCTTGGAATGAGAGAGAAAAAGATGTTATTGTGGGTTTCTGCTGCTCCTTGAGTGCACTTTCTTGCTGCAGCAGCATTAACAAAGACTGAAAAGAGTTAAGATACAAATGGAAGACTGATGGCCAAAGCCTTTGAGTTTGTTGTTATCATACTGGAAATCCAGCAATAGCCGAGGAGCAGGTGGGGGATCCAACACTCCATATTGAACATCCTTGCGAAGACATCTGGAGGATACTCAATATTTCTTTTCACACAAAGTGTACAAAGTGTTCCAATAAATTGCCCTCCATTTTACTCAGTGTTTCAAAAGATTTTATATTTCCAAAAACATGTTGTCTACGGCCATCCATCATGATAAAAAAATAGTTTCAACTGAAGAAATACAGAATAAGTCCAGCAAGATTCTCACTGGCTGTGTGAATGTAAGAGTAGTATTTTGTTTACTGTGATGTCAAACAAACAAGACACAGAAAGTCTGCATTGACTAAATGCAGCAGGCCTGTTTGAGTGATGAATATTGTATTCATGTCAAGCAGTTTTCCAGCGGTGATTCATTGCTGTGTTTATGAGGTCAGCTATTACAACACTTGGGCTCCATGGTATCATGCGGTTGTACATGATGTTGTGCTCGGCCGGCCCTGTTCAGCACATTCCTGCTCTGGTCCTGCCTATCCTAACCTTCATCATCACTCATCAGTGTAGTCTCTCTCTCTCTCCTAAGAGCTCACAGGCATCCCTCTATGATTAATTCACCATCCCATTCCTCTGCTCCAACTGGATAAGTTGAGCATATCAATTATGAACCTGTGAGTGTGTGATGTTTTCATTTGACGTACCTGCATCAGACAAGGCTATGTGTGTGTGAGTGAGAGAGAGAGCGCCAGCGAGAAAGAAATATTGAAATTTATTGAAAAATTATTGACGCACCCACAATCTGTTCTTAAGTATTTCCCAGAGCAATTTCATCTTTTTCTGTGTGAGGAGTAAAAATATGGTGCTTGGTTTATGTTTAAAAACATATAAGATCATGTTAAATAATATTTTATAATATTTTGTGTTTTGTAATATTTATAGGTATGGGCAGTCTAAAAACAAACCATGATGCACAAAAATTTTGGTGAAACATTTTCACACTTAAAGAAAATAGTACATTTTAAAGCTGCAAAATCATTAAATATACTATAACAATTGTGTAAATGTAAGTAAAAAATGTACAATATATCTGAATAACCAAATCTAGTACCATGACTTATAAAATTGAGTAGATATAATTAAATCCTAAATCAATTAAATAGTAACCCTAAGTCAAAAGCAATTCAAATAAATAAATTATAACACGATATTAAGTCTAAATTCAACGTGGTTTACTTTGCAAATGACATACATAACAACGTCCACACTATAAAAACAGTGAACTGAATTGAAAAACATTTTGCTATTGTGTGGTGACTTAAATTGATTGTAGGGCCCATTGTTCTTGGTGCATTTTACCTTTGTTTGAGAGACCGCTTACTAATATGCAGTCAGCAGAGGCTGTTTGGCTTTAATGGAAATCTCAACTTGGATTGATGAATGAAACTTTTGGGGATTTTATCCCGCTTGACTTTCAACCAGGTTTATTCTTGCCAATGTGCATGTGAAAATGTCCATGCTATGAGAGCAACGGCCTGAACTCTGCACATGGCTGAAATGCACCAAGAACAGTGACACTTTACATTAATTAAAGTAACTTTTTTATCTATGGAAATCTCAACTCTTCTGTTAACATTAAGATAATACATCAGCTAAAATTTTAGAAAGGAATACCTTGCCAGTGAAAAATTCCCATGTTATGAGAGCAACTTTCTGAACAGAAGTCGGCAACTATGTATGCAGGTAACTTTTCAGTCTCTGAACCTTGGGTGAAAGATTTCCAGGATCCAAGATTATCAGCACTTTCTGGAATACCTCAAAACTATGTTTGAGGTATCTCAGATTCAAGGCATAGGTTACTGCCAACTGATAACAGCAGGCTCTGCTAAGATCCCCAACCTGAGGACAGTGATGCCCTCAATCATAATCCCTGCATCAGTAGTAGTCATCGACTGACCCATCTTGGTTCCGCAGCAGGTAAATCTTCATCACCTCCTCTGCCAAGCCCTTTTGGCAGGTGCATCAGCATCATCCTGCAGACATTGTGAAGATAACTGGTTAGATCTTATTTTCAGCCGGCATGATACAAGACAGGGACACAGACAGACAGAGAGCGACCCCTCACTGCGCACTCGCCATGTATTTCCTTTGCACGTTTGTGATCTGATGACGACCTCTCGTTCACTGAATGGAGATTTCACTATGCAGAACAGAGAGTCTTTCAACAACTAATAAAATGCATTCCTCTGTACATTCAAGCAGAGTGTTGCCTTACTGTACCAACTTTAATGTCAAAACTGTTTCAACTGAATTAACATTCAAAAAATGGCAAACACTGGCAGTGTAGAATACTGGTATTTCTGGAGGGATGCAAAGTAGATGCAAGAATAAAACAAAACATGCTAAAATTGGCAAATGGCACAGAAAAATAGGAGAAAGCCAATGCAGATAGATACAAATAAATGGATGTGGTGGTGTGTCTAGAAAATGTGAGAGATTGAAGGACAGAAAACTAAGGAACAAAAAACTAGCAAAGTAACTGTTCAGGAAGGATGGAGGATAGGAGGACGAATAATACACAGGTTTGCAAGTAAGCAAGGAATGAACAGGAGGGAGAGTTAGAGGGGATGAAAAGGACTTGTCTGATTAGGGTACATCTACATCTAGAGTAATTGGTGATGGTAATTTACTTACACAAAGGAGAGAAATGTGAATGAGACAGGTGAATTTATGATTAGGTAGTTAAGGAAGTAACGGAATAGGTGACTCAATCTATTGTCTTTTCACTCCAGCAAAAACTGAAGTCCATATAGAGATGAATAGGATGTAAGACTGTGACACATGCAGGTTTTCTGTCCGTAATGTCTGTGTTGACTTCTCAGCTACAAAAATTCTATTTACTCACTGGTGAGACTTCAAACAAGGCAGGCCACCTGTCTCTGATGTATCTGATGCTCATCTGTAGGCTGAAAATGTGATGTTATTTCACTAATAACTTTTAGACTATTACAATATTTATATAAAAAAAAGAAAAGCAGGTTCTAGTTTTTCACATTACATTCAGACGTTAGCAAGAAAAAAGTGAAACAAATTGGCTGACTGGTAAAGTAAACACAATGTCCTTATGCAAACCTTCACATTTTTGTGAGTGATGCAATATGTAAATAATAAAATATCCTTGGTTAAGCAAGGCTTATAATGAAGGGATTTGAACTATGATTTGCTCATCCTCCCAAAGTCAGGGTGAAGCTGCTAACCAGCTGTAGGGTTGGGTTTCTTCACTAAAGAATTGGGTTTTTTCAAATGATCATTTAAAAAAAAAGGAAGAAAAAAAAAAAAGAAATTCAGAACAGGATTAGAATTGATTTACATTTTAAATGTAACTAAATATTGTTTCTAGAGCAGAAACAGTAAAAGTCACTATATAAACTCCATAATATCTCATTGGAAACAAATCTAAAATGTCCATAAAATAAATAATATTCCTGACATCACAATACTGAGTGAAGTTTAGAAAGAATGAAGAACACAGACATCTGTCAGTATCAGTCCTTCATCCTGTCCTCTGTCTTCCTCCCTCTGCTGATGTGATTCACTGCCTGGAAGGACATCTTGTAGAGGGAGGAGGGGCTGGTTTGGACGCGGGCTGCGGTTTCAGCCAGTAACCAGTGCAAGAATTTGATTTGCCAAATTTTAAGATATGTGGCAAACTAAGGTAAACAACAGAACTCTTTGCACTTTTTCTTTTCATTCAGCTAAGGTGCTGTGGAAAAACTCTTAGGCTCTGGCAGGGAGTATACCCTGTAATGTACGACAGCATGGCTGCGACAGTATTCAGAAAATGCATGAAGACAGGGTCAGTGTTTCATTAACTTTTGCTAGCTGGCTACTTACCAGGATTTGCAAGGAGTGTGTCAAAGGGTTCAGGGTTTTTCTTGCTTGTTGCCACATGTTGCAGATAGAAAAGCAGATTTCCCATGAGATTCTATTTGCATGCAATTGTTGGCATCCACATTTAGCATTAACTTATTCAATTTCTGTTGAATTGCTGTTAAAGATAAAGGCTATTGATTCGGAATGAGTAATAATTATAGTTCTTGAAACTGATCAGTATAATTACTCCATATCTCAAAAGTATAATTTGTTAGTCAAATGAATATTTCTTTTTATGAAATAAACAAAAATAATTAATGTAAATTTAAGACATTTTTTTTAGACATTTACCTACTGTGATATTTACAAAGCCACTCAAATATTCAATTATTCATTTTGGTGTTGGCAAACACTGAAAATGACATGCTTATTCAGAAAACTAACTGAATCAGTGGAAGTAAAGCAATTTTTCTCCTACAAGCCAAGCAAAAGGGCAAAACTTCAACAGAAGGAATTTATTGCATTTTTGGCTGCTTCCACACACAAAAATTAATACATTCATTTTTTTTTTTTTTTTTTGTTAATTGTCAACATCTTCTACAACTTTTGACTTAAATGCCAAGATGTTTGTTGCAGTATATTGCAGCTCTGTAGCCTACTGTGTTGAGGAGATATTTGAACTGGTGTTGCAGCAGTTCAAACTCTCTGTAAACGCACCAGAGACCAAACAGACTGAGACTAAACTCAAAGTTGATCAAAAAGCTTATTTCCCAATGTGTCAGGATGCTGAGACTTATCTACCAGCATGGCTCCACTTAATGTGTGCATTTGGCCTACAACAAATAAAATGTTTTTACATCTTCGTAGTTCAAAAGTTTATTTTCATTTCTAATGCAAATGTTTTATAATGTTACTCATCATGATGCAAATCTTATTTTTTTAGATTTTAAAAACATAAATGTAAACAAACCCTTTTGCTTCAAGCAAGCAGGCTTAGCTTTCATTGTCATATTTTCATAAGAGAAAAACAAATGTCAGTATCTGTCATTATCTCAGCTGTATTAATTAAATTCTATAGATCACTGCTGGAATATTGTGCTATTACCACAATTGTTTGTTATTGGATGTTATTTTATCACATTTGTTGAAAGATTATTTGAATTAGACATTTTAATTAAATCAGTCTGTTTAGTCAACAGCCTAAGTTGACTCAAAATAACGGAAAGATACTTGAATTCAGTGTCAGTTGATATATAAGAAGTTCTGCTTGTGTGAGTTCTGTTCTGAAAAGTTCTTTGACTACAGCGTTTGATCTAAACATCTCTGGTTTTAATGTATTAAATAGACAGAAAAGCTAACGGCTGCCTGTCACATTTAAGCCATTTTCAAAATGCAATTACATGAGATAAAATCTATCTAGCAGAAATTTTACCTTGTTGCAAAAGCATTTGAACAGATTTAAAAAATATTTTCTATGCTTTCATAGGAAGGCAACAACAGTACATGAGTATTATACGTGTGTTTCACTGGTCCTTCCAATCAAGGACTCTCAATCTTTGCCATGTGAAATAATCCCATGGAGGGTACTCATCGGATTGAAAGAGACAAGACTTCACTCTGTCTTTCCATCACAGTATCTCTAACTGGGAGCTTCACCTCTACCTTCTGCCGGGGGCGAGAAAGTCTGTTCAACTTTTAGTCAACTCCGCTCTTGCAAGGGGATCTAAATTAACATTGCTTCGTGAGGTGCAAGGTGTATGGATTTGATCAGGGATTTATGATGAGCGCAGCACGCAGTGAAGTTATCAGTACAAAGGCTTTATACAGGACAGTTTGCATTTCAGCCATTACAGTCAAGTTAAAAACTTATTTCGCGTGGCATCAGCTCTTGCAAACACTGTGGAAATTCCATTCTTACAGAGTTCCACAATAGGTGAGGCTTCATCTTGGCAGGGAGTTTAGGTTTAGTGACCAGTACTTTTAATGCAGTGACAGCAGCAATATAATGAGTCCTGAAGATTGCTGATTCCTCTTTATGCGCCCCACACAGGAAATCACCAAAACTCTAGCTGCTCATTATCCACGTGGCTGGATATAAAATTCTCAACGTTGATATGAGTTTTAGGCGCGTTAGAACATACACAGACATGCATATGAGCGCGCGCACACACACACACACACACACACACACACACACACCTCACTCCTCTACCCACTCTTTTCCATCTTATATATTTCCAGCATGACTGAGCTTACCGCATTCCCCTACAGAGCCCTTCTCCAAACTTGCAGAGTGCTTGAGCAAACACTGTGTACTGGGCCAATTAAAACTCCTGTGGCGTGGGCGAGGGGCTATGGCAGCATGGGATGGATAGATGGGGCATAACGACCCATTTGGGTAATGAACATCTTTTCCTTCTCCCCCCCCCCACCCCCCCTTCGTTATATATACCTCTCCCTAATCTCCTCCCCTCTTTCGTATTGCTGCCTCCCCTCCTCCCAATCACTCCTTTCTCTTTACCTCCCTCGTTGTTGATTGTCTGTCACTCCCTCTGTGCTCCTGGGAGCAGCTAATTGCACCTCTTGCACTCCCCCGCTTCCCCCTTGTGTCATAGGATGCCGATTGTGGCGGGTACTCACTTTAAGCGATCAATGGCGCGAGTTGCTAAACCGCCCTGCGCGGAGCTGACTGCCGGGATGGCGGCTGTGGTCGATGCGAGGCACTTTTGCGGCCTGTTGTTTATGCATTTCAAAGGGCTTTTTCGCACATGCATCACAAGCGGCGCATCATCTTTAGCTGAAGTGTGCTGTTAGGCGAAAAGCCCATGTGGCAGCAGCCTTTCAAAGCAATGGTAATGAAGATAACCAAAATAGAAAAAGGCTGGAATACGTTGATGGTATGAATCGAAGCCACGCTGACCCAAGGGGATAAAATAAAGATGTATTTTTTTTTCCCCAGTGTGCAAAACTTAAATTGAAAGTTCAAACCTTTTCACTCGTATAAAAGGATGGCGTCTTCTCTTATGTGTTGCTGTCAGGTGTCATCACGGTCCCGGTTGACAGTGTTGCTGCGCGCTTCAGAATAAACAGTGAGTTGGCATAAAGGAATAATGACAGAATGTGACAAATTATCACTCACAACTTGTCAATCATCCACACCCAGGGGTTGTTTGTTGTGACACAAATAGCAGCAGTAAACTTAGTCACAGGGAAGATGACATTTGCAAAGGTTTAGGTTACATCCTCAGTATGCAAGGAGCTTTTTTTTTGTATTCCACAGCCTGCGACACCAACTCTCCTATGTGTATTAAAAACGGTGGAATACTCTCTCACAGGATTGAGGTCATGTTTCTCACAAAAGGAAGCGGGATTGGTGATAATGATGTCTCGTTACCATTCATTCACTCTTGAATGTGCAGACACATTGCTCTGCATGCAAACAAACACTGCCGATGATTACATTCACAATTACAAAAGTGCATTCTATTTGTATCCTCCGAGTCTTTATTTTGGCAAAATGTCTGCTTCAAGACTGCTCCTGGCACATCGCTTAAACAGAAAAGATCTTTTTGGAGTTAAACACATCGCATGTTGTGAAAGAGCTGTCACAAATGATCTGCTAATGTGATTACAGAGTACTACCCCTAGAGCGCTGAACGGGAATGGTAAAGAAGGAAGCAAGGAGGAAGAGCTTTTTTTTTTTAAAGTGGGATGATGTTTGGAAAAAAAGAAAAACAACAAATGAGCAGGGTGAGAACAAATGTCTTTCAGTATCGAACTTGCTTTAAAACCCCCCAAAAATGAAAAGGATCACAGGAGAGACGTGCTCCTTTACCTCTCTGTTCACTCTCATTGCAATCCTACTGTACAAGCTGACATTACTAACGCCTAATTACACTTTCAGTTTCTCATCAGTTTCAAATCTAATCAAGTAGAAAATTAATATTTCAAAATCATATTTTCTAAGCTATATTCAACTCTATTCATGTCTGCTAATGAGAGAGGCGTAGATACACTAGACAGGCTGATGTACTCTTTAATTATCCCCTTCTTGCCTCCTCTCTACATTACACAGGATCACTTCACTGGCCGCATCCTTTTGACCAAAGCATGGCGCTCAGTTCATTTGTAATTTCACTCAAATGCCAGATGAAATCCTAATATATTTTTTTGTCAACTGTTATTGGCCATATGCTTTTTTTTTGTTAGAGTTTAATCAGAGCAGTGCTGCTTGTATTATGTGCTGATCAAACTGGAATCAGAAACAGGAAACTGTTTGCTTAAACTGAATGAGAAATATATGAAGGAAAGATCAAATGTCGGCATCTAATCCCTTACATTCTAAAATAAAAACAGACGAGGTTGTGCATCAAAGCAACCTGTAATATCATGAGCGTATCAAGGTATTTTGAGGTTTCTCTATCATGTCAGGTGGATTTAGTTGCCTGTACTTTCAACAAACTGAGAAATGTTAATTAGTAATAGATTTGTAGAGTTAAAAGGCAGAAACATGGACCTGTGGCATCACTAGGAAGTTGGATATAATCAAAATGTGTTCACGTGATCCATTTATATCCAATGCAGAGCTAAATGTTCAGGTAAATAAATAAAGGTTCTGATCATCCTTTATTGACACTATATGTATATGTATATATATACATATACATATATACACACACATACATGTATATATACACACATACATGTATATATACACACATACATACATACACTAAACTTTATATGAACACAAACACACACGTGTGTGTATGTATGTGTGCTCAGATAATCAGAGTTATTAGTCAGATTATCTAAACCACTTTATTTTGAGGTAAAAACAAAGGTGAGTGCATTTAAAATGTCAGTGATAATCCCTCACTGCACAGGAAAACTGTGTGTAAAATTAAACCAGACACTTAGTTTTTAAACTGGATGTTTATGACGGACGGTTTAGAGTGTGTTTTCATCTTTTGCCTTTGTTCTCCTGGGGGTAATCTAACTGCTCGTGTTGCTTAAGCAAACTTCATTTTAGCAATGTAGATGTGTTCCTAGATCTCAGCACTTAACTTGGGTAGCACAACATTATTATAACCGACAGGAGTGACTGTTGATTACTGTTTCTGTTAGGATATGTAGTGGTTATTATTTCACCTACTTTTTGCATAATTAACATTGTTCTAAATAACAGGACCACACACTTTATTTCAGCTGCTTCAACCTTTATGAGACATGCCATAGCATTTTGTAGCTTTCTACTGATAATTTCTAGGATGAGTTAGTCAAATTTTCTCTAACAATAAATTAATCAACTCAGGCTCTCGAAAGGTCCCCTTCAATTAAGGGGCAGAACAAAAAAAATGCATGTGACTGCTCTTTGTGCCCTTTCAACAGTACAAATAAGCTAAATGGGCAAATACTGGGCGGTCACCTTGTGAGGGTTTGCTGACATGGATATTTGCATCCTTTCTAATAGGTACAAGTGTTGAATATACATTGGTTTCTTGCAGACACTGTCTTTGTGCCTTGCCAGCGTGTGTTTACAGAGGACATTTTATGGATGCTTGTCCTTCAGTGGAAACATCAATCATACATAGTAACAAATCAAAAAATGAGCAGAATTCGATTACTTTTCCATAACCTGTGAGTCAGGAGCTTTCTTTAACAGGTAATCAGTCTAGATTATATTTCAGAATCATATATAACCAACATTGCCGACATGTCACCACAGGTTTGCTGTGAAGGCCGGTGATTCAGGCCAGGTGTAATTCCTAGCCACTCTGTCCTCTCCTGTTAATTAGATAATGCTTCACTTCTGCTGGCATCACACACTTGATGAACGCAGTCCTGGGAGATTACTTCTCCAGAGCACCAGACAGGCTGGATTACCTAGACAAATTAATGGCTCTATAATTTGATTTTCCCGGGATTGTAATGCCTAAGCGACTCCAGCAGAGAGGAACGGTCTGAATCAGCGGTGACATTAGCTAATCACATCTGCATGCTAAAGAGACCGCTGGGCCAAGGGGAAACAAAAGGCTCCACAGAGGTAGGGAATGGGAACGATTCTCTCCAGGAACTGATCCGTGGGGGGAAACCAGCAGGATTCTCGGCTCAGAGGTACAGCTCAGGGTTCAACCGAAAACGAGGTCTACACTGGAGGATGCAGGAGGCGAGGTAAGAGGTGAATCTGTTACAAATGGAAGCAGTAAAGCCCTCTGGGTGGCCGCTGGTCCCTGTCACGGTGCCTGTTGTGCCTCGCAAAGATTTGTCAGGTGTTTCTGACAAACACCACCAGCCCTCTCTACACAGAGATCGTGCAATGGCGCCACAAAGAAGGCCGATCATATCCGCCAAACGACGCCGGCGTGACGCCGCCCCTGATTTCAGGTGGCACGCCGGAAGCAAAAGCGGCGTGACGAGCCTGACGTGGTACACAACAGCATCGGCGTCCCGTCCCCCCCGGCTCCCCTGTTCTCTTCCCTGTAGCGCTGAATGGAAGCTGCTCAACCTTGCTTTGCAGATGCATGGTTCACAGCACTGCAGTGTATTGATTTCACAAAATAAAAGTGTTAGCTTCACAAAATAAAAGCCACATATGGGTCAAAGATGAGATGTTTAATTTTTTTTTCTGTTAAAAATATAAATATATCAGAAGTATTATATCAAATTAATCTACTTTTGCTACTATGTTGATATAATATATTAACCAGTAATACCAATAATGTATTAACCAGTGAACCATTAAAAATTATGAGCTCTAAAGTGTGAAAATGTTTTTCACTATATCTGTCCTAAGTAAAAGTCTCAGAAAAACTGTTAAACAATTTACAAAACTACAATAAAAATTAAATGAACCCTTTGGCATAAATGTTCAAGTGATTTCAACAACATATAAAAGCATTTTTATGATATTGTTTAAAAAACATATTGCAATATGTTGTATACTTTTTCCCCAAAACATTAATCTTATCAAATGTCATTCAGTATAACAAAAGTTAAGCCATTTTAGACCACGCCACATGCTGATAGTCATGTGACAATGTGTGAGGACCCCAAAAAGACCCCTGATGATGCATTGATACAGCAGCAAAGTTAGTTGATTACTCCTAAGTATTTTGTAATAGTAGCAAAACAAAAGAAGTAACAAAAATCTGTCAATCAGTACAGCACAGTGTTTTTAAGATAAGCAATAAGACTTTATTCATTCTACACTGGGGAAATTCACTAATTACAGCAGCAGATAAATAACAAGTTGAAATATTAAATATAAAAATAAATAAAGGAAACATAAACATTCTGATTTTTTTGAAACACTAGGCTAGTTATAATGTGATCCCTTGCATACGTTTTAAAACTATATTTCAAATGTTCTGTTCGAATTAAAATCTTGTTTGATGAAGTGGGATTCACTGTAATACATTACACATATACAACTATTTTTAATTTTTCTGTTGAAAGTTCTGGTACTGTATATGAACATGAACCGTTATGAGACTGTGATAATAAAAGCACAATTATCAAATATCAGGTCTTTCTAGTCATATAAATAGAAATGTTTAATTTCTAAGTGTATTTCTGCCAGTCTAACTTACTAGTTTTGATTATTGAAAGTTTGCATTAAAATCATTATAAACATCATCATTATACTGACTATCATTTTAGTGGGGTAAAATTCTCTGAAACTTTTTTTTTTATAGGCATTATCTGCATTATTCGTGAAGACCAGTATTAAATATGCAAAGGTAACACTGCAAATAATGTTAATAAGCTTTTTTTTTTTTTTACGTTTTTCAAAAACCTTCCTGTCTTTGACCCATTTACAGTATGTACCTCGTACTGTGTGTCCCACACTGATGTACAGACCATTGCAAGACCCTGGAAACAATGACATTACGAAGAACTTATAGTATGTTGTGTTTTGCTGGTTCACAGTGCTTATAAAAGTTGTAATGGCAGCTCTACCACTTCCACAAGTCCCAATGGCATGTAATTAAACTGTCTCATCAGGGAACCCTAGGCCTAATGAGCGTCTCACATTTCAACAAGTAAACTGCTGCTGCGGAACAGTTGTGGACTCAGCCAACCATTCCCAATCCATTCTCGGGGGTAATTCTCTCTGAATGAAAGTTTTGCAATTTACTTGCAAATAATTTGGCTTCTCCAAAGCCCAATTCATCTCTTTGTATGTGCGCGTGTGTGTTCTGTATGACTGATAGTCGGGCGTTGAGTGACTGACGTTGAGTGACAGCCAATCAGGGAGGCAGCTCCGCCTGTCCAGGAAGTCCCATCTGTGCTGACAGTGCAGATTCGATCGGCTCCTGCACAGGGTTTGTTTGCACGCCGCCCACGTACCGATGCACTCAGAGACGACGGCGTATCAACACCTAAAATGGGCTAGCCTTGCAAAGTGTTTGTGTTTCTTATGTAACAACAGCAGTATCTTGTGTAAGCATTTAGTATGGCCATTCTTACTAGAGTGTGCAAAAAGCTGTAATTCCCATGGCAACGGAAATGATTTGGAAGTGAGAGGTTATATTCATTTCTGTGAACATGGTGCTGTAAGTGTTATTATGCAAGCATACAATTTTCAGAGCTTTTCAGGGGCTGGATTCCAAATTTCATGTGGCTGTTTTTTTGTATGAGCCCAAGAAGGACAAATAACTTCTTTAAGTAACATCTGTCATACATGCACACTACAAATTAAACGATGACTCATCATTAGCAGCATTATCTTTTTTTCTAAATTATTAGTGTCATGTGGCTTTACGATATCTGATTACACATGTATTTTAGGTTTAAACTTAACAGACTAGCTCTTATTCCCAAACTAGCCAGACATTATTTAAAAGAATATCAGCAAGGTAATTCAACGTCCTGTATCCCACACCCCTGTAACAATTTAATACAGAAAAACAGGCATGTAACAGGGTGGGGAAATCACAAAAGCACGTTCCCACCAAAGTCTATCTTATCTGTCAGTAGGACAGCCAATATCAATGAGAAAAGCACAGGTGTTATCGTTGAGACCTCTATCAGTCAGTGATCAGCGAGCCTCTTCATCCTGGCACACAGTGTGCTCTGGGGAGACTTCTGGTGACATTCTCTCTCTTCTGAGGTTCACAACACTGAATTGTGGCCATTTGATCTCTGCATACTCCCAAAGGCACAAAACGGCTCTGGCATTTGCAGACAAGGCAACGAGGAGAGCTGTGCCACACTGTAGTAAGGAGGGTCAGGATGTCAGGACAGAGCGGGGACGCCGGCGCAAACCTCCTAAATACTCCAGATATGCCAGAGAGGAAGAAAAGAACTGAAGAGAGTGCAGATGAACCTGCCTCCAGAGCTCCAGCAGACATGAAAGCAAATAGCGTCACTCAGGGGCTTTGGTTGGAAAATGTTCATAGATTAGAGCAGCTAGAAAGTGCATGAAATAGTTGGTAGGCTTGACATGTGGCTGCCTGTCCATGTGCATATTATTTGTTTATTATTTATTATTATTTCACGTAGCCACTAGAGGCCCTTTCCAGCTATAGGTCGTATTAGGCATTTGAACATACCATAAATGCTGTAATTTCTCGTTAGTACAGTCTAAACTCGACCTGACACTGGAAGGCAGTACACTTTTTTTGGTGATACTGAATTAAAAAAAGATATTTGCCAATTCAACTCAGGATGACAGTGCATTTCTACCCTGATGGAGATATGCTGAAAGTATGAAAAATCCAGCTGATATTTTTATCACTTTTGTTTCAAGACAAAACAGGTCAGACCAAGTATTAAAATGCCCAGACACATTCAATTTATCACTCTGATAACGTTTTATAAGTCAAACTTACCAAGAGATTTTTTAATATCATCCATACTAACAGTGGTGGAAAGTACGAATTATATTTGCTTAAGCACTGCCCCTAACTACAATTTAGAGACTTGCACTTTGCTTGAGTGTACCCACTCAATTCTGACTGACACTTCCACTCCTTTACATTTCAGAGATAAATATTGTTCATTTACTCTCTTCCATATATTTTACAGCTAGATACTTGTTACTTTGCAGACTAACATTTTATATACAAGAAAATAGGTTATAGTTTATAAAATATTACAAATTGTTATATCTAAAACTATGAAGTGGCTGAAATGATCTCCACCCACTACAACTATTCTATTCTGCACAATGATATGATATTAAAGTATATATTTCTGCCTGTGCTTTTACTTTCATAGAATTTGGACCTGAGGACTTCTAGTTGCAATGACGTATTTAGTTTAAACAGTAGAAATAGTCTTTTCTCTATTCAGTGAAGTAACCCTTATGTGAACAATAAAAATAAATACAGAAACTGTTCAATCTGTGAGAATACTTCAGTCAGTCATTGTTTTTCTCATCTTTCTGCACACACACACACACACACACACACACACACACACACACCTTTCCATTTATACATTTTCCCTCTTCACTCCATTATCCGTTTGGATTAAAAGCTAATGGGCAACTCCCTCCTGGTTCACACCAGTCTTATCAAGTGAACTAATACTACCACTTACCTCTCTTACTCACACGGGAGTCAACTACCAATTAGCATGGTCTTTATAAACACAATCAGCTGCACCTGTAGTATGCCATCTCCGGATTGGTATCAGTATTTAGACTCCAGCCGCTGTGATGGGCGGCTGGCGGGTTACATTGCTTTCTAAGAGTCTCACTCCTACAATCAAGAATAAAAATGCAGACTGATTCAAAATCACATTCTGTTTCATCAAATTGCACTTTGCATCTGTAAACTGGTCTCTCCTGATTCCAGTCAGAACCAAACTTTCTCAATAATAACATGCTGTACTGATACGTTAAAACTAACACATCATCCTCAATGAAAAAGACTCTGCTGAGGTCAACTGGATTTTGGCTGGTCTCAAAAGCAATGAGATGCTTTTTAAGACATATCCTTAGAAAAGTATATTCTCACAATTTCAAATCAACAGATGGAAAAATAAATCAGTCTATCAGTATGTCTGACACTTTAGCAGACACATCATCTTGAGGTGAAACTACTTCGGAGAGGGAGATTGAGGCTCAGCTCTGATACAAGTATTTCCACAATTAGAAAAACTGAGTGACTCCTCAACATTAGCATTGCCCTTGTTTTGAATTTTGACCCCAAAAGACTCCTCGGAAACTCCCAACACCTTATATCAAAAAATGAAAACCAAAAGAACGTATTATTCTTGCTAAGCTTCCAGGAGAATTGGTCTGTCCAAAATGCATTACTGCATCATCTCACTGAAAGCAGCTTGATGAATATCTTTCCAATATGTGAGGGAAGAGAGAATTTCTATTAGCAAGCTGTTCAGATAACATAGCAGGGAGAAGAAGAAAAAAAAAAAACTCCTCCAGCTGGCTGAGTACAGCTCCAGTCTCTTCTATGTCTCTTGCTCGCTCTCTCTCCTCTGAGGTGTACTGTTCAATCAGCCTCCATTAGTAAATTAGATGTTATCTTCCCTGACTGGATCGATAAATTATCACATAACAAGATGTTGGACCCTGATTTGCATTACTGGCCCTGACAGCATGTAACAAACTAATTATTTCTGAGGGACCCCTTGCTCTGTGTGTGACAATGTGGGAAATGGAGGGGAGACATTTCTATGACTTGTGAATGCCCACAGAGCCAATACATAGAAATCAAAAGCAATGACACAGACACATTAAAAGCAAGCTACAAATAGACATTGCGCTTACACAGGAGAGCCAAGGGCGCCAATACTGAAATAAAGACATCTTAATTAGAACGCATCATCTAAAAGATCTTTTCTCTCTACTCCCTTGAACTGTTTTATAGGCTTAATAAAAATAGGATATACAGTACAAAGAGCATTTTGCACTTTTATTTCCTTTCACGTTTTTATTACATAGGCCTATTGATTTCATAAACGTGTTTTCATTTCTAATATGCTTCAGTGAATATCTTCATGCACTTTCATTTGAGCCGTATTTACCGTATATCCAGGGTGTTTTTTTATGCAAAGTTGAATACAGAGAATGATGGTTGTTGAAAATGTCATTTATGATAAGGTCAAAGCGTGAAAAAGCAAATGTGTGGTTCTGTGTAATTCAGGGGGAAAAAACAGTTAACATTACCTACAAATTATGACTTGCCTGTCTGGTCACCTTAACATGTGTTAGATCATTAAATATAAATTGTGTCTTTTTCTTTTACAGAATGTCATCGGGAACTGGAAGTTGCTAGAGACAGGAAAATGATCACAGTGAAGAATTTATTGCCTTCATTTTCTTGTCAAAGTTCTGATATTGTTGATATTGCAAGCACAATTTTCAAGGATGTTCTCACATCCCAGATCAGATAGTCGGCCACTGAAAAGCACTGCGACGATAGACTACTGAATGTTAAAGGAAAATCTAATTCAGAAGACAAGCAGACATCCACAGATTAATGGTGAAACGTGAAAAAGATTGTGCATAATTGGTAGTTAGCACCACTTAAAAAGCTAAATTGTTAGTTCTTCAAAATATTAAGAAAATGAATCTGCAATAATTCTGGTAAACCATAAAGTGTCACTTCTCAAGCAAAAATGCTGAACATTTGCTGGTTTCAGCTTCATAAATGTGAGTATACTGCTTTTCTCACATAGCACTGCATTGCATTGATCGGTGTGGTTCAATGGCAAATAATAATGTCAAAAGCCCTTGGATCCAGTTATCATCCAGGCAGTGCAGGGCAGGGGATGGATGTGCATCTAGGGCACATTACTGTACATAGATGGCAGGTCAGCATCGTCTCGGGGGGGATAGTGACTGCTTAGGGAAAAGTAAAGAGACTGACATACAGGCAGGGTGAGAACAGGGAGTGCTGTGGAAAGAGGGCTTCAGAGATGTGTGGGAGTGGGCCTTTGTTTGACTGCCAGAGACTGTAGGGGGAGAAAAAAGGGAGTGTAATATTAGAGAAAAGAAAACCCGAAGCAAAAGGTATAAAGTGTGTGTCCTTATAAAGTCAGAGAGTGGGAGAAGGACACAGAAGACGGAGGTACAGAGAGAGAAGGGATAGAGGAAGGGATTGAAAAATGGAACAGACAGGTAAGTGTGGGGTGGGGGTTGGGGGGGTACCGCCAGAGAGTCAGAGGCAGGGAGTAAAGAATGTGGGATTGGCTGGTCGGGTAAAGGGAGCTTTGGACCCTATAAAGTCACATTACTGCAGGCTCATAACGCAGGGAAGCTGCTGCCTCCACAGATATGAGCAGTGGCTTTGGTACATGAATAATTCAGCCGGCAAGAAGGACACAGGGATCCACGGATACAGTGGCATACGGATGGGCCTTTGCAAAGGCCCTGAGAGACATAAGGCAGCAAGGAAAAGCACAAGTTAATCCACATCGTCGAAAGATCTGACCTTACACCCCCATAAGATCAGAACTAGCGGAAGCAACTGCATCGTTGTAAACCCTATCTATCCTTGTACCTCTTTTCTGCACTCTGTACAGTATCTAGGCCTCATTAGGCAGTGCGAAATGTGCATCATGTTTTACAAGAGGTTTGTTAGCATGGAAATGCATGCAAAGCCCCACTGTGGGACAGAAGATTTTATTAATCCGGTGAGGAGAGAGTTAACGTGAGAGTTCCTCGGCATGCATTAGATAGCGGCTGTACTAATGGGAGGCAGGCTGCTAGGAACCTGGCCGACAGGGATTAGATAGAGAAGTGATCACAGGGAAGACTTCATCAGAAATGCTGAGGCACCAGGCAGCTCATTACTACTGTAGCAGCACAGCCTCAGCCCAGTGGTCCTGCTCTGCTCTCTGCAGCACCACACACACAGCAGCAGGCTGACACACACAGGCAGGCTGCAAATACAGTAAAAATGCAAACGCAAACGCAAACACACACACACACACACACACCCACACACGCATACACACACACATACATACATACATACACACACATACATACACACACACACACTCCCATACAATTAAACCTACTGTTCATACACAAACCCACACATGCAAGCATCTGTTACAAGCAGAACTGGTTCTCATTCATTATGAAAAGTGCACATTACACCTTTATGTACTGTAAATATAGATTCTTGGCCTATGATGCCGTGAGCACTAAAGCTAGGATTCAAGTGCTCAGATACGAACTACAAAAGATGTAAAGCACACATACATCATCATCGTCAATTAGACTTGACACACACACACAATTTACATTTCATGCTGAAATATGCGGATGAATCAAAATACATTTTAAATACATTTTCAGTGAATTGAGGTCGAACAGTCTTGGATCATCTGAGGACAACCACTATAAAAACATCTTTTTTTTGTGTGTGTGATTTTGAATCTCATCTCGGGAACTATGCCTTCTTGTTAGAAGGGCCTGCCCTGCTCTAGTGGCCAGTGATGGCTTCTCATTTACCTCTCACAGCGCTGGTTCCATCCATTGCCTCAGCAGAAACACTGAATTGAACTCCAGTTACATCATACATCAGCCCCCCATACACTACTCATGAGTATTTACAGAATTCTTTGGGAGACTTTATTTTTCTATCTACCAAGAAAATCTTTCTCTTTAAAGCAAGAGGTCTCTTTCTTTTTAGATTTCTTTGTTTGGATAGTGGTGTTTTGGAAATACCTTTAAAAGGATGATCTTCAGTAAACCAACCATCGCCCACATATTGTCAAACGACATGGCCACTGTGTATTAATTTGAAAAGAAACTCGGGTAACTTGGGCTATATCTAGAAAAAATGAGTCAACATAGTTTCCCTTCCAAAGTTTGACTAACAAAGACAGAACCAGAGACAGCAGGGTATGATTGCATCTGTTTTACATCAACACCTTTTACATTTGTAAAATGTTAATTTGTTTGCTTTCTGTGACCAAGACAGTGTGAAGACAACAGGATGTTCATCTTTGAAAGCACCACAGCTAGGAAAGCTCTTTTGTCTCCTCCGGATGACAACAGGTTCATCATGGCAATTGCCCATCTCCTGCTCAAAAGAAGAAATGATTGCCAAAAAGAAGTGATAGCGGGGGTTGTGTGCTGTGCGAGTGGGTTCACAAGAGACAGCTTAGCACTGATGTGGCAGAGGAGGATTGGCAGTACGCAACAGAAAAGAGGGATCTTTTTCTGCTGGTGTGTTGACAGACTTTCATATTCAGCCATGCTTCTGCATTAGGGAGGCCAATAAGAACAAATGTGTTAGCATTTATCATATACACAAATACACAGAAAACCACGCCAGACAGCCAAACAGAGAGTAGACATTAGCCATCATGCTTGTCACAACTTGGCCAGACAGACTGCGGGCATAAAAAGATCACAGTCTGTAAGACGCCATATCCAGACTGAGAAGTCAGTCGCAATTTGTGTGATAAATAAAAGACAGATGGTTCAAACAAGTGAGGGAAATGTTAACTTTGCACAAACAGCAGCAAAGATGGCACTATAACACAAAGTCCAGACCAGCTTCTGCTGGAATGTTTGAAGGCATACAGAGTTGCAAGTGTAAATGTACAGCTTCCCAAAAACACACGTCAGCACAAGATTCTACCTAGAGCATTTTTAGCCATGCTTGCGGCATTGCTCCAGGGATGGTAATGTCATTCGGTCGGTCCGTCGGTCCAACCACTTCAATCCTGATAGAAATAACTCAAAATGTATAACATTGCTTGCCATGAATCCCTTTTGTAAAGACATTCATGGTCCACAGAGTGATACTGACTTTGATGATTCCCTGACTTTTCCTGAGGATGAGTAGTAGTAGTCAAATATCTTCTAATGAATTCCTCTGACTATTTCTTCTAGTGCCACCAGCAGGTCAAACTTATCATTTATTCAATGAAATATCTCAACATGTACTTGATTGGCACAAAATGTTGTGCAGACCTTCACAGCAGACATTGTATCCTACTGATTGAGTTGATCCCCTGACTTTTCCTGCAGCGCCACCAGCTAGTTGACATCTTTGGTTGGCGTCGAAATTTCTCAACAACTATTGGGTGGATTGCTGTTAAATGTCGTGGTCCCCTGAGGATGAACTTGGATTAACTTACCTTTGATCTACTGCCATCCTCAAGTCAACATTTGTCAAATATTTTTGTTTATGCATGCAAAACTAATAAGAACATGTTTGCATGCTGACACACTCAAAGTAAGATGGTGAACATGGCAACTGTAGACTCCTAATCTTGTTTAAAGCTGAATTCACATTTCTAAAGATACTCAAAGAGTAGTAAAGTAGTATTAAATTAAGGATGCATTCAATAGAATTTAACTGTATCAATCTACGCGCAACAAAAATGTAACTAAACACATTTTTCATATCAAATCCCGTACCAACGACAGACACCATCATCCAAGCTCTTTATATACAGAGAATCGTTCTTATTGTAGCCCCGTACACACTGTTTCAGCATGTGGAGAAACAAAAAACTTGACAGACAAGGGGCGGGATGTATAAAATAAAAATAAAAACCATGCAGATGCCTTTTCCCATACATGAACTAGTATTTAAAAGGAAGAGTTTGTGGTGAGAATGTGCACAACTCAAGTTTACTTCAGACCATGCGTACACATTGTTTTAGTTGAGATAGCTGCGGGTGAAATGATAAAGTGGACATATCAGTTGAGAGACATGACCTTATAGTAAAATAGTGTTTGTTTAGGTTTTTTGCCATTTCACCGATCATATGAGGTTGTAAAATGTCACTCAAAGACGCATTGACAACTGAATTTAAATTATTTGAGTATTCATTTTTACTAACTTTTAATTAAATTTTTAGCCATCATTTCTGTTAATATTTTTATTTTATCCTGAATTGTGAATCACTTTAATTCTGTTTCAATATGAGCTCTGTAAATAATCATTGATCATCTTCTAACAATGATTACTGAGGCATCACTGCAGTGATGGTTTACAGGTACAATGATGAATAATGAATTAGTGATATGGGGGCTATTAATAGCCACAGCCGTGCGTAATGATCATGCGTAATGACAGAGCTCAATGCAACACAATCAGTGGAAGAGCACTTCTTCTTTGCTGTTTTTCACATTGACAGGTCTAATGAGTGGTGGGGCAGGCGCAAGTATCGATATGCAAACAGATTGATGGCGAATGATGGGAGTGGCTCGTGCACGTGCGCCCGGTTCCACAATGATTGAGATCAATAAAACAGCGCCCCTGTTTGGGGGAGGGATTTAGCAAACAAATCAATTGATTTCACGGAAAGAGTGTCCAGTGTGTCCTGAGGACGTCTCCAAAGCCTTCAAAAGACCTGTTGATTTTCACTACATAAACTGGCACGCTGTGTTGAAATGAATGATCCATTTGATGTGCATAAGAGCACAGATATGGGCATCTTTGTTGTGCAGCAGCCTGATGTGTTTGTGCATGATTTAATCAAGTTAATCACAGTGGATCTGGCATGCATAACTAGACCTTGACAATGTGTGTCACTCCAATTAGATGCTGTAGAAGGGAATAATACCTGTCACCTTCAAATGGCTGTAAAGGGAGTTCATCAATTGAACACGAAAGTGGATGAGAGATGCTGACAAGAATAGACATGAATCTTTACTCAGCCTTCCTGGCATTATTGCCATAATTGCTGGAAAATTGTATTTTTGCTGTGCATTTAGATGCACCTACTGGTTGATGAATGTATAGTGAAAATAAAACTGACAAGCTAAATATACATAGAAAGGGTTTGCGTTACTTTGGAGGGTTTTGTATGGGTACGTTTCCATCAATTAAAAAAAAGCAAAGAACACAAATGCAACATACGTAATTCTCCATTGACTTGGACCAGGCAGACTGGCAGCGCATGCCACAAAGTGCTGTGAATATGGACACCAAGATTGTAGTGAATTGCCAATGATGCACCCCCCGTTGTGCAGCTCTTCTACTTCAGCACATGTGAGTCACCGAAATGCCAAACAGCCGCAGGAAGAGAGAAACCTCACTGCTCCAGAAAAATGCTACTTCAACAGTGCAAAGCTGTGCCTTGTACCATATACCAGAATAAAAAATAACCCTTAGCCACAGTGTGTCAATAACAGAATAAATGAAATTAACTAACTCCTAATAAGGAGCTGATGATAAGCCCTGCTTCTCAAGATGTACTTAATTTACAGTAGCTCCCTGCTAGTTGTTGCAGGCATTGCAGCATCTTCATCTTTGGTTAAGATGCTTTTAAAGTCACTCATTAAAATTGAAGAAATTGCAGAAGATTGGTTAAAGGCCTGTTTAGGCTCCATTTCCTCAGGTAACATCCAAATTCCTACTAGCCTAAACATACTGTTAGGAAGTAAATTTCTTCTTCAATTAATTAAATCTTGCTAAAGTATTTGGACATTGGGGTTGTGATCATCTTTAAACTATATTAAGAAATAATTTAATAAAGAGGAACATTTGTTCCAGAGTCTGATTATGAAGGTAATTGTACTTGGAGATCCTGCACCTGATATAAAGACAAAAATTAGAAGAAAGTATTACTAAAAAGAGCTCACTGTGATCCTGAAAATGAGTTCACGTAGGTGAGTATTAAGTTTACACATCTCACTTCCACCTCTAAAACCATGTCACATATTCTTATTTTCTTGTTTATTGCCATTGTTTGTTACATTCCACATCACCGCAGTAAATCCAAAGGGATGTCCTCACAGCGTGACTGTGTTAAATAAAAACCTGAGCGCTATGCCCAGAGAGGTGGGCTGCTGTCAGCGTCTTCTGCTTGACATGCAGAAGGCGAAGGATTGGAAGAAACTGGGGAAATTTAGCCGAAGCAATCCTCAATCACAAATTCAGTGAATCATTAATGTATCCTTTTGCAGTCAAGACTGCTTTTCATTTCAATTTATTTCTATTTAGACACCACGTTTCATGTAAAAATAATCACAGAAATAACCAATAACAGAAATAATCTTATTCATAACTATGGGAGCGAGGTAGATTGAGGTAGGACCTGCGTTACTTTATTGGCAGAGCTGAAGTGAACAGTCTGCTTTCCGTCACTTCCTTGCCTTACTACCTTAACCAACATCTGTAAAATAGTAAACCAGATACTGTGAACATTTTGGAAGAATGTGGCATGTGTAAACAGAGTGGTCACAAGTAATTTCATACGGTTTTATTAGTAAGTAATATAGATTCCGGGATTTGCTGATGCTGTAAATTGTCAGTAATGTGTTAGATTTTTGGAGGCATCGTGCTCCTAATTTAACAAAACATCTGTGATGGGAGGTACCCACACACCGTCATCACCATTTACACCATAACCATTTTTCTACACTGGTACCTCTCATAGCAAGAAGTCTTGCAAGACCTCACCTGTAAATATTGGCCAGAACACAAATAAATGCAGACTCATGTGCACACTCAGGGAATGATACACAGTGAAGTGACGGTGGGACATTGTCACCATTTGCAGCTGTTCAAACATGTCATCTCCTCTCTTGTTGGGGGCTTCACATGTAATTGCACAGCTGTCACACTGTAATCACTCTAATCTCTGGTAAATCACAAGGAAAATAGCATGGGCCACTCACTCATTAAGAGGCATGCCTCCTCTTCATCTGCCGTGTGTTTGTTTTACAAACCTGGAGAGATAATCTCCTTGTCTGTTATGGGATAAAAAAATCATCACTGGCATTCTGAAAAGAGGTAAATGTAAACACACCCACTGCAAGTGACAGCTTGCGCAGAAAATCTAATGTTAGTGTAGGAATCAGCAGTTCCATGCAAGATGTCTGCTGGGGATTGTTAATCTTATGAATTAACCTGTGGTCAGGTTGAGTCAATGCAGTGTCCACTTTTTGATGGTTGAGAGACTTTGCACAGTTGGAGCATGAAAGAAGAGAGCTGTCAAATTGCATTGATTAAATGCCATCTGATGTGACAAATTAAAAGGGAGGGAATTAAAATGAAAGTTTGCTGTGATATGCTTCAGTATAAAATGACAACTCACAAAAAAACACTGATACTCACATGTGCAAAGACCCCAGAATAAAATAATGACATCACAAAGTGTCATTGATGCAAAGCACCTAAAATGAGGCCCAGCCGATATATCATTCCACTGGACTGAAACCTGCAGTTCCAGTTTAATCTGCACTTTGTGATGATCTATTATATAGTTTTTTCCTGCTTGAGTTTAGTATGTGCCCATTTCTGCCAATACATTCTGTATATTTTCATTCATTCAATAAGTGACATCCACACTGACATGGCTCAGCCGAGCGGCAATGTCCGGGTCTGAAACATCACGCCAAAGCAGAAGTGCCAAAAAATGCAGTTTCTTGAATGGTCCACTCGAGGCCGCCTCCAAGTCAATCCCCATATACCCCCATGCTAAAATGCCCAACCTTTCAGCAGAAATAAACATGTTTACAGCCTAGTACAAACAAGTTTTTATCTCTATCTAACTAATTCCCCCATTCAAATCAACTGTACAGGGGGTGAAGTTTTATATAACTCACATGTTTAAATTATAGTAAGGCTTAAAGTTAAGCATAATCAAGAGCGTGGCCACCTCGAGAGACAGGTGGGTGCCATCATAGGTACAATCAAAATTGAGGTGTAGCAATGCGTACCCGTGGCACAGTGTACTTTTAAATACCTGTGAACTTTTTTAAGTTCACGCCCAAAACATTTTTAAACGTTTTTTAACGTTTTGGGCGTTGTCCATGTTTTCGTCCTACAACTCTGACCATAGACCATAGACCACAAGAGGACGTAGCCCCTGGGTCTAAAAAGTGAAGCCAATGCGGAGGTGCCTTAAACCTGCATTCTTTCTAATGGCCAGCAGGGGACGACTTGACTGGCTCCAAAAAACCAAGATGGCGACAGCCAAAATGCCAAACTCAAGGCTTCAAAAGGGTAGTCCACAAACCAATGGGTGACGTCACAGTGGCTATGTCTACTTCTCTTATACAGTCTATGAGCTCAACACATTATACTTCACAAGCACGACACAATCATACCAATTATTGTCATTCAAGTTTGTTTATTTGGGGAGAGCGTTTAAACACTGTTTTGCTGTGGGAAATCCACTGAAATCCTAAATCTTGTATTATTTTCTGCTTCGTGTAGTGCATTTGGTAAAAACGACTGCCTGGTTAGGGTTCATGAGCTAGGTTTTTAAGTTCTTGTATCTTTTGTATGTGGTTTTATTTTCATTGATTTACATGATTGTAACACCACACTGATGTCAAACCGCTACAACCAAGAGGTAAGAAAATTAACTGAAGCAGCAGTTTAGAACTGAAAATGTAGACGATTCAATGTATTCTGAAGTAACAGAAATGTTTAATTTGTAATAATTAATACATTTCTAAAAAGAAGGATAATTTATTAAATCTACAAGCTCAACAAGAGAAAAAGCATGAAAAGCTAAATGTAAGTGAGTGAATTTTTTTGTGAATTTGTGATTTACAAGCCTGTAAAAATGAATAACTAAATATTTCTTAGCATATTAGATCAACTTTTATCTATATGTGATATATTTCTATCATCAATTGGTTAAAAAAACAAAAATGCATATTCAGACTAGTATGGGTGAAAATACAAAAATAACCTTAATATTGCTCACTGTGTATTGAGTTTGTGGATGGATTGCCAGTGGCAATGCAGAGAATGAAGATATTTTTGATGGTCTTACTCCAGGAATTTTCTGCAGAAGAGAGGATTAAACGATGGTGAGGTTTTAAGGCCACATACCTGCAGGGCCTCTAAGAAGTTAATCAAATGTGTTGGAGAAGTTTATTTATATGTGCTGGTGTGATGTATGCATTTTGAATGGCAATGCTGTCACTCTAAACAACCCATGGCTGTATGAGTGCAACTTACTTTTAACAGCTGGTGTGTATTCCCCATACATTTGTATAATTTCACTCCTCACCATAGAAAAAAAGCATACTCTTCAAAGGGGGTTGTGTAAATTGATTGGGTAAGAGCTCATTCTATTCCCCCACCCCTGCAATGTGAACACCAGTGCTATGCATCAGAAATAGACCCTTCTTTTCAGAAGTATGGAGGGAGGAAATGGGGGGTAGAGGAGAGAAAAAAAAAATGCATGTATTCAAACTGGAGGCCTTGCTGAATTGATGGGCACCAGGCGTGGAGCTTTTCTGCAGGGAAATTATTTGCATAATGGGAAAGTGGTTGGAGTTGGAGCTGAGAGCTCTCCTCTTGTGGGGACAGTCAGTAAAGTGGAAGGAGAGAGATATCAGACAGAAGACCAATACCAAGGTGCTCTGAGAGGGAGATGTATGCCCGCGATATGCTCTTTTGCTTACTGTCACCTGCCCATTTCATCAGCAAAACAATTTACCAACAATCTCTCAGACGTCCAAAGCCAATATGTACTCATGCATTTGCTTTTGAAAAGACTGCAGCAGAATTGCTCCATTTTCATTCCGCTAATGAATCTTGCACAATAGTTTCCAGTCAACTTGCTATGATAAAAAGAAGGCTGATTGATTTGAAAATTGAAATTCAGCCAAATTAAATTTTTGAATAATGCATCTGGGGAAACTGAAGCAAGCTTAAGCAAGTTTAAGCTTCAATCAAACATGCAGGTTCACTCTATTATACTATAAAATTCTGTTCACACTTCATGTTCACTCAACCATAGGTCCAAATAGTGATCCGTAGACATTCCTGCTTTAATAAATACGTGAGACCTGAATTTATATGGCTAATATTTGTGCACATACATTACAGTGGTGCTTATGAAAAACAGCTTGAAAGATATGGTGGATACGGAGGACAAAAGTATATAGACTGCAGCACTGAAAATGTGTCTTACTGCATGATTTATAAGCCTTTGGCTGTTTTATGCAGTCTTATGATGTATGTGTGCACTTACCAGAAAGGAGGTGTATGTAGTGTAGGCTAGGAATTGAGGATCGAAGTGAATGATGCTTCAGTCATACATTTTTCAAAGGTTTGGAGGTGCTTGGTGGTTTACTGTTGCCTGGAAAGAATATCAACTGCTTTGCAGATGCAGGAAGGAAAACAGCAGAGGAGCATACTTTTTCTGGAATTGTAGAAAGTAAAAAAAACTGCTGCTCGCTTTATTTCTTGCAGTGTGGCAAATTTGCAATGCAAGTATTATGGGATTTGAATCCAAAACATGATGTCCACTGTTTGACTAATGTAATACCTTATCTTAGGAAATGATAGTTGGCATTCAAGTGTTGACTACTGAATATTAATGGCTGCAAAGCCTGCCAGCTAGTTCAGGCAGGAAACTTGAGTAGCGCTGCATCCTGAATCAGCTGTTGCTTTAAGCTGAGCTTATGTACTGTCAACAACTACTGGACAGTCAATTTAAGATGTCAAACTTGGTATTCATTATGTGCAGCTGTTATTCCCACTGCTGCTGCAGTAGTATCTGTGCATGTCCCAATTTACTCATTACCACAATCATGTTGTTTATTCTACGCCTCACCTGACTATTGCTATGTAATGCATTTATTGGTTATGTAAGTTGTTTTGCAGCTAAATACTGTTTGTTTATATGTTAAGCATTAATAGTTTGGCAGTGATTGCCAGGTTTATTCTGAAATTAGAAGTAACGTAAAATATGGATGAGATGCTGACATACTGCTTGTTGCAACATGCTGTTACACAGTGGCTGGGTATTTTTAATGGTACTGAATAGTTTTGCATCCTGTCCAGTTTTTACAGAGGACACTCCTGCAGCCTTTTCGCTGCTCTCTGGTGTTAGCAAATGCGTTGCTGTCGATTAAAGAAAAAAAGAAAGAGCAAGTTCATTTGACCTGAGCACTCTAGTTTGTTTCCTAATGCCTGTTTTAATCAGCGGGTGGCTGGTTCTCCACCGTTAATCAACACAATTAGTTTCAACCCAAAGTCCTGTCTGCTCACAAACAAGTGGATTATATATGCTGGGCTAGGTGCTGAATATTATGTTGCTTTTAATTTGCTGCATTCCTCTGGAAGTCAGGTGAACTCACATTAAGGACAAAAGCAGAATATCTTACTTTTCATTAATGGCTTTGATCTTCATAGCTCAGGATATAGGCTAAGTTAAGGGGAACCTTTTCATGAAAAAGGTTTGAGCAGAGAAGGTGTGCAGAACGCTCAAACTGCACATCAACAAGCATCTGCAGCTCTTCATCTAATCCCTTCACTTTTGGCTGCATGTTCGGTCATCATTTCTCTCTTGAAACGTTTACAAAAGATCTGCCAACACAAAAGCGCTGAATTGGTCCAAATGGCTATAGATGGATTTTTGGTCTTGCTATAAAAACTGCACTAGTAAATGCTACCCTGCCAATGTTCATCTCAATGTAACAAGTCTTTCAGTGCAATGGTGTGGTTCATTGAAGTATTTTTTTAATAGTTTTTGGACAACAATTCCAGAGAGGAATAAACTATATCAGGCTTCAGCTACACAGAATACATTCATTGTTGGTTTTAGTGTTCCCATGGGATTTGTTGATAATAAGAACTAAAACTACCGACTTGCGTTTGTATGACTCTGCCAACCAATCAAGTTGCAGTTTACATCCATGTCTGTCCAGACTCATAATATATGTAGTGAAGACTTTGATGTAATTTAATAAAAACAAGGTATGTGGTGTATTTTTTTGCAAAATGGAAGTTACCACTATATTGACATGTATGATTCCAGTGAATAGTTTACAGTGAGAAACATGCCGTCTTCACTTACAGACAATTTTTATAGGAGGAGTATAGAGGACTGATAGAGAGCTTCATCACATGGTGCAACGACACTTACTTGTAGCTCAATATCAGCAAAACCAATGAGCTTGTGGTGGACTACCAGAGGAACAGGACAACAGTCCTCGTTGTCATCCAGGAAGTGGAAGTGAAGAGTACATCATCATACAAGCACCTTGGGGTCCAAATCAATAAAAATTGGACTGGACTCACAACACTGAAGCCCTCTTCAGGCAGGGACAGAGCGGACTGTTCTTCCTGAGGGGACTCAGATTCTTCGGTGTGAAACAGGACCCTGCAGATCTCCTAACAGTTTGTAGTAACCAGTGCTCTGTTCTTCACAGTGGTGTGCTGGGGTGACGGCATCAAGGCTTGGGGGTCGGCAGTCTCAACAAGTTCACATGTTAAGGAAGGCCAGCTAGGTGATCAGGTATGAACTGGACAGTGTGGAGGCAGTGGCGGAGAGAAGAATGAGGTATAATATCAAAGCCATCCTGGCATGTAGTCTTTGTCTCTGTTTTGTTTCTTTTTTACTACCTGTGTGAATGATGTGCTTGAGCTTTGCTCTTGTGAGTCTTTGCAGTCCGTGCTCTTCCAGGTCTTGATGGTGGAGCAGGGGTCGTGTGCCTAAGGTCTGTTGGTGACACCTGGGGTTGCTCATCGTCCTCCCGGATCCATTCTTAATAAATATCTACAATTTATCTGTAATTTTGTGATTGGCGGGACCTGTACGATTTTGGATCCACATTTTATATGGTCAATTGGGTCCAGCTCCGGGTCGGGTCCCATTCTATTGCTGCAGGTCTCAGGTCAGTTTAACATTATGTGTAATACCCGAGTGGATGGATATAGATGGGTCCCATTTAGTTCCGGGTAGTACATTTTCAGGGTCTTTTTGGGTTCTGGCACAAATCAACTCGACAGATGGGTGGACGGACGGATGGGCAAATGGATGGACAACTGGAAAATGTAATTCCTTCAGTGATTTATCCAGCTGATTACAGCATGCAGTGCGCACCAACAATCACCAGGTAACACATGTAACAGTGAACAAAGCAGCTGTAAGCGCTGTGAAAGACTCCTCATACAGTAACTGATATTTTGATGTAACAGAGCGAGACAGGGGGAGGCAACCCTGTCTCCTAAAAATTACATTCCCATACAACTACTTTAATGAATAGATTCATTTATTATTCGTATGCATCTTGTATCGGTCACACTTTATTATAACAGTACACTAATAAGACGTAACGAGCCGTACTTTGCATCAATTTACAAAAATTTGAAATAATATGTTTATTAGACAGTAAACATACCCCATTCCCCCTATCTACATACCATACACCTTAATTATGCGATAATTAGAAACCACATATAATGCTGTATTAGATCCAAAATATATTATACTTAGACACAGGGCCAGGACAAAAGTATCGGGGACGGTTGCAACACGGACCTTTTCTCTTGTAACACTCCACAGCCAAAAATCTGCTGAATCCTATCAGACTTACAGAAGAACTACAGTGGGAAAAGAGGAGACGCAGAGCAGAGGTCAGCTCGTGGGAGAGAGTGCTGTGCTGAGACTGTCGGAAACCATTCCTGGGAAAGGGAAGAAATATTACCACGGTTCATTTCTTCACTTTTCTCAGACTGGCCACCACCTTACAGGCCAAGAAAACCCGCGTGGATGGCACCCTGGGGAAAACGAAAGCGTGAGTTGCCCCCCTCCGCAAAAGAGCAAGCGGAGCTGTTTAACACAAAGGTGCTGAAATGTGCTGATGCGACGCTCACCATCTACTGGCGAAAGCCGAGGAAGAATGTGTGCACTCTGAGCTCCATGCACACAAGCTTGGGGCCGAAGGCATAGCCAGGGTCCATAACGTACTGTAACAACACTAAGTACGACATGGACGTCCTACATCAGATGGCAAGGGCTTACTTGGAGAATGGCGGAACACATGGCTGTATACTAAAAACATCTTCGACCTGGCTGGGATCAATGCCCACATCCTCTTCAAGGGGTGCAGTGGCAGTTGGCACAAGGTCCCGGTCAGCAGCAGAAGCAACCACCGCTGCAGACACCAAAACAGAGGCTGTGCCAGGTTCGCTGCAGTCAAAATAAAACGTACAACACCTGCTGCAAATGCCCCAAACCTGTGTGTGGGAATTGTGCAAGGAGAGCAGAGGTCACTTGCATTGACTGTGAAACTTACAGGCACAGTTCATCCCAGAAAATGGTGGATTGCACTCGGCTTGGGATGCTCAAAGCGCCAAAATAAAATACATCCGAAAAACTCAACAGCGATGTCTCTTTTCAGAAATCATGACCCGGTTACTCATGATAATCCACAGACATTGTTGTGAGCAGTTTCATGTAGGAACTATTTACAGCCAACCGTATCCCGTCCTTGACGTGTTTTTTTGGGGGGGCGCTTTGAGCACCACAAGTCAAGTGCCATCTACTTCCATTATATTAGAGAGAAGGCAGACATCTCTGCAGTCGATATCTCCAAAACCCTGCATCTCACACCAAAACAATCTAGATAGAGAAATAACACTACAGATAAGAGGAAAAATATGTATTTTTGATTGTGGGGTAAACTTAGTTCACAGAAGAGCTGTTTAAATTATATATCAGTCAAAATGAAAAGTCTTTCTTAAGCATACATAGATCCGGTTCCACAGCTCCACTTTCTGTAGAGTCAACCAGCGAAAATACGGACAGCGCCACTCGGCCATTGCTGACCACATTGTGGTCAATGTTGTCTATAGTAAAATCTTGTTCAAGCACTCTGCTGCCCCCTAACATCTAACAATATGAAGTGCAGCCCCCCTCTTTCACCGCTGCGACATCACTGTGGTAATGCGGCAGCAATCCTGACAAATGAAACAAGTGACATCTGTAGTAAATTTCAGACACAAAGGCAATTCAAAGAGTTTTACATAATGCATTAAAAACATAAGTAGGAAAAACAGCATAAAACATTGAAATGCAAATTAAACAGACAAGCAGCAATACTTTTTAGTGTATGCTCTGACATATAGGAAGCCAGTAAAGAAACCTGAGAACTAACCTAACTACTACTAACTAAACTAATCTAACCTGCAGGAAATTAAAGCATGGATTTGTTTCTCTAAATCCTGCCCGGACATGAATGATTTTTGATTTTAAGATAGAATGCAGACTTTTGTAATTGTCAGCCTTCCTTTGAAACAATACTATACCATTAGTTATACAACCACATGCAGTATATTTTATCAATTGTGTTATGTATGTACTTCAAGTTCAAAAGTTCTAACCACATTGAACATCATGCTTCACCCACATGTAAGTTTCAGTGATAATCATAAACATCACCCTATCACACATTTACCTGAGGGACTCTTATGTTTTGAAAATGTGGGAGCGTCGACATGTGACAAGACTGTATTCAGTCTCTTGTCAGCACATGTCAGCATCTTGTCACAGGGGCCCGTCAATGAACTGAAATGACTGTTGTAGTAACCTGATTTTTTCTATTTATTTATGGCATTTTACAGTGAGCAAACATATCACTTGTAGGATATGCTTACAAAACATGTTACTTACTTTTGTCACTGGCTTGTCTTATAACAGGATAAGCAGTGGTAATATTTATAGAATGGCTGGCATTTGATCAGCACCGGACTAATACAGATTTCAGTTGTCTTTGTTGAGTATTGTGTTGTGTTTACAGATCAATCAGGAGTCCGGTGTCTCTCTGTGAGACTGACAGTGAATTCCCACCCCTGTCAACATCACTCACTCTTATTGTAGAAGGGATTCAGCTGTTGCACAGTGTTTCTATGCATCTGGACATGATGTGGTCCAGGTCAATGAGAGGCAAAAATACAAAATTGGATGTACTACAATTCTTTTTTAAATTTATTTTTATATGTTGATTCATTTGTGGGTTTGTTGAATGAAAACTGAAAACCATGGCCTTCTCAAACCGAAACCAACAGCAGAAATGATGCAATTGCAACCAGCTCACACCCGGAGAGGATGTGAGGAAAAAGGAAATCTTTTGCCCTAAATTACAATTTCAGTTTTTCATATTTCCCCTCACATAGAGGTTACATTTAGCTACACAACAGCATCCTTATATCAAGGACACATCAGCAGAGCAGGTTCCAGACACACAAGCTTGTTCTGAGCCCATACAGAGTTTGGAGGAAAACAAATGAATTTCTGAACTACTTTGGACTTGAGTGGCAAATATCATTAAAAACGTGAAGTTTCATGTTGTGTAAGCTACACACCGCTTTCCTTTTCACTCTTGCTCTCTCTCTTTTGGAATCTCTGCAGATTCCTGTACTTGTACAGACATATACAGAGAGAGAGAGAGATAGAGGGGGATACTGTATATATTCTGAGCAAGACATGACCACAGCAGTAGTACAGTGGCTAAGTATTAATTCCCCACTTACTTTCCTCAACAGCCACATCAGAGATTTGGAGTCTAATGATTTCTGCTGCAGCAGAATAATAAGATCTTTCTTCACGCCACCCTTTGAAGTGAAAGAGCCAGATCGTCAGGGTAAAGACTGCCACTTATGATGTGCCTTAGGTACAAATGAGAAGCATTAGTTTGCTGGACCCTCACATGAATATCAAGTGCATGAACTGGACTCAGCCGCACCAGTCAATACCCAATAGTATGAGAGAATAGTGTGAAATGACAATTGAGTAATTTAAATTATCTTATAATTTTTTTTTTAATGCCTACCAAACCTTCAAACTGGTTTTCTCCACTGAACGGTGACTGGTTTCAGTGATACCTCTACAGCACCAGCTTTAACAGCAGCAGTGACTGAGAATTTCGGGTTTGTGCAATCTTTTAAATATACCTTGACATCTGAATTCCTAAATTAATTGGTCTGGATTATAGAAATGTTTATTTGTGCTTCTAAGCACATTTTTATAGCCAGACTGTTGTATTTCCAAGAAGAGTCTTTATATCATGTTCATTAGTAAGGGGATGCTATGTAATATTTGCTAACATTCCTTTGAAAAATGTCTGAATGTTCTATAATTGCATCATGAGTTATTACGTTAGTGATCGTTTTTCAATGCAGAATCTAAGATGCAGTTTCCATTTCATGTATATTATTTACTGGCTGACTGATAACTAAATTGGATTGAATGTTTAATATGGTTAGAGACAACACATCACTAATCTGTAATGATCTGAAGAAAAGTCAATTGGTCTGGCAACAGATCTGACAAGATTTTATTTGTGCAGGTAAAGCATAGTTCTAATACTACTACTACTAATAATAATAATAAAAATAATAATAATAATAATAATAAATGTGTTTTTTATTTGTAATATATTACAGTTCTGGACAGGTTTTAGTGTTGTATCTCCACATCGTTGACAGCAATGCTGAAGTGAACACTGTCACAGTGTGGTGTGATTTCTTTGGTCTGTCACCTCCACATGAACACTGTGTCTGCAAACATTACAAAATGACAACTGTAAATGATTCACCAGCTCAAGTCTGCTGTTTTCTGCACAGCGGGTTTGTTTGAAACTCAAGAGTTATGAGCCTAAATGCTATAAAACAACACTGTACAATTTTGGTTTTCAAAAGTCAAAGAAAAATCACAGTAAGGAGGAGTGGGGGATAAAATCCTCAATATCATAAAACCCAGTAAAATTGATTTGCAATATTCTCCACAAGGGACTAAAACAACCAGGATTATTAAAGGGATAAAATACAGGGTGCAGCCAAATTTCTGATGCTACCAAGCAGAGTTCTCTTCATAGCCTAGCAGAAATGTTTTGGCGATCTCTGGAATGAGCTGGGGATTGGCAATAAAGTTGTCAGAATTGCATGATCCGATGTCCAAAAGTTCCTGCAGGCTGAACAGTGTGTACACAAGACTGTTCTTAGTGAACAGATTTGAAACAAATAGGCAATTATACACTAATTTGCAGAATCGGGAGTTTTTGAGCCTGACAATGGGCACAGGACTCCATCTTGGTCAACCAGCAACAAAGAACATGTTTTCTTGCATTGTCCTTTCGAAAATGAGTAGTTGTGAAAGTTAGTATGGTATATTCTGTTATGATAAAGGAGTTAGGCAGACAGATGGTTGAATATTTAAAGGGATCCTGTTGTCTTTTTATGACAGTGGCAAAACAATAATACCACTTGGGAATGTTGGGGGGTGGGGTTGTTTTTAACCACTGAATATAAATTTTACTCTGAGTCATAATTTATGATTTTTAGTTTAGAGTTTAGAGTTCCGCTGTGACAACAGAGAATCTTGTGCACAGGTGTATTTGATAAAATGTTGTTTATTAATCATTAACAAGTTAAATGTAGAAATTAGATCATGATATTTCAGGTGATATCACCAATCCCTATAACAAATAACTTTTTATGACTGATGATTTCAAAGCCAACAAAAACCCAATTCATTTTGTGATTCTTCACAGCTTTTCTAACAGAATGCCTGATCCAAAGTATCCTTATTATGAGTATTCATAATATGTATCATGTGGCAAAACTCCACTAACATTAGTGCATTAGAACTTTTAACCCTGTTACCAGACAAAAGCACAGAATGTCTGCCTGCACATACTGTACCTAAACTATTGTTCCATTACTGACAATGGCTCAAGGATGAGGGTTCTGCACTGAATTATAATCGAACTTCAAGCATTTATATAACATGATGTCATTATGATAGCCTTGAAATAATTCTCCTTATTGGAACAAAATCATTTGAACCGAAGAATACCTTATTGAACTGCACATGAAAACACAACTAATGAAGACATTTACTTAGTTGTTTAGTTTTAGGCTGTTACCGGTGCAAAGTAATTATGAAGAGCTGTAACGTTTTGCCTAATCAGAATGCATGCATGTTAAAACCTTTATAGGACTGTGTGTTGCACGAAACAGCAATGATACTAATGATTATTGAGTTTATTGTCATATGCACGTTTTCGTTTTGCTTTCCACCTCCACAGACAGGTCAAAGAGCACAGTCTGGTAGAAAGGAGCTCACAGGGACTGTGTTTCACAAAAGCATTTCAACCCATTTCTCCCTTCTCGCCGCATGACTCCAGACTACATCATTCTAAAAACCTTTGTTCTTCCCCATTGCTAATGTTGGTCTCATTACATGCTGTTAAGCAGAGAGAGACAGCAAAAGACAGATGGGATAAGATATAACGGTCACGAGGTGGATTTGAACAGATGAGGCTGGGGGCTTGAGCCTGTTAGTGCACCTGGACAGCTTACAGTGTGATCACAACCAACCACTGCTATGAATGTAATGATGAGCTACAAGATCAGGCTGGTCACACAGAGATGTTTATTTAAATATTTTGGTCTGTTCAACAGCAGGGATATGCATGTAATGAAAAGACACATTTGCGTTATTGAGTCCAATCTGGCTTTACACATAGAGTAACAGATAGTCTCTCTGGCATAAAAATAATAACTTTTTTTTCGGATAACATAATTCCACATTCATATTATTTCTTGTGGGCTGGTAATGGAGATTGAATCGAAATATGAGAAAGGCAAAGCCTCCCTGTGCCACATCCCTCTCTCCTTCTTTCAACATTTCAGTCTACTAGCATCAATTTAATGCTTCGTCTATCTAATATTGTAATCCTATGAAATTTTCTGCTATTGTAAGTTTGCCCATCACCACCTCCGAGTCATGAAGCGCAGACCCACAAGTATATATTGCCACAGACTTAAACTTCAGACTCCACTACCTATTTTTCATTTATACAGTGCCAGACTTTTTGCTGTGTGTGTGTGTGTGGGTGAAAAGAGCAGTCAGGTCGAGGTTCAGTGTGTTGTGAATGATGCCTGATTCAATCCCCAGAGACATAAAAGGGTGCAGTCTTATGTGCACAACTGTACAGACAGAAAAGGCACATAAACATACTACACTTTCTCTGGCAGCACTTCCTGTCCCTTGGGAAGTGGCTACATGAGAATAAGTGAGTGTGAGTGTTTGCGTGCGTGTGTGTGTGTGTGTGGTTGTCGGGAGGTAAAGGCTGACATGGAGATATTCGACAGAAACCAAGCCAGAGCACAAACTGAAAACTAGTTCAGGTATAACAGGGTACAGTGGCAAATTACTATATCAGAGAGAGGTAGACACTCCTGGTTTTCCAGCTGGATGAATTAACTGGAATCTGTCTCTTTTATATGGAAAATAGGCCGCAAATTACCACCTGAGATGAGCTTTGAGCCAGTGAGCCAGGATGCAGCCTCCCGACTTTTAATATGCATTAGATAACCTGATTGTGACATTTTTATTAATAGGGAAACTGTCAGCACAGAGATACAGAATTCTTTATTTAATCACAGTTACATTACTATGGTGATTGTGTACCAAATGAAAAAAATGACAATAATCTAATTTTTATGACAACGGCATATTAATGTATGTCTGAAAGAAAGAAGCTATTATTGTGGCCTGTGTATATTCTCCCAGTAGGTTTGTATGTGGCTGTGCTGTCCTTGAGGGAATCGATTGCATGACATTGATATTCCTTTAGCATAAATAAAGTTACACAACAACTAAAGGCACACACTTGCCTCAGCAACAAAAACTTATAGCTCTCTGCTAACTTAAATCAATAACAGTTGACTTGATGAACAAGTGCTGCAAACATCTAAAAAATCTGAGTGCATTGATCTCAAGGAATCAAATAATTTTACACACATTTTCAGACAACCTCTCTTATGATAAAACACAAAACAAACAAAAAAAAAACACATGTAGCAAATGGCTCACAGAGTCAGCGTAGAACTCCTTATGTAAAATAAAAGCAGATTTATATGGCATAATGCTAATCAAGCAGGGTCCAAAATTAACTATTCGGTCTGCCAATGGCTGGTAAACTGAAACAACTTACCAGCCAACACATTCTTCAACCAGCCGTGAAACTGCATCAGATACAATGGAATTAAAAACAATGCCAACAACATCTAATCCCACATTTATTTTTTGAGTTTTTCATGGTCTTGAATCTTTTCATACATTGAGTTCAGACCACATGTAAGCGGGCCCTATTTGTCGCAGTACCTGCCGCAACCACTGCAGCTCACTGTATTGGCATTGCTGCCATAGGAAGCCAATCTGTCCTCACCCCCCTTATCTGTGAAGTGCCACTTCTAGGTACAATTTCTTTTTAACTGTACTTCCACCGTGCTCTTCAGTTTTTTTCTTTTTAGGTTGATCTGTTATCGCAATGTGCCGCCACATACTTCCAGACTCTCTTTGCGGTTAGCGCAAAATGTCTCCCTTGTGGTATCCGGCTGGTACTGGTAAATGAGCCGGGTGGCTAACTAGGTAAAGTAAGCGCGACTGTAGCGACGGTGGACGGCGAGGGTCAATAAAAGAATCGTGATACAATTACTGACGATAATGTGTTGCGTGCTGCCACCATTGTGAAGAGTCAAATAGCATTATTGTATTGAGTTGTATTGCATAATATTTTACAGTAATTGAGTCAGCCCCTGCAGAAAAAGACAAAAGTAGAGTGAGAACCACGTGTCAAGGCTGTTTCCTTACCGCAGTGGCCCGGGTTAGAGTTCGGCTCGAGGCCCTTTCCCTGTCTCTATCTACTATATTGTTAAGGTTTATTTTATGTATATATGCATATAGATAAATAAAAAACACACAGACAGGCCTCAAAAACGCCTCCCATTACAGAATAATGTTGTACACATACTGTAAATTGTCATTTAAATGTGAATTGATAACTGCCTTTTTAATTGTTTGTATCTACTGATTAATCATTGTTACCAGTGTTAATGTACAATATGTCAGAGAACCACTCTGCTGTTGGCACTATCCACTACAATAGAGCCAGGATCTTTAGGCTGGCAGATTTGGCCCAATTAACTTTTTTCTTTCTTGTCCTTTGATTGATTCTTATGTGGGAAAAACAAACAAACAGCATTTAATTCATTATATTTCATTAATCCTAAATGATAATGTCTATTTAAATGTTGTATTTATCACGCACTGGAGCCAATAAGAATATTTGACAATCATCCAATCACTTACTGCTACACTCATGGAAGCAACCTGCTGCTGGTTTTGTGCCAACAACAAAATAAAAATGGCATTGCCTACTTTAAAAAGAGAAAGATTTGTAGAAACCCCAAAATAGTGTAGAACAGAGAGCGATTTGGGGGTATGACGTCTATGGGTTTACTTTGCAGTGAGACAGCAGTGGAAGGATAACTAAAGGCTTTCAGGAGAACCAAACATTACTTGGACTTCATTCCTGTAGGACACATATTTGGATAAATAATTTTGTATCCACAGGCTGTAAAGTTGCCAAATTAAGTTGTACATTTAAAAAACAAAAACTGCCCTAACTAGAGGAGAAAAAAGGCTAAACTGCAAAGTGTTTGCAAACTTGTTTCAAGAAATAAAAGGTCTGAGAAGAAATAGGCTTTTTGATTTCCTGTGTGCAACCTGTGTGGGAAATTGAAAATCTGTAGCCTTGCAAGTGCTTAATTACCTAGCTCCATTGTAAACTAGTTGAAAAGAGAGAAACACAGCACCTGTGGATCACCACTGTACATTATACCCTTCTTTACTATTCCTGGCTATAATTGACATCTTAAACAGGAAGGGAAAAACGCAAATAAAACTAAATTGTTTCATTTGTTCTATTCAGCCTTAACATGCTGTATCTGTCTCCATTTCGCCAATGTATTTTCTGTCTGAATTTTGTATACTTTTGTTTTACTTTGACCTTAACCTGCACTTAATTCCAACCTGAACCTTAAAACCAAGTTTTAACCCTCAGTTGAAGGTGTCTCAGAAAGTGAGGACCGGTCAAAATGTCCTCACTTTCCAAAAATGTCCTTCCCACTCCCGTGGTCTAAAATTGGTAGCACAGACACAAACACACACACACACACACACAGACACAAACACACACGCTTTCTTCATATGAACAGTTTCACAGCTGGCAAAGGTAAATTGACGGCAAAATTCAAGTAGGGTTATAATGTTGAGGCTGAGGAAGGTTCATACTTCAGATGCTATTTATCCGCTTTTTCTGAGATCACAGAGGAGATAAGAGAATGTGCTGCAAAGTTGTTTTTGCTCCCTCTGCAGAAAAGTTATTCTTTATTGCCAGTTGTTCTGTTGTTAAATATTCTATGAAATCAGCTTGTGTGCATTCAATTGCAACAACAAATGTGATTGTGATTCAGGTGCCTCTCTCTCTGCTCCTGACACACACACACACACACACACACACACACACAAACTCACTCTACCATGCAGACAGCCCTTGCTCTCTCCTTGTTTCCAATTCAAATGGGAACTGTGTTGAGAGTCACTGCCAGAGGAAGAGGCTTCATTAATGCTTCAGGTTGATGACACTCTCTGATATCAATAATCAATCATGAAACTCCATGCTACGATCTAGTCAGTTAAGCACTGGTACAAATCAATACAATGATGAAGCGGCTTGTCCCTCGAGCACACCCTACTGCTTAGTCTGCTCTGTGGAGACTTTCCTCGACTGGACATTAATCCCACTGCGCCGGACGCCCCTCAGCTGGTCATTTTCTTAAAAAAAAAGTACAACCACATCTCACTTCTGCTGGTGCTGCCGCATGTAGCCATTGTTGGCTCGGCACACAGCTGGAAGTTTCCGCAGTGTCCTGCAACATCTTCAGCATGATAAACAATAGCCTGTTCAAAATAAAACCACTGATAGAGGATACATATGGAGGCGATAGACGATATACTGTAATGTTGCTAGTCTACAGTTCACATTCAGTTCAGTTGAGGCTTTAGGCTGTCACACCATATTTCACACTTTTTATTCTACCACTGTACGCTATTTCAAAGTCTGCTCAAGTGTTTACGTGCACAGAGCTGGTTTATACTCTTGTTGACTCCCTGCATATATTACTAAAGCCAAAATTGAATTAAGAGCGTTTGTCCTCCATTTGTGACCTCTAATTGAAGCTCTTAAGTTTCCAAAGGTGAATAGAGATGGCAGGACCTTTGTTTACATAATGATTGCTTCTGGTCAAAAATGCCATTCAATTAAAGTGTTGAATTGCAGAGATGTTTACATGTACGTAGCTTTCTGAATAATGCATTTGTGTGCACACACTGCTGTATGCAAGCATATGAGTCAGTGTGTGTGTGTGTGTGTGTGTGTGTGTGTGTGCGTGTGTCTTAGGAGAGGAGGGAGCTGTACAAGGTCATTAGCTTCACAGTGTTCCAGCTGTGTGATCTGGCTCAGGTACACGTATATCAGGTTTGACCTTGATGTTTAGCAGGTGGCAGGGGTCTGTGCGTGTGTGTGTGTGTATATGCGTTTGCGTGGTTCTCTACAGGAGAGCGCATTCAACTGTGTGTGTGTGTGTGTGTGGGAATGTGCTCTATATCCCCCATGAACTTATCCAACACACACTTTTGAACGTCCGAAGTTCGGCCCGAGCAATCAACAGAAAATTATTAATATGTTAAGGACACATACTGTATATAAGGCATAAAATAAAAAAGGTCACAAAAGGGAACACTTGCCAAGTTGGAGAGTAAAATCAGCCAGCAGATTCCCAATCCCATGCATGAATCTTCATTTAGTCCAGTTCCACTTTAAAATCTAGAGTCTCATCACTGCATCTGCTGCCTATCAGAGCGCTGCACTGTTGCCATGGCAGCAACTCTGAGCTCTTCAGCTCAGTGACAGAGGTAGTGCGCTAATGTAAACACTAGCAACAGCAAATGTATTTTATATATTTAGTTTTGGTTATTTTTTATGTTGTGTATTACAGCATGATTTTGGCTAGACCAAAAAAACAAGCAAACATGTACAGTATCACACCAGTGTATTCAAATAAATTAAATGGCCTTTATTTGTGTTTGCTGGGCTGAATAAATAACATTTGTTCTAATGAAACATGCTTAGTTAAGGTAAGTTACTTCAGTTAATGCAAAGTTTTTCCAACCAAGAGTGTTTACAGAACACAACAAAATACACGTGAGAGACTAAAAAAATGAAAATAATTTCAGTCTAGGAGAGAAAGACTCCGTGGCAGCACATTCATAACTAACATGACTCCAAAATTTGGCTTTGAACTGAAGATGATGTCGAAATGATTTTTTTTTTGTTGATCCTCATTTCTTCCTGCAAAAAATACCAAATCAGAAACCTGGAAAACTAATTTGTTTTACATCCTCTACCCCTTAAAAAACTGAAATGATGGACTTACCACTTCTTCCAAAAACCATATTTTTCAGTCTGCCTGCAATAATTACATAGGCCAGACAGTACATATTCCATGCATTATAAAAGCCACAGCATTGTTTACAATTACAATTTACAGGCCACCTTCAACATTTTATCAGCAATGTTTTGGAACACAGGAAAATCTCAGGATAATGCTGTTGCCTGGCTGCTAATGTGTCTAATAAGGGACACAAACCCAAATCAACAACTCATTCTGGCAAATTTTATGTCAGATGTAGCATTTCCGCTGTTATTGACCAGGCAACAAGGCTATCGCTGATCCTGCTCTTGATTTCGATCATTGATCATTTTGATCAGTTTTCTATTTAAAATCGAAATCCTAATCGCTAATCCCTAATCACTGGTGAGGGTGACTGTGCTGTATGGGATGTCATTGAGCAACATAAACCACAGTTTAATATGTTCTCAGCGAACCAAGGTTTCCCTGCCGAGCATTATGCCTTATACTGTATAAAGCATCTTGCTATGCTTTCTATCAACCAGTGGACCTTGCATTTCACACCTAGGCCTTCAGTAGTGCTCGTCTGAATTAATCCACCTCTCAATAACTACTTTATGGCTATTTATACACCAAGTAGACCCGACCGTGCAATTCGATTGGTCAATAAGACGTTTAGAGCATTATCAAATGAGCACGACATCAGCGCGTCACTAAAAATATCACTCCGACTACAGTCCCTGAGTCTGTGTGGTTTCCATGGCAACAATACACGCTTCCTGCATCGGAAGTTAGTAATGAAGGACAAAACAAGATCCTCCATGAATTTTATGGAGCCGTGAGGAACAGCCAGAGCCAGCGTTACTCAATCAGCAGCTACGTCAGATTGAGAGCCGCGATTAACCGTTATATTAATGATCCACACACAGTAATGCAGCCCGACCACCAGCCCAAAGCGGCAGTAGCCTATTTGACTCCCGGGAATGAGAACCGCGTGGAGCCAATCATTCCTCCAGAGTTACATACTGCAGCTTTAAAGAAACCATTATGCAGAAATGCAGTATAAAGGGCTGTGGCATCACAGACAGGTAACTCGTGTAGCCAGAATAAATGCCTTTACTGGGGGTTGTAAATCAACACCAATATATTTCTGCTCGTTCAGTTCGCAACAGATGCAGTTTGCTAGCTCTAGCTAGCACGCTTTCTGACTATCCAATCAAAGGGCGGGAGTACGCTGACGTCACCGTACGTCTGCTAGAAGGCCTTGGTGTTGTCAACTCAAAATCTGATTGGTTAAAGCAACAGTCTGATCGACACTTATTTTATGCTACAGGGCCCGCAGAACTGATCGTGAAGGCCTCCAGGCAAATTTCTTTGACCCTAGCAACAAGTTATGGCTGAACTGTGATTGGATAAATGCTGTTATATGAATATACGTGTTTGGAAGCAGTGCAACCAGGGGAAAAGCTATGAAAGGAGGCGAATAGACCAATTGGAATTATTTATTAAGTATTAATGGAAAAAATAATAATAATAAATTTAAAAACAATAATTATAATTAAAATAAGTCTGTAATTCAGATATTTCTTAGGCCAGCAGAGAAGGCCTTGTAGGCCCTGACGGCCCACCACTGCTATCAACAGAGAAATAAGTCTTGTCCTTGGGTGCTTTTCGCCTGACTTGGGCCAGCTTGACCATGTGCCAATGCTATTCTCCCATTTCCTTCACCCAAACAAACCATTGTACCTCTAGATGAGCCAGAAATTCAAAACCAGAGATGTGGGCGGTGTCTTTCGGGCCTGGTGCGACACTTGCTCCCTGGCAGCAGAGGATAGGTAAGGACACAATGTGCTCCTGGTAGTAATCATCTCCTTAAGTGCTAATCGGGACTGATTACACTTAAGATAACACTGATTTACAGTCTGGCTCAGTGTGCTCCCCTCTGCTCAGTCACATGAACTGAACACAATACAGTACAGCAGCTGTTTAGACAACCACCCCCGTCCCTCCACTAGTTCAACAAGAGCTATTCATTAATTTATTTATCCGGGCACTCACAGGAGCAAGGCCATGGAAATACAGCGGAGGGAGCTTTTTAATCAAGCCCCAGCTCCCAACCGGCTGACTGATGTGCAGCGACGCGTGTTTGTTTATCCAGGGCGCAGCTGCCAGAGGGCAAGGTGACGAGGGAATTTTCTCTCTCCCTGTTGCTCTTTCCCTACACATTGAGAACAGTTCTGCAAGAAAATAAAAAAAAAAGCCAAGGAGGAACTTGAACTTTTTCTAACGAGATCTAAAGCACTGTGTGTAATTAGAAGCTGTCTGGAATGAGGACAATTAAGTACGGTTTTGGTGTCCCCCAGGGTTCTCTCAATGGGCCGAATTAGAAAACGGGTGCAAAAAGATTGATGAGTTCAATGTTTTCCAAATGAGCAGCCTTATACACATAATTACACCACGGAAATGAATGGATCATCACGATACAAACTCAGGCGAGGGTATGCTAATTGCTCATCAAATGGGAAGGCTGCGGTGTCAGCTACACAACTGCAGCATTCACAGTAAAAAGAAGAGCTGGGGAGGGGGCTCTGCTGCTCAGATTAATGTGATCCATCTTCCTTTTGTCTTTGTTCATTATTCTATATTCACACTGTAACCCCAGTTATCTAGTCCTGCACTCCATTGCCAGTCAGATTCACAAGGACGTTGCGGTGCTTCTTACAGTCCTGTAACATGTTTGCCATTAAACACTGCTTCAGTGCGATACAGGATTCCTCAGCCAAACCTCTTTGACCTGTGGTGGATGGTGGGAATTATACATGAACATAACTGTCTCTCATTCATTTGTCCTTGTGTGGCCCATTTTTTCCGGAAGATGCAGGAAATTGAGTAGATTTGGTGACATCTGCCAATATTTTCATGCTTCTACGTCTTGCTTGCATAGTTTACATTCGGCTTAACTTTCCCCTGGGTTTGCAGTGACACGGTCAGACGGTGCAGAGTAGGGCATTTTGTCACTCACTAGACATCAGTAAGTAATATTTAGTGGAGTGATCTTGGGGATAATGACATGACTAATTTGAATAAATCCCCTCTCTATGGTATGGGGGTTGTAATTATCATCAGAGGTTATAGGACTTCAGAAACAGCTGCCAGAGCGCCTGTTAAGTTGATGGAAGGAGTCCAAATGAAACTTGGTTTAAAGTGTGAGGACATTAGTCCTTTGATCATGCTATACTGATTTTCATTTTCAATATGGACAGTTTTTTCTTCTTTATTTGACTGTGTAGCTCACACAGTGAAAAATATTCAGCATCATATCGGCCATGGTCCTTACTTGACCCTGTGTAACTTACATGAGGAAATGGCATTTCATTTTCTTGAATTGCATTTTTTAGAACTTTTAAGCATTTCAGTTCAGAACAAATCTTCCACGTGACCCATCAGTGAAGTGATCGGTTTGCCGTGAGTTCAATCTTCAAATCATCAATCTGGATATCATCACCCACTGCGGGGTCGACCCAACTAATTTCCACAGCTCATCGGACCTCTGATATCCTCATACTAAGCCTGAGGTGTCAGTGTTACAGGGGAACATGTTGGCAATAGTCTACTTATCAAATCCCCGGGAATGGATGGCAAATCCCTTTTTCCCTGACCTTATCTGATATCTGTCCTGCAAGCCTTTCAGCACACTCATCCTGCATTGCATTAGACCATGTGGCCTTCGGCTTACTGTGCTGGCGTGTATCCTTCCATCCTTCCTCCCACATCCCCACATGAATAAGTGAGTGTCCAGGAAGGGTTGTCTAGATCTCTTTAGATATCCTCTGGGATGCCTGGTGTTGCCTCGTGGAATACAGTCCATTTAGGGATGCTAGCAAAGGCAGGATTCACACTGCAATGGGTTTAAATGAAAAAGTTCATGCAGATTCAACTACATATTTAATTCGTTTTTCTATGGTTCAAGAGATATGCCGAGACACTGAAACACACGAACTGGAGTTAAAAAGAGGGGTGTTTACATTTGTGGGTTGAAGCAAAAGGAAGATGTTTTTAAGTGTTACAACAAAATGGCTTCTAATGTGTTTACTGTGCTGGTTCGATGTGTCAATAAAGAGAAAATAAAAAAAAAATGATATTCAAACAGCTCAGGGGGCCTCTGAGAGAATGCCTTGACATGTTTTGATGCTGCTAGCACCACAAAGGCAGGCGTTTCAAAGAGATCCATGAAAGGCACAAGTAGAAAGACACATCTGTGAGTGCCTCAAAACATTTCCATTCTTCTAAATTAAGGTCACAGCCTGAATCAGTGATGTTATGGATCACTTGATATGAATACCAATATTTTGAATGGGAGTCAGTGATGGTACATGTAAATATATTGACAATCACATAATGTAGCAGCAATCATGTAAAACGCCAGGATGCATTCAGGGCAGCCATTACTGAAAAGTTGTTAACACAAAGGCAGAGGGCAGTAAAAGGAACATGGGGATAAGACAAGTGCTGGTGTCCTCTTGTAGGTATACTATGCATTGGAGTAGAGCTACATAGATTGGATAAATGGATTTTGCACGCATAGCCTTGGACGCAATCGTAGTTACTTTGAAAGGTTTGTTCCAAACCAGCTCACATTTGAGGCAACATGGCCATCAGGGCATATCCACATGGGAATTTTGACCTGTGGGCCAACAGTGAGTCTAAAAGGTTGAAAAAAAAAAAAATATATATATATATATATATACCCCATGCTGTTTGGTCCGCTGTTTGACTGTCTCTATAAAGGTGTGTGTGTGGGCGATGTAGTTATAAATGCTTATATGTCAATTGTGCACACACGGCCTTTCCTACACTGAGCTGAAAATGACATTATGATTATAGTGTGCAGAAATTTTGACATAACTAAACAAATTAAAATTACATTGCCTACAGATGCCTCTCAAAAAAAAATGAGTTATGTGTTTAGCATGCGTGAACATGTACACAACTACAGTGAGACTGGGAATTGTGTTAAATATCATGTATATGTATCATTCCATATAGAAAATTGTAAAGGATCAGTGGGTCAGTTGTGATGGCCAGTTTGGATCAAATGTGCAGGGTTGCTGCTAATGACTAGTTGATTAATTAATTACTCGATCAACAGAAAATTATTTGGCAACTAGGGCTCAAACTTACAATCATTTTCATTATCAATTAATCTCTTATTTCCTTGATTAATCATTTGGTCTTTAAAATGTTTGGCAAACAGCGGAAAATGTCCCAAGAGTTCAAAGTGACCTCTTCAAATGTCTTTTGTGCAACGAACAGTCCAAAACCCAATCATAGAAGACTAATAAAACCAGAAAATGTTCACATTTCGATAAAAATCGATTATCAAAATAGTTGCCAATTAATTTTTATCAATCAGCTAATCAATTAATCAACTAATTGTTTCAGTTCAATAGGAAATTATCTTTAGTAATCTTTTTGGTCAACATCACCTTGTATTTTAGTAAATTCTGGATGTTTTCCACTATATGACATTTAATGACATTTAATGACATTTTATAGACAATGCATATAGAAAAAAATAATCTGCAGACTAATAAAAGGCCTATTGAAAATAATGATTAGTTACAGGCCGTAGTTGCTGCTTTATCACAGACAGAAGAAGGAGAAAAGTAATGCCCACTATACAGCAATATCTGTCTGAAGTTTGCCAACATCAGCATCCATAAAATAATGCTCATATCAGACCAAGTAAGACTGTAGCAACAAAACTCTTCAATGTTATTAAATGAGAAATAGTGTGTTTTATTTACTATAAATTTAGCTTTTTCAAAATCATTTTTAATTGTATTTCTGGCAAAGCACATTTTTATATATTCATTCATTCATTCATTCAGTGCTTTTGTTTTGTATGGAAACGTTATGATAGAAGGTTAACACAAAAATGCTCTTTGTCACTTGGAGTATTCATCAGCGAAATCATAATGCAAGTGCAGCCCAGTACGAGGTCAAGGAGCAGCACGGAGTGAGGGGAGCAGAAAAACACACCGAGAGTCCTCTAAGGTGAAACATGGACAAACTCGGCCCCAAGGGTCCTCGCTGACTTTTCTCCCAGCTGCCACATTCAGATGGTAGCCTTCAGATTCTATTTAAATATAACTAGAATTTCATTCATTAGTTGGAATGCATTTGTGTGTGCACATACACATGTGTGGGAGAGCGAGATAGAGCAAAAAGGACAAAAACAGTGGAGGGGAAAAGAAAGAAAGTACTGGCGCTAATGCGTTGTTAATCAAAGTGTTTGCTAATCAGGACCATGGACAGCACCACAGAGAAATCCCAGCAAGTTTAAGCAAGAGCATAATCCAGACCTTTATGAAGGAAATTGCAGCCAAATTAAATGCATGCAAGAGCTGATGAAAGCATACTGGGGTCTTCCAAAGTATCATTTGCAAGTGTATTTGTGCGTGTCAGACACGCAGCTTTTCGGAGACCTTCAGCTAACGACACCGAAATCCATTCCATGCAGGATTTCAACAAAAAGGGTTGTGACTAATAGTTTGGACACATGTACTCCAGCTTGTGACAACTGAGCTTCAGTGTTAATTATGTCTGGGTTTAAGGATCAAATGAATAAACATGAGCTTTGTTTAATTATGGCCTTCAGTGGAGAAAATTCCTTCGATTGGGAGGACATAAGCTGTCAGAAGGAGGATAATCTCTCACACCTGCAGGATGACACATGCTCTAAGTCTCCTTAACAAATATTTCCAATGTAAATCTCTTCACTTCCCTTTAAATAGGGTGCAGTTGTACAGTTTCCCTGAGTGGGAATAGAGCAGGAATGAAAGAGAGGGACAAAAATGTATAGACAAAGAGACAGATAAACAAGACAGACAGAAACAAACAGGCAGAGAATGAGCGGTGTGCCACTTCCTAACCTCCATGCTTGGAAGGTTGTGCGTTGCTCGGGTTAACCTACCGGCTGTCTCAAGGCAGCTCTTCAACTCAACGCCCAAATGCTGGTGTCTGCCTCTGAGCTTATCAGGCTTTCCCAGATGGTGATTTGAGCGCATGGTGGGAGCGAGAGGCGCACTGAAAGGGAAAGGGGAGTGGAGGTGAGTTTACGAAGATGAAACAGACTCTACACTTGGGGTCAAAAAAATGTGCACCTTTTTTATTTTTTTTCTCTAAAAGGCCTATGGATTAATTTCTGTTGGAACAAGTGTAGTTTGTGTGGCGAGCCCTGTGAAGTCTAAAAGCTCAATAAAAGTGTAACAGGAGGCGTCGGTAATGTTCATTAAAGAAAACTAAAATTTGTCCCTACAAGCTTTTGAATAAACACTTCAGCACAAGTGAAGGGTAAGATATTGTGCATTCACTGAGGTGTTATAATCAAATATTTCACCCTACACTGTCAATGAACTCAGATATTTTCAGTCCGCTGCTCATTAGGTTTTTGAATGACATAAAAATATGTTTTATATCAGGGACAATTGCAAAGCCCGCAGCAATTAGTTCCCATCTTATCCATCATCCAAACATCATTTTTAAAGCAATTTTAAAATGTGCTATTATATAATACACTAGCGTAATTTGTTTACAGAATGTAAAGCATGTTTGACCATGCTTATGACAGCAAAACAGTAAGTGTCATCATGATCTGTGGGGGTTCAAGTGTTGTGTTACCAAATGCGGTGCTACAGGATGCATCCATGCAAACTCCAGAGCTAATTGACTGTAATGTCATTTTATCTGCTTCAGCAGGTTATTGACAGCAACATCCCAGAAGCCTGTTCATCCTTCTGTCAACTCGTCGGCATGGGGGAAGCCATTATCATCTCATTACGGCTCACGCTTTCATATAATCCTGACATTTCCTCTTTCTCTCCTCTCTCTGAGCTTTGGGAGCTGCCAAGCATTGGCTGTATTGTGGTGGTAATAGTGGGAATGTTTGTGTGCGTGTGTGCGTGTGTGCGTGCGTAGGTTAGGTTTGTAAACCGGTTTCATATTGAGCCAATTACCGGACCACTAATACCGAGTTTTACCAATAGGGTGACTCAATCGCACGTGACTCAGCCGCTCCCGAGTGGAACATAATGACAGTCTATGAATGAGAGTGTGGCGGCACCTCAAGTGCTGCAGGGTTGACGCATTTTTGTGGACCAGCCCGGAAGTTAGCGTCGCCCTGGTTTCCCCGACATAAAGCCAATGGGATTTTGGCTTATTGTAGAAAATGAGCTCTATGGCAAACAAAAGTTTGATACTTAGATGTTTTGTTCAGCAATGAACACAACTTTTATGATTTTATGACATGAAAGCTTCAAAATTCACAGATGAGGTATTATTGACGTATTTTATGCCATAGAACAAAACCTGAAAATCTCTCAAGCTTGTGTTAACCACAGACCTTATTTCAGGCATCTAACCAAAAACCCATTCAAAAAACCCAGACTTCCAGACGAGGGAACTAATAAGAGCAAAAGTGCTAACTTATTACCAGGTTATGCGTGAGTGAGTGAGTGAGTGAATGAGTGGTAATAAAGACACATTTAATTTCCTGCAGCCATTAAATAGGCCATCCAATCCATCTGCTACTTCTCTCACAGCCTTTAAATCTCGACATTCTTGTACTTCAGCAAAAAACTGCATGCTTAAAAACAACGGATTGCTGAATTCACACAGACTATTTGAAAACAGTCTTGAGTGTTGTTTGCAGCCTTGAATGATGCCTAGTTATTACTGAAATAACTTGTGCAGTCAGCGAGGGAAAGGTCACCGACAGAGATGAGGAATGGGAAGTGTGTTGGGGCGACGGGGAAGAAACTCTGACTGGTGCGTCTGGGATTAATCTTGTCTTCCCAGAGTTACCTGGGGAATGAGGGAACATGCCTCATGCTGAGGGGCCGAAACAATAACAATGGAGTGTGTGTCTGTGTGTCTGAAGGGAAAGACATAACAAAAAGTTATTAATGTATCTGCCCACAATGAGTTTGGTGTTTGCACATGTGCTGCAGCGATCACATGCTCTTTTAAAAAGCTGTGCAGGGTCTACAGACAACCTTCTCTCTGAACCGTGTTTCTTTTCATCTGCCGTTTCCAGCGACCCTCCACTGTGCCCATTATTAATCTTCCATGAAAAAAAAAAAAAACTAAAAAAATCCCTCGGTTTCAATTGAGCGCCGGGTGCAGAGGGATATCAGAGCAACCGATGCAAAGAGCTTCTGTGAAGGAAGCAGCAGCAGGCCCCAGTGATGTGGGCGAAGGTGAGAATCTCAGTATGAATCCTACAATTTATCCTGTACAGGCTGCAGAGAACAGAGGGAAAGTTCCATATTTCCACTTCAGCAGCCATCAATAGCTCCCACGCTGTCTCCCACAGCACTGCTTCATGATTGCAGTGGTTATAGGATGGTTAGGTGTTTGTCAGGTGAAACTGAAGCATACCCAGATCAATGAGTGCACGTGTGGCCAGTATAAGAAGTGTAAGCTATTGCATTTTCTTTCAACCATAGAGCAACTATTTGCATTATGTGACATATATTCAGTATCTGAAGATAGGCCGATGGTTGTTGTAATGAAAAGGACATTAAATTATTGGTTTCATAAACATTTAAGTTAATGCATTTTGTGACGGACAAGTATTTGTAATCTGACAATTCATTGATCTCCACAGGGAAATTATCAGTGTCTCTGGAGCTGAAATTCAAGTGTCTTGCTCAAAGACACTGCAGCAGAACTGAAGAGTCTTACATGAGAAGCAATAAAATTACAGCTGCAAGCAGCAATACAGCAACTAGGGTCTAGCAATTAAGCCATGGGGGTGAAATAAAAAGTTAATTTAGAAGATCTGGCATATTTAGAAGAGTTAATTCTGAGATGGTTCGTTATAACATTAAGGCTGTTACTTTTTTCTAAAATGAAGGTTTGGGAGCAAAAATTCAGAAGGTTTTCTTCACCCAACCATCACGAAAATTGTTTTTATAATGTTTCAACATCATTTTATATGGATAATTCTGCAAAGTTTGGTGCGTTTTCATTCATAGGAAGGCAGTATTTTATCAAAACAAATACTAACCAAAACATGGTGATTTATCACAATGAACAATGTTGATCTGTTGTAATAGAAAAGTTTGGACTTCTTCTCCAGCATGAACGAAATGCTGAAGCTCAAATGCAATTTTCAAGCAACAGCAATACTTTTTTAACCTCTAAGTTGTCACCAGTTGAACCTTCTACGGTTCGTGGTTCAAGCACAGACAGCTGCATGGTTTTAGTTTGTTATAACAGAGCACAATGGGGCATATTTGACAGCTGACACATGCAAATCTGGAGCAAACATACATGAGCCATCAAAGCATCCATGGATTGGTTCCAATTCTGAACATATAGATTGAACTGGGATATTCCTATTGTAATAATAATGAAATGATCGATTAATTATGATAACCTCAGAGCACAAATGTACCCTAAATCTACGCATAACACCAACCCAGAATGCTTTTTTTGTTTTGTCTTTTGTGCATGTCACAGCAGAAATAACACATTTCATGAAACTGTCAAATATCCTTACATTTAAAGTAGCTTGCTGGGATTTTTCAGAATTCAGAAGAGAGCTTATCATGCTTGCAGTATGCTTGCATTTGCATGGCCTCACTTGAAAGCAATAGTATTTGACTAATAATGTAGGCGTACTTGTACATACATGCACAGCAACATAAATAATCTTTACTTCAGTATTGCAAATCAGCAGCCTAGAACTGATGATAGATGCACTGATACAAATAGACATAACAAGTCTGTAGAAGGAATATATTATTCTCCATGTCTGACAGTTATGAGTACATGGATTTGAGTTTCACTCTTGCTTCCACTGGTGTACATTTCCTTGATCTCTCAGGCTAACACTTCTGAAACCTTGCAGGACAGAAAGACATAAGATGCAATCCATATGCAAGAGACAGGATCACAGTACAGTTAAGTTGGACTTGGCTCTGGAATACACTGAAATGATAAGAGTACAAGTGCATGCACCATGACGCTGATGACATTTTCAGATTTGTGTTGCAGTCGCCAGAATCACATTTCCATCTTTCCATTTGGGCTGTTTTATTGGGTTTAATGGCAAACCCAAAATATTGGGATTATTTTAATTTGTCTGCTTGCACACAAACACAGATTTGTCTTTCTGCAACATTACCAACATTCAAAACATCACACATTTACGCGCTCCCATTTATTTCAACCCTGACACATCAATGACAAATCGAGGACGAAAAAAAAAAAAAACATTAAGGTCTGTACCAAATGTGCGACAGCTTGCCATGAATCCACACAGCATAAATTGGACCAATTATTCTCCTCCTGTCATGAACACACAGCCCATTCAGTTGACTCAGAGCCTATGCATAGCTGCTGTTGTTTTTTGTACTGCTATTCTAATGTGCCACCACAGAGCTGCGTTCTGCCAGACTGCCAGGAAAGCTCAGTTAGCCAGCTCTGTCCTATCAGGAATACCAAGTACATGTTCAGACTACTCAGAGGATGTGGATACAGATGCCTCTGTGTTCAGCCTCAGCCTGCAGGCTGGAGGCAGAACCCCACCATATTACAAAAACAAAGCCTAATCGTCTGACTGTGTTGCTCATCAGAGGAAACATGACTCTTCTTGTTCTGCAGAGCCGAGGCTTGCTTAAGCAGCACTGCGCCCTCACACGTACTGTATGTGTGCATATAAAAAAAATATGCGCTCACATATGGGCACAGGCACACGGGCTAACATGGACACACACACACACACACACACACCCACAATGTGCAGTCATTATTGTATTCCTAAGGCGGCAGAGAGGGCAGTGTGCCCCGGCTGTCATACATGAGGGAACATGAATGATATGACTCCGTGCCTCCAGGCCTGGCTTGTCACTCTGCTAAATTGTTGTAATTTTCTTCTCCTGGACTGGCCTGCAGTTGCGTAACCTTCTGCATTTCACCTTGCCACTGTCCTTAGGTCAGAGAGGCACTAAAAGCTGTATCCTAACACATCTATTCCAGGCAAGAGTGGTAAATGTCGCCTTGGAAAAATGCATGAGGTTTATATTATTTTTTTTTAACCTTCATTTCTTCAGATGATCTGTAATCATATATATTCCACTGTACAGTATAACCCAGTAAATGTGTGACTGCAACAATATACAGACACCAAGACAAACTAGGGCATCATGTCAATTTGTTAGCTATAAATGCCTCCCCTCGGATTCATTTATCCAAAGCCTCCAGTCTATGCCCTCCTATGCAGTTATATCTTGTGCAAAGCGTCACACAGAGAAGCATAATGGCCATACAGAGAATCATAAGGATTCATCTCAAACTGCTCTATATGCATTGCTCCACAGTTCCCTTCTGATCTGACTAGGGGTGATGGAGTTGTCAGTTTCTTTAACCCAAAGGTCCGATAGCATCTCTCCCAGGTTTGCTTATCTGTGCTCACTGCAGAAGACTTAACAGAGTGGGCTGAGGCACAAAGCAGACGCCTCAGCTTATTTTAGCACAGGGCTAGTGTTCAGATATGTCTAACAAGTTGGAGAAAATGACTGGAAGGAGAAGAGACTAGTGTCTGTTAGTTCTGTTTTCCCAGTTACGCAGTCGAGTGCTCGAACGTGACTCAGTGAGAAAGACCCAAAAACACCCACTTGCTGTCAAATCAAAAATGTACTGCAAGTTGTTCTTGATATTTCTTCATGGGTGCTGCTTTTGTCAGGAAAGGTTGCAGTCTATATGTACTTTCCAGTCCTTTAATCTCTTCATTTCTTACAAACTCAAGCTTGTAAGTTTGCAAGAAGCATCAGTATGCTTGTGCATGTATGCAACATTGTGTCGATCTTTTTCAAGGACAAACTACGAAAGGTTAGAGCAACAGAGAAAGACATCCCTCCTTTGTTTCTATTCCTGTGGTTTCTTCCATTTTCTTTCCAAGTAAAGATTTTTTTTTCTGAATTGAGGGTCTTAGGATAGATGTTTTACAGATTGCAAAGCCTCTTGAAGAAAACTTATGATTTGTGATATTGACTATATAAATAAATAGAATAAAAAGAGAAGGGGGGGGGGGGGAATAGCAAAGACTCCATGTGCGCCCAGTCCTGTACTCAGCTGCTGAGTGCGGCTCTCAGGTTGCCATTTGTCCATTCCCTGTTCCAGAGAGAGGGACGAGACGCTGAGAGAGACTCCCTGTAGCAGATGGCAGAGTTATGCTCTGCAGAGGTGAGAAATAGCCCATTAGCCTGACCAGAAATTACAGCCTGCCTCCTCTTTAGTGCTCAGCTTTGAGTACACCTGACCAGATTGGGACTGTGCCTGGCATGATCATCAGTCTGTAATCAGACTGTTGCTCTGTTGACAAAAAAAAAAAAAAAAAAAAAAAAAAATCTGTTGTTGATCTGCTTTAGCCATCCCTATCCTCACTGTATGCACATCAGTGCAATATGGAGAGAGCCACTGAAAATGAATAACGATATTCATGAAGGATTGAGAGGGCAACTCAGGAATATTTTAGCAATTAGAGCCCATTAATGTGTAGCATCTTCCCTTTGGAGTTTAAAAATGCTTTCAAATAAAATTAGGGTCTGGTTAAGGCTCAGCATTCATACTTTCCATATACATATGAGTTGTCAACTAATCTCAAAAATGTCTACATTTAGAAATAAATCCAGACGAAAAGGTTTAAGGCCATTTGGAAACTTATAAACTCTACTTATTTTGACTATAACTCCTACAAAATAACCAATGAGGAAAAACTAAGCCATGCTGAAATCACATTTATGACTCTTGGAAGCAGTAACAAAATGTAAAGGACCCTTTTGTGCCTCATAAAATGAGTCTGCTGTTACCTAAATTCAGCTGATAAGAGTAGCCAGGGCACACATGAGAATGTGTAATCATCTTGTTCTTCAGGATTTAAGCAAGAGCAGGGTGTTTTATGGAGCCCCTTTTTAAGTGGGATTCTTGGCATTTCTGAAATAACATTTCTATTCATACTGTAGGTATAGCCATTGGAGAGTGGCACAAAAGGATGGAGGGACTTGGGAGACTTTTAATGCTTTCCATTCACAGAATAAGGTGAGACTGAATTAATGCGGCAGCTTTCCAAGCAAGAGACACAGCATTACAATGTGGGGACTTGACAAGCGTGTAAGGATTAGCTTGTGTTACACTGGAAGTAGACAATTCGAGGAAGCTGCTTCAGAAGGAATTAAACAGCCATAGATAGTATATGTTCTGACAAGGCTTTGGGTGTTCATGGCAGGCACCTCTGACCGTTTGGAAGATACCAACCTCGCACAGCAAACATAGAGAAAACTGCATACATCACCCATCTTTTCTGTGGATTATGGTGTTTATTCTTTACCCAAGACAGGAGTCAGAAAGACACACCTGCAATTTTGGGGGGAAAAGACAATTTTTTTCCCCAGTACAAAATGAAACAAACAAAAAAAAAAAAAACTCAATAAGAAGATTTAAAGGATATTTTGATTGGCTAAAATGTTCATTCCGGTGTTTCAAGAGATGTTCACTCATAAACAGATGTACTCATCACATGGGTCAGCTTCATTAATTTAATGGAACGTTAAAAATGTCAATTAAGGTCATAAAGGCAGCTGTTCCAGATTGATAAGAATAATTTAAACGCTCAGATGTTCACAACAGAAACACCACCACCACCACACTGGATGACCGCAGAATGCAAATCTTCATGACTCGTTAACTCCCGATATTTAGTCAAGGGAACATGAACCGCTACATTATGTGATCAACGGTAATGCATGCCATACTGAGCGACACTATGGAGCTACACACTCCTGTGTTGTCAGTAATTACTGGACACAATTGCGTGCTGATGATGGCATTAACCTGCACTCAGACACAACAACTGTAAACACCAATAACGGAAGTACATGCTGTTGGCTTCAAAAGTAATGAAAACTTAATTTATTTTAGGATTCCACAGAGATTACATCAATTGAAAACTCACTTGACCCATTTTAAGAGATGTGGGCCACACCAGGGTGTGAGTGTTATCTTGTATCTCTGTCAGGGTTGGGCCATATGATGATATAACCCTTCACATATTTGCCTTATAGCCTACTGTTTATAACAAGGTATCTATGCTTTCAACGTTTTTCTCGTCGTTTTTAGGCCATTACAGGCAATGTCGCAAATTAATTCAGCTGTCAAATGTTGATTTTTTCGGTGAAATTATTTTATGCATCAATCGCATTTGGTAATTTTCTCTATAAACCTTCCGTATCATGATTCTGTATTTCACTATCAAGACAATACTATAATGGTACATGTCGTATGGAAAATGTAATTTTGTGTACTATAGACTGTGGCAATGGCCTTTTTAAACTACATGGGCCAAAGTGGGACCAGCGCTGCTTTTCATTATGTTAACATGTCTCCTTGCTTCCCTCACTTGTGTCTATTATGTCTACAACTGTGTTTTCTTGCTCTAAGCCCTTCCAGAAGCCTCCTCTGTCCCTGCTCCTTGTTTCCTCGAGGTGCATTTAAGGGATCGGAAGATGCTCCGTGATGGCGGAGTGGGAATGATTCCCAGGTCAGAGGGGAAAGGACACGAGGGAGCACAAGTTAACATAATTAAAAGCACCCCTTGTGTTGTTTTATGGGTGCCAGTTGACTGTGAACTTGCTGCGAGTGCTTGTTTTTAGCCGCGGTGTGGCTCAAGAAAAGGTTTAATTAGACAGCCAAGTCAGACAGGACACTGAACAAGACACTGAACCCTGAACCGCTCCTGATGACCAGGTTGACACCTTGCATGGCAGCCTCTGCCATCAGTGGGTGGGTGGAAGGGTGAACGTTGGCATGTGTTGCAAAGTGCTCTGAGTGGTTGGTAGACTAGAAAAGCACTATATATAAATCCAGTCCATTTACTATACTATTTCCATCTAAAAAACTGAAAGTATAAAGTAGGACACACTGTCATTTCACCAACAAAGATAACAAAGTCAGATTTGTCCATTGTGGGATTACAACAAATTACACAACATTCATTTAGCAAACCATTAGATAACATTGAGACTAGAGATTAAAGTTGAATTAAAATACCACAAAAAAAACAAAAACAAAGATGCATAACTTGCATACTCCTCAAGCCACATTTCCACTTCATTGCCATTCTCCACCTGTCCACCACAGGTGCCATTAGACTGTCCACCAGTCACCACATCCACCTGCTCACCTGTTTCCAGCCCTGCAGCATATAACCGGCCCATTTCTACTCATTCCTGGCAGATTGTCAATGCTGCTTAGGCCTTTGCTTTCCAGCCACCTGAACCTGTACCCTTAACCCTGCCTGCCTCTACACTTTGTCAATAAATCCCTGAACTCTTCCCGTCTGCATTTGGGTCCTTCCCCTGCTTGACCGCACTGCAAAACCTGGACCCGGACACATGTACTGATCAGTATTTAATACGAAAAAGTCACACAATATTCACAGATTTTAAAGCAGGCCTATGCTCACATGAAAACATAGCAGCGCATGCATCAAATACAGGACTTACACTCTTACACTCTTACAATGGTCACAAGGCCAACAGTATTAAACACAAAGCAAGTATGGATTTTCAGAAAAAAATACCAAAAAATCCACACACAATAAGCAGGACAAAATCATCCTCATACTTATTGTGTCTTTGTAGAGCACGTAGTCAATGACACAGCAGCTTTCTTATCCAATACAGTACATTTGACCAATGTAACCTCCAACATCTCCCCTAAACATCCACGGCGGGATCTTTAACAGTGTTTGAGTCACATTTGAAGCTCAAGTCCCCTCTCCTTCCATTCATGGAGGCGAAGGTGACAATCCCCGCCAGGTAACCTCTGTACTCGCTGCTGCTGCTGCTGCTGCCTTGGTTGAGTTGTGGCGCTGCTGACACAGACAAGAAGTGCCGGAAAACCGTCCAACTCTCCCGGTTATATCTTCAAAGTTTCAATTTGTTTGTAGTGAAGTCCAACTTCTTTTCAAACTCACCCAACAGTTTCTTCTGCGGCGTCCCGACCAATCACGGTGCCGCAGCGACTGTCCGATACTATTTGCAAATAACGTCACCTGGCCTCTCCTCGGTTTCTTCGTCTGCAATACCCCTTTATCGCCACACGCTGTGACTGACAAGTGCCAGCCGTCCAATCCAGGGGGCGCTGTTTCACCACTTTTTAAATAACTCGATAAGAACTGGGGGAGAAATACACACTGTGATGACACACTGTACATTAAGTTATGATTAACAGTAACAATTAAGCATGTACAAAAAGTGAGACTAGGCTTACACCTTGGTTCCTGAGAGAAAACTGCACTTTATGGGGGGGGACAAGGTGTCCAATCTTGTTTAAGTGAATGGGTTGACTTTAAGTTTAATTATAGCATTTACTAAAGCCGAATAACTAAACAATTTCCTTTAATAAACAGGTGGCCTAATATCAAATGAGAAGCCAGTCATGGTGGCTGTGGTGTCATGACGCCAACCAGCTCTGCTTGCAGTTTCATGTAGTTTTCTCTGAAAAAGAGAAAGGAATGTCACCTAAGTCTCCAGCAATTTTCTGAAAATAGATAAAATAGATAAATACCAGCTAGCAGCTGTGTTTGGCGATTTTACAACAATTTATTCAAGCAGTATGCTCTGAATAATTTGCCTAATTAGCAGTTATGATCTAAAAAAAAAAGTAGTTGGCGACAGATGGGTCCATGGAAGCCTGGCATTAAGTCTCACAGAAACAGTTGCATAGCATTTACAAAAATCAATTTTTGCCGTAGTACTGAGAGACAAAGTCAGGTCAATCAATTCTACTTCAGACACTGAGATGTCTCCCCTATGTCTGGGCATTATCACAGGCAGAGGAAATGTACAAAATTGGCAGCTGGATAGAGAGCACTGTAGTATGTACAATTGATGTCCATGCTCTGTTTCTGTAAATCTTTAATCTTAACTATAAAATTAATCTTAACTGTGGCTACCTCTGAATTACTAACTCTCATAATGTTCTATTCATGTTCAGCAAAAATGACTCATGTTTTTTATCTTTGACCAGTCATGCTTTAATTATTTCAGATAGGATTTCTTGCAATGAAACAACAGTACTCCCTGGAACATTTCAGCAGCAAGTAGTGGAGTACATCAAATAAAGATGAATGTTAATAATATACCAAATGAAAGTTATAAAACATACCCAACCAACAATCCCAATACAACAACATATTAAGGATAAACTATATGATTAAAAGTGTGCAAGTATATAGAAAGTTTTATCAGGAATTGCAAAATAGCTGCAGTAGTCTCCATGACAGCAGAATACTAAGACATAAGAGGCATTCACCTACATAACAATAAAATAAATAATAGAGAAAAAGAAAAATACAATATGGGCAGATTTCCCCTGGGCTTGATACCACTGCTGAGCCAAACTGTATACTGCACTGCTGGAAGGCTTTTACTGTTAAACAGCAGCAGGAAGTGTTGGGATTAACTTTGCAAGGGAGTAATGGACTTTCATTACAGCTGTGAAAAACTCAACCAAGGGGAGCTGAGGCTGCTATCTGTGAGATAAATTAAACAAAAAGGCAGGAGCATAACTCAGCTTCAAACAGAAGCAGCTCTGATGTTGCGGATGACACGCAACAGTGCTGAATGCTCAACAGAGTGAGTCTTTTAAATGTCACCGTCTCTCGCTTCCTGTCCCCCTGCATGGCCACAAACTCTTGAGCCAGCCAGTTAACCGTGATGTCATTACAGCTCAGTCGTGGGCAGGCACAGTCACACCGTGAGCATAAACATAACCGCACTGTACACTAGAGCTTAGAAATCACCTGCTGAGAAGGTGAAAGGAATGCACAGTTTGGCTCAAACAGCACTTGGCTGAAGCGTTCCCCCCTGTGCCATCTGAATGGAAACATAATGTGTGTGATTAAGTGTAGTATGTACAAAGTGTGCAAAGATGTGTTCACCCTATAATTGGTCTACAGGGGGCCATGCAGCTACATGAGTCTAGGCAATTAGAGAGAACTATAAGATATTTGTCTAACTCATAGATGCTAATAACATGTAAGCATGAATATTTGCAGCTGAGAAGCAGGTAGAGAAGAAGTGACAATGTGCAAGGCATATGTAAATTGAGCGCTCATAATCAGAACATGACATGCACTGTATATAAATAGGGAATTCTCAACAGTGCAAGCAATACTGTGTATTTGATCTCCCAATAGGAAGAATTTAATTGTAGGACTTGATGATCACCAGGTCTGACGTTGGATGTGGCTGGCTAAGTATAAAGCTGCAAATGCTCTGTGGGACTGTGCCAGAACTGTACTTTTTTATTGTTTTGTAGATGATGGGATGTTCAACAGAAGCTCAGCGTTTCCTGTCAGAATTTTGACATCTGTTAGATCCCTAATGGTTTCTCTCTTTAAATCAAAGGGCCGTTGGCACTGGCAATTTTCCCCTCCTGTAATCAAAAAGTATCGAACTGCAGCTCCAATGCGGTGATGTGTTATCATTTTCTGACTTTCTTGAAATGTTTAACTTATCTACTGGGTGCATTTTTGTGATTTTCTTCTTTTGAATATAATGTTTCATTCCCTCCTTATATGATTCAACAGTGGCAAGGATATCCACATACAGTGTATTTCCTCTGGTGAGAAGGAGTGGGGGTAGGTGAGAAAAGGTGATATTCTTCTATTGTAAGCACACAACAGATGAACTAAGGCAGTGGATACACATTGCTTTGGAAACAAACTCCCCACACAGTTTGCTAACGGATGTCAATCAAAAGGTGTGCCCCTGTGTGCAGGTTGTGCATGTAACCTTTTAAAAGAGTGTTTAAAGAACAACATCTTGCATTCAACCTCCCTATAGGCATGGGTTCTGTAAATGTTTGGCCTTTTTTCTGCAAGGCACACTGCTAAAAAAAAAAAAGTGTAATTTTTCATTTCACAGGGCATGTAAGGTGAATTGTATTTTACTGTGTCACAGTGGTCAGACAGTGTCCAGCGTGTAGGAGGCATGAGCCGGCAGACGACTGAACAGAACCAGCAAGAGAGGCGCAAAGCAAGGTTGGCAGAAAGCAGAAGAATTGTGTAATGCCAATCATTTCTATGTAAGTGAACCAGTGATTTGCATTCATACACACACACACACACACACACACACACACACACACACACACACACACACACATGCATGCATGCATGTGCACTTCAACAGACACATGGCCACAATGTTAAAGATTAAGTATGGTATATTATCTAATAAATTCTGGCTGGGTAGCCAGAGAGACCTGTGCTGAGACTATCTTGGTTGCATTGTCAGGATTTACATGTAGTTTCCTGTCCTCATTTAGATGCAGAGAGTGGACAAACATCAGAATCAATTGTTGGTGCTTCTCTGATTCCAAATCCCCAGGCATTTTTGCCAGCTTTTATGTGTTAACTTCGAAAAACAAAGACTTTGCCTTAAAATACCTGGTGTGCGTGAATGTGTGTATACACGCATGCATCTGTCTGTGCCTCCATGTGTACCGTGGCGTACCTGTGTGAGCATTATCTGTTCTCACATCTCTGTCTAGTTGTTGTAAGCTGCGGTACTGAAAGAATAATCTAGTTATCATGCAGGATTCATATCTGGATGAAAAATGATAGATTTCCTTTGAGGGTTCTGCGGATCAAATGTTCAAAAGAAAAACTGTTCATTTTGTTCTAATATTAAACCAGAATACTGACAACTGCCAACCAGGACAGAGTCTGTCAAGCAAGACTGTCCCTGTTTCTTGTTCAAAATTCTCCATTTCAAGGTCCAACTCAGAAACATTCACCCATATTTTTGATCTAAACTATTAACGCCCTACAGCACTGTCTTCAGTGCAGTCACTCCTGCAGTACAGTACTTCCCTAGAAAGCAGTCTAATTAGATGCCCAACCTGAAAGAGACTCCTGGTATACCATAATTCCAGTGAAAAATCAGTTTCTTTAATGAGTTGCTTTCATGTCCCCAGGTTTCACCAAGACTTTCAAAAAAAAAAAAAAAAAGATCCCCTTTAGAAATGACAGGGGAGGTATACACTGACCTATTTTAATGCCTTGGGGGTTGAGTTAAACACCAATTTGAACTCCTCTTTCAGTATGAAATCTATGAAACGCAGTTCTTCAAAAGCATCTCTGCTGATAAAGTTGCCGCAGTGTTGTGGCAATGATTCTCTGCTTACTGTGATCCAGTCTCTAAAGAACTCACCTTTTCTTCTTCTGTGCACTTAGTAATGACAAAGCGACATCATTCACCACACTAAACTGCAGAAGAATCAATGGATGTCCATTGGCTGATTTTTTTCATGTTATGGAATTGGTTGCTACCAAGTTATGTTATGACTCACTGTTCTGACATCCCTGTATAGAGTATACTGCAATCATAAGTTTTTTTCCATCTTATGTTCAATACTGGTAATTTCTATCTCTTATGTTCAGCATCATTTGTCAAATGTTCATTATAAGATCCTGTTACATACTTTGTATTTATTTGGATATATATACATAATACTGTACAATCTCAAGGAATATTTTGTGTTGCATTTTGACTGCCG